>OX123198.2:28383265-29583265 GCA_944739405.2 Euclidia mi | reverse complement strand
TTAAGAGTTTACTGCTTCTGCAGGCGAAATAAAGCTATACATAAAGGCTGAACGATTATAAAATCATATATTTTAGAAAAGTATGTCAACGCATGCCGCCGACTGTACCTACATAGTACATACTAATTATTATTTAAACTATAAAACACAAATGAAGAATCAATGAAATAAAAACTGCAATTTCGAATGGGAGTGTTTAGGTTAATAAAAGATAACGGAAACGACACTCTATCATCTTAACTTTTTTATTACAGTGTTTTTAATTAACTTAAACCGTATGCGCGTATGATGTATAGGTACCTGTGTGAACAAAATTGTCTACGTGAATATGTCAGAACTGGACCTTAGAAAATTGTTTTAATTTGTATAATGTTACCGTTTCTGTAATTTTGAATTTTATGGACAATCAGCGAGAAGAAATCGCCACATTGATTACTAATATAATAAAATCGCCGACGAAATTATGTTGCCAGCATAGTCTGGACTATTAATCTGCTGTATGCAGTCGTTTATTTGTATCCTGTTATATAATTTACTAAAAGACAAAACATATAGTGAAGTAAAATAAATATCGTCCATTACATTTTCCTTGGCATAGATGGGTGATAAAATAAAAAAGAAACATTTTCCTTCTGTATAATTTAATGTGTTGTATCCACTTAGGTTATCGAAGGACGGTGTGAAATATAAATGGTTATTGTGATAATGTAAAATCGATCAGCGAAGCGCACTCAGCGATGACAAATTAGCTAATGCACTAGACGTGAGAGCACGCTAATGACAAAGAACAGCGAGTATACGGCAGGCTTACATGACGCACCGCCGCGCCGCTGCGCGCCTTAACTCACAACTTTTGTCTCAACTTGACAACAAATCAACTGCCAAAACTTTTAACGGGTGAAGTCAACGTCAACTTCATACCTTGTATTTGGCATTTAATTTTGTGACTGCTGTACGCAGCCGTTCGTTGCACCTGTGTGTTTTATTTTTCTTGTCAAGTTTTTTTGTGAAATATTTTGCCTTAACTTTGGGAAAGGTTATGTTCATATATTTGCATTTCGAAATATTTGATTGAATAAGTTCGAGGCTAAAATCTTTAAATAAGTGTACGCAATTAATAAACATTGATTAATCTATATAAATATTAAAAATAATCACCGAAATGTTTGTACGCGCATAACTGCCAAATTGGATAAATCTTTCTTTAATATGTTCGTTATTGACAGGAGAAGGTTTGTATGAAAAATAAATGCGATTATTAAAAAAAAATGGCGGTACGTAGTTTTATATGTGTGTTATTTATCTAGTATTAAACAATTAATGGCTCAAAATCGGTCTGTGTGGAGAACCTTGGGTGAGGCCTATGTCCAGCAATGGACATCTCTAGGCTGACATGATGATGAAACAATTAATTCAGATGTGTAAGTTCGATTAATTCTATCTAAGCTTGGTAACCTCTGGTCTCGTAGACAATGGAGCTCAAGTGCATAATCATAAGCATTTTAGCATAGCTTATGAATATTTTAGATTTTCTTGCATTCCCTTTTTTCAATATGTTTTTTTATGAAACTTTCACATTTTTATGCATTCTCGTTATCATTAATCTAATAATTTTTTGGGTTTTATTTTAAGCAAAACAAGTTTAAACTTTCTAAGAAATCGACTTTGGTGCTACAGATTTGTTCAATTTTATGTTTTATTTGCAGTTACAGACTGCCATGCAGAGGGTATCGGGTTCTAATCCACGGCGCGCACCAATGAATTTTCGGAGTTATGTGCGTATTGAATTGTTAATTATCGCTTGACCCGTGCCTCGGAGAGCACATTAAGCCGTCGATCCCGGTTGTCATGAAGATCTTTGACAATCGTTAAAGGGCGTCAGTACCTTCTAAAATAAACTGACACTAGTCTAAACCATGGAATATCGCTATCCCTTCGGGTTGCGGAAGTCAGACAGGCAGTCGCTCCGTGGAAAAGCTAATATTCAGCCAAATCCGGTAAGACTAGTAAGCGGAACCCAGATTGAAACTGGGATAACGCTAAGAGGATGATGATTTGCCTAAAACTTTATTTGGTCTCGCGGCATAAATGTGCGCGTGGGATTGGGAGGTCTCGGGTTCGATTCACGGGTCGGGCAAAGAGTTATTGGTTTTTCCGTTAGGAAAATCTCAGTAGCAGCACGGAGTCTGGTAATGTGCCCGGTACTGCAATAGGCTCGCCCCCTATTACGTGGGGCCTACAAATTCATGGCGAGATGTGGGTGTAATATTACACCTGCATACCCCTTCGGGGATACAGGCGTGAGTCTATAAATAAAAAACTTAAAAAAAAACATTATTTAATGCGCGAGGGACCTTACGTCTAATATTTTGAGACTAGAGAATGCCCGCAGCACAGCTACGCTCGCATATTTTTTTTATTTTACTGTTTCTGCCCGTTCCAGTGGGCATTTCTGGAAATCCCTTCATAGTATACCCCTACGGTCCCCAAGGAACATACCCGCCAAATTTCATTTTTCTGCGACTAATACTTTTGGCTGTGGCTAGTCTGTCAGTCAGTCAGTAACGCAAGGGTTTTATATATACAAATTGTTATAATATTAAGTACATCTTATAATTGAATTCGATTTCACTGGATTTCCTCAGAATACATGTTCATGCCTCCACAAAATGCGCATGAGACATCTTTAGAATGATTGAATGTAGAGTTTGAATTGAGTAGAGTTTGATTGGTGTCATGTAAGTGTTTCGCCTTAGATATAAGTAAGGTAAGTGAGGAGAGCGCTTTGGAACGCGATGGCATGTAGGCCCGCGCTAGATACCCTTGAACCTAAAGTGGCAGCTCTCGGCCGCGTTGCCAATGACCCCGCACGCAGGCGCGGGCGCCGCGAGCCGCGCCGGCCCAGCTCGCTCGCTAATTGTTATGTAACAGAGAAAAGTTACGTGCATCGTCCGCTACGCATTCAAATATTCGGTACACGCCAATTTTACATTGTTGTATTTGCAAGTATAGTTAATTGGCGGCCGAAATCCTCACGCTACCGCCGATATTGGGATACACAAACAGGTTCGGGGAACGCGAATGCCGCTTCTTGCCAATCCCGAAGGGAAGGTAAAGTCACTGAACTTGCACGTCGCATGCTACATCTCGTTCCTTACTTCATAGTTCTTGTGATTGTAAAATATCTTTGTTATGCTGTTATTTGATGTGAATTGGCAAAAACGAATAAAATCTCTTTTACATTTATTGTGCACTCAATAAAAGTAAAATATTTTTTGTTAAATACTAAGGTCATATTGAATGACCGCATAGCTATTTTTAGCGTCTGAAATATTTAGTATCTAAGTCACTTAGTGTACATTACTTGGAGTGAAAAGTAAAAGAAAGAAAAATAAAGCGAGTCGTCTATAAAATTGAAAACGCTGTACTATGTAGACTGTAGTGACACTAAACCAGTCTAGATTGCATGTACATAGATACACGACGTAGTCATGTTATAAAGAAATCTGATGTGTAATAACGAAGCTTGAAATTAATGGATGTGAAATATTACATTATCGGTAATGAATAATTACTTCTTCTTTAAATAACAAACTTAATGTGTATGTAACGATTTGAGTCAAACATTTACGAACCAGTTGTAGCGATGTCAATATTTGTAGGTCGTTGTTAGATGAAGTACGGCGATCTATCGCATGCATGATTGATATCGTAAAATTATGTTATAATGAAAGGAAATGAAATGTAGCATACCACATAATGACATGTTAACAAAACTGTAACTAAGGAGCTAGCGCACCCAGAATTGGTATACTTGGTGATTAGTACCTACATAATTTCATGTTTAAGTTGAGCTAGTACGTGAACCCCATAACGATGTGTATAGAGTACCGTTATAAGACTTGTTTGACATAATTATTAAGCTGAAAAGACACAAATCCCTATAAAGGATTTATCCAATTTCACGAATTTATTCTGAACTCAAATATGTATATGTAAAGGAAATCAAGTAAATGTATAACGAATCTACCTCTGAGAATGATAATCGCACGCTCATGTAGATGTACCTAAAATAACGCTACTGTGGCTCTACCTACTTACAAAAATGTTGAGAAATAGTAATTTATCTAGCTGCGCGTCCGTAATAACCGTTACTATCAAGTGAAGTAGCAATCTATAACGCGGGTACTTGTCCGAGGTACTAGCAGAGCAATTATATGCATGCTGCCCAAAAACACGTGTGTACCATAAATCCAAATAAAGCACTCAATTCGTAGCCACGACGGCTGTACTTATACATCATCAGAGTGATGTTGTTAAAGCGTTTTCTTCCCGTTTACATGCTGAGCAAGAGATAGCGCGACTGCCGCGGGCTTTTGTGCTAGAATTTTGATTGATATTTTTTGTCAGCTAACTCGGCCACAATAAGATGACAGCGGTAACAAGAGAAGTGCGAAATAGACTTAGACATCGTAACTGAAAGTATCAAGGTTAGTCGATGGCGGGGCGGCCGAAACTCGGCTAACACTAACAGTACTCCCACGCAAAAACGGCGCACCCAGAGCGACCGCATCGGCACACCGGCTACCACCTTTGTGAACCAACATTCGATTTAATGATGCCGCACTAGTGAATGGACCGCCAGACAAATACATGTTCTTTATGCTCCGAGTCAATGATAAGGATTTCATTAGCACCACGTACTCGTATCTATATCGGACACACATATTTCAGCGTTTATTTTTTCTCGCCGATGGAGAGAGTCGGTCGTGATTGAAAAGGAATTGGGCGATGAATTGACGTGCATTTCAATTACAATTTGGACGAAATACAATTAGCGTGTTGGTCATCATGAAATTACTCAGACAATGTTGAGCACTTTCGTTTCCGTGAGGGCGTCGGCGAAGGCGGCGGCGGGCGCGGTGCCGCTCGCCGAGTGCTTGTGTTGCGGCCGCTCTCTCGGCCCCATTCTTGACCATCAGTCGGAAGGCGCCGTGTTCTCATAGTCGACAAAACGATGTATCTATGTCGATTGCTTGTAGGCGGCCTTGAGCGGCAACCATTAATTTGTGTGCAGAGCCGCCGGCGGGATACCGTTATGGTGTGCGCCTGAATCTTATGCCCACTCACTAATATCACCAGATATACCGTCTGGAAGCTTACATGAGACATTCGTTAATCATGCAGATACCTACCAGTCAGTCGTTTCCTCTATTAGTTCAGCTCAATTAGTACTGGCAGATCTGCTTAGGCGACGTATCTACCGTTAATGTGCCGTATACTTTCCCACGACATCCTTAGCATAATGACCATTGCTTCGGTTGTCCACCATTTGCTAATTTCTTGATATAGTACAAAGAAGAGATTTGATTAAATTATAATATAATTTCTATAAAGTAGTATGCAGAAATGTGTAATGAACTCTATGAGTTGAGGCCACGTCTCAGAGTTTACGATGTGAATGCAAACATTAATCAATTCAAGTACTACGAACAGTATATTTGATTTTCACACGCGAAATTTTTCGTGTATGCAGACACGTATGGTTTAGGTAAGTATAATGTGCCACCACACAAGTTCATTGTCATTTCAGAAGAACATACACAAGGCATTATCCTTACTACGCTGTAGCTGCAGTTTAACAATACATACTGGAGATAACTTAATATCTTTGTGCCAAATCTATGAAGCGATTTTAACTTTTATAAGTATTAATATTTTCTCAATAATATGACAGAAAATATGAGTGAAGTTCGGATGTTGATAAATATGATTACGCATATTAATATGTATTAGTCTGTTAGGTGCTGATGAAAGACAAGTGTACACGTAGCGAAATGTGTAAGTGGGCAAGTGAGTTAGTGAGTGTTCGGCGGAGTGGCGACGCCTCGGCCGCCGCGGTCCGCACGCCGCGCTCCTCGGTGTGATCAGAATTTGTTTATGCGGCCTGGGAATAGCTCAGACAGATAATGCTCTCATTCTGTAACGGAAAATCCTTAGCGTTTTTAAGCGGAACGCTTTGCAACTACGAATGAAGCTGTGCATTTTAAATTACAGTTGACGATTTGCATACGAATAAAATTACGCCATTATAATATTCTACCGAATCGGCGAATAGCAACAGCGGGACATTTGTGGTAATGGATAAAAGCTCTTTGTTTACTCACGTACAAGTGATACGGTACGGCATGATAAGGTCCTTAAGATTTTATGTGACGGATTTGGTGGTCGAAGATGCAATAATTTAACTTGATTAATATGAATGCAGGTTCCTAATATGCAAGGCGGGTCGCCGACGCCGTCTTTCGTCGTCCGTCAACTTTAATAAGTAAGCCTACGTTTAGTACTAAACATGTACGGAGCTTACGTTAAAAAAAGGTTACGAAAACCTAAAAACGAAATACTTTCTGGCGACTCAGACACAAATTTTTAAATCAACCGTTATTGAGCATGTATGTTAATTTAAGAATTTTAGTGTTTATCAACATTTTTGTGGTCAGTTACTGGTAGTCGAAAATGTTGGAGACTGAATGATGTGGTGAGTAGGTGCGGGCAAGGCGGTGTTGTGAAGGCTGCGTGGCGAGCGCGGGTGTAGTGCGGGCTAGGTGCGGGCTGGGTGCGGGTGAAGCGCGGGCGGCGCGCGGGTGCGTGCGACACGACGTGACCGCGCGCCCGCCGCCGCCGACGTGAGACCATTGTTGCCTTTAATAGATAATTAGTTAGGTGCCGTTACTTAACACGATCCGATCGCCACCGTCGGCCCACATCGCCAGATTGCCACTAACTGCAGTGCACTCCACGCCGCCGACAATTTAAACCGATAGATACGCAAAAAGTGGAACACACCACGTTATTAGGCCTTTATACATTCTTACGGAAGATTTGGTTACCAATGATTCGGAATGCCTATTCCAATATAACTGCCTAGTTATTTAAGTTATCTATTGAACTATGACCCTGATACAATTAAACAAATCATACCCTTAAAAGCAAGCAAGAAGTGCTTGGGAATCTATATTAACACCAACGAGAGATCATTAAAGAAAACACTACTTATGGAATACAATACCGAGTGTGGAAAAGCATGCACATTTTTTTAAAGATTATGTTCATGTTTTGTTGTTTATTATATAATATTACACATTCCCACGTTATGTCCGTGTAATATGTTGCCCACAATACAAAAAAAAGTTTAAAGTAAGTACGCATCGAGCGCGCTTGTCCAACGGCAATGATCCCTTAGCAGTTCAGCTAACGTTCTCAGCTAAATTTACAATGCAATTCACTTAAATCCGCATGTATTCGCATACTGAATCGAAACTGATTTAATTGTTTCAACATTCTCACGAAAGTTTTAAGTGGTAACGGTACATATCATTTAAGTACGTACTAGAACACTACGATACGAACAAAAACTGTTGGCGGAAGTACATAGTTTAGACGTTGCGTCGTGTCAGTAACTGCTGACGATACATCCCAGTCTGTCGTGCTGTGATCATCTTCAAATGTATTTTATCACTTGTCTTGAGACTGACGTGTCATTGCAGATTGTAAAGTCTAAACTACTGAAGTTAGAAATAAGAAATTTTGGCAGTGGGCTTTATGGAGTAGGCCACCACAATGTAAGGATTTTTCAAGAGTAAAATAGGGTTGAAGATTTGTTTGGGCACCCACTGATTTTCAAAAGTCAGTACCTACAATGAAATTATGAGCAACAGCTAATAGTTATCGTATAATCTTAATATATAAAATCCTTGCGTTACTGACTGACTGACAGACACGCTACAGCCGTAACTATTGGGCGCAGGAAGCTGAAATTTGGCATGTATGTTCCTTGGGGACCGTAAGGATGCACTAAGAAGGGATTTCCCGAAATTTCCACGGGATCGGCCAAAACGGGTAAATTTAAAAAAAATGCAGGCGTAGCTGCTGGCGTCCTCTAGTATATTATATTTATAACTTAGTCTCACACTTTGTCATGTATCTGATGTATCACAGTTACAGACGTGAAACAGTAGACACAAAGAAATGACAGACTTATAACAACAGTTTGAGAGTCATATAATTTTTTATTCCCAGTGATTTGTCACTGAGCCCACAACAAACGCGGTGGACATACTACACTACCAGCTAAAATGTTCATGAACAATACAGTCGCCCAAGACGGAAACGGTATTGCGAATCTTTTTGCGACTCAATTTCGGTCTGTGTACTCTAACATTTCCAACATTAGCTCAGCATATACAGAAAATTCCACCACTAATAAACACATATCTAAATTACAATTTACAGAAATCAATATTCAGCGTGCGATAAACAGACTTGATGGCCTAAAAGGTGCAGGACCTGATATGATCCCTCCAATATTTGTGAAGCGGTGTGGTCGATCGCTTGCGTTGCCACTCATGTTAATTTATAATAGTTCTCTTTCGGAGGGAACATTTCCTGAAGAGTGGAAAAAGGCACGTATCATACCCATCTTTAAGAAAGGAGACCAAGCTAATGTAAAAAATTACCGGCCTGTATCCATACTTTCGTGCTTCTCAAAATTATTTGAATCGCTATTGTATCCTTCAATTGCAGCATTAGTAAATGATAGTCTTTCAGAACATCAGCATGGATTTCGAAGTGGTCGATCAGTTTTAACCAATTTAGTTGGCTTTGTTACCGATCTAACTCAGGAAATCGATACCGGACACCAGATAGATGCTATATATACAGATTTTAGTAGTGCTTTCGACAGGGTGAATCACATGATTCTATTGAAAAAATTACATGCTCACGGTGTGGAAGGTTCTTTATTAAGGTGGTTTGAATCGTATTTGCGCGATAGATCTCAAAAAGTAGCCATCAATGGCTTTGAATCAGAAGTTTACCATGCTTTATCGGGTGTTCCGCAAGGGTCTCACCTAGGACCAGTACTCTTTCTTATATTCATTAACGATATAAGCTCTCGTATCAAGCACTGCAAAATATCCCTTTTTGCTGATGACTTAAAAATTTATCGTTCAATTAAAACCACTAATGATTCAAAGCTAGTTCAGGATGACCTTAATGAGATCTTGTGCTGGTGCAATGCAAACCACATGACGCTTAATGCCAGTAAATGCTTCTATATTAAATATACTCGCAAGAAAAAGCCACTGGATTCAAAGTACGATATTGGCGGAGCATACCTGACTGAAGTCAACGAAATTCGTGACTTAGGCGTCATAATGGATACGAAACTGTGCTTTAAAACACACATTGACCAAACTGTCAAAAAGGCTGCGCAAATGCTAGGTTTCCTGAGAAGAAATACAATAGGGTTTAAAAATCATGCCACCAAATTGTCTCTGTATAACACACTTGTCCGTAGCAATCTCGAATACGCTAGTGTTGTCTGGTCACCATACTATGCTGTTAGTTCGCAACGGATTGAAAGCATTCAAAGATCCTTTACAAGAAGTCTTGCATTCTCATGCAGTGGTTTTTCCCATCGAAACCCATACAATCAACGAATATCCAAATTTAATATGATCACCTTGAATAATCGTAGACGTATCATTGAACTTTGCTTTCTTCATAAATTAATAAATAATAATATACAGTGCAGCAACCTTTTAGATAAAGTATCTCTAGCCATTCCTCATTCATATCCCAGGCATAAAATCACAAAAATTTTTCATATACCTTTTTGTAGAACCAACTTGGGTCTACAATCACCAATGCATAGAATTCTCAATCAGTACAATACCATCCAAACTCGCGATGACAACATTGACATTTTTAATGACTCCTACAGTAAATTTAAAGTTAAATTGTTAAAAGTGTTTACTTCAAGTTGAACTCAAAAGCATACTTTTATTCCATTTTTTATTTTTTTAGTTTTCTGCTATTTTCTTAACTGTAAAATAACTAAGTACATTTAAAATAGTTTTACTACATACATTATTATTGTCAGTGCTATGCATACCGTAATTGTCATATATATCAGATGCAATGCCTTTTAAGTGTTTACCTTAACTGTATAAATATATATGATGTGGTTGTGCTAATAAATAAATAAATAAAAAAAATACTTGCCACCACCTACCGTATTGTGGCGAAGTGACATTCAACTTCCGTAAAATAAGTGAATTTTATAACTGGTTTATATTTTGTCCCACAAAGTTTAGTTCTGCGTTCGATTGTGAGGTATCACGTTTGTTTTCCTGGACGGACTAAAACCTGACCTATAGAATTTCATTAGGTTTTTAGATTAGTATAGGTATTCGTTGATGTCATAGTAGGACTTAAAAATATAGTCAGCTTTATGCCTATAGTATTTGTCTCATGGTCAAGATATAGGTATGAATACTAACCATTGTCTAACGACATGAATCTATTACTTACATGATAATGCATCCTAGCCAGACGGATCAAAAAGCAATTTTTTCAATTCAAATTGATAGCGAATGCGGAAAACTTAGACAAAAACCCGCAGGTACGTGTGAGGCCGAGCTAAATCTAGTATCTTACGGAGCTGTGTGTAGAATAAAATGAGGAATAAAAATGAAACATCTTTGACTCGTGCGGGTATCGAGACTGAAACACTCGGTGCCTTTATAATGACAAGAAGGTAGGTACTGTCTGTCTGCTACTTCTACTCGGTTATTTATATTATTTGTGTTATCCAAAATATTTTATTTGTCCGTGTGGTGACGGATTAAGAATACGAAATGTCACCACCCCATATCATCCCATGGGTGTCGTAAGAGCCGACAGAGGGAGCATATTATGCGGAGCACAACACTGCAAGAGAAGGAAAACTTGATACAAACCTTATACCAACCCGTTTAGCCAGCGTGGTATAGTAGGCCAATTCCTCCTTTCAAAGGAGAGGCCTAGTCCAGCAGTGGACTGTTAAAGGCTGATGTGATGATCCAAAATATTATCAGCTGTTTTTTTGCTTAAGGAGCTTGGTTTCCGGGTTATATAGTGTATCGGCTGGTGTCTATATAGTGTATTTCGAATAACTATATTCAGTAGCAGACAAGCAAGTATAGAGAGTTTGCCATTTACGACATTAGTAGAGATGTAGAGTTAAATTTTGTCACTTTTTTATTGGTATTGTCTAATACAATCGTATTAAATCTAATAAGAATAGCAAGGTGTACCAAGTTGCAATTGCAACGTGGAAGCTGTAGTTGTAAAATTGTCATCATCATCATCATTCACAGCCCCACTGTGTCGACTGCTGAACATAGGCCTCTTTTGTTTTGGCCTTTTCCGTCGATCTTGTGCTAACCTAGTCCAGGTTCGGCCCGCGATTGCAATGATATCATTGGTCCATCGTGCTTAGGGACGGCCAACACTTCTTTTCCCCATCCGTGTCCGCCATTCTATAAAATTGTACCGAGATCGAATTACTAACATTCTCATTTCATCACCAGCTGTTGTCCTGATTTCCTCAAAGTCTGCTTAATAATTAATCAGCAGTTTTTAAACAAATTTTAATCTTCCAATTTTATCCCTTCAATTTTTTTACCGTTAAATAAAACTGTATGATTTATCCCTTCAGGTGCAGAATATTAGAAAATCTTTTCTTACTGGATGTCTTATTTACAAAAGGAACGGACACTGTTCAAATTTAATATTTCTAACTTCAGTAGATGTATCAGTCAGGACAAGTTATTTGAAATACATACACGTATATCATTTATGACTATTATGTTACCTGTAACTGAAAATCCAACAAGTTTTGTTACACAAGGAACGGGAATAATTCAGCAAGAGGTTGTGGTTACTTTCTTAAACAGTATTATATATTTTACATAGTTTGGGCTTTAAGGCTTTATATACTTTGGTAACAGTTGCTTTGAAGTGAAAGATAAAAATGAATTTTTAAACGATTAAGTGTTTTCCATACCGTACGAAAGTATATTCATGGACACATTCTTGTTTAATTATAGAGCTCTTTCATTTCATATAAATATTTAATATATAAATGCCTTTTTGTTTCTGTTTTAAAAAAATATTTAAGTAATATTAGGTTTCATTCGCATTAATTCGGTTTTTCGACAATAGCCACCTTTCGGGTCGAATTGTAGCATAAGCAGCTAAGTATGTAGCCCTACAAAGTCATCTATTTTCGAGTAAAAGTCCAATCATAATCAGTTCACCCAATAAAAAGTTTACTGAGGACAAACAGAAATACAGACAGATATACGGACAGATCCAAAACATTTAAAAATTGTTTAAGACTTAATATCGTTTAACTATCTATATGCACTTGAAAAACCATAATAATTTGAAATCACAAACAGACACTTCATTTAAGTATTTAGTTATATCCATGCGACTAATTTGTTGTTTCAAGTTAAGTTTAAACTGTGATAATTATTTCATCATCATCATCAGCCCCTTACAGTCCACTGCTGGACTAAGCCTCTCCTTTGAAAGGAGGAATTGGCCTACTATACCTCGCTGGCCAAACGGGTTTGTCTATACTAGTTTGTATCAAGATTTCCTTCACTTACAGTGCTGTTCTCTGCTTAGTATGGTTCCTCTGTCGGCTCTTACGCCACCCATGGGATGATATGGGGTGGTGTTATTATTTGAAGCCTTATTTCCGTAGTTTAGTTTAGATTCTTATATTCCTTTTGACAGGCAGTAACTTGATATAATATTTATAAGAAAACATACACACGGAGTGTAGTGAGACTAGGCATAGTTAAAATTTATATGGAGAACTGATCTTAGAAAAATATCACAAAACACGTACCATAAATTAAACAAATTTTAATAAAATAAAGCGTTCATCTTAAATTGATAATGACAACCAGAATGACTCGCAGATGTCTTTATGGTAGAAAATTAGGGAACTTTGCTTTGAATTAGGAGGTCAAATTTTGGCCTTTTAGAACAGCTGTGCCAAACTACAGTGGCGATGAAAGCCCAATACTAATTAAGAAAAGGTTATATTTGTTAAAAATATTTGATTCTGTTATTTATTTACAAGTTTTTTTTTGCAGAATGGCGCTCTATAACCTATTGATACGACTACAAGGTAAACAGTCAGCTGTACATATATGTAAGCTTGTATAGGTCTTTTGTATACACGTATGGTATAATAAAGATTATAAAAAGCGAGTGAAGTAATTGAACATGATCAAATAAACATCAAACGTAAACAGCACAGAGGCCTTCAACTTTGTAATGTCACCATCACACATAACATGGTGATGATACTCCGACTCCGTATACGTCTCTAATGAAAGGAAGGTCAATATGAATGGAGATAAAGAAGAATGCAATGGTGTAATCTTTATTTATATCTAAATCGTTCAATAAGCGCGCAAGTACTGGGTACACCGTCATCACATCGTCCGACCACGTCGTACAAGCTCATGAGGTACAGGCATCGCCATAATCGTAGATACAATAATATCTCGACATATTCCCAGCCGGATGTGAACACGACATTTGCATTTTACAGCCAGATATCATGAGCAATCCCAGGGATTGTGCGAACTCTTTACTTGTTGCAAGCTATAAGCTTTATTGCTCCTAAACAATTGATATTGATTCCAAGGATGTCCTCAATAACAACAAATATAAAACTTAATACTCGGCCTTCATCGTGTACTGACAACTCGTTTGATAGCTTGCAAGCTTATAATAGGACTTTTTTATACGTACTTGTAATAACAGTTAGCTGGCAGCTCTAGTGGCTATAATTAGCAGTGCTTACTAAACCTGCACTACTTATTTTCATTATTCTTCTGTAAACAAAACATGAAATTGAATAAAGGCAAATTCAGTTAGATAGAAAGTTAAAGCTGATTAGTTAGTGCGATGTTGATTTATTTACGGAGCCAGTGAAGCTTTGTGTTGATTATGATATTGTGAACCTATAACAAGTAAAAGATGAGTAAGTAGTCGAGTACCTTTTTAGTTCCGCCAATTATGGTATTTCCGTAATTAGGAGTGGTAAAAAATGCAAGTAGTAGGTATAGATGATTACGAATAGTATAAGTGTTAAGTCATTTCGCTAACAGGCTGGTCGGGGCCAGTAAACAAAATCCGCGCAGCAGGTCATGATCGTGGCGCGGGTGAGTCACTGTACGAGGAAGATGGGGCGGCATGCCGTCATCTGCCGCCGCGCCGCGCACCGCTGCTGACGATGCTCACGTTTCAACGTTTATAACGAATATCTATTCATTAATTATCTTTATTAACTACATTTTAACATTGGCGCTATTCTTGAATTTGATTAATCAGTTTTCCACACCTAATGTATCATTATTTTGAAGGCTCTACGTCTACGCGCCTAATGTCACTAATGTATATTTAGTTAACTGGAAGTCTGTTAAATATAGTTAATACTAACACTGTGTATTCGTTCTTCCACGAATGGTGATATTTAACCCGTGCATGGCCTTTATTTTTTAAGCCATATGTTGCAACCTCTATTAATAAAACTACCTACCACAAAGAGGTGCGATGTGTCGGGTCACGGGTGGCGGTACCTCTGAATCTGCTACGGGTTGTGATGTCATGCTTGTTTTATTTGTGAGCCCTAGACGAGCCAGACGAGGCATTTCTCGCTATTGTTCGTGCGTGACACAAGAAACCGCGCGCCTCCAAGAAACGTTTCAGTATAAATATTCAGACAATTAATTGTTATTAGGGCGAATAGGTATTTATATTATTTTGCACACAATTTAGTTTCTACTAACTGTTTCCTGTAACTTAAGTGTGCAATTATTTTTTGTTAGTGAGATAAAGTTGTTTCACTAGCGCCTCACGCGTGTAAACGTGATAATTTAAGAAACAGGAGGTGTTTAGCTGGCTCTTCCCACAAGCGGAGCGGAGCGGCCGTAACGAAGCGATATTTCAACAATGCGTTTGGTTATTAGAGGCTCATATTTTGTGTGTCTCGACAATTTAACTTGTTTGTGTAGTTCAGTAGCGCGTGTACTGGCCACCCCGCGCCGCCGCCGCCGCCGCCGCCCGCGACGCTCGCTCTGCTCACCTCGTTGGCTCTATCATTGCCTCGGATGAGTATTTCCGTCGTTTCAGTTATTTATGTTCCAACTTCTGACGATTTGATTAAGAAACTTACTAACTTGTACATAAACATTAATGAACATTATTTTTGGAACTGATTCTATCGATTTAGTCACGTTTGCTTCTCAGAAGATACATTTAGTGGTACCTATTTTCAAACTCATACCTGTAAATACATATTTTTTGTTTATACTATGTATAAGTTTCTATAGTTTGACTGACACTATCAATAAAGCTAGTAAAATGCAAGTTTCGAGTACGTCCCGAGTCCGGATATAAGGTTCGGCATCGGTGATATCTTAATACCTGGCTATTATAGTGCGGTGCGTACTCGACCTAGACATTGATTCTGAAAATATATTATCATGCTATATTATTGTGTCCATTATAAACTCATTAGTGTAGCGGGCAACGGCATTCGGGCCGGGCGCCAAATTACCAACATTATCAATTTATACTCGCCCGTGCACAAACAAAAAAGTCGAATGTAGATGGCCGGTTCCCGTTAACAAATTCGTATTGTGCAATGTAGGAGAAAAATTGTAACGCGTGTTTTGGGCACGGTGTTTTTGTGGTTGGATTTGATACCGCTAAGGTTCAAGATGTTTGTACATACATACGCAAGTGCTTTCACTGCGCCGCGCATCAATCATCGGCCGTTGCGCCGACGCACGAGGCACGCTGCGCGCCCGTCGCCCGCCGCCCTGCGACACTTCATTCAATATTACCTTTATTTAATGCTCTGACAGCCTCATTACCAGCTTCAAACTAATCTGATCTCACCATTTTACTGCTTACCAGTGCCGTATGTGCACCTGGAAACGAATGTATCCTCCAAGTTCAAAACGTGTATGTGTCTACGGCGTGTCGGTACGTAGTATAACTAAATACCCAGTTCCAGTTGTTGTTTTATTATTCACGGTGTTTAACGGATAATAAACAAATATATACAATAAGTATTTTTCCTAATAGCCTATTCATTTACTAAAATCGTGCATATCTAACAGGTAATGTAATACTTATATTTGTTTGAACGGTTTCAGATGTTAAAGGTTACTTCCTAGTTCTTCGTGCTGCGAGCTTGCGTAATAGAGAGACTCGTCACGTATCCACGGGTTAGATTTTATACGCTGTACACAATTTACTTACTATAAATAATAGGCTAACGATCGGCCTTCACAAGGACGCAATAAAAGGTCGTTTACGATCCAACAGAATTCAAATGCGTGAACAAATTATCATATCAAACTGTTTTAATTGTGATTTATGTAATTGGTTGCAAATTCAAATAAAATAAACTTGTTAAAAAAGCAATTTACACCGCAGCACTTGTTAACTGCGTCTCGTCTGGCTATTTCATTACGCTCCCCTGCGACCGCGGCGGCCGATCCGTGTCCCCTCATCGCCGCACCGCGCCCTCACTGCCTTGACTGCACAGAAACCACTCACCAAACTTTCCTACCTGAACCCCATTACCCTCAAGTGCTCATTCAGAGCCTTGATCATGTCTCTCTGATCTTTTTCCAACTTTGGTTCTTTAACAATATTTTATCGGAGACAATCCCCTTTTGAAACTCAAACCGCGTTGTTATTAAACTTTTAATCGAATATGTTTTTGTTTGGTTGCAGTAATTGCGAGGCTTGATATCACAAAAACAAACGAAACATCGGAGTTACCAAGATGCCATTATGTGACGGGAATAATCAATGGATCTTATTTCCCATATCCGATTGTAATAACGCGAAATATTGGATCTCGACATTTCCTTTGTTCTTTACTTCTATTTATGGAGTTTATGCTACGTTTGCTTACGACAGTGTTATCTGTGTTTTATGGGCCAATGATTATTACAATATTTTAATAACTTGTTAATATGGTGACTCTTAACTTGTAATTTGAATTAAATATAAAGTACCTATTAGGTTTATCAATACGCGATGTTGCTCTATCGTTGTCACATCATTTATCATAATTACATTGGCTGTCACAGGTTAGGTATTCATGTGTGTGAAGTTAGTTTACCCTGGGGCGTCACAGCGATATATGCTCGCTTATCTGCGAGGATGCCGTACAGGTTAGCGATCATACAATTCAAAACAGCACTTAAGTAAAAACGTGAACGCAGTACTTATGTTAACGAGTTTACTTGATTAATGTTCAATTGCGGAATCATGATAGTGGAAGAGATACTTGTGCAGTCACTTCCTCTTGCAGCAAGGATCGTCGAGAGTTCGTGATTTATCGTCGACTCCCGACCACTCGCATCGTTTGATTTCATATGGACACACCGATTTGCATGTGTATTATCGTGATTATAGCTATTATAGTAGCTGCAATCACGATGCACGGTAAACATTCGAATCGACGACGCGACGGCCGACCGGCTCCGTACTCCTAGCTACTCAGATGTACGTACACATACAGATGTGAACCCAATCTTAATGCGTAGAGACAAACAAATACATGCTGATAAATGGCCTCGTTATTGTAACGGTAGGAGCGCTGCATGATTTTCATTTCGAGGTCACCATATTTCTTTGTAAAGCATGTTACAAGCTTTATAGGTAGATCATGAATTGAATATTTTTTGCGAGAAAAATGTCTGTGTGTTTATATTGAGTTCAAAATAATAACTTTATATTTATAATAAGAGTTATACTGTGATTTCTAATGAATAAGTCTTGATTATCAATAAAGTAATATTTTGAGTTAACGGTTAAGCAATATAGAATACTACATAATGTGTTAGAATATTCAAGGATAAAGATAGAATGGATACAATATTGTAAAGATTGACCTTATATTCACCCGACACCTTCACCTAAAAATATTCTCTAAACATTTTTAAAATATTATCTGAATATAATATTTAATCTGTAATCAATGTGATATTCAGTGGTATTATGTGCAATAATCTGATGTGAGCGTCGTAAACATAAAGGGTCCTCGGATAATGCGTGTCGTGTGACTCAGCCCTCGGACCCTGACGTTCTCACAAAGGCATTCGCAGGAAAGACTTATTAAGCTATTATAATAATGTCACCGTGAGATCAGAAAGCACCTAAATGAGCTGCAAAACGATGGATGTGTAGATTTGATACGGTATCCGTTCGTGCAATTTAAAATTCTCTGCGACTATTCTTCCAATTATCCATTTCATTGAAATTATTCGTGTTATAACCAAAATACACGTCGACACAGATAAATAACCTACATATAAACATGCAAGAGCACTCATAACTGTTAGTGTATCGAAATAAATACAGGGTGTGGGTCGCGAGCAGCACATTACAGATGATGGTCGGCCGAAAGAAGGCCGCGCCGCGACCTTCCAAATGGTGGGCGCCGATCATTGACCGGAGCTTTGGATTGCGCTTCGTCACACTCAACTGCCCGAATGATGGCCGGGTACCTGCCCATGCCGTATTATAATTAATTATGTTGCGCGCCCGCATCCGCAACGCACTTTTGCGAATTTGAAAACCCCTTGTAGGTATCGTTTTGCTACTCTTGAGGTAAACTTTAAAACCATACAAAGAGGTAAAGGAGTAAGGCAAATTGAGGGACTCCTTTTTTTTCTTATTATAATTTGATAAATGTCAAATAAACTATCTTACCTTAGTATGCCTGGTTCGACAATCCAAGTTAGGGTGGTCTAACAGATATGCCAAGAATTCAAACAGGAAAATATCTTCGTTTTCTTATTGCCAAGTGTATTGGGTCAGTGGTTTTGTGAAGTCAACATTTATAGCGCTTAAAAGTTTTGTGGCATTTCTCAAAACACTTTGAGTTTGTATTCAGTCATATGTTAAACTAAAGTAGTGCAAATAAAATATTCTCGCCTGCTAGTAAGTCATACTTAATAATAAAATAGAGGTGGCTTCATTGAGGTCAGTTACGATTGCGATACCGGACTACAGCCGAAAATCTCAAAAATAGAAAACCCAAAAACTGTATATTGGAAAGTCGTACCACTACCACAAGATCAATCAGTTGAAAGTGTGAAAGATTAGTTATGAGGATCTTAATCCACTGTATAAACAATTGTTATAATACGAAGAGCTTTATTGTGTGAGGTGGTCTCATTTGCGCTCTTGAACCTGACTCTATAATCGATGTTCGTCTTCAATTTACTCTGGTCAAGTGATATACTATGATTTATTGGACGATGTTTCCAGATTATTATGATATCATTCCGTAAAAAAGAGTAATAATAGCCCGGTCAGTGTAATCGAATGATTTCGCCGCACAAATACACGTAGTAGGTATAGTAGGATATTTTCGATTAATATTTTGCGTATTTTGTAAGCTTATCCTGAATTGCTAATTGTCCAGGGCCAAGGAACTGAGAATTACAATAATTGATATGATATCATCCGATCAAACCGCTGATGGAAAAAAGTGGCAGAAATTTTAATAGCATGTAACTGATGATCGATTCCATGGACATGACGCATCCGTCGATGTTTTGACGGGTGATTTAATTTCTTTATATACGCCTATACATTATCACCTAACATCCGTGTTGGTTAATTGCTGTTCCCAATATTAACAACAACGTATTACAAAACATGAGATGTAGAGCTGCACCATAACTGGTCAGTCAGTACATTGATCTTTAATAAGGCAAATGCTGAACGATCTATTGGTGCCATTTTTAAACGACTAATAGAAAAGGTCACGTTTATCATTTCTATCAAGAGCCACAAATTGGTTTGATTATTTAAACATAATTTGTCTATACAATTGATCAGCTATATGTTTAATACGTTTAGTAGTAGACAAATCAACGTCAAATTATATACGTCGAATCATCGATATTAGTGACTAATGAAACATTAATATTCTCAATACGACATGAGTGCTGCCTACATACGTATTTACGATAGCTTTTTTGGAGTTAAGTACCTTCTTGTTAGGGTTTGAGGTTTTGTTTATTAAACCACAGGTAAAAGTATTATAAGAATGACAAAATATGCACAATATTATTATTATTCCCATTACTACCCGGAAAATATCATAAGCAAATATTTTCAATAAAGTTCTATCAAGAAATCATGATCTTTTAAAATAAATTTCCTCTCACATAAATCTATTTTAACAATTTCCTTCAAATCCGCAAAGTACCTATTCGTATACGTATTCGTCGATGAGGGTAAATCAAGAAAATATGTAGATAGGTGCGAGTGAAGTAGTGCGAAGGCGTCGTTTGAATTATCTTGGCTCATTAAGTACGTGTGAAAAGTTTAGTTCCTTGCGCAGTTTTATCACCGTTACATTAACATGGTGACATATTATGTTAGCCAGTGCTATAACTATCTGTGCGAGCTCAGAACGAGAAACGAGTACTAATATTTATTTAACACATCTTGTGTGTTCTCGATTAATATTTAAAGTTTGAATTTCTATCTAGAATGTAGACGCTGCATTCTATTAGTTGTTTTGCGAGAAAAACATCGAGCGATTTGATTTTATGACAGAATTGTTTAGTCTTTAACACATTTTGCGGTCTGTGATTCCGTTCAACCCGTAAGCTAATTGAGCATTTAAACTAATGTTTGTACGATTGATAAGGCGCAATATCGCGTATTAGCAGTGACCATAGTGACTCTGGTGTGATGGTGATCATGAGTGATACGTGATAGTGAGCTCGCGCCTCAGCGTCACACATGCACGTGTCTCAGCGTTTACGCTCATTGCTCACTTTGTTTGCATAAAGAGTGTAACGCCCTTTGTGTTCCTTGTTTTGTTACAAAATATTGAACACCGTTTTATTTAACACCAACTTTCAAATTGCTTATGACAGTATTAACAGTCAGACGTGTCGGTTATGTTGAAGAAAGGTTTCGACACATCACTAAATAGTTCACAATTCACATAGGCAACGCCACGCAAGCAAATTATAAGGCAGGTAGTTTACCTGTGCCATGTGCTAAATTATATATGTACAGAAAATATAAGATTGCAAATTGAATAGTCATTGATATTTCTCTGTAGCTTGATTAATTATTCTAAGAAATTAGCTGCAGTCGAGATAAAATGAGGCACTTGCGTTGTAATAGCCGAGTTAATGGAATATAGTATTTACTGTTTGCGGTTACGGGTAAATCGGAAGTTAAGGAAAATATATTTAAATCAGTACCGAGAAATAATCTTTCATATTTAGTTCCTAAATTTATTATCTAGAGATATTTATTCTCGGACTATATCTTTAGTTCCTAACTAAAGATATAGTCCGAGTGATGACGGATTAAGAATACAAAATGTCACTACCCCCATTTCATTCCATGTATAATGGCTAGTGACATAAGAGGCAACTAAGAAAAATACATCAAGCAAATACTTAGTATCTTTGCAAAGAGACGAAAAACTCAACATCAAACTATATAGCATTCAATCTGGCCTACGTGGAGCAGTCTATTGCCCACAGTGGTGCTGTGAACCAATTTGGGAGAAGCTCGAGTCCAGCGGGTTCTGTCAAAGGCTGTAAAATATACATTTTATTATGGTGTTAGTTAAATATTATCTTTTTAAATAAATGTGTATTATTTAGACACTAATTATTTCATTCATTTTAGACCCCAGACTATCATTTTGTATCGCTCAATCTGTATTTCGTGGCTATCTCGTAGTTCAAATAAGCAATTTATTAGGTAGGTATATTGTTTATAATATAAATATGGGTAAACTTGTGTTAACAAATTATTGTACTCTGAAATCATCTACATAGGCATCTCGCTAATATTATTGTTAATTTAAATCTATCTGATAATGTCAGTGGTTTGATATTCTGACTCTATCATATAAGAAAAATAATATAATTTACAGTTGCCTGTACAGTAAACAAAATATAATTTACAGTTTCCTGTTGTAAAATGAATATTGACATATGTATTCTTAAAACCTTTCTTGGAATTCAGTTGGTTTGTTATTAGAATTTCTATGAAAAAAGGAACGAATTTTGCAGTCACTGTTTTCAGAACGTAAATGTACTTAAATAGCAGAGACTGTCTTCTCTGTATTGTGACTGACTTACTATTAATAAGTCTATTTGTTCCTTTATGAAATATATAAATTGTTTGCCCATGACCTTATTCTTTCACCACTGCCATGTGGTGTATTTCTAGTACTCATTTAGTTTTTATCTATAGTGATATCCAAAATACCACTTAAAAATATTCTACGGCCAGCTCAACTTAAAATCAAATGAAAACATTTACTAACACTCTTTGATGTAGTATTTTAAGTGTGTATTCGAGTGTCCAGTTATAATTTTGTACTTGTGTAGTTATGATGCGAAGAAAACATTAGTTATTTACGGGCTAACATTAATCTTGGAAGGGAAATTAGTTTTTAATGGTGGTCGTATAAAATTAAATGATCTACACCGAATTGGGGTAATAATAGGTTACACAGATAGTTCCGTCATATACTGCAGTACCTATTTTGTAATTAAATAAAACATAACAGTTTTCAGGCGACTACTTACTCGTAAAAGTGGGTTCACGTTTACCGGGTTTATAATCAAGACGTTCTAAACTGAAAATCTCCTCGGTATTGTTCACTTTGAGAACAATAATTTAGTGTTTAATCTGTCAACAAGTTAATGGCGTAGCAGGGATCATGTTACAACGGGTACCAGTTTGATGGGCTGTTGAACAAATGGTGGTGTGCGAGCGCAATGCACAAATCTACGCGATGGATGCGCATGCGCCAAAGCGGGAGTGCCAATGAACTTAAGACGGTTATTGACAGGTATTGCGTTAAGACAAATAGAGGTTCTGGCGCTGACACAGACCTCCGTTCACTTGACCATATATGAGTGTACGCGAGTACGTATACGACGACAAACCTCCTGAGAACTTCTATGTAAATAATCACCGAGAGTAAATACGGAATTCTTGTAAGCAAGTATGTAAGTACCTTTATTTCCTAACTGTTCTCGCGTGTCGCTCCGCTCGCAGCGACGAATTTTAAGGAAATGTCTACTCTACACACTGACTAAAAAAGTTTCTTAAATAGGTAACTAGTGAAAGGAAGTTAATTGATTTCCTTTTTATGATGTTATCCACATTTTTTACTATACGGAGTCACATTTCCCTACTTATCTGTGTAATCCGTAAGCCATTGTTAATGTTTCATACTCTTTTATGGATGAATTCATTAGGTATGATTTTACTTTCTGTCGTGAAATACTTTTGGACGGTGTGCTGCAGTATGGAAATATTACACGCGCTTGGATTGTGGGAAAGACGAGTTGAGAGCGGAGTGCATCGTGATCAACATGTAGGCATTACGTCCAGCGAGTGTCCAGTACCGTTGAGTCGTCGCGTCGGCAGTTGGTCGGCGCTGCTTAGCTTGTTTACTCTCGCCGAAAGATAACACTGAGACATATTTGCACTACATTTGCATATTTTTTGCGAACATAATTCATTAGTGGGCGGAAGATTTATTATAGATGATGTACACTATATAGATAGTGGTATCAATTACTTTATTAATGTAATAAACAGTAGTTAAGCATAACATTACAAGATCGATGGCATCCGTTACTTTAATAACAGGCAACATTGATGTCTGCATATTTTACAATGTGTATATAGCCTTAATTAACTGATAAAGTAAGCTCAGTGGCTTTTATAAATCTAGGTTCAATTTAAATATGTAAAAAGTTGAAAGGTTTATTTTTATTACAAGTTTAAAAGCTTTATAATTTTCTAAGTGGCCATTATAACGTCAAATACCCGAATATTTTATATTATACAAATTAAAGCACATTTATAGAGCGGAATTTATTTTATTAGATTAGCATTTGTAAATGATAGGGTGATAAATAATATAATTAGTTTAAAATGGAGAAAAAAAGATAAGAAAGATACTTTAAATAAGTGTGAAAAATATTGTAGCAGAGCTTGCTAACTTACGTAGGCGCATAATAATTACCAGCCAGGCTTGTGAGATTTACAATAAGCCCACATTATACAACAAATAGCGACACGATAATTGAATACGTCAAAAAGAGCAAGCAAGTATGTCTGAAGGCGCGGGAAGTGTCTCAAATTATTACAAGAAAATATATAATAATGAGATAAATGGTGTTGCGTGTTACTTGATGGTTGTATATTTTGATATACCACGTGAAGCCGCGGGCGACAGCTTGCACATTATTTATAAATAATATAATCTACGAAACACATTAGCGTGCAGCTCAAATTACACACTAGTATTGAGACATGTGATGAAAGTCATGTCAACTTTTTGCACAGTTTGGAGTTTCCAAAAGTACGTAAATTTTTAGTATGTTTCATTTAGCAGTTGGAATAGAATGTATAAGTGTGTTATGTATATTATTTACTAAAGTATCTAGTTATATATAAATTCAATTATAAAGTACTTCCACCTAATACCTGCATTAACTATCTCTGCATCACCCTAAGGTAGACTGTTAGACAATGCCTAAGGCATTAAGTCCGCCTATGTACAATATTGTGCAGGAAGTTTAATAAATAA
This sequence comes from Euclidia mi, assembly GCA_944739405.2. NCBI lineage: Eukaryota > Metazoa > Arthropoda > Insecta > Lepidoptera > Erebidae > Euclidia > Euclidia mi. Next base: position 29,558,721 of record OX123198.2, on the reverse strand, counting down.
AAAAATAAATTGGAATAGAAATTATCCTTTAACAGCAGATGACAAAATTGTGGTAGAGCGTTAAGTTTGACGCTATAATTATGTGTTTACGTCATTATTATAAAACACAATTTTTATTTTGATATACCACCAAATTCTATACGAATTTTATAACACGCTTATAACCAAAGGCCTAAATTTAAAAAGCCATGTAAAACACTATCCTATTTAAAGAAAGATGAGAATTCTCTTGGAAAACAACTAGATAGAGCGAGAAATGTTGTACAATATTGTGAATTGTATAAAAGCTGCTTCTATTTTGCCTTATATTTTAAATAATCGAGTATTGTAAGTTTTATTTATACTGTAATAATATAGAGAGACACGACCCGACGCTAGTTATTTTCTTCGTAGCTGGCACTCCAGGTTTACGTCTTGGAATCAGTTATTTTAAATGTTAATAAAATGGGATGTTTATATGACTTGGGCAAGAAGATGCAATGGTGGGTTTAGTTGTTTAGACACTTAAAAGCTTAAAGATATAACAGTAAGTGTTTTCCTGGTAGTAGCATCTTCAAGTGCGACTTGAAGGCAAAATTCATCAGTGGTACGTACACGGTAATGGCAGGTGTCTGGGAGGCAATAAATCAGTCAAGGATTGTACCAACAGCCAGGCTTTCCTATTCATCCAAACAAGCGTATAGCTCCTATTACCTATCATTTATTATATTCGCTATACACACATGTCTGAGTCGTTATTACTTGCTATGCTGTCGATATTTGCGTTATTCATTCGATAAATATACTATATTTGAAACTAGATTCCGCCCGCGAGTTCGTCTGTGTAAGTGTCGGATATGGCGAGAAGAGGTCGTGTATGTGTTATTTTGATGTATAAACTATATTACTGCTAAGTTTCATCATAATCAGTACAGAAGCTGGTGTGACATGCATCCACCCTCATAAACATTCGCGTTTATATATATATATATATATATATATATATATATATATATATATATATATATATATTTAGTAGTAGGTAAGATTAGGAATGAAAACAGTAGCAGGAATGTATAAGGAAAGTTGGCTGATGGGTTTAGTCGGTGGCGGCAGTTTGCGGTACCTGTGGCTGGGTGTGTGTGCACGGCGCGGTATCGCAGCTCCTCGCGACTCGCCGAGTGCCCGTGTGTTCTGCGCACGCGCAGATCGTACTGCGCTGGAAGCAGCCCAGCCGTGAGATTAATCGTTATACTGCCTAGACTCTAATGCAGTATTGTTAATTTTAACGATGCTTTCGTGTTGATAGAATAAATTTTATTACTTTCTTGACATATTCATGAGCCAATGACCCATAGACGCTTACGGTACTTCCCAGGTATGTTTAGACTTGCTATGTAGGTGCATCCAACCCTAGCGCAGTATGTGTGCTAAGCGCTTTCGACGCGAAGTGACAACGCTAATTGGCCTATTTACCAACGAGGTTCATCACGTGTTATTCTTTTGGCATAGCCCTATCGGTATCTGCATATTTATGTAGCGATGTAAGCGGGGTCCTCATTTAGAATAAATATGTCCGTTTCCCAGGCTGGGATATTTATATCGACAACTTTCTCGTTGGGAGTCATTTAAAAACATGCAATGGTCTCAAACGTGCACACGAACTCACAAACCGGCAGATATTACGTAGAGGCCAATAAATGATTGCAGAGCATTACCGTTTAATCTCATTAAATATTTGGGTACCTGGCTAGTACAGTTAGCTGCGCGTTTGCTGACGACTTTGCAGTCTGCGAGCGTTATACTTAGTGCTTTATTTATATTCACGGGTTAAACTTATTCAGCAGATTTGAATCTTAAGCTTGATATGTAAATCGGCTTAGAATTCTTAAGAATAAAGGCAGTCAAGTGCGAAATAGACACCGTGGGATTTGTGTTTCGTATTATTTAATTGTGGGCTTCTTTCAATGTATCATTGAATAACGAACGTATTTTTAGAAGACTCTAATTTTTGAATACAGGATTTTAAAATAATATTTTGGTCTTAACGTGTTAATTGCCCCATAAATTCAATATAGTATTCTGGATGTTTCTGTAACAAATAATCTGTCTGTCCTTTAAATGCTATACAGAATAGCAATACCTAATCGAAGACTACAATTGACGTGTCACGAGCAGAAAATTCCATTTGTAATATATTTTATGGAACTAAGTACATGCATCCAATACCCAAAGAGTCTGCGAATTTGGAGTGTTTCTGAATGCAGTGTAAGTAGTATGTTTAATATTCTCAGTAAGTAAGTGGCTGTAGTTGTAACGTCTGCGTCCACCGATGTTGATGAATGACGTGACAAATGATTTGTCCCGGGCGGCGGGCGCGACCCCACCACACTCGCACACATTGTTTGGGAACCCAATACGACACCGAACGAATTGTATACTTAGGTATGTACCTTTAGGGTGAGGTAATTACTTGCCTAACTTCGATTGATTCTAGAAAAGTTCAAGTTAATTTACTTTATTGAGGCGTGGAACCTTAAGAATGATCGTCACGATTCACTGGATAACAATGATATCATCACAACTAAACGCAAATCATTGAGCAGAGCAACAAAAAATACAATATCCCCTTGTTTGTCCTTCCATTGTCAGGCAATTTGTCAAAGTGTTTTATTATAACACTTCAATCCAAAACAGGTGACTAAATCACCAAGTTTATTTACAGTTTAGATATAGTTTGTTGTCTTGTTACAGTCAAAATATTCTGGAAAACAAGCTGCGGCTTAGACACTTGCATAACAAATATACAAAGTTTTCAAAACTTTTGGGTCTCCTTTTTGTTTCCCCTTTTAAAAGTTGAGTCCCTAAGTTGTCAGTTTAGCTGCGTAAAGTAGCAAACCAAGCTCGGGTATCATAACAAAATAAAAGCCATGGGTTTACCGTTCTTAAGTAATCTCTACTTTACATTATTGATGTGGATGAACGGTTGTAAGTTATCTACCTGAGAAGTCTTTTACTAATAATGTTACATGTTATTTGGTCGTATATGCTATGGCGGCATGCGTAAATAAATATGCTACGTACTCAAAATAATTCAACATTAGTTACACTGTCAGAGCTTAAAGCTACTCTACTCATCAATTATATTTTATTCTAAATGTTAAGAGCATATTTATTCCTCACAGCATTACATACAAATTTCAAAGCCCATTATGTCAAAAACTAAAAAACCAATATGAATGGATCAGGGATTTGGCTCGTATAAACAAAATACTGAGCTTTAGGGAATGTATTACAAGTACCACTAGATACTAGAACTATTTTAAGTAGCTTGGAGGCATAACCTAATAAACAGTGTAATTTTTTAAATACAATAGTTGGAATATAAATAGCTATATATCTCATTCTGTATTACCATAGCCACTTTTCTTAATGGTTTAATGTAGTGAAGTATACATAGGTAGATATTTGATTACTTTAGTTTTACTTTAAGTCATATAGGTAGAGAGCAGGGTAATTTGAATCTTGTTAATGTATAATATGTATGTATTTACAAAAATGGAAAGTATATGTGTATGTTTATCCATATTGTAGTACCCATTGTACAAGCTCTGCTTAGTTTGGGGCTAGATAGTGTTGTGTGTATGTGGTAAAATATTATTATTATTTTACCGAGGCCACTTATTTTTTGTACTATCTAGCAAGTTTCTTATTTCTTGCGATTAATGAACGAGTCTGACAAAACTATGTGATCAGAATATTATGGCAGGTATTGTCCTCTTCCTAACATATATCTCTCTATTTAAGAAAAAAGTTGAAAGTTTATCTAATTTTGATGCGTACCATACAATCAGTGAAAATTAGATCAGTTGAAATGTTCGCATTCTAAAGCGAAGTGCGTAATCATAAACTATTCCAAACTTTCCAATAGAACTTTTTTCGCATCTAAGTGGTTCACGCGTAACCAAAATACCATGTACGGTATATGGTACCGGTTGGAATTTTGCATAAATGTCTAGGGGAAACCCGCTATCACCACGCACAAAAATTGCCAAATACTTGACTTTTTTCTATCTGTTTCACTCAAAACGAAGTCGTGAACGAAATGTATTAGAGACAATGAGTTTAAATCAAACATACAACTTTTATTCTTTGATGTATCTACATATATTGTCGAATGAAAAATAAATGGTAAAGTAAGTGACAAGTTGCACACTGGTTGGTTGTATCGTTCGATTTAATGAGACAAGCCGCCGTTGAGTGAGGCTGGTTGCATTTTTCATTGGCTAAATTAATTCGTTGAACTCCATACGGCGCATGAGGGCTGACTAAAAAACGTATGGGAACAAGCGGAAGTACAAACCATTACCAAATGTGTGGTTCATGTGCTTCTCAGAATACGGCCTCTGTTTTGATCGACGAAGATACAGTTGTTGGAGACGCAATTTATTGTATTATCTTTTTACTGGTGTACCAATACTTTTCGTCAGAATAATATTTTTGATTGCCTCGTTGGTCTCGCGGCATAAATGTGCGCGTGGGATTGGGAGGTCTCGGGTTCGATTCCCAGGTCGGGCAAAGTGTTATTGGGTTTTTCCGTTAGGATATTCTCAGTAGTAGCACTGAGTCTGGAAATGTGTCCGGTACGGCAATAGGCTCGCCCCCTATTACGTGGGACCTAAAAAATTCATGGCAAAATGTGGGTGTAACCTTCGGGGAAACAGGCGTGAGACTATAAAAAAAAATTGATGATAAAAATAATAGTCATGATATTAATGAAAGTAAAACTTCACACGAACAAGAACGATCACTTGTAGTCAACACCGCAAAATGTTATTAAGCCATAAACATAAAATAATTTGTGAAAAAAACTGTGGGAAACGTAAAAAAATCGAGTAAAATTCAATATCCGCCAGCAAGTGCAGCTGCGTTGCAAGCAATCAAGTACTCTTCTCGTAATAGTAATCATTAAATAATAACTCATGAAATGAGATAATAATATATTTTCTTTTAATAACATTAAAGGTGCGTGTTTGCTCAATAAAACTTGATAACACACACCCTATTGAGATAACATAAAACTTAAATCTTATAGTATACTAGATGATGCCCGCGGTTACACCCGCGTTATTTAAGGCTACTGCTACGCTCCTGTCGCTCATAGCGTGATGTCATATAGCCTATAGCCTTTCTCAATAAATGACCTATCTAACACTGAAATAATTTTTCAAATTGGACCGGTAGTTCCTGAGATTAGCGCGTTCAACCAACCAACCAAACAAACAAACTCTTCAGCTTTATATATTAGTATAAGATTGTGTAAATTAATTAAAATACTAAGTAGTATAAGATTAGTAATGTGAGATATTAGTTTTGTGTTGCAAAATGTTTTAATTATATAGCTAAATTATTTATGAAGGAAAATATCAAGTTCCTGTTTAGCCAATAATGTGACGAGACGTTAAAGATTTTGTTTTAAATACACGTGTATAATTGCAATAATTAATGAAATTTAACGTCTCTAAGCTCAAAGGGTTTATTATGTAACGATCCCTGTGAAACCCTAAACATTTGAGCGTAATTAGAATTAATGAGCAATGGACAGAGGAGTCCGTTGACACAATGAAACAAGATACGTCGCTGCCGCCCTGTTACTGATCAACGGCATTTTCTTTCATTTTTAAACTGCTGCTAAAATGAAGACTAAATGTGAAAAGTTGAAAACTTTATAGTAAACAAAAAACAAGGACTATGAGCCCACCTGGCTGAAGGTACTTACGGAGCTGTGAAAATCGCTCGTAACTCATTCGTAGTTCACAAACAAACGTGTAGGATGCAAATCCCGGGCTTGAGTCGCAAACTGCGGGCCCGCACACTCCGTACTCAATAAGAGAACACCAACCGTTGCGTTGGAGCGAAGCGGTCAGCTTCCGTCTAGACGGAGATTATGTAAAATGGAATATAAGCTTATTCGTTTTTCACGGCCCTTTATCGCAATAGCAAATTTGCATTTCGTTCTTTGAAATTGGCACTCGTTTATTTTTATTACGATATCTGAGATGAGATATGCGCGCAATCATATTGAAAGAGCCTTATTTGTGTATGCCGGTAGAACGTCTTTTACGAAAACAAGCATTTTTGCTTTTAGAAAGACATCGGTTCGGTTTGATTTTAAATATGCATATCGCGACTGCTATTCCTTATTTTGTAAAGTAAAGCCAGTTTATTAAAAAGTGTTTTGCAACAAAGAATAATGACTATGTAGACTATGAGACAGCATTTTGTAGACCCGGTAGAATTTTTAATCCATCATAATATTAAAGTAATACTTGTTTTATTTATTTTTTATGATTAGCCGAGCTTGTTTTATATATTGTCTTTATGTTTTCGAATTGTCAAAGACAATATTGACAAAGTTTATGTAATGATTGCCTGAAATATATCTTCATCAAACTTGCTTTGTTAATTAGCGAGACAGACTCATATTTCATAAATTGAATGAAATCCACTTCCTGTCTTCTCACGGAGTTCTAATTTTACCATCGAGTCAGTTCTGAGAATTAGGCGATGCTTATCATAAATGTACATTGGTATATTTATGATAAGCATCGCCTAATTCTTTCCCAGGATACAATTGGCTCTAAAGCATGGAGCTCTTCAACAGTTAGCAAAATAGAGTTTTCAAGATTTTGTTTTAGATTATACCTATAGTATAAATACCAATTTATTATGATTCAAATTATACGTAGTCTTCGTTAAGTTTTTTTTTTATATACTAAGTACTTTTACCTTTACTTGAAACAAAGTGAACTAAAAAGAATTGAACAGCGAACAAGCCGTTGATAATAATACTTATAGTCAATGATAAAACAAACAGAATAAAAAGAAATGTTGGCAGATGGCACAAGCGCCGATTGGAAATTAGCCCACTAACATTACCCATTGTTATTATTAATGACCGACGTTCGGTGACATGCCCTTCGAAATATTTACAAAGGAACACCAAATCCGGCGCGCAAATGCTTACCTCGCTCTGGGAACCCTCTAAATAGAAATTGCGGAAACTTAATATAAATCGAATAATCCATTCTTGTGCAGGGGATGTTTTGGGAGGATAAATCTCAATCGGGGGTGAGGAGAGGTTGGCGGTGCAGCGAGCGGGAGGGTCGCAGACGGCGGTCTCGGGCTCCAGGCCCGGCCATCTGCCGCGCCATAAAATCGATAATATTTAGCAACCAACTGATATCAGTGATGGCGGCCGGCCGGCCTCCACTAACTAACTCCGCGCGCGCGGCTAACTTGTACTCCTATCACTTGTAGCGTGCTGCCGATGATTCAGCAAATATAAACAATCTCTCGTATCCGTGTCGTATTTATCACCTTTACATGTTTTTTGCTATAATTATATTTTGATTCATACAGGGTATTTCACTCATATGGGGTCGCGGGATTTTGTTTGTTTAAAATATTGTATTCCTGCTAAATATAAATCATAATTATGTGATAAAAAGAACTCAAACACTACATGTTACTCAGTAAAATTGTGCTGGTGTCGGTTTGTAGCAAAAGTTTATACTTGAAACGTATTTCCTATAAACTCGAGTTTTCAATAATAAAATATGCGGTCAAATTATATGCCAGCAATATAAGAAAATATTATAATTAGATGTCAGAGGTGAATTTAGAACATAAATAATAATAAATCTACTGAATAACGTTCTTCAAATAAGTATGTTTATAACGTTATTATGTAATACTTATTCAAATTTTATTTATATACGTAAGGTAAGGTGTTTTTGATCAGATTAAGAATCTATTTATCCCTCGAATAGTATGATGCTAAGGTGCATTATAAGCAATATAGGTACAGAAAACTCAATTGTTAAGTAACGAAGTGTGATATGAATCGGCCGTGTATAATCTGATTCTAGGGCATGTTATAATTCACAGTTTAACAAGCCGACGTAATAGCGCACTATTGTTACAGATAAACGAAACTGTTCTAGCTAACATTTGTTAGATTTATTTCAATAAAATATTATCATTTTAAGTTTCAATTATTGTTTATGTCCCACTTTATCGACTATCTATTATGACCTTAGATACGAAAAATCCTTTCGGGAAATGTTTGAAAAATAACAAGAAAGGTTTTATTGTCAGGTTATTTATATCTTGGCAATACCATATAAATTCGCTGAAAGACTTTCCCATAACATTATTAACAATTTAAGCTTGTAAATAATTCTAAGCACTTTACTCGGGGCAGACCTGTGGCTCGTAAACTTCTTTGATTAACTTTTGGAAGTGAGTTGTTTGAATTCAGCCGTGACATGTAAGCGAAGTGAGCAAAACTACGGCGTTTGACTCCGTGCATATCTGAGTGCAGAACCTTATAATATGTAATATGTTTCGAAATGGACACGTGGTAAAAAGGCCTAGCGAATAGTTGGCAATACATGTAGGTACATACACGTTTTATATTAAGAAAAGGGTTTACGATTCGGATTATAAAATGAACCCCAAATTTAAATGACACGTGTACGATGTCACGTTAAGAGCTAGTTTAACATAAATCATACCTTCTTTGATAGTGCCATGCTCAACACTTGCTAAAAAGAAAACATCAACAAAAATACAATTAAAAAAGTATACAATTTACTCTTGCTAATGTAAGCTATCGCAAATAAATATTTATTTAAGAGGAGAAGCTGCTTTTTCTTAACATAATTAACAACAAATTATCATATAATTCCATTATTTGAATAATTTTCTCATTATTTATAAAATGACTAATCCTTTTAATTTATGCGGCATTATAAATGCAGCAAATAAAGCAGCTTGTTTTGTCCGTGTGGTGACGTACTGAGAATACAGAATGTCGCTACCCCAATAATTCATTCCAAAGGTACCGTAAGAGGTAAATAAGGAAAATACACTTGCTATAGTACCTTGCGAAGAGATAGAACATTTTACATCAAAACCTGTACCAACCCGCCAACCCGCCTGGGCAACGTGGTATGGTTGGCCAATTTCTCGTATGACTCACAGAGCTACGGTGAAATAATTAAGAGAGGCTTAAGTCCAGCAGTGGATTGTGGAACGTTGTAGAGAACATTCCTAACAGCCGAAGTAGAGGAAGTCTTGTGAAGTACTGTGAAGAATACCATAGTAATTTAAGAACCTTGATCGAGTTTTTACAATAGATGTGATGGTAGACGGTGAAATAGATTGGAAGAATTCTTCAGAGCACTAACTTTGATAAACACGGTAAAAGACAATAATTGCAGTAATGTCCCTGCGTTATTGTAGATACACGATTATCTCAGTAGCCTCATGATCATACTACAGTGCAAACTATTGAGGGTATCAAACAAGTACTGTGCGGAGCCATTCTAGAGATACGAACAACATACCAGGTATCTGAACCTGAGCATCGTGTATCAAATAAAACTACTCTAATCAGTAAAAATTAGCTCACTCTATTAGAACTTCGAGATTTCAGAATACCCATGTCCCGTATCGATAATTAGATAGTACAGAAAAAATACAGTAGGACCGGAAATACCTTACCTGGGAATGCTTTTACGAGGTTATCAGAATCCTAATGCGAGAGCCAGTTTAATAATTTGGCTACGGCTTGCTTAGCAGCAGGATAGGAGAGTTATCGATCATTCATAAGCACAGAAATCTATCTAGAAGTATATGTACTGTATCATTAGAGTTACTACTAGGTACTAACTAATAATTTATGAGAAAGAAATATGCATGGGTTGTAAGACGCATCCTTGCCATACAAGCATTTTTCTGCGGAAGCTTCAAAAACTGTATTTTGAATTCTACTGCGACTTAAGAAAATATATTCTCGATATCAAACTATTCGTTCTGTATTGAAAATTTTACAAATGCAAACTAATAACCAATAATATCCCAAAGTTCTGTGAAATTTGTTACAAGACCATTTTTCGGACTTAAGGCATTTTGACAACGAGCGGAGGATATAAACGGGCGGGCTTAGTGTTGACTATCCATTCAAACTTCTTGCAGAAGTTAGGGGTAAACGCAAAGAGTCGATAGTTGCCTGGATCAGAACGATCCTCTTTTGGGGTTAGTTGCATACTCGCTTTTTTCCAATCTAGCGGCATTACACCAGAGGAATGAGATAAGCGTTACAATACTATGTAAGCATTGACGACAACTCCGTCGTACATTTTGTGAGAGTTGAGGAGTAACCGCTGAACTCTTTTGAATCGCCTTTTTAGGCGAGGAAAGACGGAACGCAGTTGCGTGAATATAAATTGTACAATAACAACAGTAGGACGAGAAAACGAAGACTATACTAAGAGAGAATTTGAGAATTTGACTGGAGTGTCGGATTGTATTCGACAGTTCAGTTCAGAAGTCGAAGCCAAACAGGTCATGCTTTTGCGGTTAAGTATATGAAAAGATTTTTATGAAATCTTATATCTTATATTCTTATACTAATATATAAAGCAGAATAGTTTGATTGTTTATTTGTTTGGTTGAACGCGCTAATCTCAGGAACTACAGGTCCGTCCGATTTGAAAATTCTTTCAGCGTTAGATAGTCCATTTATTGAGGAGGGCTTTAGGCTTTATAAAGGCTATGGGCGAAGGGAGCAGAACAGTAGCCTTAAATAACGCGGGTGTAACCGCGGGCATCCTCTAGTTAAATATATTCTTGGTAATGACATACGGATGATTTCTTAATTCTGAATTTATCAGCTTTACCATTCACCACATTGTTTGTTTTTTGTTTTTCGTGTGAGTGTGTGGCCAACTCTGGTGTCGGAGTTTTCAGACCGCCCTAAGGCCTCCGACATGGCCTAACGATCCTTATCCTTAGACAAGAACCGGGACCGACAGCTTTACGTGCCCTCCGAAGCACGGTAGCGCTCAGATGTAAATGCCACACACGGTCACCCATCCAAGTGGTGACCTGTGCAAGCGTTGCTTAACTTTGCCGATCTGTTATGAATGGCAAGTCAAGTCTCGCTATGAGCGCTACCACAAAAATATATGATTTATATTTTGCTGCGAAAAGTTATGTATAGGTACTAATGCGATATATACTGAAGTTTTTAATTCCTTGTCGAGAGATAGGTAACTAAAACGCAATAAAAGTACACAAACGCGAATGCTTTGTTATTAAAAGTAAATAAAATATACCGTTTAGTTTGCGTAGCAAAACATGCAGGTTCCAAGCGAACAGTGACCACAAAAGGATTATTACATATAATCTTCGACGTTTTTGTACTTTATTGCATTTTGAACACAAGTGTGAGGTTAAATTGGGTTTGGTTTAGTAATCAAGGTTTGCTGAAACCTAATTATTTCATGAAAAATGTTGTAGAGAGGTACTTACTTATAAAATATAAACAATGGGTGGATATCTGATCGTACACAAAAAACTCTCTTATGATTCATTCATGAAAGGAAAAATACCTAGGCAGCCTCCCGGTGAGCGATCTACGTCTTAATCGATGTGACGTCAAAGTTGTGGTCAATAGTTAGTTTATAAGAATCGTCCGAAAGAATGAAGCACGTATTTCCCCTGAACATTTGGTGAGTCGGTGGCGTGATGCGGGTGAGTCATGGGCGGGCGCGGACGCGGGCGAGCGCGCGGGCGCGGGCGCGGGCGCGCTTACCGGCCCTGCGCCGGAGCCAGCAGCCTCGCGCCAACATTCCACGCGATCGTTGCCTCCCTGTGTTCGTAACCATTCTGATGCAATATTCAACTTTACTGCGTCCTTGCAATGCCGTAATTCATTATAACAAGTTTAATCGCTGTCAAGTCATTTTTATCATTTTTCTCCCTTACAGGTTCTATCATGTTTTATGTCCAAGGCCACTTTGGCGACCTTAATTACGGGCAGACTGGAGCCTAACAGGAATGGTGTACTATCAAATGGATTAATCGAGTGCTGTTACTGAGATGCTATTAATTCAACAAGCATTTCAATTGACTGAGTTTTTTTTTAATAAACCCAGACCCGATTGTGACAAGTCTACACAGTACACTAGGTACGGATCGATTTCTTCGAGTAGGTACTTCGTTAAGTGTTATATCAATCGAATTGAAAAGTACGATACCTATTTATGTATTGGGTACAAAAACAAATATAGCTCTAGTAGAGCATGTTAACGTTATACAAATAAGGTGGTGAGTGTCTGTCAAGACGAGTGGCAAATTGGCGTCGTCTCCGCATTTGTTCCACACGACGGCTCCGGGCGGCGGCGCGGCGCGGGCGCGCCACATTCAGCCTTGTCACCACCTCTATGTCTATGTCATTGTCGTTTGTTTCACCGCAATCACTTGATTCACAAATAAAATAACAGCTTGTTTATATTTGTCAAACAAATGTGTGGACAAAATCAATGCTATTTGTGGACCACGCAAGTTAAATTAAATCTACTGAATTGGCTTTTCCGACTGTTACCTACGTATTTTAGGAAAACCTACGGAGAACTATGATTCTTTCAGGTACAGGCCGCATCATGCATGAATTACAGAGATGTGTCATGAGTAGGAATTCACATTACATTATTAATGCTTTTATTACTTGCATAAATATTAATATTTTCATGCATATTATATTTTTGCTGAAAATTTTCTTGCCAATAGTAGGTACCTATGATGATGATGCCATAAAATCTCTACTAATCGTAAACACAATGTTGTATCTTTGGTTCTTAGTTGTTCTGGATACGATTGGTATGACAATAACGACGTTTATTTTCACCAAGTTTATCCATAAGCAATTTCAATCGGAAATTCTCATAGGTGCCATATATGTGGTTATCTGTAGAGACAGCTCGATAACCGATAACCTCTTGGCACCGAAGGTACCTGAGCCGATAGCTCGGTTAGAACTGCCGTTACTTGTAAAATCACACGCACAATCCTACGAGCATTGTGCTGCGGCCGCGCGCGCGCCGCTTGCCAGCCACCTATCGATGCATCGGGACTTCTATTTCTAATTATAGATATAGCCGAGTCAAATAAAACTCGACTTAAATGTCCAGACACTACAACTTCACTACTATGCCGATTGAGATCAATCATTTCGGAAAAACTGTGTCTACATTTTGCCTACAAAGATTCCTTTGTAGTTAATTTTGCAAAAAACGGCAGGATGCGAAGTCGGAGGCGTGGCGAGCAGAGTGGCGGCGCCTTAGGGCTGCGGCGGCTGTAAGACACGATGAGTGCAATTAGCAGTGGCCTGAAAACTAATCGGGGCGTATTCGGGCTTATCGATATGTGAGTTATAAAACATTCATGCTAGGCGGAGAGAATGCGCCATGTCTAATTACTAAACATCGTTATCCAGCGGGCCAAGGTCGTGGCATTCGACACTAGGGTTGCCGCGCGTACCCATATAGCATGCACATTTTTTTTTAAATAATAGTTTAATGTTATTACTTGATATCTTTATGTAATTAAGAATCTATATTTCAATTTGTCCTTGTGTACCTTATTAAAATATCAAAATTAAATTATATTTTAATAATCACTCGTAACTAAATCAATACAAAATAATAAATGTAGGTTTTTCGTTAGAAATAATTTTAAAATGAAACACATAAATATTTTTCAATTACTTTTTATTGAATATTTTTTGTTAAAATATTCCTTGAAGATATTTACGTCTACTTGGAATAAAAAACCAACAACTTATTTAAACTGCTTTCTGTTAGTTTAAGATGTCTGCTGAAAAAAAAAACATTTTAAGTAAGAAAATGACCGTTCGACTTCATTTGACATAACAAAGACGTATTTATTTTAAACTTGTGAAATAATTTGAAAAGTTTATATTGTTAATTTTTCACTTAATGTTAGTGTTGCCAATTTTTAAAATATGTTAACACTTTTTAACATTACAACAAAAATATGAAAGAATAGATTAAAACATATTTTTAACATAGATGCTTGTAAAAATATTATCCAATATATGACGACTGCGAAATATATTTGAAAATAATTTCGCCTTGACTTTCAAATTACATTGAAGTAGTAAAGAGTAATTAGTGAAAAAGTTATTACAATACGAAAAAAAATACAATACTATATAGCTATACTTTTAAAAAAACATTTAAAACTATAATATATTTTAATTAAATAAAGGTATTGTACGATATAACATAATCGAAAAAGCTTATTAAATGTATGCACCTACGTGACGCATACGTATGACAACCCTATTGCCGTGTGCTACCGCACTGCCACCATTTTTACCCGCCCGATAACGATGTTTACTAATTACCATAGGCACGAATATGAACTAAATCGAAGGAAATATATATGGCAAGTTTGCAATATTCTGTGAGTGATGCAACGGGCATAGGTGTCCTGGCAGCCCTAGTGGGGCTCGGCGGTAGTGCGGCAGCGACGGAGGCGGTGGTGCGGGGGTGCGGCGCGCGGGACGCGGGCGCGGGGGAGGGGGGCGCGAGCGAGGCTGCTGCGAGTGTCCGCGGCTGTCAGGCCGGACTAACCCGTCGCTCCAGGTCAGCGCTCCAGCCGGCTATTTATAGAGGTGCCCCTTAAACAGAGTAATTATTCATTGATTAGCACTGCGAGGAATAGGGGATTGCGCTTCTGATAGCCATCGCGCAAACGAGAATCGTCGCCGGCGCCGCGCCTCGCTCACTCTGCTGCCTGCAATATACCAGCCACATCCATATAAAAATTATGATACCTTACCCAAGTCAGTATAACGCACACTAGACACGAGACAGTTCCTCACTGCGATCCATGTTTGCGAACTATATCTGAAGTATTTCAATTATCTTTATTAATCCAACTGAAGATTACACTTTTTTTAAAAAGTGTTATTGGTTAAAGTTGTTCGTAGCTTTTTAAAGCGGGTCTAAAATTATTTTACAGGGTTTGCGAGTGTAGAGCAAGTCCTGCATTTATCCTTAATCGTTTATTTATAGGGAGGGCGTACGTGAGGAGACTCAGATGCACATAGACTAACGTAAATGGCAAAAATAAAGTTCTCAAGTAAAATTAAGGCAGCGATGGTTACATCGTTTTTGTACCATGTTGGTATGTAACATTTCTACTTCTCAATGTCAGCGACATTAACATTATGAAACCACCGCTGTATTTTATTTATAGTGAGTCAAATGCACAGGTCACAAAACGATATGTACGTGATGCATAGTACAACTAAAACGCCAACAATTTAACTTTCGAAGCAGATGTACACTATGGTTTGCAACCAATCGGGTCTCTTCGGGACAGCCAGTATCAGCCCAGGCCCGAAGTGACAATTTTCAAGCACTTATAGGCTACGTCTATGCTATCTTGCTATTTATGCTATTACTAGCCGTTTCCCGCGGTTTCACCCGCGTCCTGAGAGAACTACTTCGCGTACCCGAAAAACCCAAATATTTTACGGACACCTATTTTTTCTAAAAGAAAAGTTACGGGTCAAGAGGGAAAGAAAAATAATTTTTAAAATCGGTCCAGTAGTTTTTGAGTTTATCCATTACAAACAAACAAAAATAGATTTTTTTCCTCTTTATAATATTATATAGAGTAGATGTAGAAGTGTAGATAAACGCCACAGTATGTAAGGAATAGATGCAGGTTTCTTAGTAGTTCTCGCAAAAATGACTGAATTAATTTTGAGGAAATTTTTCCTTGAGCCCTAGGCAGAAGAGACGACCGATTGGCGCAGCGGGAGTGTAAGCAAATGCTACGCCGATGGTCGCAGGTTCGATTCCCGCTCAAGTCAAACATTTGTATGCATGAATATGCATATTTGTCTTGGTCTGGGTGTTTTCTGTGTATTATGTATGTATTTACAAATATATATATGTGTGTGTTGTCCATGGTCTAGTACCCATAGTACAAGCTATGCTTAGTTTGGGACTAGATGGTGATGTGCGTATGTGGTAGAAGCTAGTACTCAATAAGGCGGGATGATACTGAATGTTAGTTTACATAATTATTGTTTATAAAAATCAACTGCCACACCAGGAGTAAATTTTATATCGCGGGGGTCTTTACGAATGTTCTAGCGACGGACATAAAGAACACTCACTCTATTTATGTATCATACAAAGTGTTGTCTCGTGTGGGGATTGAACTCACAACACTCTACAATACTCTACATAGTAGAGGCTAGGAGGCTGCTTAAATCACAACGTCATACGAGGTGTCAAAGGTGTACTGTAAGCATTAAATATTGTTAATGTGAATTTACTATTGTGATTTTTTTTTAAATATTATATAGTTAGTAATAAAACGAATGCAATGTTGTGATGGCACTGGCGATGTGGACGTGAGTGCTAGTCAACCTACCACATCGCTGACTGGTCTGGTGCCCAGTCCGGATTGCTCCCAGGACCGTTTTTTCAAAGGTAAGCGGGGCCTGAAAGTGCATTTTGGTAAAGTACACAAATCCCAAAATGCACTTTCTGGCTCCACAATATCTACACAACCTGTATTAGGAGACACCACACAAATTCCTTTTTGGCAAACGCTATCAAAATTAAAACATTCGATCCCGGTTGTGAAAAGAGTTCCCCGTGGGGCAAGACCATCAGTATCCAAAAAATTAGCGGAATGTATTGGTCTTGTCGTCAGGGAGAACTCGAGAACAGCCTGGGAGCAATTACTGACTTTCCCTTATAGGATTCTACATGTTGATAAAAATCATCATCAGCCTTTAACAGTCCACTGCTGGACTAAGCCTCTCCTTTGAAAGGAAGAATTGGCCTACTATATCACGCTGGCCAAACGGGTTGGTATAGGGTTTGTATCAAGTTTTCCTTCTCTTACAATGCTGTTCTCTGCATAGTATATCCCTTTGTCGGGTCTTACGACACCCATGGGATGATATGGGATGGTGACTTTCATTCTTAATCCGTCATCAAACGGACAGGCAGGCCAAAATTCGTTGACATCCCAAATTAAATATAATTGTCAAGTTTCGGCACACTCTTTAGACTCAAAATTTACGTTTAACAAGCAGAAGTCGCTGTATCAATATGTAGAATCTAAATTAAGGGAGGGCGATATACGGGGCGCTTCTAGACTCCTTTTCAGTAGCGATGTGGTGGCGCCTTGCTCTCCAGACACGCTTGCGGGCCTGTAGAGCAAGCATCCAGCGCCTATTCATGACCTTTCCTTCCCTGAAGCTCCCGACAGGGAATCAGAACATCTGATCACCACAGCCAAGGACGTGTTAGCAGCGGTTGGCTCCTTCCGAGGTGGCTCGGCAGGCGGCCTCGATGCACTGACGCCCCAGCACCTAAAAGACCTTGTGTGTGCCAGTGCTGGGGTGGCTGGCGATACACTTCTGAGGGAGTTGACTGCGCTAATAAATATGATGCTCTCCGGTAATGTGGACGACGCCATTGTTGACATCGTGTATGGGGCGAACTTGTGCGCCCTTAACAAGAGGGATGGTGGCATACGTCCCATTGCCGTGGGTTGCACATATCGGCGTATAGCAGCCAAGATATGCTGTAAATTTTACAGCAGGGAGCTATCGGAAAAATTCCAACCCCTCCAACTAGGTTTTGGTTCCAAAGGGGGTTGTGAGGCTGCTGTACATGCCCTTTCTACATACCTTGGAAGTGGTGATGGAGAGGTCATTTTGAAGGTTGACTTGAAAAACGCCTTCAATTCAGTGAATAGGGACACTTTGTTGGCACAAGCAAAATTAGAAACCCCTAAAATTTTTAAATTTCTTAGGCAATGTTACAGACCTACAAAATTATTATATCAGGATAAGCTTTTGGAATCAGCAGTTGGGTGTCAACAAGGTGACCCTCATGGACCAGTCATTTTTAGTTTAGCAATACACCCCATTATTCGGCAAGTAAATTCAAAATTTAATGTATGGTTTTTAGATGACGGGACCCTAGGAGGGGATCCAGATATTGTATTACAAGATTTAGCTCTTCTTAAAAATAAATTCGCATCTATTGGCTTGGAACTAAATTCTAGTAAATGTGAGCTGTTTATAAATACAACAGACTCTACAAAAAGACTTTCGATACTATCTAAATGCATCAAACATCAAAATTATTGATAAGACATCTCTTCGCCTCCTAGGTTCTCCAGTACTTGAAGAATCTTTCGATTCTTTCTTAAAGGAAAAGATACAAAATTTCTGTGAAGTTTCAGATCGCCTATTCAAAATTAATATTCACTCAGCCTATACTATTATTCGATATTGTCTTTTCGTCCTAAAATTCAGATCTTCCCAACTTTGGAAAAAATATGCACTTTTAGAACAAGTCGACGAAATTATCCAAAGTACTTTAAAGAGAATATTAAATGTGGACTTGGACGATCGAGCCTGGCTACAAGCGCCATTGGCTATACGTCTGGGTGGGCTCGGTGTACGCAAAATTTCTAGTGTCAGTTTACCGGCGTTTCTATCTTCGGGTAACAGCACGGAAGAGTTAACTAGGAAAATTTTATCACCTACACTAGTTAACTCAGAAGTGCTGTGCAAAACCGAAGCTGTAAACGCCTGGAAAATGGCTTGTCCAAGCACTGATTTGCCTACCAAGCTATTCTCCCAAAGACAGTGGGACACGCCGCTTTGTGACATTGTAAGGAAAAGTCTTTTAGATACAACTTTTAATGTTTCAGAGCGTGCTCGCTTACTGGCTGTGGGAGAATGGGAATCGGGTCTGTGGCTTCAGGCACTACTATCGTCCAACACTGGAACCATGTTGGACGATGAGACGTTCCGTATCGCCACTTGTCTTCGTTTAGGTGCTCCGTGTGTTTCTCCGCATCGATGTCATTGTGGAGAAGACGTCGATAGCCTCGGACACCATGGGCTATCTTGCAGCAGAAGCGCTGGTAGAATTCCCCGTCACGCCCATCTGAATGACATAATTCGTCGTACTCTTGTCGCGTCTGGCGTACCAGCTGCACTTGAACCAAATGGTTTGGTACGCGACGACGGTAAGAGACCTGATGGTATGTCATTGTTGCCTTGGAAAATGGGTAGGCCTTTGGTGTGGGACGCAACCTACGTAGACACCCTCGCGCCATCACATGTTCCAAGCACGGGAGACCATGCTGGCGCTGCTGCTGCAACTGCGGAAACCGTCAAACAGTAATTTTGTGAGTAATTACGTGTTTGAGCCGTTTGGGATGGAAACGCTAGGCTCATAGGGTCCGAGCGCTCGTTCACTATTCCGGGAAATTTCGAAACGTTTAATCGACGTCTCACGTGACCGGCTGGTTTATTCTTTGCTCAGAGAATCAGCATTGCCATCCAGCGTGGCAATGCTGCCAGCCTTCTTGGCACGTTACCCGATGACATTGATGCGGAGGCATTTTACGACGCCTAAACCTTGTAAATATTTTCAATTTTTAATTTCTTTTTGAAATTAAACTACAGTTTTCGGACTTTATCGCGATGTATTGGTTTCACTGAGTTATTACATTTGAAACTAATGATCTAGAAACTACATTTTTAGTTTATTACTAGCCGAACGTTTCGATTTCTTTACAGGATTCATGTTCACGGCAGACTGAGGTGATATTTGTCTTTTTCTTGAATGTATAAGTTATCTCAAAGTACCCGAACATTTTTCAGCTACTGGTGTTACTATTTACGCAGAATGAGCTCACAGTGTCCTTAGGTCTTCTGGTGACTTTGTCTTTCTTGGGTTTTATTAGCCTTATGACAGGGTCCCAAGCTGGAGGAACATTCCAACCATTTTCCCTATTGACATTAGGGTGTTTTTTTAATTTCAATAGCTTCTCGTATCATCCTTGGAAGAAAACGGTGTTCTTTTGCGAGTATCTGTGGTTCATAAATTCGCAGATAGTGGTTGGGACCTTGTTCCACATGTTCACACACAGCACAGCAGCAGTTCAACATGCAATGCGGTCTCGTAAATAATTAAGAATTATACTTATAAGTATTATACACATTAAAAGTATGTTATGTTATCATCTTGGTAAAAGTTTTATTTTAATCAGAATAAAAAACATAATTATGTACAATCCAATTAACAAAAGATAAACATTTAACACTATTAATATATTAATATTTAATGGATTACTTATGTGATAAAAAAGAAATTTAAATAAACGTGTATAATAAAATCATAAAATATGATACGTATGTAACATGTGTAGAACTAGTAGTAGTGAAGCATTTATCTTTTAAAACATCATTATTATACATAATATTAATTATACACTTTTATCTAGAGAATTTAAATTAGGCTGGCAATAAAGTGGATAATATATTCAAAATATACGACATAGAAATGAAATGGTTAGCTAAAATACAAAACCATAATACGGTAAAAAGGAGATAGTACCTTAATCGAACTGGTTCTTTTAGAACAAGCACACTAACGACGACAGAGTTACAAGTTTATGACTTACATCTGTTGCCCGCATTTTGATATTGCTATCTTCAAAATCAGGACATAGGCATAGCATAATAGGTGCATAGGGTTCCCACCAAGAACTTAGGGTCCCAAGCCAACCTCACCTGCAAGTGGTGCACCTGCCGATCAACGGACGAGGCTCTGGCAAACAAAATGTCCCAATAAGCGGCAATAGGCTCGCCACCTATTACGTGGGATCAAAACACTGGCGAAAAGTGGGCGTTTAATATGCCTCTGCCTACCCCTTCGGGGAAACAGGCGTGAGTCTATGTATGTATGTGACATTCTTAAATTAACTTGCAGGCCTTACTTTACCTTCTTAGGGTGGAACATTAAATTAACCCTTCTGAGAAGGTGCCTACTTCATAAAAAGAATCCATTGCCCAAACATCATGTTTCTAGCTTCAGAAAAAATACCGTTCTGGCTCTGCTCTGATGATGTGTCAGGTAGGACGTATCTTTATAAGCTTTTATGATGAAAAGTCGCAATATGCGCGGTACACTGAAACCAGTTTCTTATCAGCTTTGGAGGTGAATATCAATTCAATTTTATTTAATTCAATTTAATCTATTACTTAAACAAAAAGGTACAATTTACTTATCTAGAGTACAAAAGCTTATTTTAGGTTCCTGAAATAAGATTATATGCCTGAACTAGGATAAACCTGTGTTTCAGGCGATAATAGCTAATTAGATACTATTTAATATATTTTTTTAGTACGTCATGGTTTAGTACAGTAATACCTACTAGCTCTACAATATCTTATAAATAATTACAACTAATAAATTTAGGTAAAGGTCTATTTTGTTGAGACAATTATTTTAACACAATTAATAATTTTTCTGTATCTTCGTAGGACATGTTCAGAAGGATATTGTTGACAATTTTGTTGCAATTTAAGTAGGTGCAAGGAATTAGGTTAGTTAATGCGTTTAGTCTTTTGTAAAGTAGCGGCCCCAGGAATATATAAAATTGGGATGTGAATGCGTGTCTTGTTTGTATTTTAGTCGGAAAGATTATATTATGTCGCCTTTTGTCGGTAGATATAGTGCTGTAGGGAAGGGCTGTGTGTTGCTTTAATATGATACTCTTAATAAATAGTTGTCGAACTGTTAATACTTTACAAGCTTGGTATAGGGAATTAGTTGGATATAGAAACGGTTTGGAAGTTGATACTATAAGGATTGCTCGCTGAGCTCTTTCAACAGACAGAAACAAAGTTTTTCCTACGCCCCCCATGTTGTAATGCAATATGTTAGTATTGACTGGCATAGAGTAAAGTACACTTGCCTTATTTATGTTGGGTCTGCAATATGTGCATTATTATGTGCATGCATTTTCTTGAAGACGTATATTAATTTACATATTCTACCGTTTAAACACTCGATATGCTCTTTGAAGGAAAGTGTTTCGTCTATTATGATACCCAGATATTTTATATTTTTATTTGTGCCATTAATACATGGACATGCACAGGGAATTTCAGGAAAAGCGCCACAGTGATGGGCGTACAGTGGTGTATTAGTTTGTTGTGCTGTTAATTTGCGTATGGTAAACTTAACATACTTGGTTTTCTCTGCATTTAGTGTTAGTAAGTTGTGCTGAAGCCATTTATTAACACAATTAAATCCATGTTGCGCATACTCGAAAATATATTTTTCTGACTCAGCGAAAAAAAGTAGAGCAGTGTCGTCAGCGTATGATATGATAGTACCGTGATTTATGTGTAGATTACAAAGGTCGTTTATGTAAATAAGGAAAAGCGTAGAAGCTAAGATGCTTCCCTGAGGGACTCCGAAAGATGTGTTTTTTTTCATCAGTGCTAACTATATTAGGTACCGATTTTGACGCATTGTGTGCGGTCCTCTAAGTAACTTTTAATTAATTCTAACTGTTTACCTCTTATACCAATGTTCTCGAGTTTACGCAACAAAATCGGACACAGACGGTGTCAAAAGCCTTAGAAGGATCCAGAAATATTCCTATTGTGTGGTTGCCCTTGTCAAGTTCTCGTACCAAAGAGACAGTCAGGTGATGTATGGTGTCTGCTGTCGATAGTTTAGGTCCAAATCCGAACTGTGTCTTAGATAATATCGATTTGTCCTGTGGTAGTCCTGGCAGTAGAGAAATCGGTTTATAGTTATTTACTTGATCTTTATTGCCAGATGTATACACCGGCACTAGGTACCACAGATTTTTTAAGGCACTTGGCACAATATGTAAGTATATAACTCGTAATAGGATTGTCTCTGCAATATCCCTGCCTGTATCTATTGCAGAGGTATACAGACTTGTCGCCATAATCTTTTTATTAATCCGGTTAAGTACGTACGTGATATCTTTTTTAGATTCCATTAAATTAATAGTTTCACGTATATATTACTTGGCTTCGATATTAATAGACATGTTTATCGATAGCTACACATTACACACTGTGGTACACTTTAAATGAGTCATAATAAAAATATTCCAGTTCTACAAGTTACGTCGTGTATGCAAAGCGTGTGAATATTCACTGAATTGGGTGTCTACGCGCTAATTAACTTTTGCTACAAAAATAAGGAGCCCGTTATAATTCAGCATTATGTAGAACGGCTGTCTAGTTTATAAACAAGAATATTTCTCGTTTTCAACGGTATGTTTTGATGACTAATTCGATAGTAAAAACGGAAATTGTTAACAAAAAGATTCTAAATTCTTAGGTAAGGTTAGGATTATTTAAGTCCCGTTTTGGCAGTTGTCCCGCGTTACCTAGAGTGTTGTTATATTGAGTTTGTACATCGAAAGAAAGTAAATATAACGTCATTTCAGATTAACGGAACACTTCGCAGTTATATTGGCCTTGTGTCAAAGCGTATATTAAGTATATGAGTCATTTTTGTCAACGATCTGTGTACACTACAATGGCGTCTCGTGGATCGAGGTGTCGTGTCACACCTAGTTAGAGTGCGGTGTCGTATCTGTAACGCCAACTGTTTTTCAGAAACAGAGTTCGAACACCTATCACGTTTTATCGAGGCATCGGAGAACAATTACCAAGCTTGACCGGTTTTATAATCGGGAAATTCGTGGAAGGCTTGCGGCGACCCGCGCAACTTCGACTGATCAACTCTCTCCATGCACGCCATGTTTTTTATATGCTCTGAGGAAAATCATCTCGTAATTCACGAGTGTAAAAACCTGACTGTCTTAATACTGCTTCAAAGTCAATGAACGAAGGGTCATAGCCAGTATCTATCAATGAGGACAAACTATATTAGGTTATTAATAACAATCAACTAAATTATTGTAGGTTTTCACGTTACAGTTACGTACCTACTGTAGCATGTCAAAATCTATTTGAAGGAAGAAGACGGTATCGACGGAACCATTAAGAAAGGGATGTTTTTGTACCTGCTTACACATAACATTTTCTTACCGACTGTAGAATTCTATTTCTATTACATACTACACATTGCCATACGAGAAACGACTCAGTATTATAACCTACTAACAATTTTCCAAGAGTCCATACATGTAACAATAGGTGCTAGATTTTACTTGTCCAAGTACGTAAATAAATATTTTATATATTTTAACAATCTCAAATATACACGTTATAATAAATTTGTGGTAAGTGTATGATGTTTAGTATGTGCGACGAGTATGACAAACCACATACGCGAAAACGCAAATAAACCACTATCGAGTTCAGTGTCATTGATACGGAGAGCCCGCAAGCGTTACAGGTATTCAAGTATGGAGCAAAACATATCGTTCAACATACCTATTTGTATATACCTAACCATTACTCAGAATAAAAAAACTTGATGTACATTTACAAGTGCATAACTTGATTCCAAGAGTCTCAATCTGTATTAGGTACTGTAAAATGTCTCGTCACTCTGAATAACTATTGATTTAGTGGCCCCGAGTCAGCTAATAATATCGAAGCAGTCAATAAATTGATAATAATAGATGAGTATTAAGTGTTAGGCAGCGGAACTGGATGCAGTTCGGCGGGAGTGCGCTCTGGGGTGGACAAAATCAATAGTCGCCACCTACGAATAGCTACCACTACACCCGTGAAATCTGCACACATCGCGATTCTTTATTCAACTCATATCCGCCCCCGAACACACGCCGACATTATTGTCTTTCAAGCAGGTGACGCCGTCATCAACCTAATATTGCGGCTCCTATACGTATGCACATTTTTGTGAAGTAAGAAACACTTTTACGAGCCTCTTCGGAAATACCCACATCATGATATCTCTCAAATCGGTACAATTTGGTTAAATTCTTTTTCTTTACTTTGTTTTTATTCTCTTCACTTTGGTCTTTTATGTTCATTATTATAATTTGGTGTCTTTGTCATTTTGTACAACAATGGCAGCGACAGCCACAGTGTAATTAATGTCAAACAATAATTAAAAGATAACGCCATCAAAAGCAGTGCGGAGCTTCATTGAGCTAACAGTAACAATCCAATTTATTTTCAAATGATATATTCAGATAGATACAATATCCTTTGATCGAACGTCGAATAAATATTTTGAGCAATCAACTGTTGCTGTACGATTTGGCACACAGATTAAGATTTGCACACAGAATGAGCTTGGAGAGATACGACCAACTGAAGCATACTTAAACGGTCAACTATCAATCATATTTCCGCTACAGTTACGTCTTAAAAAAATGTATGTCACATTGCGGATGCCAAGAAAATACCCTAATAATAAATTAGCATAGTAATGTTTGAGGCCGTTATGTTAGGATTGAGTCCGCTTTAATTAATATAAAAAGTGGCGCTTCGCAATGTCACTGGCCTGAGCCGATTTAACCATATCTCGTATTGAAGTGCTATCGACAAAAAGTGCTAATGCTATTATGATATTAATTAGTATAATAAGATCACGAGCATGCAATGCAACAACAACACACGATAAATAAGTAGGTAAACATCAAAAGAAATAAAAGGCAAACATAAACAGTAACCAAGAGTAATACTATTATTGTTTGTTTTATATGACTTGATTTGCATTCATATTTGTATGTTATGATAGAATAGTTATCACGATCACGACGATAGTATAGCCAGTTAAAATGCCATTTTTACCCCAATTGTTCGTGTTATGGTTGGGGAGACAAATGCATTCAAATGCACTTTAATAAGTGCCAGTGTTAGGAGGGTCATACTTAATAAAACTAGGTACTCAAAACTGTAATATTTATTCTGTATTAAAGGACTTTACAAAGTAATAATGTTGAATAGGTAAACACTTTTTCATACATTAAAATAATTTGGAAAATATCTTTGCTCTCTCTAAAAGTCTGAAATCTCAACAAAAACTGCGCCGCGTGTAACTTCTTTGCTATTCTTAAGCTTTATTATTTTTTTTTTTACTTTTGAGAATACGCTGCGTAAATGGTTCAGCACTTTCTCGGTAATCAAAATGAAGAAAAGCCGTCCTAGAGGACATTGATGTTTTTACCTAAGGTATGGTGGTGGTGTCGGGGAAACTGAAAGATTCTTAACTCCAACAACTTTCTGTAATTTTGAGGATCAAATCAGCAATGAGGGACAGTTCCATTACTCCGAATATCTATCAGATTATTTCAGAAAAAACATATTCCAAGATACCTCAATCAAAAAATAAAATATTGTATACGTTAAGTTGCAACTTAATGAGTAAAGACTCTATCTATATATATCATTCAATTTTATCATCTTTACTACGAGAACGTGTTAAATGAAGTGATTTTTCTTAAGAATGAACTACTTATCTTCCAAGAAATAGTACCGATACCTGTTAGTAGCATCACTTGCGACGATCCGTTGAAAAAGATCGAGAGTGACGGTATACTCTATATAGTGGAAGTGATCGTAGATAATAAAACGTATAAAACGTTGCAGTGACTATGACTGCAGGCTATCTGCTGACCAATAATACAGTCCTATAATCTTAAGGATAAAGATCACATTGCTTAAGATTAAAAAAATATATATCATCTTATGCAACTTCACACAATTTCTTCTGCCAATTTCTTTAAATTTGCTGCAGGTCTATTTAATATTTACATTTTGCTTGTTTTGATGCCTTAATCCATAAAATCAGCATCATAACATACTTCAACCGCATTCAAATGACGTGGAATCGCATATTTTTTTCGATATTGCATAATAAACTAATTTCATGTTTGCTTTTTTTATTACTTACTCATTTTGTGTAATTGGCATGTGTTTTTGTTAAATTTCTAGATAAGCTAAGATGTTTATGTACAGTATGAATAACTCTATTAACGAGTGGGCACTTTTATTTATAGTTAAGGTAACTGGAAACTAGATACCGACGTGCATTGCGCACTTTAATTTACTTTTATAATATGTGTACGGCACGCAGTCCGAGGTATGTTCGCATTTCTGAACATTAGGTGCCAAGTTTATTATCTTCTAAAAGTTAATTTAAAACTTTAGCAAACACAGCATAATAACATTAGTTACAGAGCTTCAGACAACTGATGTTTCCTGAAACGTTTGATCGTAAAATGTAATTATCCTACGCGCTGGCTTAACGAAAGGCACAAACGAGTTATTTAAATTATATAGTCTTGTCTAGCTGCTTAGTACGGTATTTGTAATAAATTAATTACTGTTCTTCCGGAAAACTTGGATGTTTTAATTTAGATTAAGAAACATTATCAACGTAACGGTCGTTATTTCTATAAAACTGTGGTATTGCGAAAAGTGCTCACTGCCTAACCAAGGACATTCATATTCGGTTATCATACAAAACTGTTATAACGTAGAATAAATTGTAACTGTCTCCATCTCTAGCTAGTAGCTGCGTGTAGCCGTGTACTAACACTCGATAAAAATACGACGGCTCTACCAACAAATATAACGTTATACCAGAAAAAAACCTAAACAAATACTGTAAAAGGTAAATCGTAAACTAAATAAAAATATTTTCTGCATACGGTTAAAAGCGAAGTATGTGTAACAATTGCGCCGATAATTGTGTTACATTGAACGAAAGTGTACACTGCATGACGCGTCCGTTACGTGATTTCACTTGAAGGTGACAGATCTGGCGAATGTCACCTGTGTCAACTGTACAGGTTCAATACTACAATAAAGTCTGCTTTGTGTGAAATCATACTGATTGAATTATAAACATTGTTCACTGTTATATGAAAATTTTAAACGCAAAATACGAGAACAGTGTTCGAGAATTGTAATTAGATGTACTTGCTAATCGCGTTAAATATATAATTATCGCCACCGTAAAATATGTGTTACAAGTGTTATATAATCATCTAAAATTGATTGCTTAATTAGATGCATTAGTTCTCGTGTCACGGTGAATTCAGAGGAAACACGTGTTTGATTAGACATCGTACTCACTACGTAGTTGCATACGTACTAGCTACATACGTCACTCCACTCTTTCAGTTTATAATCGTGATTGATGTTCATACACGGTTATTCGTTAGCATAAAACACTTATTTCTACTATTTTATAATTATAATCTGACAATAAAGATCAAAACAATTTTAATAACACCTAGTTTGTCAAAGTATATATTAGAATTTTTAAACAGCTGCTTCTTATGCTAGAGTTGCTACTTTGATTAATTTTGTCTTTCATTCAACGACCGTATTTACATATTTGATGCGGTGCGCCTTGAAAAGGTTCTTTTATGAAATTATATGACAGAATAAAAAGTAACTGGTAATTCACGTGTTCATGCGTAACGAATTATGAAGGACTGCATGTGTGTGTGTGTGCGTGTATATGCATGTGTCAGTACGCGAGGTGCGCACTGTTGCACTTTGTAATGTCCATCAGATCTTATTAGCGCCGGCCAAATATTTCACGTGTACTTTTTTGGTAAAAAATTAAGAACCGTTATCAAGTTATCCTTATTTTGGACGATTGCAAATTAATAAAATGGTAAACTGTACTAATTGCCTATCGAGTGTAAAGATATTTATCATATTAGGCACAGTTAAACAGTAAAAGTTCCATCAAATACCTATCAAGAGTGTTCAACAGATGCGTGTTCAGGCAAATAAGCGAGTGGATAAATACACAATATGTGGAAGTGATTGGTTTATTTTCGTTGTCTCCTAAATTGATATTACTTTTTTATAGATGGCTCTAATGTTTTGATAAAACTCTCTGACAAGGACATTGACACATGTACTCAATTGGAATAGATTACCTATGTTTTGAAATTGACACTAGTGCTGAAGTATTTAATATATATTTAACGAATGAATGACGATGAAATAAAGTATGGCCAGTAATGACATGGAAACAAGATATTTGACCGCCTCTGTTTTCCCCAATGTTGACCCGAACCCTTAATTATTTTTCAGATAGAGCATGCCGGGCATCAAAATTAGACGTGAATTATGATCTAGGTAGTGTACTCTGTTACGAATATGCTGTGATTAAAAAATAACATTAAATTTTATTATACACCTAACAGTGTATAATAGAAGTCATAATATAAGCTTATATTCGGTAAAATCTGGTGATACTGAAAAGCGGACCCCTGGTGCCAATGCAAAAGTCTTGGATGGAATCGAGATAAAGCTAAAACGAGGATGAAAACTTGACAGGGTATACTAGAAATACATTCGTCTACCTTAACCTCTACAAACCTTATGAAGGCAAAAAGAGATCCTTAGG
The DNA here is from genome assembly GCA_944739405.2 of Euclidia mi. Classification (NCBI taxonomy): domain Eukaryota; kingdom Metazoa; phylum Arthropoda; class Insecta; order Lepidoptera; family Erebidae; genus Euclidia; species Euclidia mi. The sequence goes on along the minus strand of OX123198.2, from coordinate 29,529,655 downwards.
TTACTAAACTTATTAATTAGGTACATACCTCTTGTTATTGAGGGTAATAAGCATTAAGCGCTCGCAATGTGTAGCGTATCAATTATTAAAATTTAATAACATTCAATTTACTAATTCGCACTGCTCAAGTGTGTAAGTAAATTAGAATAACATAGAAGTCAGTGAAAACAATACATCTATGAAAAAAGAAAATACCGGAGGGGAAATATGTTGGGCATAGTTTGTCTTCCAGTAGTAAAAGTAAAATCCATAGGTAGAGTCGCTCCCTAACTTACAGTTTAGAAATGGCAGGCATGTACTTTGTCAAAATTTTTCTTAAAGTTTAATGTCCTTTTAGCTAAACAGCAGGCTCTATATATAGTGTCAAGTATGATTATCAAGTGTAAGGCCACGACGTTTATACTTTATAATCATATGATGTCAGGGCTACGCTATTACTGCTCGTTTTAATAACTGGTCGTATACTTCTAATGTAGTCCTCTTATTTTAGAACATAATTCTATATCGTAATAAACATTAACCCTACATTATTATCGTTATGGCTTTGCCAATTTGAAGGAAAACTAAAATCGACCTCCTTTGGATATTGTTTCTTTTGTCCATTAATTGTACGGTTTACTTACTTAAGTGAAGGAACCTGCAAATCATACTCCATCATGGGGCTCTTTGATTCATAATTCATTGTAGAGTGTGCTGATTATCTGTTATCTAATAATTTATACGTAACATGCGCATTGATTACGGAAACGGTCACGACGACGTCGCGGCGTCGGTGAGAATATTGCTAATTGGCTATATCTAATAGATAAGCAATAGAATCAATGGGGAGGACATCGGCTGCATCTTCAATTTATGCCGATGTGGATTCGCGATGCGTCGGGTTCCGACGCCGGCCCCCGCCACCGGACCTCATATTTATACGCTAAAGCGGGCGCCGCTAAGAGTTCAAACGTGCGTCGGGCGCTCGGAACAGTAGACGGTCGAGAGAATCGCAACGCGTGGGTAGACGAGAGACGAGGGCGAGTGCAGTGTGCAGTGCGTGCGGGTCTTGTGTCGCTGAAAGCTCGCGCCGCGAAGCCTCCGAGAGCGGTGGCACCGCGCGAGCGTCCGCCTCGCCGCCGAGCGACGCCTCAGTGCCGGCCCGGCCGTGCCGAAAGCACCACGCTCCGGACTCTGCGATATAACTGTTCACTACTTGGACACTGATACACACTCTGTATCAACTACTTTCTATTATTACCTGCCAGACGTCCTAGTGTACGCGAATAATATACCCACTGTGAAAGAGTGGTAAGTTACTTTTTTTGTTATAATATTAAAAAATATTTATTTTTGCAATATTTCAAAATTTTTGACTATTTACAATATTCAATTTGAATAAGAATAGAGAATTCAAATTGGTAAAAACAATTAGGTACATTGATCCGAAGCGCGCACAAGCGAAGCCTCTGAAAAAGCCGGTCTCAGAGCTTTTCCGGTCTTCAGGCCCAAAAGCGTATTTACATTATGTGTTTAATTCTGCTTTTTATTGTTAATATTTAATTCTATTGCAATATCAATATATGTAAAGGATTTAATGTACCGCGCTATGTTCGCTTCTTTTTCAATAAATCATGATAAAAGTGGAAAAAATTTGAAAATCGGGAAACAACTATGGAAAATACCTAAAAATAATATTATGATGATACTAACCCATGGTAAATATCACTATCTATTAGTGTGAGTTGAGATACTTTTAAACAATATTTGTTTGTATATTTAATTTAGGAAAAGAAATTACATAGGTTTTTCACATATGTGATGGAACAGCTGAAAGCGTGTAATTGATTCTGATAACGTTAAAGTGTTTGAATGTTAACACATAGTCCAACCTAAAAATAAATAATTTCAAGGTTCTCCTGGCTGATTTAAGTTTATTAAATGATTAATAACAGGTGAATTGGCATAAATTTAATAAAGGTGCGCTAGTATAGCGTGAGTGAATCGGATAGAGCCGCGTGCGACCACAACGAGCGTAGCGGATTCAATATTTCACACTCACCACCGCTAATCATTCACGATTGTACTTACAAAGTAGATTGAAATCAAATCAAGCTGCTGATGCATTACCTGCACATTGAGGATATTGTTCACTTAGGAATTGTTCAATAACACGACCATTATTTATCAATACTTCCTTTTGCATATATATTGTTATGTACTTGCAACCGCACGCGCACGCCAATTTACCGCCTTTGTGCATTTTTACGCATTTTTTACTTTATCACATGAGAATAAGACAAGGAAGTTAAATGCCACTTAGAAAAATATGCCACCCTCATCTCAAAGTAAGTTAGCAAAGAGTTCAGCGACACGTACGCTTAAGGTGGAAAACGTGTAAACATTTGGGGACTGGCACTGTTGTGACTTAATAAGTTCCAGTAAAAGTATAACATATTCGTGTTAATTTGGCGTAGCTCACGACCAGTACTTACTAAGGCTTTGTCAAAGTTTATTTTATCTTAAAATATATTTAAATAATATAAGTTGTTATTTCGCGTTACTTTTCATAAGTCTAATTTCGAATAAATCTAAACTTATACAATCGACGCCAGGTAATACCAACTAATGTTTCACCAAGCATATTTAATTTTATGAACAAGTCTTAAGATTTATTAAAATTGCCTCAGCTCCAATTTCCTGCTATTTTCCCATTTCGAATGCCGAGAAATGTGATGATAAATTTCAAATAAAGTTTTACCGTTCCAGCCTTTATCTGTGGCTCGGAAGTCGGCAGACTGTTTCCCATTGCTCGTGTTTATGTAACGTTGAATTCGTTGCGGGTTCCAAGCCCCTCGAGGCTCATTTACCAACGAAATTTATTGTTCGGGGTCAGTGTGTTGCCTCTGCGAATTCCGCTCGGAAGTTACAATGGCTGGAATAATAAAACCACATCAACAGCATTGGGAGCACTATAAAGACGTTTTCAAGTCGCTCCACATTTTATGCCTGCTGTTTTGAGCACACATCTTCAATCAGGTTATTGTGGCATTGATTTAGAGATTGTAAAATGTTGACTGCGTGGCTTTCAGTTGCTTTTTCTGGAAATGAATATTCTTTTGATTTGTAGCTTATGTGGGCTCGTCTTGGGATGGTTGGACCCGAAAAGTGTTGTTGTATTGGTAAACATGATGTAGGAATAGTTGGTTTCGGTTGGGTTGATTGCGCTGTGGTGCGGCGCGGGTGGGCCGGGCGCGGCCGCACTCGAGTTCAAGTGCAGGGTGAAGGTTTCGCGGCTGTCCGCGCCGCCGCCGCCGCCGCCGCCGCCACCGACTCGCCGCCCGCCACGCCGGCCGCATCCGCGCTATTGTTAACTACATAGTAATCAAACTGTACTTTCAGTTCTTCAGTCTGACTTGCAGCGCTCAAATACAGGTCAAACGTGCCCAACTGAAAACAGCCGCGACCCTAGTCATGCTGTCGGAACGCGAAAATATTACTGCTTCGCTCTGTTCTCAGTACGTTACCGACGCATACTAATTAATCATGTTTCAGATGTTAAATACTTATTACTTTGTATAATGATAGCATAAAGTATAATGAATCGTATCGATAACGAATGCCAATTTAAACATTGAAATATTTAGAATTTGCATTGCAAACGTTTTTTTCTATTTCTCTCCTAAAATAGTGAGTTAAAAACAAAATTTAAACCGTCAGACAAACAAATATTATGCATAGCATACGCGACCAAAAAATAAATAGCAAATCAAAAGTAAATAGCTGCAATTATTGATGATGGCGGACGCAAGGCCGGCGAGCTTCCGATTCTTTTGTTTTGAAGTGTTTCACACTTCGAGCACGGAAATACGCCTAGTTGACGGGAGCTAAATGGCTGGATGACGCTCTTCCTTCAACTATACCTAATGGCCATGATGTTAACTACGCTTTTTTTTAAACAACGAAAAAAGACAATACAAATGCAAACGCCTAAGTTCATGGTTTTTAAAGAAACCGTGTGTACTAATCGTCTGCGTTTAATAGCGTTACAATCCAAAACTAAGCCAGTGGAATATGAGTTACGGTAATTCTTCCGAACCATGCCAAGTCATAGCCGTTATATAAATGGCAGTAATAAAATTAAGCAACGTTAAAAGTTAGCGTCGTCTTCGGCGACTCCAGTGACTCCGCATTAATGAAAGCGCGCGTCAATATGCGCGCGCGCAGTCCTGCCGTGACAGAATGCGCTCGCGGCGAGCGGCGTGGCGCGGCCACGGCCGGCCGCAGAGCTGCGTGCCACGCGCCGCCGCCGCTTCCTGAGAAAATGGCAACTTATGGGGAACTGAATCTGGGCCTCACAGGTGCCATTGACCTGCACAACCTGCCACACTCGACGCACATGTGTTGCCATTCACATTTAATATTTACCCACATACCTCCACTTTATATAGGTTTATAGACTCGTAACAATCGAAAGCCACAATGGAGCAGAATGGCCAATGGTTTTAATGACTGCGGTGGATCGATTCAGTACAACCATCTACACTAAACTATGCTTTTCATGTTGCTGTGCCTACCAGCAGACAAAGCGCACTAACTAGGTGAGGAGAGCTGTCTCCCCAACTATGTGTTAGTTATGGGTGTGGGATGACGCGACGGTACGGTTACAGTCGTAAGACAGACAATTTGGTATGTTAATTGCACGGTCATTTAGTAGATGACATCGAAATTGGTGTGAGCGCGAATGCAATGTGTCGGTCGAGTCGCCGCCGCCGGTGTAGGAGCCGAAACCGTTACCGGACCACAAAAATGTCGCAAAAAAGCTCGTAAACCGTTTCTGTTTCACTTGTTATATTGTAATTTTGTGACGTGACTTTATTTCATGGTATATTTAATGAGATTTATTAACAATAGACAGTTCTCGTGTACTATTATGTAATAATCAAACCGTGTAGTTCGTGATTTTGTTTATTGTAAAAATCATGCTTCGGCTTTACTAAAGATATACGAATTATACTCACCGAAGAAAATTTCTTCTTCATCTTGTGACTATTATTCGAATATATCTTCGGTTTGAGAACAAGTACGAGTATTATATTTTAATAGAGTTTGTTAAGGAGCACTTATGATGTAGCGTTCCATTATAACGAACACAAAAGTATAGTTGTAGTACAGGATGGTTATTGGCTTCCGATGTACACGACGTTGGTGCAAGTGTGTAAGTAACCTCGCGACGGCTCGCCGTCTGAATATCAATATCAGAATATAACCGAGCCGCGATGCCAGTCACAATGACCGATAAAAGAGAAACACACGAATATGGCCCTACACTAACTCTGTTTAAAATTCACAATCAGTGTTTAACACCTTACTCGGCACTCGGTACCACCGATCGGAATGTAGGTTATGATGTTATTTAGCTCAAGTTTTTTTGCTGGCGCAAGTTTTTATAACTTACAATAGGTAATAGTTATCTCTTTCCATGCCAATCAATCTCATATAAGGCGTGAAAGTACTGACGTCACTGTGCTAAATTTTGTGTTGTTCAACGTGATAGTGCCTCAGGCTATTTTAACGAGATCATGCCTTATATACTCTTCAATTTACTAGACCTTTGTGCACGATATAGTACTTGCCAAATTCGTTTCACTGGTTTGCTTTTTTGTTTTGTCTGAACTGAAACGTTTTCACTTGGAAATATTGAATTGCTGAACTCTATACTTAGACACTTCAAATATCAATTGATGGTTATTTGAGTAAATAAATGAAATGGGCTCTATCAAGAAAATCTGTAAGAGTGTACGCAACGGAAGAGAAATGTGAAACAATAATCAGTATTCTTGTTTTAAGAGCTGTCTTTAGAGGCATTTACATTGTATGATATCTTTAGTAGTAATAGTATACCTATGTGCAGAGGCTGAATAGAAATTCCTCAAAGTATGATTTACAACAACGCAAAAAAGTTCTTGGCATCTTCGCGCTTTGTTAGGTAACCATATTCAAATGGTCACTAACAATAAGAAATGATAATATCGATTCGCAAGACTGCTCATTCCATTGGCATTAGCTCTCCAGCTGTCGCTATAAAATTCAAGTTAAACTATAAAGAATAGAGTACGCGTACACTTCTCACAAAATGTATAACTAGAGCTAAAATTGATCGTTTCGATTTACCGAGTGCGAGTCGGTGGAAGCAGCGATGCATTAGCTGCGCTCCCTAAAGAGTGTCTGCGCGGTACCCACGCTCATGGCACCCACACTCTAAATAACAAGACAAATAGACATGTCCACTTTACCATTTACCGAGTAAAAATTCCCATGTTATGTTTGAATAGGTCTTTTACCAATTAGTATTTGTACCGACCGATATATGATGTTCAACTCGGTTAAGGTTTGTCTGTCAGTTGTATTCATTCACTGTTGAGTGTCTAAGAACATGCCTCGAAGTGTAAGAGAATAAAGACTCGCCGACCGACACTCAATTTTTTATGTTCAAACATTGTTGTGAACTTTTGTATGAACTTTAAGGATTTCGACATTCAATGAAAAATATTTTTCACCACAGCAGCTCAAACATGCCGCTTTTGCTGCGAGACAACAGTGAACAAAACGCGATTTTGATTCGAGCGTGAGGCAAAGTAGCTTTTTAATTTTGCAATCTTCAGTGCCACGAATTGACATTGTTCAGCCACAAATTTGAAACATTCGAATTTTATACTGTGCTCTGTCTCTTTCACATGCATATAAAAAGTGAGTGAAAAAACAAACCCCTTCGAATTCGAAATTTGATTTTGGAATTCGACCTCAAAGAAAAAACCTACGGCAACGCAAAAAAAAAAGAATAAAGAAATTACTTTTTTTATATGTTATTGTTTACATGTTTAATTTATTATTGGATTTTAATAAAAATAAGTCTAATTAATAGTATAAAATTAGTATTTAACCAATACATTTTTATTTAGAATTAGGTACAACAATGATACATTTGAAAAATAAACATCAGAGACGCGGTATTATAAAGCGATTTATTAAAAAAGTAGCAGGAATAAAAATTTCGCTGATGCTGATACAGTAGGTATAGGGTTAATATATAAAATAATCTGAAAAGATGAGTGAAACTAGCGATGATGACTGTACTTTAACACCAGAAGAGTTAAATCAACAAGTGATTATGCAGAATTCAATCTATTCCTGTTCATTTCTATGTCTCCTAAGTAATATGACGTGTTCTCACTGCTGTGGTGAAAAGTTATGTGTGCTACACGAGAGCAAAGTTTTTTGTATCTCGTGCTGTTGAGTCCCTCACCACGCTCAGGATTCAAACTTTGATTCACTCGCTACGCTCGTGAATCAATCATAGAATCCTTCGCTTGCTCGGGACTCAAAATCAGCACTCGAAACAAAAAACAACTTTGCTCTCTTGTTGCACAAATAACTATTAAGACACGTAGGCTTGACCCGGCATTGATGAAGTAAGGAAAATCTTGAACTGTTCGATATGCGTCCGTTTATAAAATATAAATTGCTACTTCTCGGCTTACATTTCAAAAAACCTTTACCTCTTTTCGTGACCAACAAACTAAATTCTTGTAGAATTTTTATTGCCTTTGAGTCAATGATGCAGGTACTGGTGTTTATCCTGCGAAGCGTCGGTGAATGTTCTCAAATAGTTCAGCGTTCGCACAACAGGCATGAAAGTTTTAATGACGCAATTATAAGGTGTGTCTACATTTTTACGCTAATAAAAAGGCTTAGGTAACACTTCATAATGTCCAGGTTGTTTTATGGTGCGGAACGTGCGATGTCATTGTCCTACGAGCGAGTAAGGCGCATGCACCTCTGGCGCGCCACCGCCGCCGCCGGCGTCGACTCGCGAGCGCCTCTCAGCGCCTTAGCTTTTACACATTTTTATATTATGTTCAGCATAGAGCCGTTACGTTTTTATTGCGCACCAACATTTTCCCGCGGTTCATTTCTGCTTAGAATATAGTAATCATGATTTATATGCAGAATAAGTTCCTACATTTTCACACAGTGTTCATGATCTTGATTATAGAACTTTTTGTAAGCGCTTTTAAAATCCATTCCATTTTGTATTTAAGCGGCTCATTGAAACGGTTCAGTGATTTCGTGGTACTGCAAAATGCCAAAGGCATACATAATATGTTTAAAAAAGTATTTTAGATTGATATATTCACCCCTCTTTACCATTAGCATGAAATGTCTACTTACGCTCTTTGTTTTCCTTTAATCTTGAGAGGGTTTCTTTGGAAGTAATATGTCAACGGAGACCGTAGGTACATGAATTATTCACACTAGAACAATGCCCAAAGGAAATGAATAGCTAAAAATCAATAGATCCACGGGATGAAAGATATTGCTAACATATTGGTAATATTAGATCTCAGAAAATATACAACTTAGATCTTCTGATACGATATACGGTGGTCTTATTACAAAAGTGTATAGAAAAAGTAGTTTATTATGATTCGTGTAATAAGATGTGGTGTAGGAACAATAGTTGTCGTGGTGTTTATTTGCCTGCGTACCTCCGTGCCGACGCGTTAATATGATCATTAGGTTATTAGGATTAATTTGTGGCGTAGTACTTCCTGATTCGTGGCGCTTCCCTGAATTTGCTTTTAAACATTCGTGCGCCGACATCTTCACCTTGAAAGAACATAGGCAGTTTTTTCTCGTCTGTTTTTTCCATGCCGATAATGATAATTTTTGAAGTATTCATTCAATATCTTGATGCTGGAGCTAATCACGAACGTTGCTGTTCTAACACGTTGTGAAAAAAACTTCGTGCCTGATGGCGATTATACAACTTTGATAACTATAGGACTGACGTAATTTTATTTGCTTCCTCACTTACATATTTATTTATTTTTGAAGCTTATCCCTCCCCCCGCTCTCATCATACAATATAGTTATTTCAAGTAAATTATTTCGTAAAGTAAAGTGGGGTATTAGTGCCTACCCTTATGTACGGTAGTGAAAGTTGGGTATGGCAGAAGATATTTGAAAGTAGTATAAATGCTGTATAAATGAGAGCACTGGGAAGTATGTGTGGTGTAGTCGACAGAGTAAAGAATTGTGTGATAAGAGAGTGTTGTGGTAAATGAAGATGTAGTGACAAGCATTGAGAAAGGCATGTTAAGATCGTTTGGGCACATGGAGAGGATGAATGACGATAGACCTAGGGAAGACCTAGGCGGACGATCTCTGACCAGATGTGAGACAGGTCAGAAGTACCCTTAACAGGAGAGCATACATCAGAAACTTGATGGGAGTAAATGAAGCAAGAGAGGTCTCTGTCTAGTCTCTGGCTACCCTTCCGGGAAAACAGGCGTGAGTCTATGTATGTATGTATTTCGTAAAGTGCGTTTTGAAATTAGCAACAATCTGACTGCGTACAGTATACTTACATTGAATGGCATAGTATCAATTTAATGACACATTGTTTTGGTCAATCTAAACACTTAGCAATTAACTTAATGAAATCTTGTAGGTCAGAACAGTAAAGAAAGCAGATACGAATGATGTGCTCTATGTAGGTACGATACGGGTAAATGGCAGATTCAACGAATTAAAATGACGTCAATACTTTTTTATGCATATGATGTAAATAGATAAGAACGTTCAAAATACTATCTAGAATCTCAGGATTTAATCACGACTGATTCTGGATACAATCAAATCTAAAATAATCTTTGTCCGGCACTTAAAAACGCCGCGAGGTCAACAAAAGTTCGGCTTCAAACAATTGAGATGGACAGCCGCAGGGCAATGTACCTGCACAAGCCGATACATCGCGTTTTACAGTTTAAAGTTTAAGTATTTACTAGATATATAATGCATAAATGAATACTTACAGTTAAATGTTGTCATTTTGCGTTTTAATTGTCATTCATTACATAGTCGTATCGCTTCTAAGAAATCTATAATAAAACTGAAACTCGAATAAAACTTAACGCGTTAGTATACGGCAATTCAGTTTTATTTCATTACCTGTTTCTCGTTTGTGTATCTGAAAAACAAAACTTATAACCCATAAATGCACATCGTCTCAATAAGTGGTTATTTTAAAACTGCGGCTGTGCGCTAACGGTACAAAACCACCTCAATTTCGGACCTGTACGCTGCATAATGTATAAGTAAAACAAGCTAATTTCCTGCATCAGACTGGCTCGTTTCGTGATCTTAAATATTGTATCAAAACAAACGGGATTACTTCATATGGGTTACAGGAAACTCGTATAATTTTATACAGTTGTCTGATACATAACCTACTAATAGAAGCCAACTTGAAACTCACTTATCACCAAGTCGACAGGCTTTTAGATTAAATTAAAGTATCAGAAAGTTAACAGCTTTTTTGGTTAATTCGTTCGATATATTGTTAACTGATGACTCAAAGCAAATGCCTGCAACTATATAATCGACTGGTAAACACGATACTCACGGTGGTCTCGGGACGCGGTCATTGTACCGATTTTCATGTTACAGCTTCGTTTCGTTTTGTCACAATTATACTAAAATTGGACATTCTCTAAAAAATAAATCTATTTTGTGAGCAATAAATAGTTAGATTATAAGAGTGGCTCAAGCATCGCTGGAAAAAAGTGGACAGGTCAACAAACATTAGGCATGTAGGTACGTTGTCCCGTGAACGAACCGTGAGAAAATCACTGATTATTGACTTAACATTGATTATCTGTTTTGTGTATTGGTGAAAGAACGACAATGTTGGATGTTCGTCGCGACTCGCGGGCACAGCGCTGGGCGAGCGGCGACCGCCGACCGCCGCCATTGTGGCTCCCACTTACTAAATCAATATTTGCGCAGATGTCGGCGCAAGAGCATGCTATGCTTGTACCGACCTAAAATTCATACAGCTTATATGGCAATGTTAGCGGTAAATTTTCTCGGCAGCTACTTGTAATCCTTCAAATGTGGGTCGGTGCCGCACGCATTGGTTGACCCCGGCCGTGCTGTGCTGAAGGGTAATTCATTCAAATTGATCGCGCATCTCAATAGGTTGAAACATTAGCAGAGTTCGAAATATCTGGCTCCGGCGCATGTAAGGTCAGCCTCTAGCACTCCATTCAAAATATATGAATATTTCAACGATTGCACTTTCTCTTTTATGAATTGTTCAACATCTAACTTTTTTCAAGTTACCTACTGTCACAAATATTTCTTACGCTAGTAAAAATACGAGTATACGATGATGCCGACATAATGACAGGTTTAGCATTTGCTATCACGTATACAGCAATTACCCGCCGAGCACAAGAAGGGACGGGTCACGGTTCCCTTGCGCCCAGCACTGCACTTAGCGTGAGTTTTTACTTAAGTAGACTTAGTTTTTCTTCCGCCGTGTCTTCCAAGTGAAAACGAATAGCATAATTTTCTAAACGATGCCCACGATTCCCCTGTAATATGATAATGCGATGTATAAATATTTCATGTCTAGGGCTCTTTATTATCGTTTTTGCGCAATAACCAGTTCTCAGTAATGCAGTTCCACAGAGAAAACAGGAGCCCTATAGCTATTATTGTTATTTTTGTAGTGAACTGTGTGCACGTTAAGTAAGTTTATGCAAGCGCATTCCTGGCACTTAATAAACGTATTGCGAGGAATTCTCACGTCAAGTAACCCTCGGCTAATAACTATATCACTTTATTGTTTAGTACGGACCTAGTCATTTTATAAATTAATCATAAGCTTTATTACATTTAGTTTATCTTTAAAGTCACCTTTCGAGCAATTAAACGGTTAACGGAAAATAGCTGAAGAGTTTAAGCATTGCTACGTGCCTGTGCTTGCTCGTTTAAAGCTAAACTTTGACGTCGGTTTGTAAGTGCTTACCATTCATTCCTTACATAGAGATATGGCCGGTAATGACTGGCCGGTCGGTCAGTTATCGGCCAGACGCTCGTAAACACTGTTCGACACGAAGCATTCGAACATGGCTGCGAATACAAGTCAATAGACATCATGCCGAGGGCGCTCACTTCCTGGTGAGAGTACCTAACTGTTATATTCCACACGGCAATAGAGCCCACACGCCCCGCCCGAACATGTCATAAAAGTTTTGCTGAATTTAATTATATCTGCACATAAAAAGGAGACGGGACTCAAAGGTCACTGATTTAGTGGCCAATGAGATACACATGGTTTCTCGTACGTGTTAGGGGTGCGCGAGTGGCACGGGTCAGCGCTCGCCCTAATAACTTGTGGCGGAGAGTGCCGCGCCGCTCGGTGTCCCACAGGGCGCTCGCGCCTGGCCGCTCCGCGCCGCATACCGAGGGTTGAGGGTGGATACATATCCATCACTCGCAGTGCTCTTATTTCTTCATAACTTATCTGTAAGAAATCACAACATCTTATTTAATATCTTTGTTCAAAACAGTAATAAAAGCTCACCGAGTAGATATATGAAAATACAGTAAAAAATAAGTTGGCCTGAAAAACGAAATATAAGTTGTATATAGTGCATTGCGAGAGGTGTCAGTAAACGGCAACCTGGAACGTATTCAGTAGAGTTATAGCTAAGTAAGCAGCAGGCGACGTGCGGGGGCAACGCTCATCGTGTGAGCGACGCGGCCGCGGACCAACAATCGCGAATTCAAGCTATGCCTAGCAACAGCACTCACACTAACGGTGGCTTTCTTCGAGCACACAGACATACACTGTTCACGTGAGTTTTGAGCTTTGATGCTCTTTGACACATTAAAAGAGAGCTTTACGCGCCAGATAAATTTTATGGTCACATTTTACCAGTTCTGCGTCGCAATTATGCGAAATCACGGGGAGGTTGACAGACGATCTATGAATAGGTTAAATACACAATTTTGTAGATCGAATCGCAATCACGAAATAGCGTCGAAATAAAATAATTCGTAAGAGTGCTTGTGTGGAATGTTAACTCGACGTGTAACGGTGATGAAGACGTCTAGAGCAGATTTACCTAAATTATTCGGACTACGTTAGCTAGGCGTGCGTGCCTTCGCGCACAATCCCATATTCTATTAAAATAATTTACCCTCTTTCACACAGGCATGACCGGTATTTCTTATTGCGAAAGTATTGTATATCTTTATTTATGTGACGATTCCAGGCACTACATTAACTATTTATATCGTTCTGTGGTTCTACAAATAGAACGCATTTATTTTTTTAAAAATTTATTCTCAAATGGTATAACGTGTCTGTAACAGTAACTGTTAGTTACAATTCTCAGAATCTTATTTATTTCTAATGTGAAAAAAACTAAGAAGGTTATGCTTTCATGAAGATAACTTATTCAGTGCCTAAAAAGATTCACTGTTATATTTTGATGAAGCAGTCTAGATAGTTTATACGTATACGTGTTTCATGGCACAAAATTTGCACGGGTCAACGAACCGCGGGTACCTCATGAAGGAAACTAATATTTGCTATCTTCCTACCCGCTCCCTTGAGGCACACAAACCCTGCCACGTCGCGTTACTTCCACACCGTGCATCCACTTTTATGAAGAGGATTGACCTATCCCTTTTCCATTATTATTATTATGATACCGGAGTTATTTTGTCATACGACGCATAGGTATAGCGAAATGTATTGTTACGTAAGAAATATCGGAAGAACAGCGCTCAGTTGCACCGTGGGCATATAATAATTGCCATAAACGAGTTAGTCTACATTACGTATCTGGTATGCGACGTGTGCATGCGGCGGCGATGGCGGTGGTGGCGGGTACTTAGTATGTGCGGGCCTACCCGCGTCTGCCGTTAATCGACCGATACACTTCAGTGACAATTATCGCCTAATAACGACGTGATGTCGCCTTGTAGCCGAATCTAATAACGTGGCAGCGTCGCCGTCGTCGCCGCCATGTCCACGACTTCTATGCTAATCACTTGTAATTTACGACGTGCGATAATCGCGACACGCGTACGTGAGCGCATTGTGCGAACGGCGCGCGTGTTGTTTAACTAAACTGCCTCGCGAATATGTGCTGCGCTTTAAGCTGCGACGCGCGACGGTGAGAACCTAGTGTGAGAACTTAACACTCGATACATCTGCATTACGACTTATTTTATTTTCGATTACAACATTTACATACAAGAATGTTAGATTGCTATCTATACAAAGAATATAAAAGTGGCATAGGTACAGTCGGCGAGTAGGCGGCGGTGCTCCGTGACTCCGTGCCCTCCTGCCGGGCGACCCCCCGGTCATCGCGGCTCACATCTAGTACGCTGCCTCTTAGCATACTATCCGGATCTAGCTGTGCACTTTTATGGACAAATACACTGCGATCATTTATAATGGCACATTTCTACATAGTACCTCGTATAACGTTTGAATACTTTTTTCATAAATATTTTACAAGCTAAGCCACTTTATGTTGAACACGTTACCTACTTGTAAGTCTATTTTGATAGGCAAATACTCAATCAGGTAATCTCATTCACAAGTTAAACACGAAAGTTATTCAGAACACAGTTAAAAATCCTGAGACCAATAACGAATCTAATAAGATTCGATTATATCTGCACTGTATTCGATTACGCCGTTATAACAGTATAATCGAATTCGATACGAATTGAGAGTTAGCAGTATTAACACTTAAGACATAAATGATACGTGCATAGGAAGTCTTTCCGATCTCAAAGCTGTTTAATGTTCAAGAGATTGGTGTCAATGCTCGCTGCGGTTACAGTGTTCCGAAATTATGTGTTGGGCAACATCGTAACACGGCCACGCCGCTACGCGAGTGCTGGCCACCGACCCGCGCCTCCGCCGCCGCCGCCGCCACACCGATCGCCCAGCACCCAATACGCCCTTCCGATTCAATCATTTTACTTATTCGCTGAGATAATAATAGACCCTCGATTTCGTTCTCCTTGTTATTTCTGTTATAACGGTACCGCTACAGACAATAGTAAGGCATATTACAACAAAAGCCCCTAACTCATATCCCCAAACAAAACTCCGCATTCGAAACCGTATTTTACAAATAAAAACTGTATGTCGCGAAATAGCTATAGTGCGCGATATATAGAACGAGTTCCCTAGTCTACAGCGTGCGTGCGTAGCGCCTCGTAGCTCTCCGCGTTTGTGTAGATAAGTGCTTCTGATCAATGACAGTGACACGAGCCACCTCTACCTCTACAGTTATCAATTCACAAAACAATTAACTGTGGCACATATTTTGTGGCTTTCCATTCGAGTGCGTTTTAAATTCAGGTTTATTTTAATCGGATTAACTGTTACTTCTGACGTCATATTGCTGGAAAAACGGTACGCCAAATTATGCTTGAGAAGTGGGCTCCTATTGTATACGACGGCGAAATTGGAGCTTCTCGTCTCGAATGTTTGTGATCACAACATTAGTCGTTTTTATGTTAATTATTTCGGTTCTTGCGTGTCGTACACAACAACTACACAGTAAATGGCTTATTTTAGTACGAAAGTATGAGTAAAAGCGTACAAGAAAATGAGAAAAAAAATGAAGCCATCAAGGCGACAGCGTGAATAGCTCTCAACGTCGTGAACACGTGGTATTTTAGTAGAGCAAATAAATAGATAGTGGTAAACTCTCCGCACCCTCACCCTCTCGCCAGAGGTGACTTGCATAGAGTGTCTAGACGGAGGGACCCCTGCAGTAACCATATTATACATTGTACGTATAGATATTTGCGCACCTTTTACTAAGAGGGTATTTAATCATTTGAGGAAATAAGGTTATTGAAAGAGATATTATAATGCTGCGTAGAACAGGCAGATATAACAATAGCTAAGTGTGAGGTGCTTAAGCGTAGACGGTATATGATATACGTATTTGTGAGGCTTTCTTATGACAAGAAAAATAGAAAAGGATCCCCAACGAGTGGTGGAGGAGGTAAGGGTGCTTGTTGAATGCGTGCAAGGTGTATGTAGTGCGTAATGAGTGGGCATGTGTGTGTGCACGGGCGCGTGTGTGCACAACTCGAGGCGCGCGGATGCGTTCCCACGGTAACGCTCGCCTTACGTTACGGAGTCTGGAGTTGCAATCATTTGCTATAGCGCTTTATTCTTTCAAACATTTATTCCAAATATTTATTGCACGGTCCCGTTTATTACAAGTTTTGTTGTTCCTACGCTCAAACTTGTTGGCGTACGTTCTATCTAAACTCCACAGGTTCTTGTTTAATTTTATGTATAAAAATATAACAAGGTCAACGCTGATAGAAAATGGTGAATTGTTGCCATGTACTCAGAGCTCATATAAAATACCGGACACGACAAACTGAAGCTTTGAACGTTCTATGCAGTTCACATCGTAAAATAATTTTACGATGCTTGATCCATTTACTATAACTTTAAGATTCTTTAGATAAGTTTAATATGCCGTCTTCATCTGTTGTATAGGAAAATTAATTGCATAAACCTACATAGTTACATTGAGACGACAAACTAGTGTTCAGAATAATTCCAAATTCATTGCAGTCGTTCTTGAGAAACACGGTTTTTATAGTCTGGTGAACCACAAGCGGTTATTCTCTCTATCTATATTAAGAACCTGCGCGCACTAGCGATTAAAGTTGGCCTATAGTTCAGTCGCAATCGTATAACGATTATGCTCAAATTGTCGCTCGATAGTTCAGTCGCGGTGCGCGTACTACACGATTAAATTCGTCGCCTACCTATCTCCCGCGCTATGCATCGAATCGACTGACAAGTGCGCGCACACACATACTGCGTCAGGCCTCGCGCGCACTAGCGATTAAAGTTGGCCGATAGTTTGATCGGTCAGTCGGATCAATACAGAGTTATATGGCAGTGCGCGCACTTGATCAAATCTTCAAGTCCGCGCACTGCCATATAACTCTGTACTGATCTGACTGACCTATCAAACTATCGGCCAACTTTAATCGCTAGTGCGCGCGAGGCCTAAGTCTATACTGATCCTCTGACCGATTCGACTATCGGCCAACTTAAATCGCTAGCGCGCCCAGGCTCTTACTTACCTTTTGCTGTTCGTAAACTCGCTGAAAATGTTGAAGTTACCTATATGTAATATGTAGAAACCGATTGGTAGTTTACCGTTGTGTGGCAAGTGACAGAATGTGCTTACAGTATACACGCAGCGGTTTCTCAGCATAATGTCGTCTCACATGTTGTGTTTCAATGAAAATCCTTTAAAACTGCCCACTGCTAACATTGTTTTGAATTGCCGTCGCTCTAGCCTCTCTGAATGGACAGTTAAAGTCCCCATTCACTCACGGCTAAATGGGCACATTTTTGTGCGAACCTCACGTTTCCGCGTTCCTTGGCCTAGCTCTCAGATGAAGTGTACCATTCAGCAATACTATGTTGTACTCTTACTCACTAACGAATAACTCGTAGGAACGTGCCACTCTACAGATTGTTTCAAGTAGTTTCAATTGATAAAAAGCTTTACATGTCTACCAAGTAAACAAGTCTAGTGTTATGTTATGTTATGTTATGATGATATTTGGTAATTATCTTAATATATAAAATCCTTGCGTTACTTACTGACTTACAGACACGCTACAGCCGAAACTATTGGGCGCAGGAAGCTGAAATTTGGCATGTATGTTCCTTGGGGACCGTAGGGGTGCAATAAGAAGGGATTTCCCGAAATTCCCATGGGATCGGCCAAGACGGGTAAATTGAAAAAAAAAAATGCAGGCGTAGCTGCTGGCGTCCTCTAGTTACAAATATTTTAAAACTGAAAAGGCTTTGTATCTCTACAAAGCTCGTCAGAACAAAAATATTTCTGTCAGCTATGTAATAAATCGCAATGCTCAACTTACAAGGAAAAGCACTTCCATCAAAGGAAAATAATACAGTGTTCGGTCTGGTTTGCTTGCTCCGTCATCGTTTTTGTTGGTAGTACGCGTTATGGAGATAAAATAATTGTTTTTTTCCGCGTCATTAGGCATCTTTGCTCCGGCTGTTACCTCGTTCTTTTACAAAATAAAATGGTTTTAACTATGGGAAGCTATTTTTTTGTGAACTCGGTTCTTTTAACGATTTTGCATAGTCTAACTAAATATAAGGCCGCCTATTGTACATTTGTAAAATTGTATAACATTATATGTAGCATTTGTATTCTATATGGTGTACAATAAAGAATTTTCTATCTATCTATCTATCTATAAGTTAGCGTATCTCGATTAGTTAGCGCTATTTATTTATAGTCTAGGTTTATGCCTCATATGGTAGATGTATCATCGAATGTTATGTTTTTTCAACTGGATATATATTTACGTTACCAAACTACTTTTTATTAAATAAGTTTATGAAATAATTGCATGAGAAGGGGATACGAAGGTAGTGTAATGTGAAGTGGCAGTAAATGTAATATATTTTGTTGTGTATTGTTGCAGACGGGGTCAGATGGATCGGTGGCGCGCGGCGGGAGCGCTGCTAGCGCTGGCCGCGTGCTTCGCGTGCTCGGCTGCGGGTGAGTCACTACTGTTTCTTACCACCGCCTCTTGTCGCTTCGTACCACTGTTACCACCGACGCTTGTCGCTTCGTACCACTGTTACCACCGACTCTTGTCGCTTCGTACCACTGTTACCACCGACTGCCAATAAAGATATCACCATACTCTCTTTCTCATTGACCCACCTCTCTTAATTCGAGTCATAATAACATTGTGTGCCAATAGAAGCATTTGGCTTACTATACCCGGCCAGCCAGATGAGTTGGTAAATCTGATAATAAAGCCAGATGATTTCGTGTTTTCTGTCTCTAAAGATACTATTTGCTTCGTGTACCTATTTTCCTTAGTTGCCTCTTACGACAGTTAATTGATAATATCAAACAACTAGGCCGCTTTATTCTCATTGGGATAAGCTCAATTAAGCAACTGGAAGCTCTAAAAAAATGGTAGGTACCGTCGGTATATTAACATACAGTTTAAAAACACTCTTGCGTTGTAATATTAACTGTAATGAATGTAATAATTTACTAGTAATTTCTTTGTTAAAGCATTCCCATTGAAACAAACGTATGTAACGGAGATTGTCGGCGAGTAATCACGCATGTTCAGGCCATGTACATGATCTACATAATACTTAATATGCCATCAACGACGTTATTTAGTCTTCCTTTTCTACTTCATTCATTAATATGTATGTATTTTAGTACATCGAGTTATTTATAAGGCAGTAAACATACGAATTGCAAATAGCATATAAATAATATTAAGCCCCGATTACGACAGTGTGTACCTACTACTAGGAATACGCATTCCACCGGTTAGTTATGGTAATATGACTGTATTGGTGCTATAGTAATTCTTATTTATTATATTTTGATGGTGTTGGAAAACTAGTATCTACCGTTGTGTTGTATTATGACCTGGTATACTCGTGAGAAAAATCCTCATGGTACTGTAATATGTTCTTATTCTATTATAAGCTTCCGTTCACGGGGTTTACGTGAGTACGACTAAAGTATAATACTACTCATACGTTACTCGTAATGCCGTCACTTCTTACCTACTTAAGACCCTTTAGTATCAATTTATTGACCAACAATGGAAATAAATCAATAAGTATTAAAACTTCCACGCATTTGTAGCAGCAGCTAAAAACCTTTTTGAAGTTTTTTTTTTCCTTTTTTAAACTAAGTACATGTCTATCTGCTTCATCACATGAATGCTTGATCAGATCCGATTGGGCGGTTATTGATCCCAGCAATTAAATTATATACTCCATTTCGATATGCCGTTTATTTATGATGTCCATGTCAATACTATAATCACAATATTTCATATTATAGATCTCAGATAGTATGTCATTTGCTGCATTTAATTTATTGAGGGTATTTTGTGGACCTATGGTTAAGAGAAAATTATGGTGCAGAGAAATAGAGAAAATAATGATATATTGTAATGTTGGTATGAAGTGTAAGAGTGCGAGAGGCACGTTTCTGGTGCAGGGTGCGTCGCGTGTGACCGTATCTTCTGTTCGTAGCGTCGCCAGTAACAGTACGAGGCTCTGTGCAATGCGTGTTTGTTTCGCGATGCATGTTATTAGATGAGGCTATTTTGGTCCGTGCAGATTTAGTATCCGCAGCACGGTCCCTTCAAAGAATTCGAATTGAATTTATGTTATACATAGGAAGTATATTTAAATGCGGCCTACAATGTTTAGGTCTACCCGTGTGAACTTCATCACGCATGGCGACCACGCCGACATTCATTCATTGAAACAACAATCCATATTAATGTAGTGCAAATTTTAAATTCATGGTGGCTCCTCATTTCGATTGGCTCGAGCCGTGTTCCTAAGCGCACGATTTTGCATTAAGTAGTTTTTTCGTTCGTGCAAAGCCGTTTATAACGTCACACTTATACGTAAAAGCGATTCATTAGCTATCTCGGCCATTACAGATGCTACGTCACGTACGCCGAAACTCGGCTATGATTCGGTACTTATTATTCAGTCAGGCAACTTGGAATTTGGACATTTCGTCGCGCACCGACACCTACTAGCCATACGTGGGAGTAACCCACTTTGTTAATTTCGTATTGAGATTTCGGCCAATATTATTTACATTTTTAATATAATCAAAACAGGATATTTAGTTTTTCCGTTATTTCTCAGTTCCGTTGTTTTTACGATCAATATTAATCGTGAGAGTGGAAATAGTATAATTGAAATTACGGTTGGCAAAAACTGGATGCTAACGACATTCCTGGCGACCGTTAGGTGGACGATCTGGCTGTGGCGCCGGCGCAGCGCAAGCGCACCCGCCTTATAGAGGCGCGCCGAGAGCACGACCGTTAGCCACCGACGCGCGACGCCGCCGCTGCCTTCCTCCCGACGATAGTAGCGCAACACTCGCGCCACACATTCTCCGCCGCCGCAATTATACACTAGCTCCTTGCTTCTTCAACTCTACTAGTCACGGACATTATTCAATTCTATATTATGTTATCCATCTGTGCTGAAATTAGTCACGGTCCATGGATTTTTATCGTCTAAACTCGCTATATAATGGAATTGGCAAATCCACTTTTCATATGTTTATTATTATTTTGGTGTTGTAACTAAGTGTGACAGGTCTTAAATTAAATACGCTTGGCCACATAAAAATGTTTGATAGGCACATTAAATGCGCTATTCCTTTAATGATTTCAGTTCGACATTCCATTTCACTTCGATAGTTGCATTTGATTTGACCTACAAACATTAAAAAATATGATTCGGAAATAGGCAGCCTATTTAGTAACGTGATCTTACGGATCAACAAACAAACATAGCCTGACTCGCGTAAGTTAGATTAGGTACTTTGGAGCGTTTCGTGTGAAACAGCGTGGTAATATTGCCCCTAATATAGTCGAGAGAAGTGGCGGTTTCGATGTTAACGACGTCTCCGTTAGTTTAATTACAGCTTTGTCGCCTCGCCGCTCAGCTTCAGTAATTATACGCAGTAAAACGGATATGTAAAACGACTTTAAGACGATGACCGATCACGGGTCTCGAACGATTTGCAGCTAATATCCTGCCCAGCTGTAACGTGGTTAATAAGTCAGTCGTAAAAACAGCAGTAAAACATTCTCAGAACACTCTGCCTTTAATGCCTGTATCGATATTTTTCTCTTAAAAGGAATTGATGTCTAAAAAATAATAACTTTTTAATAACCGAACGACAATGTCAATTCATCTCGGCGTTTGTTATCTTGATTGAGTCGGTGTAGGACTTAGATAGTGTTGTATCCTATACATGCAGTCATCGCGTGCATTATTCGAAACCTAATATTATATTTACGGTCCGTCATTGAACACGTAAAATAAGATTGTTTCTTTAACACAGGTTCACTATAAGTTAACATGACATTGAAAATGATTGAAGAAAAATATATAATCCGGTAAAATGCAAGTGGAACGTATTTTACACGAGTTGCCCCACCGTTAGATCCGATAAGAGCATTACGACAAATTCAAAACAGCAAATAAATATTAATTAATGTTTTAAATGAAATTTTTTACACATATTAATATTATTATTTATATTGTTTCAGCTCCTACGGCAAGCAATCACACAGCGTTAGATTTGTATGACGGTAAGTTAGTTTATACTATTGATTTTATAAGAAAACTATTAATATGATAATGAAATAGCCGGAAAATATTTTATAATTTCAGTGTAGAAGTAACATTGGGAAATTTGATTATAATTACAGGTACAGAAGGTTGTTACTACAACTTCCAACACTATGGCGAAGGCGACAGGATCATGACAAACGAGCCTTGCTTGAACTGCACGTGTCACAACCGGATGCTCATGTGTTACCTGAGGGTCTGTCCGTTCACCAAGGCCATCGGTCAGGACTGCACGGTCGAGAAGCGTGCGGATCAGTGCTGCCCTATCGTGACTTGTCCAGACGGTAAGTCCTCCTGCAAAATGTCTATATACGAGTATGAGATATTTTGTATTATAAAGTTTGAAGAATGTCATTAGCAGTCTTACTAACAATCCTGGGTTTCGTTGTCTCTTACACCTAAGTATCGGAAAATAATGGATCAATAATTATTTGAGCAATTATGTTATTGATCACTTACGAATTCAAATAAAGTTTTATTTATGTATGGGTTGGTAAGATATCGTATATGCGTACCCTAGTTCTTACTTATCATGATAGTGTCTATAATAAATTTAAGCCTAAAGGCCTACTAGCCATAGCCATAGCTGAACGCAAACGTTCAGACATCAACATGGATATAGTTACAATGGCATGCCTAATGATATACCTAAAACAGAAAATTTACATTAATATTCTGAAAATTACTTGTTTTCAAAAGTGTTAAAAAGAACTTATATTTGTTAATTAAGGGATACCCAGACCGGTATTAATATCATAATAATTCTAAATGCCAGTGCGCAGATACTTAAGTTTGTTTGTTATTAGTTCCAGTTGACCTACTCACATCTACGTCGACCACGTCTCCAGCTGAATATGGAGCAACTGGACTCGGCAAGCTGGACAAATATGGTTGCAGTATCAACGGAAAATATTTCTCCGAAGGATCCAAAGTTCCACCGACTCCGAATAAACCATGCGAACATTGTTACTGTATTCGAAATATGACGACTTGCGTTATGCAAGAATGTACCCTACATGTGGATGGTTGTACACCTATTTATCACAAAGACGTGTGCTGTCCAGTTCGATATTCTTGTGGTAAGTAAACATTTTAATTCAGTATCTAATTCTCAAATCAGGCGTTTTTGTATGTTTCCTATGAACTCCTATACGACTGTAGCTCATGGAGTGACCCTATAGAATTGGGTAGTGAGCGGATGACCAGTCTTTTTGGGCTATGCCGGACAGTTTGCCCGCTTCTTATAAGATTGCCAAGCATATAAGAATTGTGTTTCAATTATATAAAAACGATGATACAAAAACACTATGCATGTGAAGTTTTTCTTTAATGGAACATAATAGTGAAGTTTCCTGCAAGTGAAATAAATTATACAAGTATTTTTATCTAGTGAAACATGTCAAAATAATAGTAGTTTCGTTTATCAATTAATGTTAAAACTTAATTTAACATTTTTTACTTTCAATTTATTGATAAAAAGTATTCCACTTCACAGCAAAACACTATGATGTCACTACGTCATATTTCATACCAAACTCTTAGCAAAGGCCGTTTTTGATATTTCATTAAAAGTACTTGATTTGACTAGTTGGAAACAACCCTATTTAGGCCTTAATGCTTCTATGCTATCCATGTATATCTCGAGAACTATTAACAAACCTTAAATAAATTTTATTTTAATACTTGCAGAGCTTAGATTTTTCTAACACTGTATTGTTTATTTGTTACTTATGATAAAACTTATTTTTCAGATCATCCGGAAGACGAAATGCCTCTTTTGGATGACATGTCCACAACCGTACGCCCAACGCCAGGCTTTTTATTGACCACTACAACTGTATCACCAGTCACCCAAATGACACAAGATTGTGTGCATAATGATCGAGTTATTGCTGACGGGGCCTCAATAGCCACAGACAAGGCCTGCGAGCACTGCTACTGTATGAAGGGAGACATTGTTTGTGTAGTCCAAGAGTGTGGCGCACCAATGGAAAACGAAGGCAAAAACTGTACCTCTCTGCCACCTCGTGAAGGTCAATGCTGTCCGGATACATATATATGTGAAGGCGATGAGTTAAGCACTGAAATATCGACGGAGTCTTCAACTGACTCCATTTCGGAAAAATTAACAACCTTATCGCCACCAAGACGAGCTGGTGACGAAGGAAGTGGCTACAGGATTGAACCCAGTGAAAGTGCATATACTGCAATGCCCACAGCCGAATCTGAATTAGAAGGCAGCGGTGAAGAAGAAGAACCGACAAAAACTACAGACATTGATGAACCTTTACCTCCTGGTAAACCAGTAGAATCTGAAAAGATTACTCCTTCCTTGGAGGAAGGTGATCAGTATATACCAGTTACATCAAAGACACCAGCCGTCGAGGAATCTGGAACAACAACTAAGGAAATTGATGGAAGTGCCATACCGGATGAGAACGTAGAACACGGAACTATTGAACCTCAGACATATACATCAACTACGAACTTACCTTTGGAAGGACATGAAGACAAACTTGATACCGAGGTTCCAGAAGATCATAGTCAAAAAACATACGAGCATGAAACCAGCACTACAGTCTCAGAAACCTTTGAAAAAGTCACGACTGAACAAGGTGAATCGCTGACATCTGAAGTTATTTCTGAACAGGAATACGAACATAGTACACTCAAGCCTCACGAGTATAGTCCTATTACAACAAATATACCTGTAGTAGAAGAAAGTGAAACTGTTTCAGATAGAAAGGAAGGCACATCTCCTTCTAATGAAGCAGAGATAACTCAGAGTCCAATTTCAGAAGGCATCTCACCTGGTGAAGATTACACATTATCCCCTGTTATTCCAGAAGGTATGACTGAAATAGAAAGTACTGAAAAATCGGAAATCGATATTGCATCGCATATCCCTGAAAAAGAAAATGCTGGAACAGAAAACTATATTGGTATGACTGGTACTCCAGGAACAGAAGATGGAGCAACTGTTTCACCTAAAGAATCTGAAGAAGTTACTTTCAGCGACATTTTGAAAGACAAAGACGTGACCAAGCCACATGATTATGTTCCGACTACAACAAGTATACCAGTAGAGGATGTGGAGAAATTAACTACTGAGCCAGATCACGCTCAGAATACTGTTGCTGTATCTGAAGAAGGAGATGTCTACCCACATGCTCCAACGTCAGAAGAAACAGATAAAACTCCTTCATCTAATATAGACGATAGCGTTACTGAGAAAGTTCGTGAAGATGAGCATATTGCTACTAAAGCTCCGGTTTCAATGGAAGGTGAAATATTTACTGTTGAACCCGACAAAGGATTGAATACTATTCCTAGTGAAATCGATGAAGAATCAAGTTCGCAACCTTCTTTAGTAGATAAGAGCACTTTGTCAGTTGAAACTAAATCTACTGAGCCATCGATCATAATTCATCCAACGGAATCTCAAGATATTGATATTAAATCATCCACCGCAGACACTCTGATGTCATCAGAAACTCATGTTACTCGAGGAGACCAATATACAATTACCACTGAGCCGTCCTTTAGAAGGGAAGATGAAGTCAGAGTCACAACTGAAAAGCCGAAAGAAGAAACTGCAGCAACCACAATAAAGGCAGAGTTTGTAGATGAAGGATTAATTCCTACATCGACCCATGACGAAAAACCTAGTACAGGATCTGATATTTCAACTATTGATGAAGAAATAACAACTATATTGCCTGAATATAGCCAAGGTATAGAAGAAAATTATAAACCTCCTGCGACAGAAACTCCAGCTGTCTCCGAACCTACATCAGAAAAAATAACCGGTACTGTTGCTGAAAAAGACGATAAATTATTATCTACTACTGAAACAACCAGCCCGGATGCGAATATTGACGAAGAACCTAGCAGAATTCCGGGAGAAGGAGATTGCTTGTTGAACGGTGTTACGTACAGAAATAATACAGTTGTACCTAGCACCAACAACTGCCATACTGGTTGCAAATGTGCTAGTAGTATTATCAAATGTGATCCTATCATATGCAGCCCACCACCTGATTATATGGACAACTGCCAATCGATTTACGACACTCCAGATTCTTGTTGTCCTACATATGTATGCGACCATCCCAAAGAAACCATTCCACCTCAATCAGATAACCAAATGTCTGGCACTGAGCCACCAGTGCCCCCGCCAGTCATTGAATGCCGAGGTGACCAATGTGAATTAAGCGAGCCTTCTAAGCAACCCATTGAACCTTCTGAAACTGATCAGACATCTGATGACGGTAAGTGTGGACCAGAAGGATGCGAAATTGTAAAAGAACCACAACTTTCTCATGAAGAACCGATTTGTAAAGATGGCAATTGCACTCCAACTTCTGAAACTGAAAGCCAAATTTCGCCAACTAAGCCATGTGTGGGTGAAGATTGTAAGATTACTAGTGAAACGCTATCACCGCAACAGTGTGAAAACGAAGGCGATTGCAAACAACAGGAAATACCAGTTGTACAAACTATACCTTGTGAAGGAGATTCTTGTACAAATACTGACTGTGGAAGTGCAGGTTGTTCTCCTGTTGATGGTTCACTACCACAAGATAATCAGCAAGTCTCGTGTAAAGAAGAAGATGGGTGCAAACCTCCCGAAATTGTTCCATCAGATTGCACAGGAGATGCACCGTGTAGAAGAAAGGATATTCCTTCAGACGATATGCCACCTAAATGTAAAGATGGTGACTGCGTCTCGGAAACTGACAAAAAAGATTCTCAACAAACACCATTAGAGGAAGTAACAGATAAAATCACGACTGTTGGAGCAGAAAAAATCTCAGAGCAAACAGAAAGTCCAATGACGGAACATGAAAAACTTGCCACTACGCCATCTGCACAATATGTAACTGAAGCCGAAGGTACACAAACGGAACATTCAGTTACCGAAAAAACAGAGCCAGAAATTAAAACTGATGAAGTTACACAAAAAGTGTCTGAAGAGCAGGATATCTCCACAGACAAACCAAGTTTGATCGAAGATGGCACAAAGAAACCTATAATAATCGAAACTGAAGAAACTGAAAAAACTACTGTAGATCTAGCGACACAAAAACCGGTGGATATTAAAGAAGATGCCGAAACACCTTCTGTTGTACAAGAAGAAGACGCAACAAAGATACCAGAAGTCACTGATAAGGAGCTAACTGAAGAAGAGGGCGTCACTAAGATCCCTCACGATGGTATAGAGGAACATACTGGTAAACCAACTGCCGTAGTAGAAGAAAGTACGAAGATTGCAGTAGATGAACAAACAGTTAAGCCTGATTTAGAGCAAGACATTAAAGAACCCACTATTGATGAGGAACAACCAACAAGTAAGCCCGTTTTGGTTGAAGAAAAAGAATCGCAGAGACCGGACGTTGTCACAGATGAACAGACCAGTAAGCCAGCTACTGTAGTAGAAGAAGCTACAAAGGAACCTGATGTCGATATTAAGGAATACACCGGCAAACCTTCTCTAGTAGATGAAGAAGACGCGAAAATAACTGATGGAATGCTAGAGGAGCAAACTGACAAATCAATTCAGACAGAAGAAGGAAGCACAAAACCTACCGATATTTCAGAAGGATATACTGATGAACCAATTGTGATTGAAGAGGAAGGAACAAAAATACCTGATATTGTTGAAAAAGAACACACTGATAAACCAACCGATGAATATGAGGTCACAAAGATACCGCTTAGGATCGATGAAGAACTGTCGGATAAATCAACTACGTCTGAAGAGGTAGGCACAAAGAAACCAGATGTCACTAAAGAGGAGCAGACCGATAATCCAGAGTTCGTTAAGGAAGATGACTCTAAGAAACCTGTTACAATTTATGAAGAGCATACTGATAAATTTATGTCAACTGACGATGAAGGTACCAAGACACCTGATGTTTCCGAAGGATACACTGATGAACCATCTGTAGATGAAGACACGGGTTCAAAGATGCCTGATGTTGTAGCAGAAGACCAAACTGATAAACCCGCTTTGATCGACGAGGAGAGCACTAAAACGCCTGACATCATAGTTGAGACACATACCGATACAGCGGTACCAACTGAATCGGTAGATACAAAAATACCTCATGTTTCAGAAGGTCAAACAGATGAGCCACATATGGTTGATGAAGCAGGAACAAAGAAACCTGATATTGTTGTAGACCAGGATTCCAATACGCCAAGTATTGATGAAGAAGCAGGCACAAAGGTACCTGAAATATTTGTAAAAGAGCAAACCGATAAAGCAACCATGGGTGAAGAGATAGATACAAAG
The DNA here is from genome assembly GCA_944739405.2 of Euclidia mi. Classification (NCBI taxonomy): domain Eukaryota; kingdom Metazoa; phylum Arthropoda; class Insecta; order Lepidoptera; family Erebidae; genus Euclidia; species Euclidia mi. The sequence continues at coordinate 29,501,249 of OX123198.2, read as the reverse complement.
AAACCTGATCTTGACGTAGAAGAATATACGAGCAAACCAGGTTCGTTTGAAGAAGAAGACAAAACAACACCGCGTACGATGGTCGAAGTACAAACCGAAAATGTTGTTACATCTGAGGAGGAAAAAACTGTAATACCTGACATTGTAGAAAGTTATACAAATGAGCCAGTTACTATTGAACAAGCTGGAACAAAGACACCTGATACTGTGACAGAGGAACGTACAGGAGAGCCAGGTAGAGTTGGAGAAGAAGAAGAAACAAATAAACCTTATGATGCTGTTGAAGAACCAACCGATATGCCGGTTATGGTTGAAGACACTAAGACAACGGAACCTAATATTGGTGAAGACGGACAAACAGAAAAACCGGAATTAGTTAAAGAGGATGATGTTAAGGTACCTGATATTGTTGTAGACGAACAGACTGATAAACCAACTGTGATTGATGATGCAGGCACAAAAATGCCTGATATGGTTTCAGAAGAGCAAACTATTCAACCAACTGGAGAGGATGAGATTACTATTACTGAATCAGAAAAAGAATCATCGGAACCTGATCTTAGTATAGATGAACATACTGATAAGCCGGGATCGATTGACGATGTAAGTTCGAAAAAGCCTGATGACGAAGAGGAATATACACAGAAACCAGTTTCGGTTGAAGATGGAATTACTAAGACACCTGATACTCAAGAAGAAGTTAAAGAAAAACCAAGCATGGAAGAACAGGAGCACATGAAGAAGCCAGATGTGTTTGAAGAGGAGAGCCTAACCGACCATCCCATTGAAGAGGGGGAAAGCACAGAAACCTCAGAAGTTAGTGCCACAAAGAAACCGATGTTGATTGATGAAAGCACATCAGCTCCACCTGAAACTGATTACGGTACGGAAACAAAATCGCCGATTGTGAGTGAAGAATCAACTACGGATGAATCTGTTAAAACCGAAGATAAGCCCAAAGATACACCATCAATTCTTGAAGAAGAAACAAAGGACCCAATAATAGAAACCACACCCCGGGATATTGAAAAAGAGCATACAGATGAACCACAGATAATTGAATACACTGAGGCTCCGAAACCAACTGAAGAACAGGAAAAAATTCCTCAAGCCCCAGAAGACGATGATACTAGACGTACTGAACTTATAAAGGAAGATAAGCAACCTGAAAGCTCCCCTGAGGATCACACTGAAATAATAGCAGCTACCAATACTCCAATTATTCAATCACAAACAACTGAGACTGATTCGCAAACAGATTCTCCTTTAGAACCCATAGATGTACGGAAGCCTGAAGACCTAACACCGTCAGAACCGCAGGAGAGTAGTACGACAGCAGCAGACCAGGAAAAGACTACCATGTCACATCTGTCAGAGGCGGCTTCAGGTGTTAATTTACCATCAGAGGAAGAAAAAGAAACAGATCATCAAATGGAGCATGTAACAATTTCTCAAGAACCGTTAACGAATTCACATGACACAAGCATCACACCTGAATTTATTTCAACTACAGAATCGGTAGATAAGGTAACCAAATCTAGTGAACATGAAGCAGTTAGTGAACAAGGTGAAATATACACAGATATGCCTGATCAAGATTCTTCGGTAACGAAGGCACCACTACATGTTACTATTGAGCCACAAGACAGTGAACCAACTGTGTCACCAGATACAATAGTGAAAGATCCAAAAGAGGAAGAAAGTAGTTCTACAGGAGCTAACAAAGATATCATGAAACCAGAATCACAAGTGACTGAGGTTATTCCTGAATACGGTAGCACATCTGTGAAACCGGGAACAGAAAAAGATAAGGTTACTGAAATTTCAGAAGTATTTGAATCTGAAACTGAAAAAACAGAGCTAAGGAAACCCGAGGATGTTGAAAAAGAGACAATTCCTACAAAATCGTCAGGAGATGAAGGAGAACAAGAGATAAAAACAGGTCAGCCTGAAATATTCTCACCTGAAAAAGAGGAAATGATAACAAATATTGTGTCTGCAGTAACAGAACCAGTGAAAGGTTTCACTGAAATTGAGGATGCTTCCGTTACTGGACAAGGTGAGATCACCACAGAAGTTTATGAAGAACCATCTGCCACTGGCAAAGTAGATGAGAGTTCAGAATACGCAACTTCAGAAGCGCCACTGTCAGGTACTAAAGCCACCATGATACCAACCGAATCTTACACTGAAAGGCATGAATTACATACTGATGCACCTATTTTGAAAGAAACACAACCAGAAACCAGTACCATTTTGTCGGTTGAAGAACCTACTGCAACTGAATCACTTGAATCAGACAAGATTACAGAACATGAAAAACCAAATACTGAAACATCGGAATCAGGTACAAAGAGTCCACATACTTCTGAGGAAGTAGCAACAGGATTACCAGGCTCCGTAGAAACTGAATCACCAGATAAATCTATGGTCCCAGTCGAGGACACTGTTGGTCATGAAGAAAAGACTACGGCGTTGCCTGATTTAGAAATGTCTACAGGATTAGAGATACACCACATTCCTGATGAACAAGCATCTACAGAAAAGCCTGAATCTCACATTTCTACTACGGTTGATACAGAACAATCAAAACCAACAGAATCATCTGATGCTGAAGAGCATATCACTGATAGCCAAGAATCTGAAGAACCAAAACCTGACGTAGAAAAGACATCAATAATCCCAGAAATATCCGAACAACCAGCTCCTGAAATACCGCAAGACGCAGGCACAGAAAAACAACCAGTGGAAGAGCAGAAGTCTTCTACTGAGTATTCAACCTCATCTGAAGAATCCCACACAGAATTACCATATACCCAGCTAACAACCGAAGGATCATTGTCTCTCGTTACTGAGCAGAAACCAAGTACCGCAATAGAAGAAGATATTGCCACCGAAAAACATGATAGTGAATTACACCAAACGTATACTGAATCTCAACAGCCGTCAACAGAGAAATTAGATCTCGTTACCATATTGCCAGAGGTAACTAGTTCTAAGGATATACAAGAAGTGACAAAGGCTACTGATCAATCTTCAAGTCCTCAAGTAGAATTTTCTGAAACAACGCCATATTTGATTGAATTGGAAGAACATACACACAAGATGGTAGACGAAATTTCAACAACATCTCGTACAGATGAAGAGGACCATAAGGCTGGAGATGAGATAACAACACCATCTCCTAGTATAGAAGATCACAAAACCATGACTGGACAGGACCTTACAACGACATCCGTTACAGATGAGCATACATTCAAGACAGAAGAACATATTTCAACAACATTACCTTCTGTTGACTACACTCATAAAATCACAGAAGAAACATCAGCTGTACCACATCCTTCTGAAGAGTTTACTACCGCACAGCCAGAAGACAAAACACACGGCCCCGAAGTTATTACTCAAAAGGTACTGCAAGAAGAAACTGAAACAACAACTAAACAACTCATAGAGCCAAGTGACGGATCTACTATTCCCGCTGTAAGCGATCAAACTACTTCATCACCTAAACACGATTTTGATAAGGTTTCTGAGACTGCTGGTCCAACTGAATCTGTACGAATTGAAGAAACAACAGCAAAATCACCTGCTGTTGATGACACCCAAAAAGAGGCCACTACAGACAAATCAACACAGGATGCAGAACGAACCACACCGGAAATAACCAGTGAAACAGAAAAAGTCGGTGTTTCAGACGTCACCGTGCCCTCTGAACAAGAAACATCAGCTACACAAAAACCAATGCATCCAGACATTCACGTTGCGACAACTGTACCTGAAGACGAAATAATACTCTCGACAACTAAAGCGACAACTACTAAGCAAGAAGAAATGTTGACTCCAGTCCACGAAGACAAATATGACAAACCCGAAGAGAAGCCTACCAGTGAAATCATTCCACCCAGTACAACACCAGAAATACCTAAGCCACCCGCTGAGCCTGTTGATGAAATATCACCTCCAGAAGACTTTGGACCGTCAAGTGGAACTGGGTATGGAGAACCCGATTACGTTGAAGAAGATCAAGCATTTGGTCCTGGAACTTGCCGATATGGAGGCAAGGTATACGTTTCTGCCCAACAGATACCCAGAGACGATCCATGTGATTTTTGCTTCTGCTTTAGAAGTGACATTATCTGTTTACAACAAAGTTGTCCACCTCCGATTCATGGGTGTCATGAAGAACCAATACAAGGTTTCTGTTGTCCCCGATACGAGTGTCCTGTTTCAATGGCAACTACGGTTAACGTCACCACAACCACGACAACTACAACAACCACATTGCCTCCTCATTTCCCGACACACTCGTACAAGGGCGCAGCACAAAGAAGAGGCTGTCAAATAAAGGGACACACGTATAAAGTAGGAGAAGTTGTACGCTCATCGTCTGGACCATGTTTACACTGCACGTAAGTAAACTAATCATTATCTTTCAAATACTTAAAAAAGTTTATAAAAACAATAATACTGAACTAATAATTGAAATTAGTATCTTTGTCTGTTGTGTATATATCTAGACATGCTAAGCAAAAATAATACCTGGGTAACGTAACTAACTTCTAAAGTAGGCAATTTTTTAAGCCGCAATTAATAGTGTGCGAAATACCTACTTATCCATGGGTGCATAGGATTTCTATAGCACGAATTGGCGGGGCAAATGCATCAATTTTGTACCTAATTAGAAATAATGTATGGCGGCCTCAATATCCCCAGAACCATTAATTTCCCAGGTATAGTGCTGAAGTAAAAAATGTTCAAAATGATGGGTACAATATGGGATTCTAGTTTTCGTAAAGGGTCTTTTTGCTCACCGTATATAATTGTTGCCGTCGCCAGCATACTCATAAACAAGCCAATAGCCGTATACCCTTATATTATTTTAGTTTCATCCTATGATCGAACGACATGCAATCTATGTTTAGTTGGCAATAATATAGGTTGACACTCTCGCTCGCGCATAGAAACGTAACGGCAATATTCTAGTCATATTAAAAAAAATGGATCAGAGATAATAAGGTCTTTGGTATGAGGTCTACCTCATACCAAAATATATATAAATGTTCGTTAATAATGTTCTAAAAATGTAATTTGTCTCATTGCAGATGTGGAGGAGACGGTCAGATGAAATGTGATCCCAAGGCGTGCACTCCTGAGCCGATGTTAAGACAAATGATAGCAGCCGCCGTATCAGCCAAGCGACGAAGGTGAAATCCCTATGAGAGATTCTAAAATATCTCGCTCACGTGATCACAAGGATCGCCTTTGTGATATATAATTCCATCTACTCTTCTATGCACAAGAATAATGCTCAACTCAAATTATCCCCTTGGAGTAGTTTAAGATTTCGTGTCATATGTAGTAATCTATATTATTGATTTTTTTACTTTTCATAAAATGTCGTGGCACGCGCAACTCATTTAGTAAGGAAATAACTAACTGTTCATGACTGTGATTAAATTTAAATAATAATTTCTGAAACTGAATTTTACGAATATTGAGTCTTCATTTAGGGCTAATTTATTTTATTATTTATGTTTTCTAACAAAAGTCAGTGCCAAACGATAGTGCTAAGTTGTAAACAACTATGCCTTTATGATATAAAAGTTCAAAATTATCAAATATCACCCGACAACAGAAATTCGTATTGACCAAAGCGAAGCTACATACTCTTTACAAACATAATACATTATAATACATATTATCAATGTCGACCAAGTTCAAGCTTCAAAGGTCATTTAGATCGCCGAAATCTTGACCATTTTAAATGTAAACTTAATTGTTTTACCGATATAAGCTTAGTCAATTTCTTTGTTTTTACACGATGTTACAGTAAGCGATCTAGTATCGTGTAAATATAAAGTTATCTTAAGGATCCCTGATGTTGTAAATGCCTTACTTAATTTGTAATAATTTATATATTTTAGGTGTATAGTACTTAAGCCATGTTTTGAGACCAGTGACTATTATAATTTTAGAAATAAAAGGCCGTTTACGATAGATGAGAAAAGCGTCGATCGACGTACTCAACCTTGGCCGATGCTTTTCCTGCTTTCACGTTTTACAGAAAGTGACATACCTTGTTTTCTTTAATTCGTGGGAGACGTGATTTTTACTAGCACTTACTCAGTGATAGTGGCCAATATTTTAATCGTTTTGTAAAAAAACTTTACAATATGATTACATGAGAAAACATATTGTAGGATCTTTTGTAACTTTTGATATTAAAGTGCTGGTAGTTTTTTAAAGAAAATCAGATCGAGATGGGTACGAAAGTTGAATAGACTATTGCGACCGTTTATGGAGCCATGCAGGTACATAAAATGACTGGCCGCATTAATTCGTACCAACCTTTATCTGAACGCAGGTTGTAGTTATATTTCTTATTTATTTAAAGTCGTAGCAATAGAAATATTGGTCTAAAATTATATTGTGAATTGAATATTTTGCCGTTTTTTAAAAAGGAATGCATTCAATCACAACAAATTATATCATTAAAAATCATATTTTATTTGTTTATGATATTTTAACGAGACTAGCGAAACGATCTAGCTGTCTGTACAACTGTGCGAATGAGTTTTGAATAAAATATTTCAAATGAATTTGTGTCTTTTTGTTTCTTTTCTTTCTCCTTTTTTATGTAAAACCGGCAGATTCTCAACCACCTACCTATAATCCTTAAATAGTCAACTAAGAATTCGTCTTCATCTTTTTCGCGCAAGTGTGTATCCAAACGTAGTGTCGGAATTTTCATACCGCCCAAAGGCCTCTCACATGGCCTAACCATTCTTATCCTAAGGCAAAGGATCGACGGCTGCACGTGCTCTCCAAAGCACGGCAGCGTTCTTAGCGTGCATTAATCACAATACATATTGCCTCAGACTCAGAACGGCATTGCCTCAATTTGAACCGTTTAATATTATTTATATGAATCTGCCTGTTGCAACCTTGACGGGGGATACAGTTCAAGTTAATAGCGCAACGAAACTTGACACACTTTTAAAACTGCTACTGTTTTTCCGTTAGGAAATTCTCAGTAGCAGCACTAGGCTCGCCCCCTATTACGTGGGACCTAAATAAGCATGGCGAAATGTGGGTGTAATATTACACCTCTGCCTACCCCTTCGGGGATACAGGCGTGAGTCTATAAATAATATAAAAATATATTTTATAACCGAGTACACCCTTTTGTTAGTACACGTTTTGCAGCTTTTCAATGTTAGTAGGATTAGGATAGGCTACATCACAACATAGTATAAAAGTCTGTCTTCTGTTTGTATGTGTCTATGTATGCTTAAATCTTAAAAACTACGCGACAGATTTTAATGCGGTTCTTTTTAATAGATTGAATGATTCAAGAGGAAGGTTTATATGTATAATTGACGCGGGCGAAGCCGCTGGCGACATCTTGTACACAATAAATAAATACTGATGTATTGTAATACAATGTAGAACAACATTTGCCGTCATTATACATATTAAACCAACAAATAATGATAGACCTAAGGTTTAGATGTATGACACAAACGCCGACTCAGAAGATAAAGAGTTCCTTTACCTTGGACATAATTGTATACTTGGTCTTCTTCTTCTGCACTTGACCATCTCAAGTTTATCTCATTTTAAGAGGAAGAACATGCCAGAGAATAATAGTTGAATGGTAAAAGAAGAGTGATGAATATGAAAGCCACAAATGAAAACCATGAAAGAAGATTCTACTACGCTCTGAAAATAACACACACTTGATGGCCTGTTACTGGGCGGATGGCAAGTAGCGCCAATAGCTCGCCTGCCGTAGTGTAGGCACTGTAGAAGCACGGAATTGTCCGCTCTCGCTTGGCATCTCCTTGCATGTTATGCATGTTATGCTCCTCTACAAAAGAACTTCAGTGTGCTGCTATGATGAAATCACTCCGGTCCGCTCCGGTCCCCCAGGAAGGCATACAGGCCAGAGGTGCGGTGCTATGTCTAATGCCTAAGACAAAGTCACAGCAGCGGCCGCAGTGATGACAGCCGGATGGCTTATACGACACCTGTAGTACAAGAAAGGGCCAAAGCGGCTATGATCGGTCAACAACTTTATAGCGCGATAGATGAGAACGCCGTAACACCTCTCCAGCTACATACTCCTCAAGAACGGGTCTTACCGAATTTAATTTTAATGTAACCAGAAATGTGGCTTCGAAGGAGGTTCAGGACGGCATATTATGTATTGGCGTTCACTCTGTCTCCGGTCCACTTTTCATTATCAAAGCACTGTGTAACGGCCGCAGATGCAGGTTGTTATTGAAGCTTTAAAAACGAAGGTAAAAGTTAATGTCTTGAAAATATCGCAATAATCTATGTTTTTGTTGTCGTTTACGTTGCATGCGTTTGTAGAGCTATGGTGCAGAAATCTGTGCAGAAGTTAGAAGTAGAAAGTCGGTATGTGTGTCGGTGAGCTGAAACTAATTAAGATAAAAAAAATTAAGACAGTGGGCTGCCTTTATGACGTAGGCACTCAATAAGAAAATATTCTTAAACATTGTTGTAGCCCTAAGGGGTAGAATAGGTGTTGCAAGTTTGTTTCAGAATCTGCTTATTTGCTGGCATTACAATATATTATATTTCATGGCCAGGTCTAAATGAATCATTATAGAAATATATATATCTTCACCACTTATATATTTTTATAGACTCACGCCCGTATGCCCGAAGGTGAGAACAGAGGTATAATCTTACCCCCACTATACATTTTGCTATGTTATATATTTTTAGGTCTTACGTAATAGACACATTGCCAGACTCCGTGCTATGAAGAATTCGGAAAATTCATTGACACTATTGCACGACTTGGGACCATTAGACGCTATGTACGGAGTATACTGGACCACGGAGGCATTCAGAAATGTATATTATACCTACATCATACATGAAAATCAACCAAGAAACGAAGAGAACCGAAAAAAAGTCTACAGACAGATAAAATATTTCTTATCAATAGATTCAATATTTTTCTCACATTAATCAAATGTAGAATACAACGAAATAACACTTTTAAACAATTTAATCTATAAAAGTAAGTACATACCTACTTGAGAAGCCGATAAAACAAAGTGAATCTTATCCATCGCAAGTTAATTAAGGCCACCGTAACAAAACAATTTAAACACCGTTAAACGTTACGTTATATGCTCAATTGCACTTTCATAACGGCATCCCATCTAATAATACACATCATATACCTACTTGCCATACAAGAAATTAAACGGTGATCGGACTTCGAAACGTCAGTAACTTGTAAAAATTAAATAATACTTTGAACCAAACTTAGAAGTAAAGTTATAATGGACATCTGTTTATTTATTGGGATATTTTTAACAGTGTATCAAAGACAAAGACATATTTATTTCTGCATTTTGGTTGTTTACAACAATTAAACAAGTCAAAACCCTATTCTAGATGATGCCGACTTTTCCTAGCTAAATGACTTCTTGAGAAGAAAGGCTGTAATAAACTCAGAGTCATTGCTTATTTTTTCTGCCATTTCAATTACTTTCATCTTTTGTTGATCTTTTTAAGTCCAGACAAAATGGGTGTAGTATGCGAAAATCTTAAGTAACACATTGAAGTGCGTTAGGCTAAAAACTTTATTCTTTCACCAAAAGACAGGCCAAGGTTACAGTTCTGGCCTTGGTGGACATCTCCAACGCCTTTAACGCCGTCAGTCACGACCTCCTTCTTTCAATCCTCTCCTATCTAATGGTCTCACCTATGGTACTGGAATGGTTCTCCTCTTATCTTCAAGGACGCCAGCAGTCGGTATTGATGAAACCACATCAACATGGCGTAATCTAGGCTCTGGTGTTCCTCAAGGCGTAATACTTTATCCTCTTCTGTTTTCATTGTTTATTAATCTCTTATCTCATGAACTTCACTGTGCGTATCATCTGTATGCCGATGATCTGCAGCTCTACACCCAAGCAAAGTTGGAAAATCTGGATACAGCAATAAATGCAATCAATCGAGATCTGGATGCAAATAACGACTGGTCGGCTAGGATTGGACTCGCAGTGAATCCTGCTAAATGTCAAGTTATTATTATTGGTAGTCCACTCCGGATTATGAGTAGGATTAACTTACAATTGCTACCAGCTGTAATTTTTGATGGATCAGTTATTCCGTTTAGCTCAAGCGTCAAAGATCTCGGTCTACATATTAACGCGACTCTTGACTGGCGTACCCAGGTAGCAAATGTTAGTCGCAAAGTCACTGGTATCTTGCGGTCACTCTATCGTCTGAAGAACTTTCTGCCCTCCAAGACCAAGACAATGCTAGTACAGACTTTAATTTTATTCCTATCATCGAGTATGGTGATGTGTGCTATCTCGACCTTAATGCTGATCTGCTCAATAAGCTCGACCACCTTCTCAATGATTGCATTAGATTCATTTTCAATCTCCGCAATCCGAATAAAGTTACGATGGTTACCTATCCGCCAACGTCGCAACCTGCGTACGTTGTGTACACTTTATTCTTTGCTGTACTCTCCTAATGCTCCTGTCTATTTAACTCCTCATTTTCAATATCTCTGCAATACCCACGATAAAAATCTTCGCTCTTCAAAAAATCTTCTTCTTCTTTGTCCTTCTCACAGCTCTAGCTTGGTACATGCTTCTTTTAATATCCAGTCTATCCTTCTCTGGAATGCTCTCCCTCCAGAAATCAGAATGTCCACGAACCATTACACATTTAAAACTAGAGTTCGACAGATTTACATTGACACATTGGCTGAATCGTAATAGAATCATCGTTTATGTATTTATAATATTTATTATAAATATATATATTTATATTTAAATATATATGTATGTATGTATTTATAAATAAGTATATATCTAGGGTATGTAAATAGGTTTATTATATACACACATCAACAAAGTCTAGGGATATTTTATATTTCATCAAATATCTAAAAATCTATGAAGAATTTTCTGATACAGTAAATAGAAGAATCATAGATTATTTTAAGGTCTTTAATAAAAATAAAAAACATATCGTGTTTTTTTTTGTTTTAAATAAAAAAAAAATTTTTAATCATCATGGAAAATTAGTATGATAACAACAAACATTTCTTCTTAAAAAACTATTAATTTTAATAAAAATGGAAAAAATCTTGTAAAATCTAATCATTAACCCCTTGTATGCCGGAACGCAGATCTCAACGAGACACAATAGCTTTTTAATTGTGTCTGGTATTCCGGCATACAAGAGGTTAATAATCAGTGTTGCCACCTCTTACATTGATTACACATCGACATCGATTGTTAATACTTAAAATTAAATTGTCAATGTCTTGCTGCGGTATGAGGTCCCATGTCCTTTGCAAGTGTTCGTAAAGTTGTTGTTCAGTCGTCAAATTTGGTGGAAAATCTCTCAAAGCTTTTCGTTGTAACATGTCCCAGGCATGCTCGATAGGATTTAAGTCGGGCGACTGTGCAGGCCAATCCAAAACTTGAATATCGTGCTCTCGGAGAGCGGTCGATACCAGCCGCGCCGTATGGCAAGGAGCATTATCGTGCATGAGTAGAAATTCATGGCCTATTTGAGTTCTGTGTGGGACAATAACGGGCTCTACTACCTCCTCGTGGTATTTTTGTGCAGTCATGCTGCCTTGGATCCAAACGAGTTGGGTTCGTCCGCCAAGACGAATTCCTGCCCACACCATGATTGTCCCGCCTTGGTATGGGTGGACCTCCTGAGGGTGCCGTAGACGGCTAACTCTCCCTGGAGCTCTCCAAACGCGTATTCTTCGTGAATCCGGGTGAAACCCAAACCGGGACTCATCGGTGAACAGCACCAAAGACCATTGTTCGTCACTCCATGGTAAATGCTCCCGAGCCCACGAAAGCCGCCGACCGCGATTGCCACGTCGCAATGCTGGAACACGCAATGGTCTTCGAGCATGAAGATCAACTTCATGTAACCTTCTTCGCACGGTTTGGTCGCTTACCAGCAGCTGGTGGTCCTCCTGGAGCCTTTGCACTAGTTACAGCGCTGTGATATTGGGTTGTCTTCTGGCGGTCATTTGGAGAAATCGATCCTGTCTCTGCGTAGTAACACGATATCTACCTGTGTGCTGTTCGGCCACATCTCCAGTACTGCGATAACGTGACCACAACCTTGATATCACATTTTGACTGGTATGTAGGGCCTCAGCAACGACGCGTTGAATTGCACCATTTTCTAACATGCCCACAGCTCGTAACATTTCATCTCGACTCAAATGACGACGTGACATGACTTTTAAAGTTCGTACGTCACGTTAAATTAAAAAAGAAAAACAATTAAAAACCCTTTTCATTAATAATTATAATAAAACAGTTTTAACTTTCTTTAATGTAACGAATTACTAGCAAATTTGCCGCCATATTTTGTTTATTATTTTGTTTTTTTTCTTTCCATGTTCAAATTTTGAAAATAGAATAAAAGAGGTTTTAATCTGTATATAAACTTTTTGTGGAAACTAACAAGGTTCTAAACTATAAACTCGTAAATAATTTAGGATTAAGATATCCCTAGACTTTGTTGATGTGTGTATTTTATGAATGAATTATTCGTATAATCTATTATAAGTACTATATATTTTTTCTGTATTTTTTACGCTAAATGCACTTATTATATTTTTATCTCTGCATCACCCAAAGGTTGACTGGTAGATAATGCCTTAGGCATTAAGTCCGCCTCTGTACACTCGTTTGTACATAAAGTTAAATCTATACTTATAATAAAACTGTAGAGAGGTCAATTCTGTACATTGAATATATATTCAAAATTAATATTGGAGGATGAATGGTGATCGATACTGATGCCAAAAATGCAATTAGTAAATTTTTTGTCTGTCTGTCTGTCTGTCTGTCTGTCTGTCTGTCTGTATGTGCACGCATGGGTAAAAAACTACTGAAGGGATTTTAACCAAACTTGGTACGATTGTAGTCCATACTCCTGGGCAGGTTAAAGGCTATATAACATAACGCTAAGACACATAGGAGCGGAGCAGTGACGATAAATTTGAAGCAAGTCGGATGAAAATGCGCTTTCGAGCTCTTATCCTCGCATGCGTTTATCATTCGCCAAAAGTATGTATTACAAAGATGATGGTCTTCAAAAGATCTACAAAAAAGTCCTTTTTAGTATATATCTATCTTTTATAAATTAGCCACAATAACGTGTTTAATCGTTAGGCATTTCTTCAAAGTGTATTAAATACATCAATAATTATATTGTATTTCACATAGATATATCTTTATCAAACTTCAATATTCAAAAAGACCACTGTAATATGTATTTTATAAAAAAATATAGAAATCGGTTTATAAACACACAATATATAGATGGAATAAAACTTCCAAATCTCGCCGCGCCAGTATGGGTACTATGGGTACGGCTATACGGTTGATTTTTGTTTAACGTGCGAAACGGCCATCTATACATTTAATAAATCTGTAAGTGATCGATGTCCGTACATGGAAGATATTCAGGAGAAATCTATTTTAAGGGGTCTACATTAAAGAAGACAAGCCATTTGTGCACGCTAATTTCAGAAACGGCTAATCGAATTGGAACGCTGTTTTCACTGATGTATTGTGGTAACTAGGTACTTAACATTAAAATTTAATGGTGTGCATGAGGTGCATAGGGTTCCCACCAAGAACTTAGGGTCCCAAGCCAACCTCACCTGCAAGTGGTGCACTTGCCGATCAACGGACGAGGCTCTGGCGAACACAATATTCCGATAAGCGGCAATAGGCTCGCTACCTACCTATTACGTGGGATCAAAACACTGGCGAAAAGTGGGAGTTGAATATGCCTCTGCCTACCCCTTCGGGGAAACAGGCGTGAGGCTATGTATGTATGTATGTATGTAACATTTAATGTTTGTTTTATACGAATCGGTTCATAAATAAAAAAAGTTGTGTCAAATTAAACATTACGATGCATTAACATTAACACAAACATAACTCTTTAGCTGAATTGGTTGAAACTTGATATATTATGATCAGTCAAATATAAAATTATGAGGGTAGTAACATTATAAATAGGATATTTTCGAACATTTGGATCTTCCAATTTAAATTGAGCTTAAATCTGTATGATTAATTATATTAAATAGGGTTCGGCTTAGGCTGGACGTATTCGCACATGTTTAAGTAAACAGCTTGCAGAGTGGCGAGTCATTTAATTTTACTGGGTGGGAATAAACACTGGGATGGCATTGTCTAAAGCAAGTATAAGTAAAAGACCTCATCGATTACGCAGTGGGTTTGACATGCTGCATAGTTATGGCAAATTGGCCGAGGACACTTTTAGGTTCCCACAACAATCTAATAAACCGTTGCTTGACAGTAGATATCCTATTACTAAATATGGCCTGCCCGAGCCATCATTTGCTGGTGTAAAAAGATCTCTCGAGACTTACTGAAGAACAGCGTTTACTATAATTATGATTGTGTGTGGTCGTAGCGTGGATAGTGATTTGGGAAAAATACTATTTGTAGATGCTCAAGTATGTACCAGTCTTCCCGTGATCGACTTGGACCACGCAGAGTTCTGTTTGTTATATCTCTAAAAGCAGTGACAAAGCTAAGATTTAACGTTATTGTCATCTTATCATATGAGATCAATATACGATGGCAAACCATGAAGCGGTCTAAGCATGTAGATCGCAAACCAAGGGGAATCAAGCAAAATGACGAACCCATGGGCATGACAATACTTTTTCGTCGCGGTTTTCGTTAGGCTCTGTCTGTTATACCACCATACAATATGACACACGAGCTGATGAAATTAGAGCCTGTCTAAAGAGTTATAAACACTGAAAACACTGAAACACTAGAAACTAACTATGGGATTGTATTATCGCTATGCATTTGACATTATATGCGAGCATGATTATGAGGCAACGAACATGCACAGGCATTCTCTGATCTTTTATTCGCGATTGGTAACTTCGCGGTGTGGACTTGCAGGAACAAGCAATTTTTAGGACATCTACACTATTCAATATAGGTATTATATGCAACTCAAAACATTTTGCGTATCAATTCTGTAGCCCAGTGAAAAGACAAATTCTGCGCGAACGGAGTCGCGGGCACAGCTAGTAAATAAATAAAAGACTAATTGCACACCAAATAAGCCGAACGTTCTACATACATAAAAATAAAAATCAAAATCATTACATACATATCGTCACGCCTTTTATCCCCGAAGGGGTAGGCAGAGGTGTATTTCTACACCCACTTTTCGCCAGATATACTTTAGTCCCACGTAATAAGGGGCGAGCCTATTGCCGTACCGGGCACACTTCCAGACTCCGTTCTGCTACTGAGAATTCCACGACAGAAAAACTCAGTAACACTGCCCGACCCAGGAATTGAACCCGGGACCTCCCGATCCCACGCGCACATTTATGCCGCGAGACCAACGAGGCAGTCGTATAGGGGTTGATGTCGAGTTTTCCGTCTCTACGCAAAGATGGTATTTGCATCGTGTTATCCCTTAGTCGCCTCTTACAACACCCACGGGAAAGATAGGGGGTGGTGACACTTGTATTCTATGCCGTCAACCACACGTCAATATCATTACATATTAAAAGTCTCGTCTGCTCAAGAAGCTTATCCAATCAGAAAACTTAATAGGTAATGTTAGGTTTTCTTGTGACCCTGTACCCAAAAATAGGACTCTGCGAAGCGGGACTCCGTCAACTTAGCCTTACTCCATAAACTAGTTGGTTGTTGAGTAAAACTAAAATATGAAATGCTTCTTTAATTGAAAGGATTATTTTTATTAGGTATTAGACATTTGCAACGGTCAATAAACAGTGTTAGTCTTGAAATATTTAAGTATATTTTGGTGGGCAATTAGCTTTTTTGATAGAATAAAGGTATATTTGTTTGTAGAAATCAGCAATCAATTGATGAAGAGTTAAATCCTACCCGTATTTATTTGTCTATTTCTTTTCTGCACTTATGTTACAGTGGTATAAGCGCGCCTGGCTGATGAGCACTATCTATACATATAAGAAAATGAAGTCCCTATTCCAAGTATTTGTCTGTATGAACGCGATGAACTTAAATATCCCGACCAGATTTTAGTACGGGTGCCACCAATAGATAATGTGATACCCAAAGAAGGATTATGTGTATAATTCACGTAGAGTCACGGGCCAACTCTAGTTATATCTATGACTAGAGGACGCCAGCAGCTACGCCTGCATTTTTTTTAATTAACCCGATTTGGCCGATTCCGTGGGAATTTCGAGAAATCCCTTCTTAGTGCACCCCTACGGTCCCCAAGGAACATACATGTCAAATTTCAGCTTCCTGCGCCCAATAGTTTCGGCTGTAGCGTGTCTGTCAGTCAGTAAGTAACGCAAGGATTTTATATATTAAGATAATATATCATAGGTCAAATTGCATATTACGGTTATCTAATCGCAACCTAAGCAGCAGTTGTACTGTGGTAACCAGATGACCGATAAACATACGTATTATCCTAGTCCTAGACTATCGTGTGTATACCTAGCTTCCCTTAATGCGTAGCATTCACAATAGTTTTCTGTTACAATCTCTGCGCGACACGAGTGGGAAGACTTCTAGGTGCTAGTTGACGCTTACTGACAGTATGCAATGCTGACATCAGCAAGGCTCTATTAGCACCGGCTCGACCGGGGAAGTACTACCCTCTCATAGAGTATCAACGTTAAGTAACTATGCTGTTGCGTTTAGTTCGGTAAAAATACAGGAAGATACTTAGTCTGTGCATTTTCTTTAAAATAAATATTGCCTATGCATAGGTGGGCGAGTTTGGGTGTGTCACAGAAATACATCAGCATCGAGTGACATTTTAAAATAGTTTTTTTTTAAATATACTCCGTATTTTACACTGCACTTGAAAGTGATAGATGAGCATGATGTCCGCCTGCCCAATTCTTCCGATGGCTGGGAAAACGCCACTGTGGTCCCACATATTTACTTGCGTTCTCCTGGCGGTTTCCTGAGAATTGATTTAAACAAGTGATTGTCTCAAGCGTAAATTTTAGGCGGCGCGCACGGCAGAGCTGATCGTCAACTCTTAACATATCAATTTAATATGTTCAAGGTATGTTTTGGGCTTTGCGTTCATCTATACTAATATAATAAAGCGGAAGAGTTTGTTTGTTTGTTTATTTGTTTGTTTGTTTGTTTGTTTGAACGCGCTAATCTCAGGAACTACTGGTCGGATCTGGAAAATTCTTTTTGTATACGATAGCCCAGTTATTCCGGAAGGCTATAGGCTATATAACATAACGCTTCGACCCTTTGGGCCCGGGCAAAAGGCTAAAGAGGCTAACAGACAATGTCGGCTAATCTCAGGAACTAGCAGTCGGATTTTAAAAATTGTTATTGCCTATGATAGCCCAATTATTCCGAAAGGCTATAGGCTATATAAAATTACGCCACTACTTTTAGGGGCGAGACAAAAATAATAAAATGGTCAAACGAGAAGGGGGTGGGTTGGGTCAAAGGCAAAAAAAGGCTAAACGATACAATCTATATGGGTATCGTTTTCAAGATTTTCGGGACGCTGATTAATAATATGAAATTTATTTAGTGATCCAAGATGGCGGACGGGAAATCAAAGATGGCGGATGAGAAAGTTTTAAAAATCAATGTGGGTATCGCCTTCGATATTTTAAGGGGTGGGGAATCGAAATACAACATCTATTTCGTGATCAAAGATGGCGCATGGGAAATCAAAGATGGCGGATGGGAAATTAAAAAAAAAGTAAATATTGGTATCGTCTGCGATGTTAAAAGAGATGGGGAATCCAAATACAACATCTGTTTCAAGATTGTGGATGGGAAATCAAAGATGGCGGATGGGAATTTTTTTAAAATCAGTATGGGTATCGTCTCCGTTATTTAAAGGGATGGGGAATCCAAATACAACATCTATTTCGTGATTCAAGATGGTGGATGGGAAATCAAAGATGGCGGATGGAAAAATATAAAAAATCAATATGGGTATCGTCTCTGATGAATTAAGGGATGGAGAATCAAAATACAACATCTATTTCGCGATCAAAGACGGCGGATAGGAAATCAAAGATGGCGGACGGGATTTTTTTTAAAGTCGATATGGGTATCGTCTCCGATATTTTAAGGAACGGGGAATTCAAAAACACCATCTATTTCGTGATCAAAGATGGCGGATAGGAAATTTAAAAAAATCAATATGGGTATCGTCTCCGATGTTTAAAGGGACGGGGACTCCAAATACAACATCTATTTCGTGATTCAAGACGGTGGAAGGGAAATCAAAGATGGCGGAGAGAAAAAATTTAAAATATCAATATGGGTGTCGTCTCTGATGATTTAAGGGCTGGTGAATCCAAATACAACATCTATTTCGTGATTAAAGATGGCGGATAGGAAATCAAAGATGGCGGACGGGATTTTTTTTAAAAGTCGATATGGGTATCGTCTCCGATATTTTAAGGAATGGGGAATTCAATATTATATAAAAATCTATGTTTGTTTGTTCATCATTTATAGACTCTAAAATGATAAGAGATTAAGCGCTAAGTCAATGGTAACTTTGGAAAGGGGCTTGGAAAAAAGGGAATTAAATAAAAACTCTTAAAAAGGCGATACGGAGTTCGCTGGGTCAGCTAGTTTGTCATAAGACGCAAGTTAATTATTAAAAATATTTGTATATTAAGGAAAAGTTAGTGTAAATTAAATTCATGTTTGTGTGGATCGGTCTGTGGTGAACTAGTCCTAACTAGTCCTGCCTCCATTTTGGACAAAAGGAAGTGAATTTTTTATTTACTGGCACTGTGTTCATACAAAAATATTGAAGAGATATGGTCCGTTGCAAATTACATACGTATATTGTATAAAACTTTCATCATGTAGCAGTATCATGTTTTCAGTAGTGGGCCAAAATAACATAGTTATAAACAACAGTGTATGAAAAATTATAAAGCCACCCACTGATATTCAAGGCCAGGATCGTTCAATGCAGCCACGTACAGTTTACAGTGATCCCATGGCAATTTTGCCTAATCATGTCCTTGTATATTTTAGATTTTGCTTTTCATAACGAAAACCTTGTTGCTATCAATGGACCGCAAGAGAGTTCCACCGTTGGATCGGTCCAATCATAGCAACTTTTTATTGTATTTTATTTTTATTATGGGAGTATGGCCGAGTATTTCACTAATTATGGAAAAACTGTTGAAAGCATAATAAATTTAGAATTTCAGGACGTCGTTTTAAAAAAGAAAATACGTTTTTACTTAAAATTTAAACTAACATGAACCTTAAGAAGCAGTGAGAAACCAAAAAAACGGGTTTAAATGGAGATGGTAGAATTTATGGAGTCGCGAAAGCAACACTTAAACGAAGGTTACATGGAGTAAACCAAAAAGCCCAATAACACGATCACTATAACTATAGTTTGTTTGCTTGTCGTAAATTATTGGCTTTCATTCCTCGTATAATTTAATCGTAATGATAATTATTATAATTTGGTAATCTTGATTAGACCTCTAGAACAAATTTCTTGAAGTCCATTGACGGCAACCCGGTGGTTCAATGAAGAATAGAAAAATACTAGGTATGTATCCAGTTATGTATTGTAAACATAAAATGTGGTTTCCAAGATATACTACAACTATACATACGTAGTACCGTAGTACATTACACACCAAAGTATGTATATCTGTATATCTTTATCTTTACTCACAGAAATAGGTATTTATAAGTTAACCGACGATTAGTCGTAAACTAGTGATGTCTACTTAGCCGTGATAGTTTTCCTTTTAAATTCGTTATATGTACTACATTTGTGATTTTTTCACCTCTTCCAAACTAATAGTTTAGCCGGCAGAGGAGGGGACACTTGAGTCTAACAATTTTTTTCACTTCAAAGCTTGATATTTGACAAACCAATCACTTGATCGAAAAATGATTTGAGCAAACTAATAATATTTTTAAAAACCTATCTAATGATACCCCACATGATCGGGTACTCAAACAAAAAAAAATCAACCCCACTATATATGTAGGGGAGATACTCTTAAAAAAAATATTTTCCTAAATTTTATTCTACAGTTTTATTGCAATATCTTATGTCTATATTCATGTCGAATATCAGCTTTCTAGCACCAGGCGTCTTTGAGCTAGGCTGCGGACGGACAGACGGACGGACATGACGAAACTATAAGGGTTCCTTGTGGACTACGGAACCCTAAAAACACTAGAAAACACAATTTTACAAATGCACGTAAAAAACAAAAAATAAATTATGGATCGTTCACGTTGTCTCTATTTCTGGGCTGAAGAGTAAACTATAATGTGATTTTAATTATAATATTTTATTGTAAAAGCGTGGGGCGCTGGAACAGGAAAGACGTTCTTGTTTAACTTGTTGAAAAATCAAGTGAACAGATGTTAAGATTAGCGCTCTAGCTGGAGTTGCAGTACGACTAGTAGGTGGCTCTACATTAAACAGTCTGTTCAAAGTACCATTTTGTCGAACTCAGACAAAACATGCGCCAACAGCGAGGAGAGACGACATTCACCGACATTTTAAACGCATCTTCTTTCAGGAAATTAAGTACATATGGGTAATGCGTCAACAGTGGCAAAATGTAGAGTTCTTGTCCGTGGACGAGATATCTTTGGTTCCCTTTGGCGACAAGAACGTTAAGCTCTTGTGCCATCTCATGCAGCTTTCGCCAGGAAGTTAGTATTAGTATTTGTTATCAAGAAAGTCTTTCCTGTTCCAGCGCCCCACGCTTTTACAATCAAATATTATAATTAAAAGCACATAGTTTACTCTTCAGCCCAGAAATAGAGACAACTTGAACGATCCATAATTTAAGTGTGATTTTCTAGTGTTTTTTAAACTATTGATTTATTTTATATTTTGGTCTTTGATAACGAAATATTTTTAACAGTACGTTCTCACATGTGCAAACACGACTATGATACGATATTTCATCATGAAAATGGTAGTGCCTATCTTTCGGCTTCATCATCAGACCTTGAAACCTAATCGTGGTCAAAGTTCATTACAAGACTTTTCTAAGAAATCCAAAACAGATATGATACGATTTTCCATCATGAAGTTCCAGTTCATATCTTCCGGCTGCATCATCAGATCAGTTCGTCAGTATCATATTATTGTATTGTCATCAGAACTACATACAGCTGCCAACTTTCATTACGCTACGACCCTTGAAAGATGGTTAAATTAGTAAGCTTAGCGGGCCTTGGCGGGATTTGGCGAGTCACCTTCTGCCCCTTTTCGACGTACTATAAGAGTACTTAGGGCAGACGCCGATTTTCATCCATAGTTTCCATTTAACAGTCCATTTAACACCTATCACAATAGCCCAGATTAATTAGTCCATATTAACAAGTAGCAATAGTCTTGCACCTGCTGCGGCTAATCCGTGACTGCACTTAATAGTGCAGTTATGGAGGCTCCTCAGTAGGTGTCCCATCTAATTCTAGATTAAATCTCTCAAAGCCTCTGTGCGTTGGACCTATGTCTCCGTGTACGCCTGCCAAAGGGCCGGTTATTCTTCTTACTTCATAATTTTGAAGAATAACCGTGAAAGGGAAACAAATAATAATAATAATAATATTCTACCACATTCACACAACACCATCTAGTCCCAAACTAAGCAGAGCTTGTATGGGTACTAGATAATGGATAAACATACATACATACATAGACTCACGCCTGTTTCCCGGAGGGGTAGGCAGAGACTACGGAACGCCATTTGCAACGATCCTGACATATCTCACTTGCTTCACTCACTCCCATCAAGTTTCTCATGCATGCTCTTCTGTTAAGGGTACTTCTGACTTGTCCTTTTTTCAGGATGTCTCCAATCTGGTCAGAGAACGTCCGCCTAGGTCTTCCCCTTTGTCCTGTTCCATTCACACTTGCCTTATATATCTTCTTTGTCAGTCTATCGTCATCCATCCTCTCCATGTGCCCAAACCATCTTAACATGCCTTTTTCAATGCTTGTCACTACATCTTCTTTTACCCCACACCACTCTCGTATCACACAATTCTTTACTCTGTCGGTCAAAGACACACCACACATACTTCTCAGTGCTCTCATTTCTACAGCATTTATTTTACTTTCAAATCTCTTCTGCCATAGCCAACTTTCACTACCATACATAATGGATAAACATACATAGGTATATACTTTTTTTTAATACATACATATTGTACATGTCGAGTGCCAGTTCATATCTTCCGGCTGCATCATCACATCAGTTCGACAGTGCCATATTATTGTATTGTCATCAGAACTACATACAACTGCCAATTTTCATTACGCTATGACGCTTGGAAGATGGTTTAATTAGTTACCTTAGATTCCATTACATAGTTACATACATGTCGACCTAATAAAAGCGTGTTAAAATATTAAACTGCTTTCATTTTATCACTTATATATTTTAAGATATTGCGTCTTAAAGTTAGGTGATCCATTCATAGCCTAAATATACTATGGAATAGAGATATATTCAACAGCAATAGAGCTTTAATACCCCACTGAACTCAAATTAGTTTTTCAAATTCACAACTGTCACATTTAAAATTCACACGTGCCCATTCACGCTAATGGCGGTACATGCAACACAAGATGCGCTTTAATGTAGGCTTTGACTCTTCATGAGTTAAATTTATTAAAGGATAAAATTTTACAATATTTTGGCTTTGTGCAACGACTTACAGCCGGTTGGAGAAAGCTTCAAATTCTTTTAATTACTTATGGAGTAATCTGTTCTCAAACTATCAAAACAGTTGTCAGTACCTAACTGACATGTATATGTTTTTGCTGTAATAATCATTATTGCGCTTTCATTACTTATATATGTGTAAGTTACTAACATAGTTTTAAGTTATCTCGATGTAATACTAATATTTTATGGACTGAAAAGTCTGAAATAAATGATTTGAATTGAATTGAATTACTTATTGCTAAGTGAATGGAAAAGGAGAAAATGATTAAAAAGCGTGAACGTGGCGCCAATTACACTCCAGAAGATAAAGAATTGTTGATTGAACTTATAATGCAGTAAGTACCATTCATGAATGATGATTTTCTATAACTTGGGTACCTATGTTACTGCTTCTATATATTTGTCTTCATGTTACAGATGTAAGCGAATTATTGAGGATAAAAGTACTGGTAGTCTTATAGTAAATAAAAAATTGGGCAAGTGCGAGTCGGGTTCGCACACGAAGGGTTCCGTACTATCATCTATAAAAGAAAATCACGTTTGTTGTATGTATACTTAAACATTTTTTAAGTTTCTACCTGTTTATTAAGATCAAGTAACAGATTGCTTAAAAATTACATTTGTTGTATGGGAGCCCCCCTTTATTGTTTACTTTTTTTATTTAATTATTTATTTTGAAAAGTAATATACAACTACATATTGTGTGAAAATTTTAAGCATCTAGCTGTTACCGTTAGTAATTTTGAGCAAAAAATACGAAAAAAAACACGTTTATTGTACGGGCCTCCCCCTTATTTTTTTATTTTTTGTATTTATTGTTATAGCGGCAACTGAAATACATAATCTGTGAAAATTTCAGCTTTCTAGCTATCACGGTTTATGAGATACAGCCTGGTGACAGACAGACAGACAGACAGCGGAGGCTTAGTAATAGGGTCCCGTTTTTTACCTTTTAGGTACGGAACCCTAAAAAAGAGGCTTAGAAAGATATTACATTCAAATATAACAGCAACTGTACAACTGGTGCTAGCTTTTAACTGCAGGCTCTGGTTGAGCCTGCAGTTAAAAGCTTTATACGACAACATGAAGCAAAAAACTCGTAAATGTGTAGGGGAAGAAAAGTTAGTAATCCTAATACTGATATGCCGTAACTTTCAGATCGCAACTTAATTAAAATGGATTCGACAACAGATCTCCGAGATCATTAATTTGTCCAAAGGTAGACCTATACTTATCGACAACTTCGCGTGTAGTATTCCCAGCTAGGATAGAAGTAGGTACAATATGGAAGATGCCAATCTCAGGCTGACTTGTTGGGGGACTCTACAGAGACCATCAACCACTGTACCGAGGTCTACCATCCGAGTTTGTAACCATGTTTACAATATCGTCAGAAAATCGAAATCGCATTGGATGTTGATTGATCTATGATGTTGAAGCTTGAAAACGTGTTCAGCGCAGGTGTGGACAGCTTCGGGGATAGAAAATCCCTCTGTCTCACCACACGTGGTTACGAGCTCAGCTTCTGGAAGAGAACTGACATAATGGTGTTTCCATACAAACACTTCAGTACTTCCACATATCGTTAGTCAATCACCGACTGTCACCGACTGACTGCCCTGGTTTCGATCGAATCGAAGGCTTGCGCATAATCCATTAACGCCAAGCATACTCGTAGATGCTGGTTATACTCCTCGGACTTCTGTATCATCTGCCCCAGCGCATGTATGTGATCTATGGTATTATCAGATAGGGGCTTGTTCGTGACGATTTGTAATGACCCTAAAAAAAATTTAAAGATGTGGCCTTCGATTATGGGAAACAAATAGTTCCCGTAATCGTTCTACAGCAGGTGCATCACCAGCTTTTAGAAGCTCTGTTGTAATAGCGTCATGTTGTAGCTATTTGTTCTTCATGCCTTGTGTTTTAGGGCCACACTAATGTCGTTGACATTCATTATCTTTGGTATAGTGTCGAGGCAATCCAGCTCTAGGGTAAGCTGCTGACAAAATGTCGACAACTCATGTCAGCGGTCGGCGGGTCGGGGACTTAGTTGTGTAGACTACATAAAACAACAAATGCTTACGTTTTCCTTGCTTTTAGAAAAAAGAATACATGAAAAGCCAGAATGGACAGATGAATGTTATTGAAGACGATCTAGCAAGAGCAATTTAAATGTTAGAGAAGACCAGGTTTGTTAAAAACCGATTCAAAGTCAAAGTCAAAAATCATTTATTCATCTAGGTCACAAGGTGACGCTTATGAACGTCAAATTTTTAAAGTAAATTACTTAATGCTTCTACATTTACATTTACTGCCTCGTTCGCAAAGCAAAAGATAGAATCACGAGAAAGAACGGGTAATAAAACTCGTGGCCACTCTTTTTAATCGTCAGTGTTATGGTACATATTTTGTTTTTGTAAGGAGCTGCAACTGTTTCACATTGTAATTAATTACTTGTAAATAGTAAATAGGAACAAACATAATACTTATACAATTATGCAGTTACTAAATTAAGTGCTGTAGTAGCCTTCCAATGTGAATCTTGTGTAACAGGAGCATCCACTTACGCCTTATAATGTAGGCAACTCGCGATCATGTTCAGAACTATGGTGGAAATGTATGTTACAGAAAGTGACGGTATATGAATACACGAAAATTACAAAAAAGGTAGTACCTATACAGCCCATGATAACGATTTTTCTTCATTTAACACTGTAGCAAATTTTAATAAAATTATTGGAACAACAATGCAAATGTAAATGTAGTAAGTTGAATGACCTAATAATACATGAATATTAAATTAATTGAACTAGAGATATTATATTTAAAAAAACTGAAAAGCAAGGTAAA
Source organism: Euclidia mi (assembly GCA_944739405.2). Classification (NCBI taxonomy): domain Eukaryota; kingdom Metazoa; phylum Arthropoda; class Insecta; order Lepidoptera; family Erebidae; genus Euclidia; species Euclidia mi. Next base: position 29,475,595 of record OX123198.2, on the reverse strand, counting down.
TTCAAAATAATCAAGAGTTGGCTAGTGTAAGTGACCATCTATCCTTATCACTGAAATAATCATTAATGGTATAATAACCTTTCCTAATAAGGCAGTCTTTTATTATACTTTTAAACGTACTAAATGGTAATTCTAAAAGACTAATTGGTATTTTAGTGTATATACGAATACCTAGCCCTACAAAAGAATTATTAACTTTATGTAAACGATGATAAGGGGCATATAACTTATGCCTGTTTCGAGTATTTATGTTATATATCACTTTTTGTAGTAAATAAACCTATATTTTGCCTAATATACAATATATTAGCAAATAAAAATTGCGAGGCTAATGTAAGTTTCCCTATAGACTTAAAGCGTTCCCTAAGAGTATCTTTGCACCTAACATGTATATTGCTCGTACCAATCGTTTCTGTAGAACAAAGATATTCTGAATATCCGCAGCTTTGCCCCATAACAAAATGCCGTAGGACATGACACTATGAAAATAGCTAAAATAAACTAGACGAGCTGTGTCGACATCAGTAAGTTGTCTAACTTTTCTGACAGCATACGCGGCAGAGCTGAGCTTACCTGCAAGACTATATGTGCACCCCATTGTAACTTATTATCTAGTGGAATGCCTAGAAACACTGTCGAGACAACTGTGTCAAGTTCCTCCCTATCTAGCCTTATATTAGGTCCCAGTTGTCTAACGTTAGATAAAGGAAATTTAACGCATTTAGTTTTTTTAGATTTAAGTACTAGGTTGTTTGCTGTAAACCATTGTGTAACCTGTATAAGTGCATTATTTACATCATCAAATTGATTCCTATTCCTGTCTACTTTAAAAATAAGTGACGTATCATCTGCAAAAAGTACGACATCACAGATGTTTTTTTAAATAAAAAGGTACGTCATTAATATATACAAGGAATAGAAAAGGACCTAAAATAGAACCTTGTGTAACGCCTAACTGTATAGGTAATTTAGAGTATGTAGTCCCATTTATATCGACGCACTGAAATCTCTGCCGCAGGTACGACTCGACAACACAAAGCGCGGTTTCCTCTACGCCATAGTGGCGGAGCTTACGCAATAGCGTGTCGTGATGAACGCAATCAAATGCTTTTGAGAGGTCTCAGAATACTCCGATAGCATTTTTAGATGACTTTCAAGCATTATAAACGTGTTTTATGAGAGCAACACCCGCATCATTAGTGGATCTACCTTTAATAAATCCGTATTGATCTTTATGAAGCAGACTATTTAAATTAAAGTGTCTTAGTAGCTGCTTTAATAAAATCTTTTCAAATATTTTACTAAATGCCGGCAAGATAGAGATGGGCCTAAAATTATTTACGTCATTTTTACTGCCAGATTTGAATAAAGGTATGATTTTACTTAATTTCATCAAATCCGGAAATACGCCTAAGTCAAAACATTGGTTAAAAATTATAGAGAGGTAAGACGCAACATTCTCAACTATAGCACCTAAAATTTTTGTTGAAATGCCCCAAAAGTCGCCGGTATTTTTAATATTAATTGAATTATATGCGATCAATATATCTCGCGGGGTAATGTGCTCGAATCTAAACACGCTCTTGCATTTAGGTACACTGCTAAGCAAAAAATTTCCAGCGTCTAAAGACGATGATTGTAAAGAGCTAGTAGCTGTTATAGGTATGCTCGCAAAGAAACTATTGAATATATGCGCTACTTGAGATTTGTCTGTAATTAATAAATTGTTATCATAGATTTCAAATTGGTTTTCCCGTTGTCGTGCTCTGCCGGTTTCATTATTTATAATTCTCCACGTTTCTTTAATTATATTTGTCGATTGCTTAATTTAACCACTAATAAATTTCGATTTTGCCATAACACAAACTTATTTAAAAATGTTTGAGTAGTTTTTTACATAATTTAGAAAAGGTGTGTCAAATCTATGTTGTTTCATACCATATAATTCAAACAATTTGGCTCTACTTCTGTATATACCTATAGTGGTCCTCTGGTTAAAAGATCCGGTAGTAACCTTTAGTGTGACAGTTTTACTCTTGAAAGTATTTTGAAACTCATTATTTACTACTCCAAAAAGTGAATTATAAATTGTATTTGGATTTTCTGAGTTCAATTTTGATGGATTGATTTTAGCGAGAATATTGTTTTTAAAACGTATAAGACGATTGGTAGTTTGAGACCTACATTCTACTGTATGTGATTTATCATATGTTGAACAGGAAAAACTAGCTATCTGTCCACGGTGATCCGAAGGAAGAGAACTAATAACTACTGGGTTTTTAGCAACCTAAGAACTAAATACGTTATCCAAACAAGTAGAAGATGTTGCAGAGACTAGTAGATTCACAGAATAAATTACTTAAATTAAATGACTTAAAAAGATTCAGAAATCTAGCACACTGTGAAGAATTCTCTAAAATATTAATATTAAAATCACCACATACTATAATATTCTTATGACTACCTATAATTTTATTAATAGCATCTTCCATAATAGTCTCAAATAGATTATAATCACCAGAAGGGGGTCGATATACACAAATTACAATATATAAGTCTAGTTCCACACAGGACAACTCAATAGTGCGCTCAATAGATAAGTTTACAATATCCTTACGTTCTTTGCATTTTAATTTTGAAGTCATTATGATTTATACCGATGAATATTATCATAATTATATAGTTTAAAACATCTGTTGTTATTTTCAAATGCTAAATACTCATCTCTTTTAGGTGCAAATGCATAAGACTGGTGGTGGATTTTGGAAAGCTAAGGCCACTGAAAGTGATGCTAAAATATTATCGTTAATACAAGATCACGTAGAGCCACTAGTAAATCCCTTTGATAGTGGAGCTGTATATATTTTATTTAAATAATATATTATTATGTTTTTGAGTTACCTATTTTATATTATTATTTCAGATATCAATCACACGTAGGTATAATGAAGAGGCGGCACAGACTATCATAAAAGTAGATATGACACTTTCAGATATTCAAATGAATAAAGCACTAAATATCGTTTCTGAAATAGGTACCTAGAAATTGTTGTCCTATTCTTTATTAAAGAATTGTGTTGATTATTATTTAATTATTACAGGAAATATCTTAAAATTGACTAAAAAGACTAGATTAGATTTGACTGAATGAATAAAATCAGAACGACTGTCTGTGTGACCTCCGCAACGATATGCTATAGTTTAAACTAGAGTCAGTTTATCCAAATATTCTGACTAACGACTGTCAAAGATCATCATAACAGGTTGGACCGACGCACGGCTTAATGTGCTCTTCGAGGCACGAGACAATCTATAATTAACGAGTCAATGCGCACATAACTCCGAATACTCAGTGGTGCACGCCGTGGATTCGAACCCCATTTCCTCTGCGTGCAGCCTGTTGGTATCTTCACCGGATCTGATCTTATATTATCTGAAATACATAAATATAACTATTTCAGTTCAGGATAGACCACAGCAGAGTGGAAGGCAAGATGCAATGAATACACCTTCAAAGAAAGTAGTGAACACAGTTCCTAAAAAAATAAGAAATAAAGGTGATTTCTATTTTAATACCAGTGTAACAAAGATCATATCTGGCTTATTCTTCTTCTTCGTGTCAATGGTTTCGGCTATATGAGACCTGCAATATTCGGTCACTCTTATTGCGTTAGGAGTGGCCTCCCAGAGCTCAGACACAGTGCAGGTGCTCGGGCAAGATGGTGGGAGTACCAAAGTCAATCAAATTATACCAAACAACAATAAAATGTACCTGATATTTATTATATTAATTAATATAATATTTTTACTTCCTAACAAAATTAAATGGGTCTAAAATAGTTTTTTTTTTTATATAGACTCACGCCTGTATCCCCGACGGTGTACGCAGGGATCTAATATTACACCCACATTTCGCCTGGAGTTTTTAGATCCCACGTAATAGAGGGCGAGCCTATTGCCGTTACCGGGCACATCAACAGACTCCGTGCTGCTACTGAGAATTCGGAAAAACCCAGTAACACTTTTTGCCCGACCCGGGAATATAACTCAGGACCTCCGATCAGAAGTCGCATACGCTACCCTAGACGTTTAAAATAGTGCCTACTAATATTACTATTCATTATATTTTCAGTGGTCCCAGTTCATAAGAAGATGCAAATACTGCAGAATGTTTCAAAAGAATTTATTTTAAACGAATGGCTGAGAATGCGTATTTAGAGCGGAAAAAACTTTTACAAGAAATAGTTCAACAGAAAGAGGAACATACATATTAAAAATGTTATTGTTGAAAAAGCAATTAGATAGTTTAAATAAATGAGTATTAATTATTATTGGTATTTTATTAAGTTCAGGTTTTAAGTAAATATGAGGTCTTTTATCCAATATTATAAAAAAGCAATGCTCTTTATATTTATTTAAGAATAGGTAAAATGAAGTATAAAAATAGCTCCGTTTCTTGACTTGTGTGAGTCACAAGATGGGAGAAGAGAGAAGAAAATTAATGAATATTTATATATATAAAATCCTTGCGTTAATGACTGACTGATAGACAAGCTACTGCCAAAACTATAAGGCGCAAATACTGAAATTTGGCGTGTACCTATATATACGTTGGAGACCGTAGATGTGAACTAAAAAGGGATTTCACGGAATTCCCACGGGACTAGTCAGAAACGGTTATATTAAAATCAAATTTGCGGGCGTAACTGCGGGCATCCTCTAGTTAATAATAAAAAATGTATAGCTTATGAATAAATTACAAATGTGATGAAGTAAAATAAAAACACACTTAAAAAATACAGTATTTACAAGAGCTGTTCTCACAGAAGTTTCGAAGTTTGGTAAAATTGTATGTGATGTTCCTTCATCCAATACACTGTTTATGAAAAAGACATTGGGTGGTTCTACTTCATCCAGTTCTATGCATATATAATGCGGCACTGCATATGCTACAATTACCTGAAGGACTGTGGATGTTTTATTTAGGGTTATGCCTTTCTCCAAACAAGGAAAACGACGTTTCCATACACCAAAGCACCTCTCCACTGTGTTCCTTGTAGTAATATGGCTCCTATTGTAAGCTTCTTCTCCATGGGTTTGAGGTTGCCAAATTGGAGTCAGTATTTTTTTTTTATTGTAGTATCCAGTATCTCAGCAGATGGTAGTTGCCATACCTGCCCATTTCAAAATCTCAACACAAATGGGAATTGTTAAGAATAGTACAGTCTTGCACAGATCCAGGCCAACGAGCAATGATGTCTCTTATTTTTAAAGATACATCACATACAACTTGGACATTTATTGAGAAATATCCCTTCCTGTACCGGTATAGTTCAGATAGATGCACTCCTCTGCTAATAATTTTTATATGAGTACAATCCAATGCGCCCGCTACACGTGGAAATCCATCAATTTCATAGAAGCTCTCTGCAATTTGACGTAGACCTTCCCTGTTTGGCATTTGAATACATGTGGAGCTTAATTTTGCAAGAGCTTGGGAAACTCTTTGCTCAATCCGACACACTGTAGACTTGTGTATATTTATTAAATCCCCCTAGACTTGTTGAAATGATCCTGTGGCAAAAAACCTCAAACAAATCAAAAGTTGTGTCAGGCCATCAATAGATTTGTTTCTTTGGGTCATGGGGTCCAAATCTAGGATGTTTTTTAGTTGCAGCACTGCTTCCTTAGAAACTCTGTATCTTGAACGAAATTCTTTTCTGTCACGCATTGCAAATAAATTTACTCTATCCGGAATTTGACGCCGAGCAAAATCTTCATTGGGATCAAATAACGACGAAAGACTAGTTACAGACATAACTGATGTATTTTCACCGTAAAGCACTTCAATAGCGAAGAAAACACTAAATATATAGAGATAAATTGCACAACAATAGAGCTTTAATACCTCACTGAGCTCAAATTAGATTTTAAATTTCACATCTGTCATATTTAAAATTCACACTTGTCAATTCACGCGCTTTAATGTAGGCTTTGACTCTTCATAAGTTAAATTTATTAAAGGATTAAATTTTACAACAATTTGGCTTTGTGCAACGACTTAATGATAGATTAGCGTTTAATCTCGTTTTAAAATTTTAAAGATCGTATCTGCAACTGGCTGTTAATGATCTATTAGCGTCTTTAAATTTTAAAGATACTGCGACCGGCTGACAGAGTCATCACATAATTAATGACGCTAGTACAATATTAGTCTGTGTAATTAATATACTAAGTAGGTATACCACAAAGTATACTTAAAATGTTCGTTGATTTATTTCTAAGGAGGTTTTATTTTCAAAACTTTACCCCATAGTCTCGAAGAAATAGCAATTACCACTCACTGCAATTTTAGTTTCAGTTTTGGGAGCAAGTGTATTTATCAGTTAAATTGTCATTTTTTGTTTCGGGTTTAGCAAAAGTTCTTGCCTATGCGACACGAGACGTCCTGCTACCCAAACTCTATTACTTATCGATCAAGAGATAAGCTAAAAAGCAAAGGTCCATCCATTGTTTTTGCTTATCTATTGATCGATATGAACTAAAGTAGTTTTGCCTGCTTAAATAGCTTAGAATTTTAGGAGACCCTTTTGAGGAATTTGAGCATAATTCTAAATATCTACTACGAAACGCCTATCTGGGTTTTTCTGTACTACTAAGTTCTTCTGTTTTACTCTAGTTTTTGAAGATTTGCATGCAATGTGAATTAATTTGCACATCATATCACAAGTAAGAGAGACCGATGCAGACTCTACATAAAAGCGCAACGCTTTTATTAGAGCTAACATCATTGTATCATATTGACAACACATAATGCTGTCTCCTTAAGGCGCTTTTAAAATCAAATTGTGTAAAAACGAAGTTCTCATGCTACTAGCATTAACACTGGGTTTAGCCGATATAACTCTACAAAATATTTACACAACAGACAATTTCGACTATAGAAGTACCGATATACTTTTTGATAAACATAACGAAAATCATTTGCGAAAATATTAATTCTATATATTAGAGGGTAGGTGTGGAACGTAGTTCTACTCATGGGTGAATAAATAACAACCCCTGTGCTATCTCTAGCATGACTCCAGCTTCTTATGAATATTATATTATAAATTGCCTTATAATACGATTAATAATAATAGGTATTTACAAACAAAATATAGACGTAGGGTACCTACATTATTCATGGCTCTTGATAAAATTAAAGTAATGTATGTTTGTAAGTTTTTACATTACGGTTAATCTCAGAAACGAATGCAGTTTTAAATAATTATTTGTGTTCTTATTTATTCGTTAGGAAATAGCTAGATATTCTCACAATAATATTAGGAGCCTATAATTATTCATGTTCATCAAATGATTCTGCCGTACAACATTTATACTGTGTAGCAATGTATATTACACAAGAAAGGCCTTATTTATAAGCGGGGTCTAAACTTATTCTGATGTCACTAATGTAGAGTCTCAATCATGTTTCAATAGTTCTACAAAAAATCCGCGACTACATGTTCCGCATCATCATATTAACAATGTTAGTTAATTTTCTAACTAGCTCTATAGTAACTAAATCGAGCGTAATACACGAATAGTCACGAACAAAAATATCTAAATTTATAAGCCGTGGGTTTGAACTTAGTTTTACGATCCGATAACAACCCTCAATTGCAGCCATGTGAAAACGGGGAGAGTCGCCAGTAGTTACAAAGCATATTCAGCATTTTATTTGGTGAGATTAAAATGAACTAAGTGGAAAACAAAAAGGTAGAGTCAGGTCAACAGATATCATTGTAGTTCATCCCTCACAATACAGATGGCTCTGCTTCAACGGACAAGGAATAAAACAAAGTACGCAGTTGCGCTGGTAGATGTCACTGACGTGATTTTGAAAAGACAATTATTTTATGGGATTTGGTAAGATACATTTTAATTAGAGCAAAGAACCCAATATTTTCTCTATATGCGAAAAAGAAATGTTGTAGTTACATTATTCGATAACGAAAATAAATATGTTGGTGTATAGTTACATCATTATTAATAATATGAGGAAAAACATTTACCTAACACACATTAATAGAATTTTAGTGTGTATAGGATTTACTGACTCGCAGTCTGAGTATATAGCTATCTGAACTTCATATCAGAGGCCATTAATTTACCTAGGTACAATCAGACTCTTAGATCGGAAAGATGTTTATTATGATGTCCAAAACCTTCCAACAGGACGTCTCAAAACGATATTCATAAGTATTTATAGACAGCAAGAAATTTTAAAATATAATACCTATAAACGTATGTAAATAAATAAATATACACACACGCGCGTAAATAAAATTAGACTTGGTATATACGAACATAAACCTTAAACTTGTTTACAACAAATAGCGCATACACCATAAAAACGATGTAGGAAGACACCTATCTATCTGAAATCAAAACAAGAAAAATAATATTTTCCTTTGACAAAATTTATAGAAAATAATTTTAAACTACCTGCACAACCTACATATTCAAACAGTGTAAATACCTGTTCTTGAAGTTGCTCCTGCAACTCTCTTCAACTTTTCTACTTTTTGTTCAATAATCATAACGTGGAAATACCATTCTGGCGGCTTAGACGTGCTCAACTTTTATTATTCTGATTCAAGTAACAAAATAACTGTCAGATTGTATTTACAAATGTAAGCACCTGTTTAGTAAGTGATTTTAAGTTAAATACAGAATACGAAACTATAAACAGTTGTTTTAGTTGCACTTATAACTAGAGATAAATGGTAGCAATTGCGCTTTTTTAATATATAAGCTATATTACAGAAAAGTTTCATCACAATTCGTTCAATAGTTTTTGCGTGAAAGAGAACAAAATATATTCATACAACCAAAATAACCATGATACCTACTAAATGGTGTGTTTAAAGAGAATATTTATACACAACAGAGATTTACTTGTACCTAATCAATAATATATATAAAATAATGTCTAAAACATTTTCACAAATGTGATTAATTTTAGTGTTGTACCGCGCAGACGTTAAGACATATTATTTTGTTTCAAGACTATGACTGTGGGCGGGCCCATTCAGTCTGATAATGGGTTATTATTCCGAATCGCATCAATAAGATAGAGGGGAATAAAAAATATTTATTGTTCATAATAGTTAATAATAATGACTGCATGCCGTGAACATGGGCATTACTCACGAGTAAAGAATAAAGTAAAGCTATTTGTAAGAAAACATTATAAACGTATACCTATCGTCTTATCATAAATCTTTCACTGAATATGCATTGTCCGAGGTTTAGTCCTAACTTATTTATAACAAATTTATTATAATCACGAAAACTGAAGACAAATTTTTAAACGCTTCTGTATCTAAAATGAGTTGGAGCAAATGTCAAATTGAAATACTAAATTCATCCGACAAAAAGTTTTTTCAAAATTCTGAATCCAAGACTAAACCTGGTATTATATTAAGTCTTAGCTTTGCTCATCGCAAATTTGGCCTCAAATTTTTAACATGTAATAAACTCATACTTAACTGTACGTCATAAAACACATAAGACACAACATACACATCCAGTAGGAATTGTTCTATAAATAATATGTAGGTTATTTTATTTATAATTCATAGCCAGAGACTAGAGTCTGCAAATGGAATATCCATATTTTTCTCAACAAGCTATTTGTTACCTATGTAGAAATATGTACCCTCAATTTGAATAACTCTATCTCGCTCGCACGAAGTCCCTCTTGCCTGTGTTGTCTCGCTCTATCCCATTACTTTTATATTGTTCGCTAACTTTCTTGTTTGTATAAGCAAATACACGTATTTGAAAGTTTGTATATTTGTAGATTGTATTGTAGGATGATAAGTAGACGTCGGTACGTACAGTTTAAAGATTTTAATGTTTTATCAGTTTATTCAGTGTGCATGATTTGATTAATTATGAAAAGTGCAGTTGTTACAATCTGTTCTCTTTTACTGTTAGTTAGAATTATAAATGCCAACAAAAATCACTTTACTACTAAATTGACCTAGATGATGATAGAACCTAAATGATTCATTTGTGATCAGTACGTTTTATTTGGGAAGAAAATATCATCTAAATCGCTCTACATGAAATGTAGCAAAAAATACCAACTTACTATGAATTTTAAAATCAAGTCATTAACATTTGCAACGATATCCCACATCAAATTCATTTTCGTATGCAACACTGACTCTTAAAACAACGAAAGATGTAAAAACATAAAATGCTTACATTCATAAAGGAAAATAAGCAACATTGAATTGAGCGTTCTCCCTCGCTTTGTATTTCCTCATTACGTATTGATAACTCAGTACCAGCGAATGGGTATTTTGACTCTTGTCTAATAATTCAGTGAAATGAGGGCTTAATATAAATAAAATAATTCATCTATATGTCTATCGTGACGGCAAGCCTTAGTCAGCGTTTTAAAGCAACCAAATAAACATCGGGTATGAAATATGTTGTTTAGATTGATTGGCGATCTGGACTTTCCGTATGGTGACGGAATATACGGAATATCGGCACCCCATATCATCCAATGGGGACGTAACAGCTGACAGAGGAAGCACATTATGTAGAGAACTGTAAGAAAATCAAAACTTGATTTACATCAATTCGTTTGGCCAGCGTGGTATAGCAGGCCAAACTCTCATTTCAAAGGAGAAGCCTAGTCCAGCAGAGGACTATTAAAAGCTGTTGATAATGAGGTTGATTTAAGTTATGCGTTTTATAAATATAATTAAACTACCGTAATCTATGTTAATTATCTACCACTAAATGCTTATAAACAGTACTGTGATTAGCTGCACTGGATACTACACTGGATAGGTTAGGTATATTAGTTCAACTAAGTAGGACTAATTACAAAACAAGAAGTAAACATGTTACCAAATATAAATATCGATTTACGAGACGAATTTAAAAAAACTGAGATGGTAATCACTCATTTTAATTTGACATTAGCCATAAACAATTTTAGAGACAGTAAGTAACTTTACAATAATATTGTTTTGGTCTACGTTACATTTTACACTAATAAGGCTGAGACTAAACGTAAAACTACATAATAGTCCATGTTTTCTAGTAGCGAGCTACGAGATCATCAAATACATAGATAGATAACTTAAAATAAAATCATTGCATGGCAGGGGAGACAGGTTAGCGTACCCGCGAAGCACAGACAGTGGGGTTTCGATGTGTAAACAACGTCCAGCCTTCGCAGACTGACCGTACCGCGCGCCTCTACCAAAACATACGTATACACGCCAATCGATCGCAATAACCATTCATGTGTCACACACTGATTGATTTTAATTAACGTTTAATTAACTATTATTTTATTCTTACATGCTTTTACAAGTAGACACGTTGCCGTGTTCGTGTTATGTTACTTCTAAAGGCAATGGTGTTTTAAGCTATGTTATGACCGTCAACCGGCAATCTTAAATTTCTGTTATATTGAATGGAGCTTGTGATGTCAAAACAAATTCTCAATTCAACGTCAAGTTTAACAATCTATTAAAAATCTTCAATTCAACTTGAAACTAAAGAACATATTTACCTAATATCATTCATTTAAAAGATTTTCGTTTAAATCAATTTGGAATTAAAATTAATAATCACGAAAGTATAATTATATTATTACCTACTGCTGAGAATTCATCTGCATCTCTATCACTGCATGGCATTTATAAAATAACATACCCACCGCGGAGGGCCAACTACTTAATTACATGTAACGTGAAACACACCAATAACAATTACGATATGAATTTTCTATAATTTCCTTCTCCTAGATCTGTTAATAACATAGTGGAAGAAGGAATACGCCCAAACGTGTTATACAAACCGGCAACTACCCTGTCTGCGAGTAAATGGAACAAGTACTGCACTAACATTATTTTATTTTGATTTCATCTTTGACGCAACACACGTACCACTATTACTTTGAAGCGATGCCAATCGTACCTACACTATAAATAAATGATATTCTACGGCAATAGAACAGAAGTAGAGCTAAGTATTTAATTAAAACTAAGTTATGAACAATGTCGACTTAGCCTTGCTCGAAATGAGCATTAACTCATCGTTGCTCCACACAAAGTATCGATTGCTTCATATTATACTACCAGAGCTTTCTCTTACTTGACGACAAAATCCATCAACCGTATATCCACGGAACCAATAAGAAATCTGTTATAATAAAAGTATGTACTTAGACGCGATATAAATGCGAAGCAATTTAAATGATAAAATAATAACGTTATGAATAAATGATTATCCTCCTCTAACAAGTACTTCCCCGGGGCAATGACACAACCTGAAAAAATCAACCGCGTCTGCAAATTACAATAGTACTAAACGTATTTTATACAATGTCATAAGACTTTGAAACAATTTGAGGCAGTACTTATGTAAATACATTCAATAAATGTGTACCGTATACAAATTCAATTGGTTCATAGAATGTGTTGGTTATACACAATACACTAATGGCTCCCTGCCTACCACGTTAAAACATCGCCGCATCGCGGTATGACACGACTCTACGTTACTACGAAAAATAATTTAACTTAGATCCCGTTTATATCTATTGCTAGGAAATTTGTAATACCTACTAAAGAAGTATAAAGTTCGATCCAAATTACTTTTTAATATACCTACATCACTTTAATTTCACCCAACCCTAAATAGGTAGGCAAGGAGATACCTGTAATAAGAAAAAAATGTGTCTCGAAGCCACTAACCTCCAGATGAAATAATACAAACACAAAATATAATTTAAAGGAATCTACAAAATGGCAAATTTTTATAGAGGGATTTGTCCCAAATAAGGTTGTATCTATTTTTTCATTTGGCTCGGGCTCGCGGGCTCCGCGGAGCGCCGTGCACCCACCATCCCGAAGCCGCGGCGCCGCCCCGCTCCGTTCGCGGTCTCCATGGCGACCAGCTCAAATGACGTATCGATCCCGCGGAGGGGGCGGGGGGCCTCGCGGGGTGGCACCGCTCCACCCGCCGCGCCGACCCCCTAGCACCCCTGCCACCGACACTCGACCGTTGGCCCATGCAAAATGACGGATGTAAACTTTGGATATACCTCCTTGGAAGGAAATGATATTTTCATTAAAATGAAAATGAGCTTCATGATTTTTCTTTTAAAACATATGGTTTAAGCTTCCCTGGAACACGACTTTAATGAGCCCACCACAATTTATTTGTTCTGAGGGAAATGTAAAGGCCGCAATGTAATTGCGGAGACAGGGGAAATTTTTTGTTCGACATGTTTTCATTTTCTTTAGAATGTCAGTATTCATGGTAAATCAAATGACAAGCAAAAACTGGGGTATACTACGGTAGAACATTGTAAGTACCAACAAAACACAGTGAAACATACATATAATTTATATCAGAAATAAGAAAACAAACCATTATAATTAGACACGGCTCGTGCTTCGGTAACACCAACTAAACTTTGATTAGTTCGAGATATTAATTTCCCACCTATACTAAAATGCAATTAAAGCTGTGCAATGTTACTAACACAGCTTCGCTTTACATAATAAGTATTTGCTTTATGTATGATGAACGTGATAGCTATGTAGATTATTTGTATCTAACATAATTTCAACGATGAAGTTTATTATTATGTATCTACTAATACTATAAATTGATTCGACGTACCTACGTATCTACATAATAAGTTTAGTAGTAATATATTTAATGGATTATTGTCTTCTTCGGAACAACATCAATTCACTCAAACAAGAATAAAACAAAATAAATAAATTTTATGTCGCTTCACGACACAGGCACACAGCAATATAGATTTTAGTTATTAACGAGATTGCAGTAGCCGCCACTTTCGAGGCGACCCAATGATTAGGAACAAATATCAATAAGTACTACATATGTATAAGTATATGACTATTTTTAAATTAAATCATTGTCGTGTTTAAACGTCTCTTCTAAAATTTTGTTTCAAACATTAACATAATTAAGTGGTTCTCAAAGTTTTCCCATTATAAACTTAGCGAGAAATTTTATTTTTCCCTCAAGTCACGCGTCGCTGTGTGCGAGCGTGTGCACGACACAGCGAATTGGATTTTCTCTAGTGTGAGTAAACCTACTTTTGCAAAGAGAACAGGGAAACCTTGGAGATTCATGAAATATTAATATAAAACGACTCAGAACTTATTCCTTAGGTAATTTAAGCTTATGTTGCAAACACAATTTACACTGTATTATACACATGTCTGTTATTGTAATAGCAGGTTAGACACGTCACTAATAACTAGTCATTGCGATATCATAACTTAGACATAACAGGTTTTTTTATAAATCAATACACTCTATAAACATATCCATCAATCACCGGTTATAACAATATGAGATTATAAACTGAGCTATTATATATGTGGTGTTGTATTTTATACAATACAACTACATATATTAACAGCTATATTATAAGTATTGTAAATTATTATGACTCAATCTAGAAATAAATCACGATTCGGCGCACACTTAATCACAAATATTAAGTAATATATAATACATAACAGTATTTATGTACATATTACTTATAAATAAATCTCAAAAATAAAATCATAAAACACTATTCTAACGATTTAAGTTTCAGTCATAACGTCTTCCCTCGATGCGAACTAAGAAATATAGAACCTCGCGAGCAAAACCTGTACTAAATCACTAGTCTGCATTATTACATACATATAATCGCAACATAAGCGAAATATGTATACCATCGATAAACAATTCTACTGTATTTATGTACATTGGTTTTTATGAAGAAATAAATATTAATGTTTTTATGACAGCTATAAAACCATTGCAAACAAGTGTGTTCGACTGTACAGAAAAAAAGGTTTGCAATATGGGCATTTGAGCTTTCATGGTCATTAACGAGGGTTTTACATTGTCTTTCAGCATAGAATATTATACAGCCTTTTATTCATAGAATCTATTTCATAGAATCTATTATACATACGTGAACATCGCGCTTGCAAAAGTGCCGAATGGTTGTATTCTCGAAACATAAGGTACGATATTGATTAATACAATTAATAAATTAAATTAAACACGACGGAAGTATATTGAAATTATTCAACGCCATTTAAAGCCGTATAACCTTTATACAATATTCCGTAATATGTGTTTAGTTACGAAGTCATCAAGTACAGTTAACAATTTCTCCCAAGGACCGGTTCTTAAGTTTGAACAAACTTACTTATGTACACTTTATGACTGGAGACTGGTTATTTTTAAGTAATAAAGATATTATTATGTTCGTTGACCTACCTTTATCGTTAAAAGTTTCTCAAGTACAACGTTGTTGATTGAATATTGTGAAACAGTTAATATGGGCTAGATTAAGCATCGGGCGAACACGAATTCCTGTGTATCTAATGAAAGTTTTTCTTTAAACGGTTAAGTTGGCTTATAGTTTGGTTCACAAAGTGGTTACAAAAAATCTGCGTTTGGCAACTTTGCTAACATTACAAATAATAATATACCAATTATGTACTAAAGTATAAAGTGTAACATTAAATTTATTTTACAAAATACATCGTAAAGTGGTTATATCGCATGAATAAAGTGTAAACAAATATAATAAAGCACGCCGCTTGACATAAACGAGTCTTACTTAAGGACCATGTAGAGGCCTGAAGTAGAGCCATGCAATAGGTAAGCAAATACTCAACTAAAATGAAAAATGTGTTACAGGTTTTTACACAGGAATACACGGTTTTTAGAACATTGCGACTGCGGGCAAAAAACCTTTCAAACTTGGAAAGATTATTTGAATCATGTGAAATGTTGTCCGGTATAGAGACCGAACACTCTATATTCTAACTTACGAGTAGGAGCCGTGCAACGATTTCAATCAGTGCTATAAAAGTGAATTCCCTATTTGAACACCTATATAAAATATTTTCGTTACTGTCTAACTGACAGACAACGTACAGTCTAAACTACCGGGCGCAAGAAGCTGAAATTTGGCATGTATGTTCGTTGGGAGTGTAGAGATGCACCAAGAATGGTGTTTCGGAAATTTCCACGGGATCGCGCAAACAGAAGTAGCTGCGGGCATCCTCTAGTTAAGTATATTACTCAATATAGACCTGAAAATTATCTCTTGCGTCAATATTTCGGCAGTGCAATGCAAAAATACTGCCCAGTAAAGCTCAACTTTTTGGATATAAGCTGGATTACAAAATATTTTTGTCTAAGCCGCCTTTTGTAAAAGGTCCGTGTGGTGACGGATTAAGATTATAAAATGTCACTACCCTCAGGGTGTCGTAAGTCGTCGCGTGTCGTAGGTGACTAAAGAAAATACACTCGAAGCAAATATTATATTTCCGTAGAGACGGAAAACTGAACATCAAACCCTGTACCAACCCCTCTAGCTAGCGTGGTGACTCACAGTACCACTGTGAAGCAAATTAAGATCTAGAATCTAGCAGTGGACTGCGAAAGGCTGTAAAGAAGGAACTTAATATGCTGTATATGTAAGGAAAAGTTACACTTAAACCCTTATATAGCGTTTTCGGCAAACATGTTTTATATTACAATCCCTATAATAATTATGCATAAATTCTGTTAATTTGTCTAAACTGTTTAGCTACATAAATACAAAGTCTAGTCAAGTACCCACTTACCTACATATTGTTAAGAGTTGGGCGCGTTCCCAATATCATTAAACGAGAAACTCTATTAGTAGTATAATTGCAATAGAAAAAAGGTAAGAAGAAATATTGTTCAATGAACGAAAACGAGGTAAAAAATTCATGAACTTTCTTATGCATCAGTAGATACCTACCTACTACGTATCGCGCGCTTTTATTAGAATAATAGTAGATTAGTAGCCAAGGGCTGTAAGGTATCAATTGCAGCCCGAGATATTTAGGCGCACGAGCGCAGCGAGGGCGCCTATAGTTCGAGGGTGCAATTGGTGCTTACACCCGAGCTAACTATTCTGCTTTACATCTCGATTGTGAGGTAAGTAGAAAAAAACCGGCATTACAAGAATAAAAAATCGTAAACATCGTCGTAAGTTTTCAAATATCTCTCTTTAGAAGTTTCAGGCAAAATATTGTTAATTGCTGCTTCAGCTTCCATTTTCATTGAATCGGGAGTGCAGCTTCACTTGAACAACTAATGTCTTTTCCTAATTAGCACGTAATTATAAAAAAAAAAACAAAAACAAACAATATTTAAAGTAAACATTTTCTATTCCCGCCTTTTTTCATTAAAAGAACGTTGTTCGTGTAAAGAACTTTTTAATGTTTTTTTTTTAAGAACGATATTGAGCTTCGCCGATATTTAAAAATTTATGACTATTTACTCACACGAAGACAAGGCTGAATAGCAAAGCGACCTCTTTGGTCATTGGGCTGAATGCATGATGTCTATTGCCAGTATGATGGTTAGATGTACGCGAACTTTTTGAAAGAAAGAAGTGTTTTTTTTAAATTACTTACCGCCCTAGGGCTTTTCTAGCTACATTATTACCCTAGAGCGCTAATTAGTCACCTACAAGCCCCATTTGGACGTAATAAGAACCTACTTACCGATCATGAGAGATGTAAAATCTTTTTATAACGATATTTATGGCCGTTCAGATTACTTAAGTTTAGTGTTTATTCGTAAAAAATATCATGAAAATTATATTATCTACTATTTGTGTTGTTATACAGATCAAAGGTTTTTGTCAACTAGGTGCCTATTATATTATATTATTGAATGGCTTATGTTTAACTTACCACCAGATATAGTAACATATAACAGACAAACCCGCACTTGGCCAGCGTGGTGGACTATGGCCTTACCCTTCTCAATGAGAAGAGGCCTGTGCCCAGCAGTGGGACAGTTGGACCGAGTTGTGCCAAAATGTTCCACCCCACAATGAACACATTTTGAGTTATTTCAGTTTAAACATTCAGACAAAGTTTTTCCATTTAACCATTCCGATTTTGTTATATATGAAGGTATCAATATTTGGAATATTGAATATAGTTTCTAATAGTATGTTTTACAATATACAGACGCTGCTACTTTTTAAGATAATGAGAGAAATATCGTCTGGATCATTTCGGCAAAAAATAAATTTGTATGACACTGCGCCAAAATTAATTTTGCAATAATGATCCAAAAGCACTTCCATATACAGTTGAAGATCCATGCAAGTTTTTCAGACATAGATAAGTACCTAATAAATATCTGCCCTTTGACAAAGGTGAATTTAGTTCATGCAATTGATTTTTAATTCCGTGGTTTTATTAATAATTTTTTTGTTTTAGTAATTACGTTCCAAAAAAATCTGTCATTCGGGGAGATGGGCCTCGTTAGTTTTGGTCGGCAACCCGTCTAGGAGAAGGAACACTCCGAAATTAAACCAATATTCAGCGAGCATACCCGAAAACAAACACCAATCCAAGGTGTCAAATAGTTTAAAGGAAAAAAGAGGAAAAGAAAGACAAGTTGGATAGCAGATTATCTGAAGATTTCCGGAGAAACATAAAGTTTTTCTGTAAATCCGTTTGTGGAGTTCGAGGAAGAACTCAATCCTCAGAATACACGTCAATCATCAGGGATAAGAATGGAAAGATACTGAATAGTGAATCGAGCGTGCTGAAGAGAGGAAAGGAGTATTTTGAAGGTTTATTTGAAAGAACGGCCATAGAGACATCGATCGCCGAAATGAATGGTAATAACAGCAATGATGAAAGCGATATTGGGGTGGATGAGATTGTGAAGGCGCTGGGAAGTATGAAATCAGGTAAGGCTGCAGGATATGATAGGATTACAGTTGAAATGCTGAAGGCTGGACAGATTCAAGTGTACCTGGATCATTGTGGCAAAACCGATTTGTATTAATTTACCGGAAACATTTTGTTCCAAATGACATGAATCATTTCCGCAATTTATTTTTCTAAAGCCCCATAGATGTGGAGTGGTATACTTTCAGTATATCTTTTCCTAGGGAGCAGATAATAAATTGAGTCTTTGCCAGATAAAAATAAGGCTCATTTTCGATTGGTTAGTATAGATAACTCAATTTCGATAAATCTGTGGGTTGGATCATTTTGGCACAACTCGGTCCAGTTTATATTCAGGGCTGATGATGATGATGATGATAACAGACAAAAATAGTAAATGATCACCAAAATAAAACCCGCATCTTAATGTAAAATTATAACCAAAGTTTTAACATTTCGCTATCCTATTTAAGCAAAATGTCTCCAAATAAATCATTGTTAACCCAAAAGTAGTAAATGATCACCAAAATAAACCAGCATTTTAATGTAAAATTATAACCAAGGTTTTTTTGTTAGTTGTATGAAATACCAACATATCAATTGGATTTGGTTACACCACCTACATACTTTAATAAACTAAGTTGACGAAGCCCTGCTTCGCAGGGCTCCTATTTTTGAATTAAGGGTCACAAGAGAACCTAACATAACCTATTTATTTGGTGATCATTTACTACATTTGTTGTTCGAATACAATTTGAAGTGCAGTCGTGACTAAAATAGCTAGTACTATTGTTGTAATTTTAGACTTCATTTTTCTGGTGTTTAGTATATATGTTTGGTTAAAGAACTAAGGGTATCAAAGCATCTTATGGTGGTCATTATATTTAACCCCTTATTGAATATCGTATCATGTTTATGTAGGTTTTTGGACCTTTTTGTAAGAAAGATGGTTATAGATGACTCATATACCTAATTGAAATGTCTCCCGACATTGATGAATGGATTTATCCGCATGTTACTACTATGTTAGAAAGGTAGACAAAACCAATTACAAATATCGCAATCACTTCGGAGGGGTAAACGCTTGAATGTAAAACCGCAGACAAACTCACACATGCACATGAACACACGTGTGTGTACTGTATGTTACACACTGTCGATGCTAAAGATACAATTTTCTTCAAATATCTACAAATAGCTGATTGGTTGATTATATTACTTTATTCAATTCACAGTTGCATCGTTCACTGCGATGCTAAGAGCATCTAAAAGTACGGACTCAAAGGCAAAAGCAAAGGAATCAATTGAAGCAGCATCATGTTTGTAGGAGTACAGATGAAACAAAGCAAACATTGTTGTTATTAACATTATGTACTTAATTAATAAGTTGGTGTCCGGGAAACGTCGACTTGCACAATAGGATAGGACGGGACACGTCGAACCCCTGCGTCCCCCCCCCCTCCCCCGCGCACCGCCCGCCGCCGGACCCCGCTGCCCGCCCGCACTGGAATGCCCATTGTCCCGTCGATATGATGTTATGCCAAGTATTGCCAAGCCACTTATGTCAAAAGTACATTTGTTTGTATGAACTATGAATTTTATTAATTCATTCCTACTGGTTTAGCGAGTAAACATTTTGTTGCATTTATTTATAATTATTGCCTGTTACATAAGAGTCACAAATTTCACTTAGATGATCTTGTTTTAACTTAAAGTACCTTCAAGGGCACGTAAGGTATTCAAGATATTTTGTACTATGAGAAGATACATGTCTTACGAGAATTCTACATTGTACTTCACAAAGTGTCCTTAAAACCATCGTGTAAGTATTTTAATAATTGAAATACTTAGTAAGTACCGCATATTACTTTAGCCAACAGACAACAACGTTAAAAATATGCCAAGTGCCCGCCGAACACGCAGTAGTAAATCGTTCAGAGGCTTTTATTATACCAGACCGTTGTTTCACATTTACACACGTAATTGCTGTAAGATGTCTGCGACGGTTACCTACACTTGAAAGCTTGAAACTTTTAAAAGTACACATCTAATAAGTTTGTTAAAATATATTTCAATTGTACGTATTGTTGCCAGAATATACGTTTTGATAATTTTATTCTGATTAACTAAACAAATGGCTGAGGAGATTTTATCAAACTTTGTTCCAATTTTCAAAAGAATGTAAGTGATTCGTATTTTACTACGCCCAGATGTCGCCTCTCTCTAACAGATACAAAAAGTTGTAGGGCTTCTTCTTGAGTCCTTCAACTTATTAAAAACATGTAGTAGGTATGATCTATGTGATTGCAAGTGAGGCACGTCTTATAATCGTTATTATAGGGATGAATTTAAGATTTACATGTCAAGACATTATGTAATATGTCATAATTATTTATATTATTTGTATTGCCTTAAGTGGCTGTAGGATAGACAACAAAGCACGCTCTAACAAGGCAGATAAAAGAGTTATAAGAGTAAGTAGATGTGCGTCAGTGCCGCACTCGGCACACGGCACAGTCACACGACAACCAGACAGAGAGTTTATCGTGAAGACAAATGAACATCAACAAATCATGTTTAGACGAGAGGTTGAGTGTTCGGCCGCGTGTCCGCGCGGCGGCGCGGCGCGAACGCGAGCGACGCGCGGCGAGCGCACCGCACGAGGATGTGAACGTATGTAGGAATGTAACGCATAGTTGCATCGAGAGCATTATAATGTTATAGTGAAGTTATTAGTGGTTGAATCAGCCGAGAGGCTCACGTTGGCCGGAGTGAGCGCAGCTGTCAAGGCCAAGTGAGGTCAGTCCTCCGACGCTCTCCGCGCCACGATACCCGGGACCGGTTCTACAATTTTTAGTCTCTTTTTATTTTCATTTTTGTATACACGGCGCTGAGACTAAACAATGTTTATACGAGTCAGCATCGAATTAACTTTTACTGCGTGGTCAACTGAAATAATTTAATATAAATTTTAATATGTTATTGAGTTTAAAATTAGATATAAATGTAAATACATTTTATTAGTGGGCAGTCGGAGATAAACAGTATACGATATTTTTGTTCATCATATCTCGATAGTATATCATATAAGCTGTATGCTCCACGAATATTAATAACCACTCACAGCGGATTGAAGTGATCGATCTGCTCCAAATCTTATAAATATTGATATACTTACTTACTTATTTATTGTTACCCATAAATGTATAAAGTACGCTGTTTTTTTGACTAAATGTAGAGCAAGGTTTTATTAAAAGCAAAACAGACCAGAGTTCCTTTCTATTTCCGTAAAATATAATAAATCAAAATATAGTTATTGTTTAAATTCAAAGGTACTGTCTATTTATGATACCTACTGGCTTTATTTATTTTTACTCAATGTTTATTTTTTGTTGGCTGGTTGATAGCCACCAGATGGCGTGTCTATAGTGTTCACGGTGTGGATACTGTATGGTTTCATTTCTTAACAGCTATAAACATGGCACCCTCGTCTCTCGCTTTGGAATTTTTACACACACACTGACTGTAAATAGCTGCACATATTACACAAATGTACTCGTTAAGATTGTTGTGGGGGTTTTCCCAACGAAACGCGGCAATCGCACAGTTAGTAATTGCACTTTTTGCATATTTCTACATACTCGTACTTAATGCTTAAGTAGAGATTTAATTACATATTTAGTGCTTGCTATACTTTATGTCAGGACGTTCCCTAACCAATATGTAAATGCGACAATGTCTTTGTCTGTTTGTATTGTCCTGCCTCAAGGTATAAAAAGAGCAACGAAACATCGAAATGAAGGAACAGAGAGAAACATAAGTTTATTTTACGTTTACGCAAATAGGACAAAACATACATGAACATGGTTCTTCGTAGTTTTTATAGCACATAATTTCGATGAACATAAGCAGAAACTAGTCAGCAATTTATTGTTTTAAATAAAGGCAGTAACCGTATCATACCTGATTTTGTTAATCTTAGACGCTAAGACAAAAATCACTATGAATATTTATAGTTGATACAATGTTTAACATCCTTCATACTCGTTAACATGTATTATGAGGAGATCTCCTAATTATTGCAGTATCTTTTCAATAAAACGTAACCGTTGAGTTGCCGCTAGAATAATTGTATCCGCAAATTAACTAAACCATACATTAAATATAAATATTATTAAGACAGTACTTATGTCTGATAACAAAGAATAATGTTTATTCACATACCTACTAAAGAGTTCATGAAGATCTACCAACCGGCAACCTAGAACGAGAACGGCTAGTCCTAAGCGCGGGTTTTTGGGCTTCACGCATTGATGTACAAAAAAGCTTTTTTGTACATCAATGGCTTTACATTTTATATTTTTGAGAGTACTGAACGAGTCATCAATTATCCCTATCAAATATATATATTTCCTATCCCTTTAGGAGCTGTTACTAGGTAATAGGTATGCATTCGTATTAGAACACGATCATAAGTTTGAAAAGTCTATAGTCATGAAATTTAAAACAACTGTACGACGCGCGACGTCCAAACTACAACCAAGCTCTACACCGTGCACCGTCGGAACCGTTTTACATAAGGTAATATGAAAATATATAATTCAAATTATAAATATTTTTTGACAGAGTTTCATTGAAGAATAATTCGAAAATAAAGGTAAAATGGGTAACACGGCTGGTGTCCCAAGCGGAAATATACCGGGAAATAAGAACTATAGCCCCTTACATAAATATTTTCAGGTGTACAAATCGCGCAAGTTTGAAATTATTCATAATAATTGTACACGCATATTTTCCACTCCAAACGTCTCTATCACAGTAGAGCAGCCCTATTTACAATCTGTCCCACTGCTAGAGATGTCTTCTTAATACAAGAAGAACAAGTCAAACCTGCCATCCCGCACTGGGCCAGCGCGTGCAACTGACACACACGCCACAATTTAAAAGGTTGTAAATATGTGGTACCAGATGGTCATGCAGATTTCTGCACGATATGGTCTTTTATTGCAAGAGAGTCTCTATATATACATATTAATAAAACAATTTGGTATTGTTTTTACTTGCAATTAGTGTATACGCTTTACATTGTGTTGAAACGGACTGTCTAAATTTCAATGAAGACATCATTAAAAGTTACATGCTATAATAATAGTGCTTAGAAAAGAATATTTTTTTTGATATGACGAACAACGTCATCATCGGCCGAGCGTTATCCCTGTATGTTGGAGCCCGTGGTTTGCTTACTAGTCTGACCAGATATAACTGAATATAGCGATATATCGATATGTAGTATTAAAGCTAACTAAATTATAATAAAGTTATATACATTAATAGATAATAAGCCTGGTCTAAAAGCCAAAGCTTTTGGATCGGAAAAACTTGTTTGTTAGAATGATAACCATAATCACATTTTCATACGTATCATCATGATCAGCCCTTTATATAAACTATCCTACTGATACGGTCGTCTTCTTGCTATAATAAAGAAGAGTAAGGTCGTATACCACTCCACATCTTCGGGTTGGCACACTTCACATGTCTTGCGAGAAAATTATAGAGAACTCAGAAACGCTTCTTCACGATGTTTTTCTTCGCCGCAGGAGCTTTAGCGAGCAATAATTAACAATTGAATACGTACTTAACTTCCTTGAGTTCAGTGGTGCGCCTCGTGGGTTTGACTCTTCGGCACTATGCTTAATGACCTAAATACTATACAATTTTCATATATAACGTATAAACGTAATACTAAGCAATAGAGTGTCACGTATAACAGATGCAAGGATACGCACGTTATGATGTCAGATCCGATTGTCATAAACAAGATCAAGTGTTATGATGAGGAGTCTGTATTCTCAAATAATACTAGTCTGAAATACAGCATTTAACTCTGAGTTGTGGACGACTAGCCCCAGCCACGCTGTAGGCATTAAGTCTTGTTAAACTAGCCCCCCTTGGCTTGGGTTCTGCAGCGAAAGTCTTGCGTTTCTTCTAAATATCAAATGAATAAAGCTACATATCCCTGAAGGATAGTGAAAAACAATCATTCGTCAGTCCACATTCCGCCAACTATGTTTAGCCTATATGTTCCCACAGGGTATAATTACCTATATTTGAAACACCTTTTATAACAAAGCTTTAAAGCCTATCAATAAACAAACAAAGCCTATCCACCTTCGAACTTATCTGTTCGTTCTAATATTTTTTAATTATATACGGCCATGATCAAAATGTAGCTTACATTCTCATTCCGTTGTTCAAGATGACATTTTAATACTTAAAGCAACTTTCTCTCTTCGTCAATGACATATTTTAAAGTTATGTATGATGAACGGCTGCATTGATTTCTTGTATAGTTATTTAATCATAGAAGTCTCTGCGACGACTCTACATGCCATGTTCCAGGATTGTTTAAGGTTACCCTAGGACTTATAACTATGTTTTTTAGCAGTAACTGTGGCAGATAGTTTAAGAACCATTATTTTCCCGTACATAGTAACTATGAAATGAAGGTAAACTATAAATTTCCAAAATTAAAAACGAACATGTAAGTGTTTTTGTCGTTTTGTTGCACGTTGAAATTTAATGTACGCGGTCAAATAGATACGTAAATACAATAATAATCCTGCCTCGCTGGACAGACTACTTCCGAGGGCCGAGCGGTCTAGACAGGGGCCTACAGCACATTCGATCGATCAATCGCATCACGCATGTGATATTAATGTTGAACCAGACCACACAATATTACTATTTTAAACCAGGAGTCCAAGATCCTTACAATTTTCCTTGCGATTTGTTTAGTAACTTTAGTTTAATAGCAGCTGGTTTAACAACCGTTGATATTATCATCTAAAACGACGTCTAAAACAAAGATAGCCTAGAAGATACCAACAGACGGCCATGCAGACTGCTAAGTATATCGGGTTTGAAACGGCGCGTACCACTGACATTTCGAAGTTAAGTGCTTATTAAATTGTTGATTATCGTTTACTCCGTGCCTCGGAGAGCTCGCTAAACTGTCGGTACTGGCAGTCATGAAAATCTTTGACAGTCATTACGGGGAGTCAGTGGGTACACTCAAACAAACCGATACCCACAGGTCTAAACCACAAAATATCACTATCCCTTTGTGTCGTGGAAATCAGACGGCACTCACTCTGTGGAAAAGCTGATATTCGGTCATATCAGTTTAGACTTGTAAGCGGACCTACCCCGGGCTTCAAAGTAATTCTTGCATACAACCGTGGTAACGCTAGGACGATTATGATCATTTATAATAATACAATAATGTGAAGTTACCCTTTGTTTATACCATAATTAACCGTAACAGTAACTTTTGTACCGTAAATAATATTTTAATACATTTATTGAATCCTTAGTTAAACTTTAGCTAAGCGCTAAATAAATTTCAACGATTTAATTATTTGCAAGAACTTTTCTCAGTAAAATATATTGCTTTTAATATCATTAATTTGATTGGTTTGATACGATTGCAATATGACACTCCAAAATGTTTTAAAAGTATGCGCAGGTACAAAAAGTTAATTCTAACTGACAAACGCACGTTTCAAACTTTGGAGATCTTAGCCGTACTGTATTTAACTAATCTATCTATAAATTATATACAATTCTCGTGTCATAGTGTTAGTTAAAATACTCCTCCGAAAAACTGGACCGATTTGTATAAAATGTTGTATGTATATTTGGTAGGCCTGAGTAAGGCCGTAATTTATTTATCGAACCCCCAAGTCGTATAGGTGGCCAACCAAAAAAAAAAATTTTTTAGTTTTAGACAATTATTTTTTTATAATGTGGTATTGAAAATAACAAATACCCCTTAATTTTACATTTCACATTTTAGTCACAATACCTACTCCTCCGAAATGGCTGGACCGATTTGTATGAAATGTTATATGAATATTCTTTAGGTCTGAGAATCGCTCGTAATCTATTTTGCAAACCCCTAAGTCATAAGGGTGGTCTAACCCAAACATAATTATACTTTTTATTGTTTTGGACAATATTATTATTTTTATTATTCATGATTTAAAATACATAATTTTCAATTACAGCAATCCTTTATTTTCACCCTTTAGCACCAACCCCAATTTGTTATAGTCATATTAGTAATTTTATCACATCTCTAGGTCAATTATCAGCCTCTATTTCTGCCTCATTTACCACATCCTCACTTACAATAAGTTACTAATTGTTCTACCCTAGAAATAATTTATATGGCATAACAACTTTTGCTGGGTCATTATATATAAAAATCAACGTTCGTTTGTTTGTATACCTTTATAAACTCTAAAATTTTAGATAAAGCTCAAGTGGCATGATGGCTTTCGTAACTTTGTTCAGAATTTCCTAGATAATCGGTTTAAAAATAAAGGAATAAGAAAAGGCGATATGGAGTTCGCCGGGTCAGCTAGTATTATACTAAATTACAGTTAATCTAACTGATACTTTACATTTACCTTATTATTAAACATGAATAATAAAGTTACAAGTGTAGTCCAGGTGATATCTTTGAACGAGTAAAAGGATATAATCAGAATAATGTAATTTTTAAGTAAAGCATCGGTCCTTTTAAAATAATGTTACGATTTACGTCGATGGTCAGAAATAAAGTATATCGCGAACTTAATCTGGTGTTCTTAATGGTTCTCATAAGCATGAATGAGTTGTCATCGCATCTAAATAATACTTCACAATTTTCATTAGGGTATTTTAAACTGTGGCTTACTTAGCAGACATCCACTACTCATACTTTATGCCAGTAATGCATCAAAGACTTTTCTGGTTGTGACACAGCAGATATTTTTTAAGTTTTAGTCCAAATATGGAAGGTGCTGTATAACATCTTTTACTTGACTGTTAGGTCGGGAAATGTGGAGATGAGCATGATAACTCTTGACTCAACTGCTCTTGTATATATAAATACAAGCACGAAGCCACTGATAATAATATCTAAGTTAAACTCTCTACTCTCTAATATAAAACATGTATGAACATATCGTTTAAGGCAACCAACATTTGCGAAATAGCATCAACTTTGACGACCGGTTAGCGCCGTGGGAGTGTAAGCTACTGCTACGCCGAAGGTCGTGGGTTCGATTCCCGCTCAAGTGAAACATTTGTGTGCGTGAACATGGATGTTAGTCTTGGTCTGGGTGTTTCTATGTATAATATGTATGTATTTACAAAAAAAGTACTTATATATATATGTTTATCCATTGTCTAGTACCCATAGTACAAGCTTCTGCTTAGTTTGGGACTAGATGGTGTTGTGTGAATGTGGTAGAATATTATTAGAATATTATTATTATTAGAACTTTCAAAAAACACCCTTTTAATAAAGCAAATAAGTTAAAAGCTAATAATGAGATGAAGTTAACGTATAAAACTAAAACATAATAATTATATTTTATTGTTTGAGGTACAAAAACACTAAGTAAGTAAAACGGTGGTCTGGCGTTTAATTGCGAGCTGTAATATTGTTTTATGGTATTCACGCTTCGCTAGGTATGTGTATCACTTATATAGCGTCCAAACGTTGGAAATGTTGGAGAAATATCAACGAACTGGAGAACAATGGAGTATTATGTGGTAATATTAGAAATATATTCGTTTGCTTATGCGTGGAAAAAAGTATCTAAACAAATCGCAGCATTGTTATACGCTGCAGGGTCGACACCGCAAACATGTTTACCTATAATGCCTCTATATGTTTTTGTTTCATATTATTATGCAGCTTTGCGCACATCCGAAAGGGCCTATTGACAGCACTGAACGATCATTGCAAAATAAATGTTAATTCTGTAGCAAAATTGAAACACATGTTCTTCATTCATACAAATAAATGAAGTGACTAATTGTTTAATCAAAGGCACGCGTGACTGAAATCCACACTCAACGTCAAGATATTTTTTATCTTATCCTGGTTTGGGACAGAAAGGATCGAGTCTCGGCAGCAGGGACCGGCGACGTCGGGCCCGCCGCGCCCCGCGCCGCCCGCAGCCTCTCAGGCGCGCACGGGGATGTTTACAGAGACGCGAGAGCTTTTCGAACGTGGCCACATTCGAGGCTTCGAACAAGTAACTTGTCGGGGTCATAACCTGTTTGCGACCCCTCCCTGCGGGACCGCGAGCGCTCCGTGTACTCTAGTGACCCGAGCTCGGTTAGTGAACAATCAAAATAATATTTCCTTGTAAACCCTTTTATATTTAGCTCCAATTATGTCTAGTTTTAGAACATCAAAGCATTTTTACGGGTTTAGATACATTTTATAGTTGTATACATATGTTTCTGTTCTAAGTGTAACTTTTGCTTATTGGCATTAAAGTAAAAGCAATTAAAAGCACCTGATTTAAATTCGGCAGAAATTTAAGTACATTTCTAACCACAGCTAATAATTAAACAATCCGAAATACATTAAACTTCTACCATTTTATTTTTCGTGCAAACATGATTTCCAATAAGCAATCTTAAACATAACTTAAGAATGGAACAGGCATCTATAGGAACACACGACGTACTTTATTTAAGCTGTGATAAGTTCGTGGAAAGTTATCACGTCCATGTTACATTGCTCGATGTCAAACCAAGCGGAGGAATTATAACAACATATAGGAATAGACGTGACGTATAAAATATACGTTAATATATTTATGTATGATAGCGGGGGTATATCTATGTATATGAAGGAATGATATGAACATGTTATTCCCGTCCCCGTTCATGCTTATAGGGAGAGCATAAAATTTAAATTGGCTGGAATTGTCGATTTGAGTTTGTTTGCGTAGGGTATTTGATTTGTTGAAATGACGTCGTAGACGTGTTGTATTTATTGTATAGTGTTCCGTGGGCCTGTGGATATTGTTAAGGCACACAATGCGAGTGCAGCGGGCCGTTGTGCCTTGTGAAATGTTGCACGACTACTTTTTTCGTCTGGATTCTATACTCACGATACTCGTTTTTTAAGCCGCGAGCTCGAGATGTACAGGTTTATCTGTTTAAAATTTATTAACATCGAGAAACAATTTAAAACCTTTTCTTTAAACGGCCCATGAGCGATTCATGATGAATGGAAATGTACTTATGCTAAAGTTATTGCTAGCGTTCACAATAAATGCTCTTAATGTGTCTAATTTTATATTCTCTGTGATATTATTGTAATTATAGAAGAGCCATATGGCAACATAACATACCTACTATTATTTTCAGTCATGTGATATTAAATACATTTTATTAAATAAAAGAACCTACTTGAACACTTACGAAGTTAACATCTGGGTATATTTTACATGTAATATTATAAAGTATTAAACATTTTGCCGTTGGTGAGGCCAATTGGATAATTAAAATTTATCACTTTGGTTGTTGACTACAAAATTAATCACCCTTAATTCGTATGAGGTGGATAGAAAATTTTCTATAATTATAGCTATTTACAATACCGCGAGGTCATAACAAGCTGATCGAAAAATATTACACTAAAATTACGAAACTGTTGGACTACAGCCTTGATTTCGCAGGAAAATACAACGTAAAACTATACTTGCACGCCATAGAGCTTTATAAGTTACCGTGTACACAACAATAGTAAATGTTTTGTCGTCTGCTTTACATCAGGCACTCATTTTAGTACCTCTACGAATGGTACCCGACGGATATAGAATTTAGAAACATTTCAGCCTATGATATCAACATGGTAACCAGCATTCGGCTTTAAGTAATACAAATGATGTATGTAATATTAAAAGTATTTTGTCCAAAAAAGACTTAAATAGAGTTAGATATTCTGATGTCCTGGATAAGAAATAATCCTGTCCCTTATAACTGAAACAACGGTAATCAGGTAATCATCACCAAATCTTAATATTTTCGAGTGTGCTGTACCTGTCACAGTACAGATTCCCAAATTGTTTAGCTAGGTTTACCATCGTGAACATGCATTATAGAAATCCACCCCAAGAGCTAGACTAGACCGATAACCTGCATCCTATCATAAGGTTCAAGCTTCATGCACACCTTTCTCCATAATTTGGTCTAGCCGTAACAGACTCATCATCATCAGCCTGCCATAGTCCACTGCTGGACATAGGCCTCTCCAATGGCACGCCACTGAGCCCGATTTTCGGCTTATCGTGTCCAGCCGCTGCCAGCCACTGCGTATATCGTCACTCCACCTAGGGCGTCTCCACTCTAGAACACGACTACTCCAACGGTTATCGGTTCTTCGACAAATGTGGCCGGTCCACTGCCACTTAAGCTTGCTAATTATTTGAGCTGTATCGATTACCTTGGTTCTCTGTCAGATCACTCCATTACGAATTCGATCCTTCAGAGTTTCAGACTATTTTTATTAAATACGATATCGGACGTGATGACTTTTCAGGCATCAGTTACTAGGCTGAGTCAGTTTTAGACGTCCTGCATTATACTCATATAATAAACCAAATTTTTGTCTGGACTTTCAAAGATTAAGAAAATATGAAAGAAAATGAACTGACAGAGAAAAAACATTGATTCTTATTTGTTTCAAATTTTAATCTCAAGAAGTCATTTAGCTAGGAGAAGCCGACATCATCTAGAATTCTAGAATAGGGTTTTAACTTTAGTGTTGACATTAGTGTTGCAAACAACCATTACCCAGAAATAAATATGTCTTTATGAGAAAATAAATCGTATAAATAAAAAAGTTTAAATAATGAAGACAGAGCTAATTTCTAACGGCCATTTTCAATATTCGACCTATAGATAGATCTGTAGATTTTAGATTTGTGTTTGACATATTTTGTATGAAGCTTATGTCAAAAACTGTCAAAAACACACAAAAATGAATCTGAAATCTACAGATCTATCTATAATTCGAATATTGAATTCCGTAGTTAGTCTTATGATAGGAATGGACTCTTGATTTTGCCTATTTACCAAACACTCTATATGGAATTACTTCTTCTACATAATATAAATTTTTACGAAGGAAATACAGGCTCAACATAATCTAGATACAATTGGCAGT
Source organism: Euclidia mi (assembly GCA_944739405.2). NCBI lineage: Eukaryota > Metazoa > Arthropoda > Insecta > Lepidoptera > Erebidae > Euclidia > Euclidia mi. The sequence continues at coordinate 29,443,768 of OX123198.2, read as the reverse complement.
AACATGCTGACTACTCATACAATAATTTGATTCGTACCTAATTTATAATTGAGTTTATAGCAAGCGTAGGAAGCAATTTTTTTTCAAAAAGTAGCACTTGCCTTGTTTTGGCTCTGCGGGATCGACCAAGGTACTATCACCTTCTTGCAGAATACTAGCGTAACTTAGGTTCCCGTAGGTACCAATGCATTTCATTCAATAAGAGTGAGCGTGAAGACGTTAAGGATATTGACGACATATGCTTGAAAATACAAAACAAAAAGGGATTATAACCTCAATAGAGTCAGAATTTTCCGTGAAAAATTGTCCGTGTGGTGACGGATTAAGAATGCGAATTGTCACCACCCCATATCATCCCATGGGTGTCGTAAGAGCTGACAGAGGGAGCATATTATGCAGAGAACAGCACTGTAAGAGAAGGAAAACTTGATACAAACCCTATACCAACCCGCTTGGCCAGCGTAGTATATTAGGGCAATTCCTCCTTTCAAAGGAGAGGCCTAGTCCAGCAGTGGACTATTAAAGGCTGATGATGAGAGTCAGAAGGCAGTGATAGCCTAGTGGATATACCAGCAGACTGCTACGCAGAGGGTATCGGGTTCGAATGCTCGGCGTGCACCACTGACTTTTCAAAATGCGTATTAGATAGTTAAGGCGTCGCGCGACGCCACGTCGCTCGGTTCTGGCTGTCATAAAGATCCTTGACAGTCGTTATGGGGTACGGCGGATGAGTGCCTCAGACAGTACCTCTGAATAAACTGACACTAGTCTAAACTACTGGCACATCGCTATCCCTTTGGTAGTCTCTAGTATGGAAAAGCTTATAATCAGTCAAATCTGCAGGCCGATTCAGAATGTCACGACAAGTAATCGTACGATATGTCAAATTAATATCGTCGTCTTTTAGCCGCCTATCAAAGATATTTTGAACAAATATTCATTGAATTCGGTTTATTTATTAATTTACTTCATACTGAATGCATAAAATTGATAGGATTTGCGATAGTTTTGACAAAAAATGAGGTAGCCCGTTTTACAATTAACGGAATCGAATGTCAAATGAGATATCGAACGATTCTGAATCGCCCCCCTGGTTAGACTAGTAAGCAGACGATAGCAACGGGGTAGCTTGGAAGAGGAATTATGAAACTTGATAGAGTTATTTTCATTGAAAATAGTAATTGATACCATTGATATAAACCGCCAATATTATTACTAAAATGATTGTGATTAAACCCAGGGAAGAGCGGAAGGAACCACACCGTGTGGTAAATCAAATAAAATCAGCAGTTGGAGACCCTTTTCTTAAAAGTATAAGAATGACGACCAAAGTCAAAGTCAAAGTCAAAATCCTTTATTCATTTAAATCACAAAGTGACACTTATGAACGTCAATTTAAAAAATTACTTAAAGCTTCTACATTTACATTTACTGCCACGTTCGCAAAGCAAGGGCGTAGAACCATGAGAAAGAACGGGCAATAAAACTCAAGGTCACTCTTTTTCATCGCCAGGTTTTGCATAATACATAAAAATTTAAATTTTGTAAGGTGCTGCAACTGTTACACCTTCTATGTCATTTGTATATATGTATTTACTCTACTTAATACTCAAGCATAATGTAGTAAAATTTTGATGTTCATTTAATTAGCCTCCTGAAAATTGACATGGTGAAACAGGAGCATCCACTTACATTAAGTACCTAATAATGCAGGCAATCCGCGCAAATGTTCAGAACCATGATAGAAATGATACAGTTTAATATTAAAAATGTAATACCAGCCCGTAAGACCGACATCGACCAGTCATCGCAAGTAGCACCCGTTCACGAGTACTACCAATAGGTAATATGGCGCGAAATTGTAGAGGACTCAGTGATGATGCTACCTAAACCTTATCAAGACATATAAATAAAATTGTGGGCATAAAAAGTGTCTGTCTGTCATTTTAAATTAGGTATGTTTTTTTAAGTGCATATTTAGTTACACCATACCAAGTCAGAAACAGCCTAGTAAAAATTTTTGTATGTCCGTCTTTCTCTTTATCCAGGGTGATTTCTCAAATGGCTGAATCGATTTTGAGGGAACCTTCACTAGAAGATACATATAGGCTGTAATTTGAGAATGGCGCTGTTATCGAGATACCATATTGCTGGTCAAGTATGACCAATCAGCTTCATACTCAGTCAAGATCCTTACTCATCCTGACGCAGTCTAGCTGAGTCTGTCTCCTTGTCTGATACTTGGCAATCGATTGCGTTGCGTCCGTAATGTGTGTTTAACTATGTTTTACTTGATTAAAAAAGTATTATATGTATTTATGTTTCACAATTATTGTACACAGAAAAAAATATTAATGACTGGGAATTTCAATAGTTTTACCAATTATTAAAGTACTATACTATAAGTGGGAAACAGGTGTGAGTCTATGTATGTATGTATGTACAGTAGGCGCTTGGCAATCCGGCGCTCGGCAATCCGGCACGCTCAGTAGTCCGGCACTCAGCGACTCAGGTAACCCGCTTGATAATCCGGCATTTTATACAGCCGAATGCCGGTTTACAGAGCCGTCTGGTCTCTTTTTATGTAAGATATATTTTACATCTTTTGTATAGAGCTTTTACTTCCCATACAAATTCGATAACCCGGCATCGCCGAAAAAATATGCCTGCCGGATTACCAAGCGCCTACTGTATCTACTATAATTGATGCCAAATTTGATCTTGTACTAGATTAAACGAAAAAATCAGTTTCGACTGACATGTATAAATCTAGTTTAGTTTAAATAAGAAAGAGTGAGCTAGACTATGGGTTCAAATACATATAACTTGCCAACAAAGAACTATAAGCAATGTTACGTCCACATGTCCTCTGTACCTCTATGAATGTTACTCGACGGATATCGTCGTCATCGAATTGTACCTATCAGCACAAATTGAGTGATCATTATTGTAAGACTATACAAACAGCCCACAGTCCTCTGCTGGACATAGACCTCTAAGTTCGTTGCTTAGTCAGTAGGAGGATCTGTCCTGCTATACCACGCTGGCACAAATGATTAGTTTGATGTTGAGTTTTTTGTTTCTTCCCAAACATAATATTTCCTTCATGTATTTCCCTTAGTATTTTTTAAAACAACCGCAGTAAACATAAGTTCTGTCTTGCTCTATCAAACATTCAAACAACGGACACAAATACACGCAGACCCGAAACCACAATTTACGAATCTCACAAAATGTTGTCTCGTGTGGCGATCGAACCCACAACACTCGACGCAGTGTCAAGCGCCGAAGCGACCGTGTGTTCAAATTTGCCTTAAAGCTTTTTAGGTAATAATAGAATCCATACACTTAGTCTTAAGTTGGTAGAAATTGTATGCAAGTTTATCCTAGTAATTTAAACGGAGAGTTTGTATGAGGTTTACACTAGAATGCAATCCAGCCTAATCCAATAAGCGAACGTAACATTTTTTTCGACGACGTTGAGGAATTTGAGCCCAATGTTACCGTCGAAAGTTACATTTATGAAAATAAAATGACGCGAGGGATGATCACTACCAATTATATATTATTGGAATGCTCACTTATATTACTTACACGGCATATTATCAGCACGAAACAGCTTAAATATTTATTCTGCGATGCGACCATTAATATAATAAACGTTTAAATAATGTATTACATTGCTTTAATAACAAATATATATGGGTTCTTGTTGCTTCCTCATTGATCCAGTGATGTAAGCGCTGGCGCATGCGTAACTCCAGACTCCATATTTATAATAGGATCTTCTGAATGTTAGCCCAGCTGTAATGTACAGGACACCAGGCTATGACACCAATGGTCTGGTTGTGATATCATTGGAGGTTCAAGCTCACAGACTTCTCCACCGACAGCGCAGGGTTGAATTTGGACGAGTGTCTTTTCCACTCTCCTATTTCTGAGGACAAGGTGCTTTATCAATTGATAGAACTCACTTAATGCTGGATGATGACAAGTTGATATCTCTATTTGTCCATTTCAGTCAGGAGTAAAAATAAACGTAGGTGTAACGCTTTTCTCTTCGTGTCTTAGTGGATGCTGGGGATATCAGGTGGATCCCATAATCGTTAAACACAGCACCAAAACTAGACCCTTACCTACACAAGGTTTGAACGTTTCTGGCAAGTTGGTCTATTATTTGTTTAATACTGATAGCGTTACTAATAACATAACTTATATGTTGCCAGCGTTTAACAAAGCATGTTACTTTAACTAAAGCCAGTATTAGGTATTTGCACATTTCTGTACCAACCGCAGTCGTGAATTTTGGAAGGCCCTCGTCTCCCATATTCTTTTTCAAAAGGACTCATTTTGACATTTATCATACATCCATCACTCATCGTGTTGGAACGACAGTTATGTTACTCTACAATATAACTGGTACTTGGCCATTTAGCCCTTCGGAAACAGCATCTCAGCTGTAAATGTTTCACTACAGAGTTATGTCTGATATAATCAGGCTCTAGGCATCTTTATAATCCCTTGCTGCACTTTGCCATCTACACCGTTACAATAGTATTATTCACAATTGACGACGATTGACCTTTTTCAATTACAAACGTGATGTTAATAAAACATTACACCACATTGAGTCGATATACATATACTATCGTAACATACCATCCTTCCAAAATAGAAATAACATATAAAATTTCATTTAACATTTTTGTTTTATTAATTATTAACAATACTTAGGTATGTCAATTCCAATTACTCAAAAACCTAGACTTCAATAAAAATAAACCAAAGCATTATAAATAAATAAAAATATAATTAATTACGAAACAAAAAGCTCTTAAAAGCTTTCCTTTACAAGCAGTGTAGGGTTGGGGTGGCACCCCTCAATTATTATACCTACCGAACTATATTCATTGTGAATGTATGTTTTCTGTAACAAACAGTACGTACGTACATGTAAGAGTTATTATATTTTACAATGTGAATAATTGAACATCGTGTACGCTTAGATTGAGAATATTAATACCGTGCTCGGCGCAAACTCTTTATGAAATAATAAAACGATAGCTTCAATAAATGCTGAGCACTAAAAATAAAATGTGAAAACCGTTCAGTTTTACAAGACGATGACTATAAAAGTAAACGGTAACAATTTCAGTAAAATACAGAACACAGAAATAGTACTAAATAAAAGGCTGGTCAGAAACCGCTGGACGATTTTATGATTTGTCATAAATCCTACAAGTGTCGCAAATGTGGTAACGAATTTGAGGCATGTGGAGAGCGACGCGACGACGGGACGTGTACGACGCGAGACTCGCGGCCGCGACCACGGCGACGGAGACGGCACGAAATGTTGTTTGACAGCGTCACTAATTAGTCACGCTCTGTACACTATAGATAAGGACGTTTGTTACAAGAAACACTCGAACCGACTCAACGCTGCATCTAGTGTCCTACTGCTCAACGACGAATTCAATCCCAGGCCTAATATTAAATTTAATTTAGGGAATGTTTGTTTGAATTTTTTTGGTTGTAAATTGGAGTAAAATGAAGGAGCGTCCCGGCGCGGGACGGAGTGGAGAATAACACATGGGGTGCAGTGAAGGGTGCGGCGCGGGGCGGCCCACTGAAAAGTGCGCGGGTGGGGCTGAACAAACTCGCGGGGACATACAACTGCGACCCGCCACGTTCACAACATTTCCATTGGAACATAAATATTATTATTTGATAACTTAAGAGCGTTACGTTTTGACAAAACTTGCATTAAGAATCTGAATATCGTAAAAAGCAATATTTATAAGTAGTAGTCATTCAGTTCTTTAAGAAAAAACTTTAGCAAAAATACCACATGTATTATTTTATTATATTGGCCTAATGCTAAAACAACAGAACCGTTTTTATAACAGCTATATTTAGGTTAAACAAAACACAAACAATAGTAAGCAATTCAAATAAACAATATCAAGTTATAACTTTGATTACATACATCACTTATAACTGTTTGAACATTGGTATTATTACAATAAACATATTGGAAACATGACAAATAATACAAATGTAGAATAGCAATGGTTTTAAAATACAGTTATTGTAAAAACAAAGCATAACAATAGCGCCAGTAAACTAGTTGTTAAAATACAATACAGATAAGAGTGTACGATAGAAAGTGTGTCACATTCACGTTCCAATGAAGACGCATCCGGTCGTAAATCTTACGTAAAGTATTCACGATAAAGTAAAAAATATGTAAGTATTAAATGAGTAAGAAAACCGGAACATAGTCGCGGACGCAGTTGAACTACCCTCCAGCATGTACTCTCAAATAGGGGAACAAGCATTTTAGCATTACCCCCGTGCACAACTCTTCCCGCGGGGGAGGGGGTGGGCCCACGGCGACGTAAAAATCAATATGCTGGAGTTGTTAAATCACGCTTATAAACGAGCACTCGTCTTCGTTTCATTCCTGAAATTGCTCAAGTATACGAGTTTAGTTTTCATTAAAATTCCTGTGTACGAGCGACAAAAACGTTACTGTTCGTCTGACTATCCTCTGTGGGACCTGCGTGGATCTTTGACCTCTCATATTACTTATTGTCTATAATTTATCTTAGAATTAATCGTTATCATTATTAAAATACCTAATACATTAAATAAGATTACATGTACATTTTTAATTCATTGGAAGAACCATAGTCGGCTCTTAATTTGCAGTCCCCAAACTTTTAAGTCAGTAACTAAGCCCTTCTGTTTTATGGAACCCTACATCAAAGTTTTATGTTACGTAATTGAAAAATAATCGACTGATTTAATGACAAGTGTGATTCCGCGAACCCTTTTGAGAGTGTGGAACCCACTTTGACAATCTCAGCTCTAAATAACGCAAAGTTAAAAAAACACTTAGAAAAATAATTACGCGTTAGAATGCCGACATTTAGTAGGTTAATCCTTTTTTGTCGGCGAGAAAACTCTTTCCCTTGGGGAAGTGAGTAAATCTTTTGTTGACTTTTGAGTAACTTCTTTTTTTATTCTGTTTTCAAATCTAATTCTGTTCCGATTCTGGTTCATTAAGAATTTTATCGTGATATTTTAGAAAATACGTTTTACGTTTTATTTTTTTGCGTTTTATTAAAAACTAGACGATGCCCGCGGTTACAACCGCGTTATTTAAGGCTACTGCACTGCTCCCGTTGCTCATAGCGTGATGTTATATAGCCTATAACCTTCCTCGATAAATGGGCTATCTAGCACTGAAAGAATTTTTCAAATCGGACCAGTAGTTCCTGAGATTAGCGTGTTCAACCAAACAAACAAACAAACTCTTCAGCTTTATATATTAGTATAAGATTAACATATCTCAATATATTCAGTTTTGAATGAACGAGATGTTTTTTGGATTTCTAAACCTTAATGCGATTAGTAAAATATAAACAACACCAATAACAACAAACAAATATATACATAATACAACATAAGGAAACAAAATCCAATAGTATAAAACAACAAAGTATAATATCGTGTTGCCCAATAACTTTACTATTCACGTGCTCTCTCGGCTCAATTGGGGCCATTATCTAGCAATGAAAAATGATATTGACCCAGTCTACAGAGATTCTATTAGTGAGATAGAGATCAAAGTATTCACAGTAACAATTATAGTACATAATAAATAAAACATTGTTGGAGCAACAAAATATACTGGCTTACTTTAGGTGTCGATTATCTGATAGCGAGAACCCTTTGATCTCATTAATCGAGCTGAGTAGAATTAATTAAAAAAGGTCAACTACGAGATGGAGTGAAAAAGCTGCCCCAGTACCGGACTTAACCAAAAAGAAAATTGTATCTATACAAGTATAACAATCAGTTTTTTAAGATATTGTGATATTAGACATCTCTTATACCTCTATACTATAACTAATACTAATATATAAAGCTGAAGAGTTTGTTTGCTTGAACGCGCTAATCTCAGGAACTACTGGTCCGATTTAAAAAAACCTTTCAGTATTAGATAGCACATAATTATCGAGGAAGGCTATAGGCTATATAACATCACGCTATGAGCCCTGGGAGCGGATCAGTAGCCTTAAATAACGCTGGTGTAACCGCGGGCTCATCTGGTAATATACTAAAGCTGAAGAGTATATTTGTTTGTTTGGTGGAACGCGCTAATCTCAGGAATTACTGATCCGATTTGAATAATTATTTCTGTGTAGAATAGCCCATTTATCAAAGAAGGCTATAAAACTATAAAACATCACGCTATGACCGCGGGTGCGACGCAATTACGTAACCTATTTAAAAAGCGTGGGTAACCGCTGGCTGACAAATCTTGGTATCTGAGATTTGTGACAAACATTCGCAATAATTTTTTGCATTTCTTTAGGTTATTTAAATCTATATTTTGCCCGAGGCTTCGCCCGTGCGGGGTTATCTACAGCACTGAAGAATAATATACCTACATACATATATTCAGTTACCTTAATATATTACAGTGCAAGGCATATATGTTAAGTCATAGAAAATTTAAAACTCTTCAAACAAACGTTATGAAGAGGTTCATAACGTTTGTTTAGGCTTCAAAACTGACAAAATATTATGGTTTTAGTTAACTAAAAGGTTTCATATAAACTTTTATCCCTTTACAACTACATACCTCTCATAAGAGTCCTATTTAAAAAATCCCTTTTAAAGTTCACTTCTGTAAAAAAAATTTGACTCCTGTGCGTTCATCGATAAATCACCTGAACATATAGATAGGTATATAAACTTTGCCACACTTTTTGCCAGAGTAAGATGCGTATTTCCAAAAATTATTTCTCAAATAATAGGAAACATGGTATCCAATTTTTTGTCCGATTAGTTTGGGTTGTGCATTGATATATCAGTCGGTCGGTCAGTTTTCCTTGATATATATTTATATAGATATTTACCAATACGGGTTAGGCCACTGCATTAAATTTACAGAAGGATAGGGCTACAATCAGATATAGATACGACACACGAGTTCAAAGGGTCTAAACAATTTTTCAGTACTCAAGGTTTTATCATGTTTATTCTTAAATTATAAATTTTACGAAAGTTAATATGGTAGTTACATTTTCTTAAGTTTTCCAATTTTCCTCGCAACTTTCTTATTTTCTTTTCTATTATATATGCATCTTGTGACATTAACAAACACAACAAACAAGGATTGGCGAAATTGATCAAGCCTTTTAGGCGTGACGCCGTGACCAAGAAAATAAAGGATTCATTTTTATATTTATAGATAGATTAATAGAGGATGCCTAACTGAGGCGTAGCTGCCTACGCCCGAACATTTCATTTAATTTCATCAATCCTTCATTCAATCCCTTCTTAGTGCACCCCTACGATCCCCAGAGAACATATTATGTACATGCCAAAATGTCAGTTTCATGCGACCAGTAGTTTTGGTTGTGGCTTGTCCGTCAGTCAGTCAGTACCGCAAAAAATTTATATGTAAGGACATATATTGTGGGATTGTAACCAATATTTACCTTTTGAACAAACTAGAGAATTGCCGCAGGTACGCGCGCACATTTTGTTTTCAATATAACGTTTCTTCCCTACCCCGTGAGAATTTCGGGCAATCCCTACGCTCTCCATTCTTAGTGGTGTACCAAACTCTCAAAGAACATACGTGCCAAATTGTCTGCAGACCTGCACTGCGAGTCATAAGGAGGATTGGGCCTACTACACCATGCTGACTTTGATATAGAGTTTCAAGTCAAGTTTTCTATCTCATCGCAAATGTACTATTTGCTTCGTATAATTCTCTTACGGCCATTTTCAATATTCGATCCATACATGGATTTTGAGATTCGAGATTCGCGTTTGACATATTTTGTTTGGAGCTTATGTCAAAAACGAATCTAAAATCTACAGATCTATCTATAGTTCGAATATTGAATTCCGCATTTAGTCAACAGTGGTGGTCAGACGATCGCATTGTGGAAAAGCTAATATTCTATCAAATCCGGTTAGTGTAGAAAGCTGGCCCCGTGCCCCTTAAGATGAAAGTCTTTGATGCAGGCGCAATAACACTAAGACCATGACTTACCACATAATTAGCATAATTCATCATCAGCCTTTAACAGTCCACTGCTGGACTAGGCCTCTCCTTTGAAAGGAGGAATTGGCCTCCTATACCACGCTGGCCAAACGGGTTGGTATAGGGTTTGTATCAAGTTTTCCTTCTCTTACAGTGCTGTTCTCTACATAATATGCTCCCTCTGTCGGCTCTTACGACTCCCATGGGATGATATGGGTTGGTGACATTCCGTATTCTTAATCCGTCACCACACCACAAACATAGCATACCACAAACTATATATAAATTAAATATATTGTATTGTTCAGAAATGAATATATTGTATTGTTCGAATGTATAAAATTTTTGATTCCTTTAAATTTCAGGGTTCCGTACCTCCCCCCCGTAGGATCTCCACCTTGTCATGGTGGCGGGGGCTCAGTAACCGTGAATTGGACACCCGCGGTGAAGCTAAGCGAGATCCCAGGAGTGGACGCTCCGCGTGGGCTTAAAGGGGCCTGCGTAGGATGCGTCCAACGGTGCGGGTGCGGGGAACAGTTCTGTCTGTCCCTCGCTGTCGGGCGCGGTCGCGGGAGGAGAGGCGTGTCGGTGTTGCGTTGCCACGCGCCCTATCTCCCGCGGCCAAATGGGGGCGCACCATTCGATGCGTCGCGGTGGGGCTGCAGAAGAAGAGGAGATGCGGTGTTCCGTTGCCGTCCTCCCTATCCTCTGCGGCCACTGGGTGCTTTGGCGGCGGAGCTCAACACCTTATTCCGTCGCCAAGGGGGTTTTGTTCGGGGCCCGCCTGACCATCTGGCGGGCCAATAGCCGTCGGAGGGAAGCGACGCATGCTTATGCGATTCCCTACCCTCCGACACACGGGTACATGAGAAAGTCGAGGTGGTTTTTAGTGGTTACACCATATACTCCGGCTCTCATTTCCCCAAGAGTCGGAGATCCGAAGGGATTTTCCACCTCGTAAAACAAAAAAAATAAAAAATAAAGGGTTCCATACCTAAAAGGTAAAAAACGGGACCATTTATTACTAAGCCTCCGCTGTCTGTCTGTCTGTATGTCTGTCTGTCGCCAGGCTATATCTCATAAACCGTGATAGCTAGGAAGCTGTGAAATTTTCACAAATTATTTATTTCGGTTGCCGCTATAACAACAAACACGAAAAATAAAATTGGCGCGAGTCCGACTCGCACTTGCCCAATTTTTTCTTGTTTGTGTGTTATTATACTGTATAATTATAGTGTTAAATGTGTATAGTATTAATGTAATTGGTTTATGAAACCGTGTTAACATAACATAAATAAATTAATATAAAAAAAAACATTGAAAAACATTAAGGTACAATCAAACAAGTCGGCGCTGGACCAGTTTTAAAAAAATCCCTTGGCTCGCTCATAGAGTCGAGGCACACAGAAAATGGTTTTGTATACGATCGTCAATGTGTGTGAAGTAGCACTGGAAGTAACGATGTCTTGCTGAGCGATTTTTACCCTTATGGTGATCTAGCGGGAAGTTGTTCGACTGTACATTCGACAGCTGAAATTTGGCACCGGAGAAATTACACTCTTTCAAATAGAAAGAAAGAAAAACTCATTTATTCCGTTTATGTAAGCATGCAACAGACAGAGAGATAAAAACTTAAAAATAGTATCATTACATAATTAGACTAGAGGAGCACGCCCGAAGATTAAGTATTCAACCGTTTCTTGTCGATGATGTGGCAGAAATCCTTCTCAAGGAACAATATATATTATGCCAACAGCTTCTTGCGCCGAATACTTTTGGTTGTCCGTTGTTTGTCAGTGATTTAGTAACGCTGGAATTTCAAATAAATTGATAGATAATTTCTTGGCATTAAGTATTTAGATTACATTACTCAGTTTAACAAAATAAATATTTTAAAAAATCTTCAACCCCTTAAAAACGTAAAAAAGCAATTGATAACGGTTGGTATACTCGAATCTTATACTAATATATAAAGCTGGTTTGTTTGTTTGTTTGGTTGAACGCACTAATCTCAGGAACTACTGGCCCGATTTGAAAAATTATTTTATGTTAGATAGCCCATTTATCGAGGAAGGCTATAGGCTATATAACATCACGCTATGAGCGACGGGAGCAGAGCAGTAGCCTTAAATAACGCGGGTGTTACCGCGGGCATCGTCTAGTAAATAAATAAAATCCTTGCAACGAACCTCAAGATACATTGTAATTACTTACATTTACATTTTAAATTATGCAAATGTATAATTAATTTGAAAGGGTCTGCTTGCAAAAAATACACTACCATAAATCGATGTAGGCATAATTAATTAATTATTTAAAGACAATAAATAAAACGTGCCAGGCAAGAAGGTAGGCAAGTAATGGACTTCTCTACTAGGGTTCATTTTCTCTTATTTCTAACGTTTTATAATCCTCTAAAGACGTTATTATTTTGGTTATAACTATCGTAATCGTATCTAAACTGAAGTATCGTTTTCTTTTTTGTTAAATTGACTTCCACAGTGGCATTAAGGGTGCAGATATTTTATTTTTATTATTTTATTTTATTGTATTCGGAAAACTTACAGTTAGCATTTACATAGATAATATACAGATAGAAGTAGGAACATTATGATATTATTATGTGCGACCATTCACCGCAATTATACGTACGAGTGTTTATTCAAAATATATTTTCGTTCAAGAAAAAATAATGAGTAACACACATTCATGTGGTTACGGATTAAGAATTCAAGTATCTGCTCAATTTAATTCCGTGAGTTTCAGCAGGCGACTAAGGAAAGTACACGACACATAAAGTACGAACATACGCAAAACTCGAACTCTAAACCACTACCCGTAACATTAATGCCCGTCTGGCCAATAGGATATAATAGGCTAAATAATCCTAGTGATCCACAATGCTATTGTGACACAAATTAGGAAACACCAGCAATGGACGACATGGGGATGTCCGGGGCCTACTAACCGCATTGTCCTCTGCGTCACTTGGCGATTGGCTCACGCGAATAGCGGTCAGCATACTATACCGCAACCCCGCCGGTATAAGACTGCCATTTGGTACTGGCGTTCCTCGTCATGTATTCGCGCTAACGCACATAAATCACACAAATGTTCATCAATCTACTAAAGTGCTACTTTGAAAAGTGCACGTAAACAAAGCGATGCCTTGAGGCCTTTCAATAGACGGGGAGCAGTCCCTGGGACTCACCATCCGCAGACTCATTGCCCACGGCGGCTGATGGTGATCACGAACGTGGCATCCTCGACGAGACGCACGGATTTGCTACGGGGAGAGTGCGCGCTCTCCCTTTCCCTCTCCATCAACTCTTTAATCAGCATGACTGTCTCATAAAACGGCCAAAACATGCGGCATCTCTCACTCCACGAAAGGACAAGCAGTTCGTGAATTCGAAACGCTTATAAATCAACTGTACTCTGGTCTGCTCTGTCGACTTTCAAAATCCAGTTGGATTGGATCATACACAAACTTCAAATAGTACGCGGGTGCTGACTCTTCATCTCGATAATTGTCCCCAGGAAGAATTTTGGCCGAAGGCTGTTGTTTACCGGTAATATGGGGATTACGAAATAACACACAACGTAACACGAAGATATTGTAAAGTTCAAGGGGTTATTATAACCTGAAAATATTATGTTTAATTGTTACGTTTGTTATTTGTAGATGCACACATGCTGCGGGACCTATCTAACCGCACTAAGCAGTTATGTAGGACTATTGTTATAATATGGAAACTAGTTGGTTGTATGTTTGAAAACTATAGATTATTAGGACCGGACCGTACGTGATACTCTAAACAACCGTCCGAATTGCAGGTGGCAAATTCGCCAACTCGCAAGCTCTCTTTAAGCAGCCGCCCTGGGCATGCCAATTCTGCCGTTAAGGCAGCAAGATGCAAACACCAGGTGTCTAAAACGATGCGGCACTGGTTTTCTTATCACATGTCTCGTAACAAAGGAGATCCAGAGCTGTTTCCTCATAATTACATTTTTGAAAATGGTATTGCCATCTCCATTCAAATAGGTTTGGCAGCTGTTGTCTGGCGTTCTTGGTATGTCCCTCCGACTACTCAATACAGGCAAATCGAAGCCGAGGCTCAGACTGACTCACTATAAAGCATTCGAGATCGCAGTGTCACCACACATTCATCTCGCTACAAAGCTTTCTATATAACGTGATTTTTTTGTTTATAAAACAAGATGAGGATGATTTGTAGCGGCGATAGCCCAGTGGTGTACGTAACGGACTGCCGAGATGATGGTCTCGGGTTCGATCCCCAGGTACCCCGGGCATACCTCAGACTTTTCGAAGTTATGTGTGTATTAAAAAATGTTAATTATCGCTCGCTTATTAATGTGCCCGGTAGATGGCAATAGGCTCGCCCCCTATTACATTGGGACCGAAACATAACTGGCGAAAAGTGGGTGTGTAATACACCTCTGCCTAACCCTTCGGGGATAAAAGGCGTAAAGTTATGTTGATGAGGATGATGTCTAGTTTGTGTAGAATATGATATAAATCTTATTTAAACTTAGTTATAACAGTAACAAGCAAATAACGTCATGTTCTCTGTAATCCAATACCGAATTTCCGAATACTGAGTATTTCGTATTATCATTTGCCTGCTGAGCTGGTATAGCCAATTATAGTAGCAATTATGCATTAAGACTAAGTTAATAACTTAATATTACAATGTCCAAGTAAATTTCTGATAAGGGTTCTTATATCGAAGGCAAGATGAACATATAAAGAACGTTAGCAATGCAGTTAGATTAATTTTTTGAATCGCGATGTTACATCCTCTCTGCCTGTCATCCTTCACTACACAAAGTTCAGGTTGGAGCCTGCAGGAGGGAATATTTGAGCTTTCCAAACGATGTTTGGCTAACGCACGTTAAACGACCGCGGTGTCCTAGGCTTATCTGTGGTGGTGTCACACTAATCTGTCGCAATGTGGTAACCTAATACCAAATTGCGGCCCCTAATACCATACGGGTATCCTAATACCACTAATACGGATTAAGAATACGGAATGTCACCACCCCATATCATCCCATGGGTGTCGTAAGACCCGACAGAGGGAGCATATTATGCAGAGAACAGCATTGTAAGAGAAGGAAAACTTGATACAAACCCTATACCAACCCGTTTGGTATAGTAGGCCAATTATTCCTTTCAAAGGAGAGGCCTAGTCCAGCAGCGGACTGTTAAAGGCTGATGATGATGATGATGATCCTAATACCATAATGGCGCGTGACCACGCCGGAATTCAATATAAACATTTCTTATTGAAAAGCGACTATAGGTATTTCAATTATCAAAACAATGATTGGCCACGGTTGACAACTCTAACTGTAGTTGCATATCTATATTTGTAAAATTCTTCCGTTACTGACCGACTAATAGACAACGCGTTGTCTACTGTTTTGTTGCTTACTGGACCCAAAAAGCTGAAGTTCTGCATATAATTATCTATTTAGGGAGCGCAGGGGTGCAGTTTTGTTTTTGTTTTTCGTGTGAGTGTGTGGCCAACTCTGGTGTCGGAGTTTTCAGACCGCCCGAAGGCCTCCGACATGGCCTAACGATCCTTATACTTAGACAAGAACCGGGACCGACAGCTTTACGTGCCCGCCGAAGCACGGTAGCGCTCAGATGATGAGGGGTGCACTAAGAAGGCAGAAACAATGAAAGTAAAAGAAATGTGTATTATAAGCAGTTTGCACTGTTTACAATTTCTGTAACATTATACCTGACTGTTTCTAAATGTAAAGTTCTTGTGAGTAATTATTTACTGTTACTTTAAACTGAGCTAATTCTAATTTTTTACTAATTTTAGGATTAATTCAGATCAAAGTACGGCGCGCAGCGCCTTCCGGCTAGGTGTAGTGACTATATCCGCAAAATAGCTGCAGCGGCTGGATACGAAGAGCCAAAAATCAAGCTCCGTGGCGTGGTATTGGAGAGGCCTATATTCAGACTGATGATTAGTCGTAACGGCGTGCTTAGTTACGTGTATTTTTGTGTGTTCTGCGACACATATGAGTCATTGACTAGCTCACAGCTTCACATCGCTAATTCTTTGGGCTATGTTAATCACTTTGGTTCTCTGTTGGATGACTTTACGACGAATCCGACCCTTTACAGAAACTCCGAGCATAGCCAGCATGGCTTGCTGAACGACCTTAAATTGGTGGACCAGTTGTACCGTCAGTGTCCACGTCTCCATTCCGTACGTCATTATAAGTAAGTATTTGTCTTGAGATTTTGCGGTAAGGGTGACGAAAAGTCTTGATGGAATTTCGTATACGCTGCCCAGCCGAGCTGTAATCTTCTGCACGTCTAAGCTTTTTTACTGAGAGACTACATGTCTGACCTCCCCAATCTAGAAGGATAACAATATTCCATGGTTTAGACCGCTGTCAGGTTATTTAAAGGTACTGACTTCTTATAAAGATTTTCAAAGATCTTTATGACAGCCGGTACCGACGGCCTTTAATTAATCTCAATCGCCAGCATTTGTCCTATAAATCTCATAGGTTAAAGTTACAGGTTAGGCCCACAAACGGTCGGTCACATAATAATGGCAGACCCGTTTAAAAAATTTCAAGACCAAGCTTTGAGTATTTTTTTACACAATTGGGCAGTCGGTAACCCTTTTAAATGCTACAAGAATATCCCCAAATTCAGAGGCATTTTCTCATAGTGTGCCATAACGCGTACGTTAAACGTTTTCCTTAAAATAATATAATTTGGCAAAAAGAAGGAAATAAAATAAAACGATATTGTTCATATCGTACTATAGCCGATTAAGTTAACCGCAGTCTGTCTATGTTTCTTCAGTAATATGGAAACAGAATATACATATCACGTGCGAGCGCCCGATGAGAACAGAATTTGACATTAGCTAACCAGCAGCATGGGCACACTGGAAATAGGGTCCACAAGTAGATGAACATAGTTATTGTTTATTCTTTAGATTGCTTTATTATTAGTATTTTATAGTAAAGAATTTTATAGGGCTCATGTATAAAAATATAGAGCTTGCTTTCCTTCGGAAAAAGACTATTTAAAATGTAATCATTTGTACAAATATTACCTAATATTTATTTTGGGATACTCTTCGAGGAAAAAACGTAATAACACAAGTTATATAGTTAGTAATCTCGCACTTGTAGGTAAACGTTCTAAATTCGTTTCAGTTTTAAATTTGGAAAGTTGCAAGCGTAGGCAGTGGATAAATATAAGCTCTTTGGTACCTAGCTTATTTTAATCATTTTCCTACACGACGTAGCAATTTAATGTAGGAAACCTTGTATTGGGTTATTTGATTCTTTTTATTTTACATCTTACAAACAAATTAAAAATTTAGAGTATCTGTCCATGTCATATAAAGGTTGCAAAAATCGGACACTCGGCTCTCGTGGCAGGCACAACTCATCTCTGTTCCTCTCTCTATCCCTCAAAGTGTCTGGAGTCTCTCGCTCTCGCGTCTAACGAATAGTATAGACTGGAACCAAAACTCATCGGTCTGCCTGATTTGGCCAAGTCTTGTTGGTTAATTCACTATGGCCATTTTGAAAAACACTCTCGTAACTTGTATCGGGTACGTTTTTTACCTTCTGCGCAGACTACACATTGTACTACAACAACTACAGTTATCATGGCTACATTTAACTTACTCATGGTCAAATGAGCGCCACTATTGGCAAATGATAATATACTTTTCACCTCAGCAGCTCAAACATGCCGCTTTTGCTGCGAGACAACAGTGAACAAAACGCGATTTTGATTCGAGCGTGAGTAAAAGTAGCTTTTTAATTTTTCAATCTTCAGTGTCACGAATTGACATTGTTCAGCCATAAATTTGAAACATTCGAATTTTACTGTGCTCTGTCTCTTTCACATGCATATAAAAAGTGAGTGACAAAACAAACCCCTTCGAATTCGAAATTCGATTTTGGAATTCGACCTAAAAGAAAACACCTACGGCAACGCAAAAAAAGATATTTGTAATAAAGAAATTACTTTTTTTATATGTTATTGTTTACATGTTTAATTTATTATTGGATTTTAATAAAAATAAGTCTAATTAATAGTATAAAATTAGTATATCAATACATATTTATTTAGAATTACAACAATGATACATTAAAAAATAAACATCAGGGACGCGGTATTAAAACGCGATTTAAAAAAAGTAGCGGGAATAAAAATTTCGCTGATGCTGATACTGATAATTATATTAATATATACTACATAAACTAGCGATGATGACTGTACTTTAACACCAGAAGAGTTAAATCAACAAGTGATTATGCAGAATTCAATCTATTCCCGTTCATTTCTATGTCCCCTAAGTAATATGTGTTCTCACTGCTGTGGTGAAAAGTTATGTGTGCTACACGAGAGCAAAGTTTTTTGTATCTCGTGCTGTTGAGTCCCTCACCACGCTCAGGATTCTAACTTTGATTCACTCGCTATGCTCGTGAATCAATCATAGAATCCTTCGCTTGCTCGGGACTCAAAATCAGCACTTGAAACAAAAAACAACTTTGCTCTCTTGTTGCACAAATAACTATTAAGGAAACACATTCTCACGAGGGTTGGTTTCAAGTTGTTACAGTTAGGAATAACTTGTAAAATTGTAATTGTAACTGGACGTAATTGTGTAGCTCTAGTTTTAGATAAGAATTTATTTTTCTTGTTTAAAGCTTTAAGTTAAATTCACATATTGGTTTTCAGCGCTGGCTGCCCATAATGACATCCAAAAATCATCATGTTATCACCATCAGTCATCAGATTACTGTGTCCGTGTAGTCTTCAAATATTAGGTATAATTATACAATGCTATTCTTAGTATTGTGCAACCCCTTAGAGGGTGATTCTCCTCGTTTTCTTGAACAAAAGTTCAATTTAGTTTGGAACAGCTGAATTTTTCGGGATTTAGGCAATCGCTCAGGACAAAAAAGTTTATAATAGCGAGTACAATCCCCTCAGTCGTTGACTCTGAGCTAAAAATAGTCCTATATAGACGAATACAGATAGTCTGCTAAATTAATTCGTTTGATGTCAGAATATCTAAAACTATATAGATATAATATATAGATATATACATAGAGTTCCCACCAAGAACTTAGGGTCCCAAGCCAACCTCACCTGCAAGTGGTGCACCTGCCGATCAACGGACGAGGCTCTGGCAAACAAAATGTCCCAATAAGCGGCAATAGGCTCGCCACCTATTACGTGGGATCAAAACACTGGCGAAAAGTGGGCGTCTAATATGCCTCTGCCTACCCCTTCGGGAAAACAGGCGTGAGTCTATGTATGTATGTATGTATTAGTAATGTATGTAATTGTAGATATAACTTGTCGTGATTAACATTGTCATCAAGCTTTCGGTTCCCGACAGCTATACGTACCCTCAAAAGCGCCGTAGTGCTCTGATGTAAATGCCAGACGCGGTCACCCATCCAAGTGGTAGCCTGTGCAAGCGTGGCTTGCCTTTGCCTACCTATACGATTAGCAAGCCAAGTCGCGCCGATAAACGCTACAACTTTTACATTGTCCATTAGAAATATTGATATCAAATGTCGGTCAAATTTTTATAATATTTTTTGTCCACTGATTTACTCAGAAACTATAGAGACTAGAGAGCTCATCTAAGCATATCAAACCTCTACGTAAACTACTATTTTATTAAGTGAGTCGTCTGCGATAACAATCCTCAATAACCTGTGCCACCCTAGCAACTGAACTATACAATTTATAGGCCTGTGTAGACTATTCTTAATAGTTTATAATGCAAACTTATCACTCTAATTATGGTTTACTAATTAGTGTAAAAGATTGCCAGTAATACTCGAGTAAAATTACATTTATTTTTGCAGGCGATAAAATGAATATAGACATCCGTGTGGTGACGGATTAAGAATACAGAATGTCACCACCCCATATCATCCCATGGGTGTCCTAAGAGCCGACAGAGGGAGCATATTATGCAGAGAACAGCACTGCAAGACAAGGAAAACTTGATACAAACCCTATACCAACCCGTTTGGCCAGCGTGGTATAGTAGGCCAATTCCTCCTTTCAAAGGAGAGGCCTAGTCCAGCAGTGGACTGTTAAAGGCTGATGATGATGATGATGAGACATCCTTTTCATCCCATTCCGTTCATTCCATTTTGTTTTGGTATATTTAACCACGACACTTAGCCACTTTAAAATTGAGAGAGTTGCAGTATTCTATTGCATTTACAAATTTCTCCAGCAATAGTTATTATCCTCGCTTAAAATATTAAATTTACTAACCATTCTTTAGATAAGCCTAAAATAATTATATGTGCCAAATAATTCATATTATCATTTCAAACAAACTGACAGCTTACCACGAAAGATCTATTACAATAACAATGGTTAGACACTCAAAACATAAGAAACATTTTCGTGACCCTTACAAAGTTTCGTTTGTCAACAATGTTTGAAAATTAAAAGCTACCTACTTTAAAGTTTCGACTTCGAAATTAGACACTAGGGGCTCCCTTCCTCGATTCTATTACCTCAATGTATAGGCGGGCCTTTTTATACAATAACTGAATTTGTGAACGGTAATTGATATTGGAAAGTATGAACGTTGCTCTCAAATGTCTATACAATTTTCTAAATAAAATACCTACTTGAGTTTTTATAGAGTATCAAAGTAAGTGTTTATACAATAAACACTTCGTTTAATGTAAACACAAATACACTTTTAGAACTTAACACTATCTTCTACCGCTTCTAACAATTTCTTACGAAGGTAACCTGAAAGATTTTATAAAGTAGCTCGACGTAAAAATACAACAGTTTTCTTTACGTTTTCTTTAACCAGTGAAAGGTTGTACCTGTTCACTGTTAATAAAATCATAAGTTCAAGGTGGCTACGAGCATTTCGGGTCTCAGCCCAAACTTCTGCCTTTGAAGGGTCATCCGCTCAGACAAACATGATATTAACAAACACATCAAAGCATATTCCGTACATGAGTACCTATAGTTTGTCAGCTATTCATTTTCAATCCCCCCCGGGATTTGGCGCTGATTTAGTTGCAAAGTCCTATCGTTGCATTTGTCGTCTATCAAATTATAAGTATCTAGACTTCCACAGCTTATACCTCAATTTTCACAAGTTTAATTAACAGTGTTCGTTGTAGTAATAAATTGATTTCTCCAGGAAGGAAATGTTACCAGTAATATTGGTATTATTACAGTTAATACTAAATTTAGAAACCAATTTCCATTAATCCGACTAACGTGATCAGTTCATTTTCATGATTTTCCTCTAAACTTAATGTTATTAAGAGGCTGCAGAACTAATAAGTTAGGTATAAAATGAAATTGCCTTGAGCAAGATCGTCCACGGTGCCACAATCTGTAGTAATTGATATAATTATTTCAAACAAATATACATCCTGTTACGCAAATAAGAGTGTGTGGAGTAACGAACGTACGGGCCGCACTCGCAGACGCGGGGTATGTATGAAAACAAGCTACGTCAATAACACATAAACTCATACAAGTAAGCATACAATTTGTATAGGCATTGTGTGTTCGTTTAGATCACACGTACGATTGCTTTCATTGCTTTCTTATTTTTCCTGTGCATTGGTAGTTTCGATTTTTGATTGTATGCTTTGATAAATGAAAATAACTTCTGCTAGTAATATTTATAGTAAATAACAAATGCAGTTCTGCTATTTGTTTTTATTAACAGCTGCTATTCCACTAATATCATTTCCCTTATCACAATCTGTTCTCACAATATTTAAAACGATCATACAGTTCATAGACAAAAAATTAAAGGTTAGGAAGCCCGAACATTATTTAATATTGACGGGGATACGGTATTAGAAAGCTAAGCAATATTTAATTCAAGTAAAAAGGGTAAGGTTTATACAATAGGTAATATATGTTATTATCGCGATAAAACATGAAATAGTTGCCTAAAAGTAAAAAGTAATATTACTTGTCCCGTTAAAGTGGGTCACCCCCTAGCCCCCCAGTCCCCGCTCGCGCCTCCTCCCCCCCTCTGCCCCTCCACCCCGCCGCGCCGCGCGCCGTCTCTCGCCTCGCGACTGTCCCCACTCCCCACACCAACCCCCAACATTCATTGTGCCGCAATATATTTCTTTTTATGTGCAAACAGAAAAGTCATTTATTTAAATTTTCTCACGAATTCGTATCGCAATTTTATTTTATTATATTATCTGTATCACATTTAGAGTGCTCTGTATGTGTATTGCTGTAGTATCAACACGTTGTCGTAGTAGGCATCTGCGTGCTTATATTAAATTGAATTCGCCCTAGCGTACCTAACATTGATTACTTTAATATATTTTATATTAAGTGGAGGCCATTATTTCTCGTGTTTTACATAAATCTTTATTAAGTGTATATTTTAGAGAACTTTGTCTCTTTCTGCCGAGTCTGCGTTATCGCTGTTGTGTCCCCATGTAATTAAATTTAAAGCTCTCAACGTAGAAGGGAATAATATTAAACTCGATTGCATTGCAAAGATCACAATTTTCTGACTTCGAGTCGAGAGGAAGTTGGTATACAAGATATTTAGATAATACCGAGTATAAGTATATGTATGTTGTAGCGCTGGACAAACTTTTAGTATAAACGGAACACCAAGCAGCGTGAACAAGTGTTATGACCATGTAATAAAAAGAGAATAAAAATGTCTTTATTATATTTAAATAGATACATAAAACGGTACAAAAAATACAGCACCTCTAAGAACAATTCGGAATTTCGGAATTCATACATGAATTTAGAATAAAAGGATCTTGACGGTCGACGTCGCTCGTTGAAATTCTGTGTTTTGTAATAAAATGGTACCCTTATGACTAGTCGCATCTCTAATAATAACAAATCCATCATGTTGCTTGATCGCATGAACAATGCTATGATTTTAATGATCGTCAAACTTTACCATCATCATTTTCGGGGTTTCGACTTTTGCTCGAAGTACGCTTCTTTATGTACATAATTACATTACAGTAGACTTGATTAGACCATGAACAGTAAAATAAATGGCGACTTATTTTAGTTATTTCAAATGTCACTCAGGTACTTACCCGAAAATGTGTGTAGGTATAGAAGACATAACGTTAAGTTTGAGGAAGACATTATCCATCAAACTTTCAACTTACTAAGATTAAGAGCAACTCGTGAGTTTTAGTTGGAAGTGCTTTTCAGCCTAATAAATGTTAATGAGGTCAACGTTCTCATATATCAAATTAGAGCTTTTAAGCCAAAGCCTTGCTAAAAGACAGCGTATATCGTAAATAACTTTTCCGCATCGAATAATTTGTGAATTTACTAAAAATTTAATTAGTATTGGAAACCTGGAAGTCTCGACGTTCCTTTCTGCGACAATTTCCTTCATGCATGGGAACACTATAAAATTATCTTTCTTTACGTAGGACGAATATTTATTCACGAATGCTAGAATATGATTAGTTTTCTCCAACAAAGTTAGTTCCTGTAAGCTGCGGTTTGACTGCGCCGAAATTGGCAGGCGGTAGTTAAACCTTACTATCAGGTACACCTCAAAATCCCATGCTTTTGAATACTATCATCTGTTATTGGTAGTTCCGGTTCATGTCGTTTAAACCAGACAAGTAAAAAATATTATAATAAGCAATTAACCATCGAACAATCGTTTCCTTATTCGTATTAATGTTCAAACCTATTATGTGTTAAATGTCGCGTAACAGTATATGTGACAGTTAACAGCGATTAACAAGAGTATTATAACTACAGGCCTGTAGCCACACACTTGATAAAAATAAAATATATGATAAAGACCGGTGCCACGCGCCATGGGCAAGTCCGGAACTAAAAGAATGAATTAAACAACGCATGTTATTCTCACTTAAACGCCAAAAGGTACATAGTTAACAGGCAAGTAGTTTAGTAATTTTTGTTAAATATTATTTTATTCATTTGATTTAGACCTCGCCATCCTCCTAGTATTATCGTAACGGCATGCTTTTGGTACATTCCTTGAAAAGCGCTATCATCATCATCCTCCTAGCGTTATCTCAGTTAGAACCCGGAGTCCGCTTACTAGTCTAACCGGATTTGACTGAATATTAGCTTTTCCACGGAACGACTGCCTGTCTGACCGACTGACTGACAGAACTTAGCTCTAATATTTATAAAGTTCTGGATTTTGTAAGAGAAATGCATCAATTACCTTGAGTGATCTTCTAGAAAAAAAATTTATATCAGTTAGACGGTCTCACGTTCTCAATATATAAAATTCTTGCTGTTGGTCCCGGCTGTCATAAAGATCTTGGACAGTCGTTTTAGGAAGTCAGTACCAAATACAATGCCCGGTGATGGGCAGCAGCGTCTCTGGTGCGAAAAGCTACGCCCTGCAATCACGAACCCTCCTGACCTGCGTGGTTGTTTAAGGGCAAAAAGTTCTTGACACACACACCTAAGCAACGGCTCCTAGTTTCCGGTAGCCCAGCTATTCCTGGCCAAGGCGGAGGACTTGTTAAAGGTAGGGCAGGGGTGCGAAAAATACCCGGGCTATCACCGGGAGACTTCTAAACTGACTGACCATGGCTACGTATAATGGACGCACGCTACGACTCGACCAACATCAGGACAACTGGAAGAGGAACTAGGAAAAAGGCCCTAAATTACTGCCCTGACTAACACCTGATCTTATAAAGTATGGTTCAGAAAATGGTCCGCTGCAGTCAACGTATTGTCTCTGATCTTACAAGTAGAAAGCAAAAAATAATAAGGTATGCGGTGTGCGTTGTGCACCCTACACTAGGCAACTTACTGAGAAGGACGTCATTATCTACTATGTCAAACGCCTTCTTAAATTAATTTCAAAGTAAGCGACGTCAACTTGTTGACCAGCGTCTACTATTAGTATCATGTGTGTCATCAGATCAGTATTAGGTTGTAACCAGTGATGATAGTTATAATTATAAATAAATGTCTTATGCGAATTTCGGAGAGAATGGCAGGATACCATTCAGGCCATCTTATGTCTTTCTGAAGGGAAAGCCAGCCATCCCAAGTTGGTGACGGGTTCTTGGTTCACAAGGTCTTCTCTGACAAGGTTTTAGAAATCTCCAGTGTTTGGAGTGGACAAGGGTGGCATAACTTGTAATCAGACTCACAAAGGGGTACCCTCAAGGTTATCCAAGTGTACCACCGACTTCGACAAAATTTTTTGGTGAAGTAATAATAATATAATAATAATTCGCTCGACACCCCTAGCCACTCGCACCGGTGTTGCCCTCTGGCTGCCTTTATGGCAGAGTTTGTTTGCTTTGGGCGGCTGTTTAGAGAGGGCCCATCTAGTGAGTTGGCGAGTCACCACCTGCCACGCGGACGGATGCTATAGGAGTATCACTGGCAGGTGCCGTTTTTCATCCATAACATTAATTACCAGTTCACTAAACACCCATCCCCATAACCCGTATTCATTAGATCCACTAAAAACAATAGCCCTACACGTGATGCGGCTAGTCCATAGCTGTACTCAGTAGTGCAGTTGTGGAGGCTCCGCGGCATGTGTCCCATCCCATTTTAGATTAAAACTCTCTACGGGCCTCTGCACGTTGGATCCATATCCCCGTGTAGGCCTCCCAAAGGACCGGTTATTCTTCTAACACCAAATGTTAGAAGAATAGCCGTGAAAAAGAGAAACATAATAATAATAATTTATTTATCAGAAAACACAAAGGTACAAAATATACTCATACATAATTAAACTTAAGGCTACAGTTTTCTTATTGATTGGGAAGAACACCAGTCTCCTGTACTAGTTAGAAAACTGTATCACAGGAGATTGGGTCTCTCTTTCAAAATTACTTGTAGGTAGGTATATTAAAGAGATACAATATTAGTACAGTATTCAAAAGTAAACAATATCATTAAATTAAGGTAAGATATTAGGCTTAGTTTCTAATTTATAAATAAACAATAAAAATTGATCATTATTTTCGCTTGTTAATCATTTTATGAAAGAAGCAAGAGCATCACAATTATGTATAAAACAGTGGGTCAGCGAAATTGTTAATAGTGTAAATGTTACTGCATTAAGCAATATCATTATTAATTAAGTTTATAAATCTATGTATGTATTCTATAAAACTAAATTTATTCACAATATTACAATGTTAAGTACATAAAATAACTACCTATTATCAGTGGCGTAGCGTGCCTTGTCGGGGCCCCGTATAAAAATTTTTTTGGAGGCCCTTATATGGAGGTAAAGATTTTTCACGAAAGAAAAAAAATATTGTGAGAAGTAATATTTATTTATCACATAATTTACCCATTTTACAAATAAAAATCGAATTTTAAATATTCACTCTCCTTGCCTTTTTATCGGCAAACTGATTTATTAAATCATTTATGGCTGATGATGATTTTAGTTTTTCTAAAGTTTCTGCCTCTATGGACAATAGTGAGATGTCTGACAGCCGTTCTTGTCCCATCGAAGTTCTTAAGTAATTTTTTATTAGTTTTAATTTTGAAAAACTTCTTTCTGCCGTTGCGGTTGTAACTGGAAGGGTCAAGAATAAAAAGCATGCTGTGATTACCTCGGGAAAACTGGATGCAAGACTATTGAATTTTACTAGCAATAATTCAATGAGTTCTTTAATGGAATAAATTTTTTTAATTTCAGAATTTAAGCATGTTTTTAGGGCCTTTAATTGGTCACAAAGATTAAGTGAGATGTCTTTATTGTATTTAGCAGACAGTTTTCCGGAAACGTTTAATATCTCTTCGCTTGAAGAAGATAGGAGTTTCTCCGGTTGTAATATTTCGAATATACTACTCAGTTTGCAAAGGCTCTGAAATCTTTCTTTAGTTTGAGAAATTAATATATCTAAACAGCAATAGTATACATTGACTTTGAAATAGGATTCCGGGTCGGAAATTCTCTCATCTTGTGATAACTCATCAAAAAAACGCTTCGTTATCTTTCGCCTACTGTTTTTAAAAACAGTTGTTACCCCCCACTTTTTTGCTAAATCTTTGGATTCATTTAGCAAACTATTAAATGAATTCTGATTTCTTAATTGGCACAGTCTATTTAAAAGATTACTTAATAAAATACTAGATTTCTGTAAGTCATTATTTTCATGCTGTAGAGCTTTAGAAACAGGATTAATAATTTCAAATAGTGAAGAAAAAAATGTAACGAGCACTAAGAAATCAAAACTCTCTAAAATATTAATTATACTTTTACATTCTTCACGTTCATCTTTTTTATTTGAAATTAAATTTAGTTGGTACAAAGTTTTCATGATTAGTAAAAAATTTTTCTTTACTGCTAATAAAGCGTCGTTCCTAGAAGACCATCTGGTAGGACATACCTTTTTAAGGGTAATCAAATATTTTTCAGATAAATCGTCACTTAGCATAGCCCAGCGTTTTATACTATTGCCAAAAAAAGTATATATTTTTTCTAAATTATCGAAAAAAGTCGATACTTCACGAACATGTCTCGCAGCATCGTTCAAAACCAAGTTTAAAGCGTGCGCAGCACAATGAACATAATCGGCATTTGGAGCATGCTCTTTTATTAGGGTTTGTAATCCTCCATACACACCCGACATAACATTTGCTCCATCGTATCCCTGTCCTCTACATTTAGTCAAATCAATTCCATATTCTTTAGTCAAATTTAAAATTACAGTTTTCAGACCTGCAGCACTGCAATCGGTTACTGCTATGAATCCTGAAAAGGACTCACAGATTTTTATTTCTTTCGGCACATTATCATCATTTTCTGTATATCTCGGATATATCGAAAAACTACAGATAGTTGGTCAATTTTTGACAAGTCTTGTGTTGTATCCAGAATTATTGTCAGAAATGGAACTTTTTTAATTTCTGAGATAATACTGTTCCTAACGTTAGTACCAAGCAAACTAATAATTTCGTGTTGAATCGTAGGGCTTAAATAATTTATTTCACCTTTCGGTTTTAGAAAAAGTTCCTTTAAAGTTGCATCATAGTTAGATAGCAGACGTGAAATTGCCATAAAATTGCCAGAATCAGAATCATGCCCCCTCAAAGGTAGATTACAAGATACTAAAGTAATTATAACATTAATTATACGATGCAGTACATCTCTCCAGAATGTAATTTTACTATCAATTTCACTTTTCAATAGAGTATCGATGGTATTTCCTTGCAACCAATTATTATAAGAGAGTGAGGCACTAATATGCTGCTGTGACTTTTCATGGTCAAGAATAGTTTGTGTGAAATTGCTTCTAACCGAAACACCGTTAACCCAAGCAGAGGAGTACGATTTGTTTTGACGATCTGCTAATAACCAACAGAAGTGACAGTACGGTTTGTTTAAAACGTTAGAATAACATAACCATGGTCTTATAATTTTTATGCCTGCCTGATTGAAATATGAATAATAATAAGCTGAAAAAGGTCGGTTATTTTCTGAAACTTTTGGAAATGGTCCTTGTGGTTTAAATGGACCCAATTTAAAAATTATTTTTCGTTCGCATTCAGTTAAATTGTCACCAAAATTTCCTCTATCTGATGAAATTATATTACAATCTGCATTATCTGCAGATATATCAGAATCGTTGACTTGGGGTTCCTCGATTTCTGGATGGACATCCGATAAAGTATGTGCTTGGCTTTCTTCTATTTCCGGATGGATATGTGACGAAGAACATGCTTCAGAAGAATCTAAAAATAAACGAGTAATTGCTAAAAAATAAATACGAATGCTTTGATACTAAACTAAAAAGAGTTATATATAAATAAATAACGTTACTAAGGGTCACAGTTAGAGAGTGTTCAGTTCAGACGCACACAGATTCTACGCGGATTGTGCTCGTACCTATTAGTAGATACAAAATCACCTGCAGCCCGTCCGTGCATTACTATACACCTGCGTGCTATTTAAACGCAGCGCGTAGTGTAGTGGCCATACAAAACGAGAACCCGAAAGCGAGTCTGCACATCTGAAGTTCTCAACACGCAATTAACGATACGATACAGACTGATAAACAAACAACAAAACAAATCGATCCTATAGATAAGTTAGAATTTTGTTTTTTTTTAATCAAGGCACGGAACCCTAAAAACAGTATAATTGTGAAAATCGAGGGGGGAGACAACTTTTTGTGACGGACAGATGGACAGACCGAAATTAAAAGATTTCCTTGTTTATCACTACGGGCCCCTAATAAATGGGTTGGGTAGTAGTGTAGTACTTACCTTTCCAATCTAAATCACTCACAGTATCTTGTCTCTGAAAAAATGAAGAAATTTTGGGCACTTTTTTTATAACCTCGTCCCTTTTCTGTTTAATTTTTCTTTTCTCAGCGCCGCTGGGATAATCTCTTTTCCTTTCACTCATTTCTTTTACAAATCGTTACTAATACTGCTAAACCAGAAGAACAATATTGTTTGTGCTGAATTACAATGTAATGCACATTTATATAAAGCGCGTAAATAAACAGTGCACTGCACTCCGTGGTTTAACATCCAATGCAAAGTACAACAACGTACACGTACATCGCGATATCGATGAAGGATTCCCGGGGATTCCCCGCTGAGTTGAAGATGAAGTAAGTAAAACGGGGAAGTCCTGCAGCCCGCCATAACGATGTAGTGTTGCCAACTTTTGAACGCACGCTTAAGGCGGGAAAAAAAGGAATTGCTTTATAGAATTTTGTCATTTGTAAAATAAAATAAATTAGAAAGTTTTTATTCTTTTTCCTTACACACTTTGGGGGCCCCCGTGGCCCGGGGGCCCCGTATAATTGATACGGCAAATACGGCGGTAGCTACGCCCCTGCCTATTATGATTGAACAGAAAGATGAATATTACAAGTACCTAAATTAATTACGTCGGATGATTAAATCACATCTATGTCTTACACTAAATTAACTATGTAACAGGCTTACTTAAGGAATAAGGCATTTCCGTTATCAACAGTATGATGATCAATGGGATATTTATATAATAAGGTTATAAAGCTATGTTGCGGCGCTCCTAGGCACCTTCATAGTCTATTGTATTAATATACCTGATTTCGGCAGCCTTTCTAGCCGGGCAATCGACGTCACCCGTAGAGTGATTGCTCGGTTTTTTGAAGCGCAGACAAGTCGCACATTTAGGCGCTTGCGTTTTTTTATTGCAGTTCTGGATCGTATGTCCTTCTTCACCACAATGCCCGCACGTAGAGGTCGTATTCTTGCAAGTCTTAGCCGCATGGCCGTACTGCTGACATTTATAGCACCTGGTCACAAGTGTGAAGTCCCTTACCGGACAGGAGGTCCAGTTGATGAATATTCTGTTCTGTGTGATCAGGGCTTTACGGATTACGGCTGTTACTTCTAATATAAGATTGCAGAATTCAGAGTCTCTCTTGCCAGATTTGTGACTCAGTTTTATTGCAGACAAAAATGTATCTAGGGTCATACCTGGTAATTTATCAGCGATGTTCTGCTCAAAAATACATTTGTAGACCTCATTTTCGCGCATTGTTGTCGGGACTCCTATTATAATAATGCGTGGTTTGCGCTTATATGGTTCATCAATCTTTAGACCTGATGCAGCTAGTTGTACAGATTGCTTCAATTTTTCAATGCCTGTTTTCGTTTCTGTGCTAATTATTACTCCTCCATTCCTGGTCTTTCGTACTTCACGAACTTGCAGTTTCATTTCTTCGGGCTTTATGATTTTCTGAACCATACTTTTCGTGTCCTCGCTTGTTTTCGAAGAATCGCCAGGGTAAATAGCTGTTGGCCCCCTGTTTCACCATATCCGCAAACGAAGTACTAGCTGGAGCCTGTTTGGCTTTCGATTCCTGGATGGTCTGTTTGATCTGGGCTAGCTCCTCCATAAGGTCTTGCTTTTCCGTCAGAGCTGTAAGGGCTTGGTGGTTTTGTAAGGCTTTTAGCTTCAACGACTGATACTGAATGATCATTCGGGACACACCCTGTGCAATATTACGGCAGTTGGTATTGATCTTCAACTTTTGCTCGGTGTTCAGCTTACCTTCAGAGGCAATAGCACAAACATCATTCAAACTCTGTTCAATAGTTCCCAACCAGTTCTGTAACTCCGGTGTTGAGATAATTTCTCTTTTCTCTTCATACTCTTGTCCCTGTTTTTGAGAGGTCTTCGGTGTTGGTGTCGGTGGTGGAGAGCGGAGTGTTCTATCACTCCTAGTAAAGGGACTATCCATATTGACGTAGTTAGGTACTTCTATTCTATTTGTAATTTCATTATGTAAACACACTGATTTACTTGTAATGACAATGCTTCCACATCAAAAACACAATCTAGGTCAACGTTAATTAATATTATTTTTATTGAGCACGTCTGTACACAACGGCAACGTAATGTGATATGAAGTGAAGGAAGTGTATGACGACATTGCCAGGGCCTACATAACACCCAAAAAACCTACTTTAATATTGGCATACTTGCGGAGAATTAGGAGTAGACCCACACAGATTTCATCATGACACTACATTATGGCAGACAATAGACGAAAATTTAGGTATGTCACCGTGGTCACTAGTTTTAACATCGGAATTGATCAACAACTTGTACGAGGCACTCTAAATTTCGATTTTATTTATGAGCTCAAACGCGTTAGTCTTATGAATTATCGCCAAATTTTCTCCAATCTGTGGTAAGGGCTGAAACGTTCCAGCTATACGTAGAAAAGCCGTTCTATTCTTCAAAAAGGGAAACTATCGACCCATCTCGATCTCGAGCCACGTCGGTAAGCTGTTCTCCTGCGTCATTACAAACCGTCTCGCGCATGGAATTGACGAGATTCTGCCGCCAAACAGGCCGGTTTTCCAGGAGGATACCCACCATAGACCAAATAAGAGGAGTATAATCAGCTTCTAAGCTTTGCGTTTGTGGACTATGATTATATTGTACCCTGGTCTGTTCCGGAGTCCCTGCAAGCGTGCCACATCGATTGATAATATGTCCAAGTGCTGAGAGGTCTGTATGACGCCACGACTATGACTGTCCAAGTATAGAACCAGCATTCTGAACCTGTCCACCTGCATCGAATTGTGAGACGGGGCATGTCACTTAATTGCTTACCAAATTGGTAAACTCTTTAAATTAAAGAGTTCTAGTATCTTCCATTGGTTATACCAATGCAATGGAAGATATGTTCATGAGACTGCACTGGAAAGGACACGGCATTGACATAAACAGCGAGTAATTCTTACACTTAAGATTTGCAGACGATATCGTCATCGTGGATGAAACCGTGCAGCACTCGTAATATTTGCTGACCAACACGGCTGATTTTACATTAAAACATTTTGTGTCTCTTTAAATCTTTGATATTTTGTAAATTGCAGCTTTTGGCTATTCCGACTCAAAAGGTTGCCGACCCCTGCGCTAGGTGGATGATAATTTTCTAGAAAAAAAAAAATCAGTTGGACGGTCTCCCGTTCTTAATACCTTTATAAAATTCTTGCTTTACTGACTGACTGGCAGACAACGCACATCCAAAACTACTGAGCGCAAGAAACTGTTTCCCATGTATGTTCCCTGGGAACGTATATACACTAAGAAAGGATTGCCCGAAATTGCCACCAGAAATAAAATGTTCGGGCGAAGCTGCGAACATCCTCTAGCATATTATAACCCTATATGTTTGTATATATCATCATAGCATTTTATTTAAATAGGTATGTTTAGGTAATACTTCATTTTTTTGGTGTCGGGTTGGAAAATCCTTATGGAGCCCCTCCGCCCTGGAGGAAGAGCAAAGGGGACTGTCAGACTCTTACTGACTAAAAACCAACCCGTGTTCCTCATGTACCCATGTGTCGGAGGGTCGGGTATCGCCGAAGCATTCCTCGCTACCCCCCGACTGGTATTGGCCCGCCAGATGGTCAGGCGGGCCCCGAACAAAGCCCCCTTGGCGGCGGATGAAGGTGTTGGGCTCCGCCGCGAAAACACCCAGCGACCGCAGAGGCCCCACCGCGACGCAACAATGGTGCGCCCCCATTTGGTCGCGGGAGATAGGCCGCGCGGCAACGCAACACCGACACGCCTCCCCTCCCGCTAGCGCGCCCGACTGTGAGGGACAGAAGAACTGTCCCTCGCACCCGCACCATTGGACGCATTCTGCGCAGGACTCCGTCAAGCCCACGCGGAGCATTCACTCCCGGGATTTCGCTTAGCTTCACCGTGGGTAACCTAACCACGGTTACTGTTGATCTACACTGCCATTATACGCCCCATGCTTATATATGGTGCAGTAGTGTGGTGGCCACGCACGCAACTAAGCACAATCACAAAAAAGCTACAGAGCCTTCAACGCCTAGCCTGCTTGGCCACAACAGGCTGCATGAAGACCACCCCAACAGCCGCCTTGGAGATACTATTGGACCTAAGACCGCTGCACCTAATGATTCAGCAGGAAGCTGGCGCTGCAGCAATCCCTCTAGTCAAGCTCGGGCTGTGGAGAAAGGATGATCGAATTATCCACGCAAGCCTAAAAGGGATCTTAACCAAAGAAATCCCGATGCTAGAGGCCGTTTGCGATCTCATCCCTAAAACTTTTGTCTTTGACAAAAAATATCGCATCCAATTACAGGAGGAACACAAAGACAGCTCTGGCATACACGAAGTCAGAGTTTACACAGACGGCTCAAAAACGAAGCATGGGACAGGTGCGGGCATATTCTCCCATGACTTAAATATCAACATCTCAACATCCCTTCCCTTGGCACTCTTAACAACATATTCCAAGCCGAGTGTGTTGGGATAACAAGAACCGCAACAGCAATCGCGTCTAGGAACGTAAGTGACCTGTCTATACGCATTATCACGGACAGTGTCTCTGTACTACAAGCTCTCGGCAGCAACTGCTTTAACAGCGGCCTCATCATGGAATGCCACCTAGAGCTGCAAAAGATCGCAGAGAAGAATCGGGTTACGCTGCAATGGATTAAAGGCCACAGCAACTCCACAGGCAATGACGCCGCAGACCAACTGGCACGCAAAGGATCGGACACAATGATAATGGGACCCGAGCCGATCGTACCGATACCGGCAAGCCAACTCAAAACGTGGCTACGGGAGAGAACTACACTTGATCACGAAAAACAGTGGGCAGACATAAAAGAATGCAGACAAACAAAAGATGCTATCCCCTGCTTGAACAAGCGACTCTCGCACAAGCTGCTGCATTCTAATAGGAAAACTCTTAAGCATCTGACAGGCATAATAACCGGCCACTGTCCACTCAACAAGCACCTATTCAACATAGGCGTTACGGACAGCCCACTGTGCAGGGGCGTCATGGAAACCGAAGAAACACCCGCGCACGTCATCCTGCTCTGCACAAGTGTGAGCGATCAACGGGAAAAGCTGCTGAACAACCCCAGAACCATGTGTGAGGCTTTGAACGACATCAGCCAACTAATGGCTTTCTGGAAGGAGCTAAGGTGGTATGAGTAGTCGGCGTCAATCAAGTCCCCACTTACGCACAATGTCCCAAATAAGTGGCTAAGTGCGGCAAACCTACGACCAACTAACTAACGTAACATAACATTTAAACGCCTGTGATTATTTATGTATTCGAATAATAAATTGTTGTTAGAAATAACATAAATAATGGGCAATATTTCATATATTTACAAAAAGACAAGCGGGTTATTTATGTGACATTTTTATTATCCTTGACTAACGACAACAATTATAGGATTCTTATTGCTTTTAAAGCTAATAAAAAAAGTAAAATGTAATTGAAAACTACATTTACTTTATAAGCAACTAGACCTCCCTCGTCTCCAGCATCAATAAAATAAATAAATAAAATATTTTTTTTATTCACAGAATTACAGAAAGCATAAAGTCAAACAATAGTATTCTAATATAATATTACTCTTAATGCTAAGAATTTCACTCGATTGGCAAGAACACCATACCCCTGTACTAGTTATAAACTGTATCACAGGCGGTGGGGTCTCTCTTTACAAATCAATTTCAATAATCTATTGATGAAAATTGTACAAAAATCCGTTCAGTTCTTTTTGAGTTTATCGCGTTCATACAGACAGACAATAAGAAAAGGGGATTTCTTTTGATAATATGTACAGAAGTTGAAATATTTCATTATTTTTTATTAATGTTTAAAGATATATAATAAATTCTCTTTGAGATTCGACATAAGCCCCGGGTTTAGAGACGTTTCCAGGAATTGTTTGACGGGCTGTTCTATTTGGATATTCCATGTAAAAGTAGCATTTTTTGTTCTCCAACCTTATTATTATATCTTATTATTATAACTCAATACGGCATTAAAAAATATTCATAAATTATAAAGAAATATTTTGATATTCCATGTAAATGTAGCATTTATTCTCCTACATTGCATATATATCAAATCACTCAATACGGCATTAAAATTATATGTAAAAGTATTTACCCAATTTTTTCCAAGTACGGTTTGAACAAGGTAATAAAAATCATAAAAGTTACTGGTAGAGTCGCAGTATTTCTACGTCAATACCAGTAATTCTTGCAATAGGACAAATCTTCCGTTTTACATAGTATTTTTTATTTTATTGTATCTTCTCACATACCGTTCATAAAACGCTATGGGCTAAAATTTTAGATCAGAATTCCTTACACTCAAAAGGTTTCAAAGTAAGTCTGAAATTCAGTCATTGGTCTGCATGATGATGGAAATTTATTTAAAGATTTTTTCACATCATAACATAAAGCGACCTAAAACTTGTATAATGAAATGTGTAGACATATACGTTTTGCAAATTTGCTTCTCTTTAAGAATTAATAAGCTTCAAAGGAAGCTCTTTTGATCTTGTAACTTCTTGAAATGTATTCACGTTACTTAAAATATATTAAGGGCCTAAGCCAATATCTTCTACAAGCATTGAATAGAATCCTTCGAAGGGTAATATCCTGTCAAATGCTATTTAACAAAATCAGATGTGTACCGATGAAAAGTTAGGTTGTAAGTGTAATCTTATAAATGAATAGCTGACAAAACAGGTAGGTATTTGAGGCACTTATATAAATGTGCCTATTGGTGGAGGAAGCAGAAGTCCTTACCTACGATGAGGTAACACATGTACATACACTTAAATAACAGTATGCCGCGTTTTGAATTACAAGAGTAACCGCGCAAATTTCTAATGGAAATGTTTACCCTCCCTGTGCTACATTACCCGTTTTATTCAAATGTAGGACGAGTATAATAATACTATTCTTACTTTTCATAAAGAGAGATAAAATGTTTGCTTACTTCCGTACAACAATATATTTAGATTCATTTTTATAATAGCAGAGCTCTTGGACATTTCAGTAAAATGTAGGTATATTATTTTACAGTGTTCCCCTTTTTCATATTAATGTGCAGTAGTGAGTCGTAACGATCATATGAAAACTTCTCAATTCTTTCATGTGAATACATACAGAAATACATTATGGCACGACAACATTTACATTTAGTCATTAAGTCAATACCCAAAGTTACACAACTTTTGGATTTTTGCTGTGTCACTTTTATGCTATCTATTTCATATTTTATTTGCTAGAGAAGCAAATAAAAAATTCTGTCATATCTTTAATTGGAACGCTCCAGATAAAAATCCTCAGTGAAGTTACTGAACCCTGCTTACAAATAAAGCTATAGATAGAAGTCTAACTTTGAAAATTTCAATGCTATGTATGAGACAATGACATTTACAATTGTATTCCAACTAAAGGAACAGCCAGGTACATCAATCAATTACCTTGTTAGTCAGCCTAAGGTGACCGTCTAATGGCAAGGGTCAAATAAATTGAATTCTCAATGCAAATCGTGTCAATCTTATTTTTTCTGTGTTGATATGGTCATCAACAAAATAAATATTTTTAAGACACCACAGAAAGGTGTTGTATAATAATTTGGATAAATCCTAGTAAAATGGTGTGACTTTGATCACAAAAGAAATATCCTTTGGTCGGATGTTCAGATATTTCTAAGTGACTCACAGACGGGAGTTAAAAATACTATCGTCAAATATTTATGTTTAGAAGTGTAGTTATTTTTGGTATTTTAAATATAGGATTTCTGCTTTTGTATTATTTGCTACTGTTGTGTAATAGCTGGTGGATGTCTAAATATAGAATGATATTGTAACTTACTAATACAAATATTGGCGAAATATTTATGTTAGTAAGTTACAATAAAAATATGTGGTTTCCCGGACCAATCCCTCGAATGAACCAAGGTGACCTAAGACGAAAACGTAGTTCAATCGTTTAGAAGGTCTTCTAAAGGTCAACCTGTTGAACTTCAATTTACAGCTATGTGGCGATGGACATAAAAAATAATGTGGCTCGCCGACATCTGATATTTGTTCTTAGTTTGGACGTGCAGAAAAGAAAAAAGGTTTAGTACTCAGGTCAGAGGTCTGATGTAGATGGGTATGCCTGCATTCCAGAAGTACTGTACATATGAAAAGAATGAAAAAACAACTGATATTGAAAGATGTCCTGCGTAATCGCCTCAAAAAGCGAGCTGAAATTAGAAGCGGTGCCAAACGCTTTGGGGAGTCAGTCAAGGTCTCACTGCCATTCCAATTGATAGCATTATCGGCATCAGCCATCATTTCTTCATATGAGCTAATTTAACTCAGACCTCATTACTCAGTTCTATTAGGGGCCACATTATAAGGTTCTAATATTTCAACTCGTACTGCAACTCGCCATGAGCTATTCTAAATCGTGCAGATGTGGGAGCTCCATGGTATGGGTCCTATCCAGTTTTAGAAAAAAAATTGTTTAAGGATCTCTACTCCATGTCCATGTAACCTTGTAAGCCCTTACAAAATTCCGAATGTTTCTTTAACGTTTAATGTTATAATATTCAATTAAGTTTCTTACTACGCATTGACCATGGGGAATTATCTCAAACCTGCGCACTATATACTACACGGATCCATATCAGTTGATGGAGAACTGACATTCCTGAGTAGGCCGGTATAATCTGGCGTCAATAGTTCTATGTCATGTTCTGTTGTTCTTTCCAGTGGTTAAACAGCCTACCCGTAATCCAAGTGTGAACCATGAAGCATTCTATACCTATACCTATACCCTGTGTGGGTATTTACGAATACATCACTCAATCCGTCTCGGGAAGTTGTTCTATGTGATCGCTCGCCATAGCTGCATACTTATGTTAGTTTCTAAGTAATTAATCTCTGGCCATCGCTTTCTTGGTCCAACATTTTGCCACACCTGCCTTATTGAATAATAAACAAGCATCAACACCATCTCTTCATGCTCTGTCGGCATATATATGTCTATGATATATTCAAGCGGCCCAGTCCGTGTGGTGACGGATTAAGAATACGGAATGTCACCACCCCATATCATCCCATGAGTGTCGTAAGAGCCGACAGAGGGAACATATTATGCAGAGAACAGCACTGTAAGAGAAGGAAAACTTGATACAAACCCTATGCCAACCCGTTTGGCCAGCGTGTTATAGTAGGCCAATTCCTCCTTTCAAAGGAGAGGCCTAGTACAACAGTGGACTGTTAAAGGCTGATGATGATGATATTCAAGCGGTACTGGCAAACCTCAATGATAGATCGCCCGGCGTCCTGCTAGCAGGACTAAAAATATTGCCGGAAGGACGCAACTTTTCTCGCTCACAGTACTGTAAAACAATATAAATCATAGGTAAAATTTATATAAAAATTGAGCAATTCTGTCTCTTTTATGAGGGAGTAAAAAAAATCGTCCGTCCGACAAGCGATGGCGCATGATCATCCACGAGGGTAGCGCGTTCCAGAAATCTGCAAAGGAAATGGACGGGGTCGAGAACAATTTGGTGAACATTATATGAGTGAAACATCTGGTATTGTGGTTACAATCTTGGCAAATAATAAACAGTTGCCGGTACTCCTAATTCTGAGCATCGAGGAAAAACATTGTAACAGTAACATATGTTGGTTTTAATGTTAATTGAACTATGAAAGTAATATAAATGAAATATTATGTACATACTGCATCTGCAAATAGATCTAAGCAACGTGGTCATTCAAGAAATTGCTATATGGCTTTTCTTTCTTCTTATAGACATCTTGCATTATATAAACGCGAAAGCAACCAAATGTTTAGAAAGTTCAAAGCCTAAGGTACCGTACTGCCGGAAGGACCAGGACATTTCTTTCACATATGTACGAGTATATAAGGTTCGTTTAAGATTCTCCTCTAACCTGGTCTTAAGTGTGTTCTGACGGACCTGATCGACAGGCACACAAACCACATAGAATAATACATTTACTGTTTCCTGGTGTGTTCCGAGGAACTGGTAATGCCATTTTCACATATTTACCATATTTTTCATTTTCGAGTTGGATTCAACCATTACACCTGGGAACTTTCTGATACAGAACGATATGCTTTCAGCCGAGCAAGACTTGCAACGAATTACTTACTGAGGTGCTTACCGGGCACATTATTATCAGAACAAATAGTGACTTTGCTGGGAATACCCTCGTTAGTAGTAAAGTTCATGAGAAACTGTCTTTTACTTTGACGAAAATACAGTCATACAATTTCAACTTCACGCCAAAAACACGGGTAGCAGCGTTTTAAAGCCTAAGCACTGTTGTCAATCAATCAATCAATCAGCCTATCGCAGTCCACTGCTGGACATAGGCCTCTCCCAACACGCGCCACAGTACACGGTCCTCAGCCTTCCGCATCCAGTCTGTCCCAGCCACCTTTTTCAGGTCGTCGGTCCTCCTAGCCGGGGGCCGCCCTACCTTACGCTTGCCGAGACGTGGTCGCCACTCTAGGATACGCTTGCTCCATCGGCCATCAGTCCTTCTACAGATATGGCCAGCCCACTGCCACTTGAGCCTACTGATTCTGTGAGCTATGTCGGTAACTTTGGTTCTTTGTCGGATAACTTCGTTCCGGATTTTATCCTTCAAAGAGACGCCAAGCATAGCCCGTTCCATAGCTCGCTGCGTGACTTTTAGTTTGTGGACTAGTCCCACTGTGAGTGTCCACGTCTCGGCACCGTACGTCATAACAGGTAGGACGCATTGGTTGAAGACTTTGGCCTTCAGGCATTGCGGTAGGGACGAAGAGAAAACTCGACGTAGCTTGCCAAACGCTGCCCAACCCAACTGGATCCTGCGGTCGATTTCTTTCTCGAAGTTGTTTCTACCAAGCTGGACTACTTGCCCAAGGTAGACATACTCTTGAACAACTTCGAGCATCGATCCGTTGACATAAACCGGTCCCGGCACAATGTGTTCGTTGAACATAATCTTGGTTTTATCCAAGTTCATGCCAAGACCGACCCGTCGAGAGGCTCCATTTAGGCTGTGCAGCATCTCGCTCAGCTCTGCCAGGCTCTCTGCCACGATGACGATATCGTCGGCAAACCGAAGGTGGGATATGTATTCGCCATTAATGTTGATGCCCCGTCCAGTCCAGTCCAGCGTCTTAAAGACGTCTTCGAGTGCGTTGGTGAAGAGCTTAGGGGATTTTACATCCCCCTGCCTCACCCCTCTACGCAACTCAATGGGGCTGGTTTTATTGTCCTGGAGCTGGACGGTCATAGTGGCCGTGTCGTACAAACATCTCAACACCTCGATGTAGCGCCAATCGATGCGACACCGCTGCAGAGCATCCAGAACCGCCCAGGTTTCGATGGAGTCGAAGGCTTTCTCGTAGTCCACGAAAGCCATACACAGCGGCTGATTGTATTCGTTGCTCTTCTGTACAATCTGCCGAACAGTATGGATGTAGTCTACGGTGCTGTAGCCTTTTCGAAACCCGGCTTGTTCCGGTGGCTGGAAATCGTCGAGTTTTCTGGCGAAGCGATTTGTTAGGACTCTCGAGAACAACTTGTAGATGTGACGCAGGAGTGAGATGGGTCTGTAGTTTTTCAGCAGGGTTTTGTCACCTTTTTTGAAAAATAGAACCACCGCACTCCCACTCCACGCCTGAGGTGTTAGGCCTTGGTGGATAACGGAATTAAACAGGCTCGCCAGCTCTTTCAGAACTGCTATCCCACCTGCTTTTACGAGCTCTGTGGTGATTCCGTCATCCCCTGGAGACTTGTTCTTGAGCTGCTCGAGAGCCACTCTTACCTCGCCCTGGTTGACATCAGGGATGTCCTCCGTGTAATGGCGCGTCAGTTGGGCTCTGTGGTCATCATCGCTGGGTCTAGTGGGTTTAGGCATCCGTGATGCGTACAAGTCCTTGTAGAAACTCTCAATTTCAGCGAGAATCTCGAACTTGGAGGTTACGGTTTTGCCACCCGCAGTATTGAGTTTCGACAGATGCATTCTACCAAGCTGGCGAGCGAAGACTTTGGTGCCTCGATTCTGTTCAAT
The DNA here is from genome assembly GCA_944739405.2 of Euclidia mi. Taxonomy (NCBI): domain Eukaryota; kingdom Metazoa; phylum Arthropoda; class Insecta; order Lepidoptera; family Erebidae; genus Euclidia; species Euclidia mi. The sequence continues at coordinate 29,402,246 of OX123198.2, read as the reverse complement.
CGCAGCCGTAATGGCGCGGGTATTGGAACATCGGAGGTCACGTCGCACCAGCTTCCGGATCTTCCGGTTTAGGTTTCTTCCATCTATCGAAGACGTCTGCACATATGACATTCCCCATCTTTGCCTCATAAGTTCGAGAGTCTCGTGCGAGAGTTTACTTTGCTTGTTAACGCTTTTTCCGGGAAACACCCTTCGAGACACATCCTGTAGTGTTTTGATCACAGCGTCGGTTTTCTCGTCAACAGTGCCATTGGTTTCCAGCAGTCCGAAACGGTTTTGAAGTTCCAGTTGAAACTTTTCGGATCCTACTGCTAGCTGAGGCGCAGTAGGTCTAAGAGTAGACTTCATCATGCGAAGCCTCTCAGCTCTGAAGTCTATATTTAGAGTGCCTCGGACAAGTCGGTGATCGCTACCGGTATTAAACCTGTTGATCACTGAGACGTCTCTAAATATATACCTCCGATCAGACATGAGGAAGTCTATCTCGTTCCTTGTCACAGTATCGGGGCTTCGCCATGTCCACTTTCTACTGTTGTACTAAGATATAAAATTATGAACTAAATCGGACGGCGGCGTAATTTGTCAAGAGAAGTACCTACAAACCACCTCAGGGGCACTTGAGGTGGTTTGTAGGTACATCCAAGTGGCGAGCGCGACAAAAGTACATTAACCAAGTACGTACGTAAGTGATTACTGCCGCCCGAGTCACAAATGCGTTCCTGAACTTTGAGATAGGAAAAGGAACAGGAGGAGAGAGCGTGATAAGGGAGAAGGAAGAGAGAATGGGGCCTCCGGCACTCCCACTCGCCCAACGAAATGCAACATTATAGAAACTGTTACAGTACGTAGATATTCTGTGAGATGGTAGTACTTCTTCTTCGTACTAGCCAGCCCATTTATGCTGAAAGCCAAAAAAGACGGTTAGAAGAGGCACCTGGGTTTAAGCTGCCCTAGATTCATAGAGTTAGAACAGATAAGGCCCAAATTTGTACCAGTAAAAATCAAAATTTATTAGGTAACTAGAGGATGCCCGCAGCTACGCCCGCATGTTTTAATTTCAACGTTTCTTCCCGATCCCGTGAGAATTTCGAGAAATCCCTTCTTAATGCACGCCTACGGTACCCAAGGAACATACACGCCAGTTTCATGCGCCCAATAGTTCTGTCTGTCAGTCAGTCAGTAGCGCATAAATTTTATATTTACAGATTAATCATTTCGTTTCTTATGTTATTTTATCGTTTCTTTATTTTGGTTATGGTGGGCGATTCCGGACGTGTCAAATATGAAACTGATGGTAATTCGCTTGCGTAAATAACTATTTCTTTGAGATATCCGTATAAATAGTCATTAATTTCAATAAATAACGTAGCTTTCTATAATATCGTTATGGCAAAAAGTATTAATAATGAAATCACCCTGATTTGAAACATGAATTTGAGAATCTCGCAATGTATGCTCTCGAGATGACCCCTTAAATCACTGTCACAAGCAATACACGCAGTCTCTAAATTTTAATCGCTAAATAATTGTCGCATCGGTTCAGATTTAATTACCAATCTTAAACTTTTTTTAAATTCTTATAAATCGTTTTATGTTGATGTAAAAAAAAAGAAATGACGTTGATAAGTGTTGCTTTTGTAACCTATATGAATAAATGAGTTGGAATTTAGAATTTAGCAGTTTAATTCTATAACCTAGCTGAAACACTAGGTCGAAACTAGTGTAATTTGATCTAACTTTATCATTCAGGTAGCTGCTTGAACATATTTTTAAATGGTTGTACAAATATACATTTTTTTATGTAATGCTGGAAAAGCTTGAAAGTAATGTTTCTTTTTACCTGAACTCGGAATGCTTACAGGAGGCTATTACAAAAATATTCTTTTGACACGTTCTAGGTCTCAAGTAGCTTTTTACAATGTTCTCCATATTTTCTTGAAGCTCACGCTAAACAGAAAAACACCACTACATAAGAACAATAAAAATATGCAAAGATAGATGCGACATTGCAGACATTTTCTTCGAAAACTGATCCTCGTGTTTTCTTGACCGTAACCGAATCTATGCTGATCAAATTTTGTTTTACACTGAAAGTACTTCATTCGTTAATTTTGTACTGTGCATGATTATTTCAGCAACTCCCGATTCACAGGTACATTCAAGAAAGTTTGGCAATTATCCAAAAGAGGAACATTTTGGCACGTGGCCGGTAATGGATATCTTTATAATATGATAGTACATACATATGTATACCTAGTAGGTACCTGCCGTAATCCAAGTATGCCAATATGTTATAGGTACATTCCTGACTGGTCTGTTAGGTGGCTAGTGACCGCTATGCCGGAGATCGTGGGTTCGATTTTCCCACTCAGTAGAAATCTTTGTGTAATGAACTTGATTATTTGTTCTGCGCCAGGTATATTCTTAACTATTTAAATTATATATCATATATCATTTGTTTGCCTGTCATAGTACAAGCTCTACTAAGTTTGGGATCAAGCGAAGAGCAAGAGCGTGTGTGAATTATATTATATTATTATAGGTAGTACCTATTCTTTTCCTTTTAAATCTTGTATTTTTTATTTGAGTTGACCCACAAATAGTCTAATTTGACACATACAGATCACACATTGACACATAATTTAACACTTTGTACAATTAACGAACTAGTCGAACTGTAGTTTGATCTGGTTTGATCAGGTTGTCATTACAATGTTGTAAATTGATCTTAACGGGTTAAAAAAGCAGAAAGGTTTGCTTGACAACATACAAAGCCATACACAGATGTACACTTCCAATCGATAAAGAATTTTAAAAATCAATACTGCAAGAAATACTAAAGTGTATAGTTACAGCTTTTAGGAATCTTCACTATATATTGGAAAAGTTCAGCGTGGTCATCCTCCTGCATCAATCATTCAGATGGAGAGTCCAGCGCGTTTTACAAAATGAGAGGAGGCACACTCCATCCCAAATAACAATATATGGAGTTTTAACATTTTATAATAACGAATTCAGCTTTCATTTTCATTCTAATTACGGCTGGGGTCAGACTGCTCTGAGATATGCAATCACACCCTAAAAGTAATTTTCCCTATATCAACTGACACCGACAGTGCTCTTACAAGCATATCATCAGCAAAGAGCCAAAGGTCATGTCCACAAGCCCTCTAACTCAGGCAACACAATATTATTACCTAAACGATGCCAAATCCCTCCTTTCCGTTTCTTTAAAGCATGACATAAGCTTTCAATTATGTATTTTATGACATGTAAAGAATCGTTAACATTACTGTATATCCTAAACCAGGGTAAATAAAATATTATGGTGATAGATATGTTATATAAAGCTGGAGTAAACAAAATCGTAAAATAAATATGTAAATATAACTTTAGTTGTTATAGCGAGGCTCATTGTAGTAAAATTCGGATTAAATATCATCTAAAGCAAAATTGAATTCGATAAGAGAATGAAATTGGTTGTTGGTTGTAAACAATATTACAATTAAAAAGTCATTACTTGAAATAACAATTATAAATGAAATTGTAATTTAAAATATTATTAAAGCTATGAGTGTTAGTATGTGGCATGAAGACAGCGATAGCCGAGTGGAGAGACCGACAGACTGCTACGCAGAGGGTCTCGGGTTCGAATTCACGGCACGCACTCCAATGTCCTTTCGAAGTTAATTGCGTATTAAATTGTTAATTATCGCTTGCTAAACGGTGAAGGAAAACATCGTGAGGAAACCTGCATGTCTGAGAAATCTTCATAATGTTCTCGAAAGACATGTGAAGTCTGCCACCCCGCACTTGGCCAGCGTGGTGGACTATGGCCTTACCCTTCGCATAGTGAGAAGAGGCCCGTGCCCAGCAGTGGGACAGTATTTGTACAGGGCTGGTGAAGTATGTGACTGTGATGTGATTAATTTTTTCCCTTATGTTAATACTAGCTGACCCGGCAAACGTTGTTTTGCAAAATATATATTTTTTTTGAAAAATAGATGTTGGCCGATTCTCATAGATACCGGATAAGCACAAAAAATTACATCAAAATCGGTCAAGCCGTTTCGGAGGAGTATGGGAACGAAAACGGTGACACGAGAATTTTATATATTAGATAATACTAGACAGAAATAGCACTACAAAAACTATAGCCCACTATTTGACCGATACTATTGATGTGAAAGGACAAAGTGAAAACAGTATTACCGCGCCTGTTTAATAGTAAAATAATATATTTGATTTGAATGTAGCCACAAATATAACAAATCACCCAATTTTATACTAAAAAGTAAACATTAAAAATATATGAATATAATTCGAAGCAGTTTATTCTTAACGTCGTAGCATTGGCGTAGCGCTCGGCGTAGAGCCAGAAATCCGTAGCTGTTATTACATACTTGCAATAATGTGTATTATTAAGAAAATGTTTAAGTAAGTAAAAGCTTCTTAAAATGCTTAGTTATCGTTTAGTTTTACATTTATAAGTGTGCTTTCTGATCCATAATGTTGTTTATAGGGTCCACCAAATATTCTTGATTACTGAATCCATCTATTGATATAAAAAAACATTGACACAACAAAAATCTCATATAGGGGACCGAAGTATCTACTATAAAATTAGAAAATATGATGTATATTATATATTATCACTTTGAGAACAAATACTTATAAGTCCTATAAGATTTCTTGATAATGTCTTATTCGTCTGAGCAGCAGTAACCTTGTTCGTCATTTTGTAGCTGATGAACATTATTTATGTTTCATGTGGTACTAATACAACAGGCTTGCACCTACGATACCTATTCCATGTATACAAATTTTATTAATTAATCAATCAACACGTTCAAAAACATGTCAACATAACATACCATAACTTCACGCCTTTATCCCCTAAAGTTTAGGCAGAAGTGTATTAAACACCCACACTTCACGAGTTATGTTTCGGTCCCAATGTAATAGGGGGCGAGCCTAATGCAACCTACCGGGCACATTATTAAGATATAAAACATGTCCTTTCTACATAAGTAATAAATACATACATACATAGTCTCACGCCTATAACCCCGAAGAGGTAGGCAGAGGTGTATTTCCACACCCACTTTTCGCCAGATATACTTTAGTCCCACGTAATAAGGGGCGAGCCTATTGCCGTACCGGGCACATTTCCAGACTCCGTGCTGCTACTGAGAATTTCGTGACAGAAAAACCCAGTAACACTGCTCGACCCAGGAATCGAACCCGGGACCTCCCGATCCCACGCGCACATTTATGCCGCGAGACCAAGGAGGCAGTCGTATAGGGTTTGATGTCAAGTTTTCCGTCTCTACGCAAAGATGGTATTTGCATCATGTTATCCCTTAGTCGCCTCTTACGACACCCACGGGAAGATAGGGGGTGGTGACACTTGTATTCTGTGCCATCAACCACACGGACTACAGACCTCCTTACAGACCTCCTTTTTAGGTTTTGTCTAGTAAATAGACAAAACCTAAAAAGGAGGTCTGTAAGTGATCATCCAAATAAAATGTAGGTAAGTAGTATTTTATTAATCGCAATTTAGCCCGAAGCATTGACCAAATAAGGAATCTCAACTGTTATGTTTGGTTCACATAAATGTCGGACATTCACCTTTGTTACCTAGGGTTGTCATAAAGATATTGTGAATTTTATTATCTTATTGTAAAAAAAGAAAAGCTTAATATTTTCGTCCGAAGGGGCGTTGAACCCTGCCTAGGGCAGACTCTATTAAGAGAAAACTTTGAAACTCATTTTTCTGGAAGGGGGCTTAAATTTTCTTGGAGGTGGCTTGAGCCCTTCATTTTAAACGGGTACCAGTTATCATCGATGTATATACGATAGGCATTAAAATAGAATACATATAACGTCAGCCTACCAATTACTATGAGCATATATTAAAGCAACTACTCTGACTTTTTATGCAATTTCAATGTCAACATAATTACAAAGCTATCTCGTGGCAGCCCTGTTAAGTTACATTCATTTCTGTTATAAGTAAACAAAACACTTCACGCCTTAATTACCGACAGAAGTCGTCAATCAAAATGATTGGCATTCACAAACAAGCAAATTGCAGGTGTCCGTAACTAAACCGTCACTTTCGGTACGAGAAAATGGCGATAAAAAGCAAGTTAGCGCGTTCATTCATGTAGTGCGGGCGTGCGGGGGCGGGCGCGTATGCTCGCACCACACCATCGTCTCGCACTTCACACCTCGCACTTCGCACATTGTCACGTCTCACGCATTCTTTGACAACTACTACCTCGCCGATTACCATTGCATTCTTTCCAATAAATACCACTGTACGCTGAGTTATTTCCTCGCTGTGCACACACGAACATCTCTCTCGATGCGATTGCTTTTGTTTTGAAGCTTTTTAACGTCAGCACGTTTTGCAGTTGTCTGCTATTGCGTACCAGCTTTCGAGTGGGATAACTCTTTCATAGATTCTCAGTATTTGATATGTCGAAATCAGCTGTATGTTTTCATGTCAAAGTGTACAAAATTTTTTGTAGCTTCGAAGAATTCGCAGTTAACTTCATGTATTTTAAACTCTACGGAATAGGCATCGACTCTATTATCGGGTAGTGTGTACATTTTACAGTTTTTTACAATTTTATTTTTTATTTATAGTCACGCCTGTATCCCAAAGAGGTAGGCAGAGTTGTAAATATTACACCCAGATTTCGCCATGAATTTTTAGGTCTATTGCCGTTACCGGGCACATCACCAGACTCCGAGCTGCTACTGAGTATTCGGAAAACCCAGTAACACTTCCGCCCGACCCGGATATCGAACCCGGGACCTCCAATTAGCAGTCGCATACGCTATCCACTGGACCACGGAGGCAGTCACAATCTTTACAATATTTTATCTAATCCGGTATTGTAAATATTGTAATCTCGAACCTGAAAAATTTCGTGTAAGTAAGCTCTATCCTATAGCGTGGAAAAATCGCGTCGTTGTATGCGTGTATGTTGCATCGTAGGCAACATTCAATGTTTCACGAAATAGATTGTGACGCTATCAATTTAGGCAAAGTATTTATTTTCGGTAACTTAAAGGAAGAAATTCGTTCCGTGGCTTTCGTAGTCACTCTTCGGCAAAGGTTGACAGACGTCGTCAAATCTTTCTCGGTCTGCGAAAAGTGAAGGAAATGACGTCGCTTTTATTTTCATTGAGATGGGATATAAACAAGAGTGTGGCGCACGAGTGCGGGCGGGGTCACTTAAAGTTAGTGTCGGCTCGTAAACGTATCGGCCAGGCGGGGGCTACTGAACGCTCGCCGCCGCCGCCGCCCCGCGGTTACCGCACTCGACACGCTGCCGCACGTCGCCGACGCTCTGAATCGCACCCATTCACACATTAGCTTACACTGGATATACCCGCAGGTTTTATTTTGCAAAATTTGTGATGGGACAATATTCCCTTATACCACTAATCATAATTAGTTTGTGTTTTAGTGTTCCTTTATTCCAGTATTGAAAAGAAAACTGCAAATATAGGATACTTCGCAAAATATACCTGCACTGTAATAATAATCCCTATGAATCCCATGTGAAGTACCTGTGCAAAAGGTACTAAAGAAAAATTACTAATGATACGGCAGCTTTTCAATCTATTCTGCTGGATGTATGTAGTACCTAAATATAAAAATTATTTTGAAAAGTCGGTAATTTAATAGAATATAGTCATCAAAATATGTTATGTCACATTTTTTCGTTATAATCACTAAAATTCACGCAATATTGAATGTTGCACGTGTTGTTTGTTGCCATCAACAAGCAATGCAAATAAGGTACATACATATTGGTACGATCAAATTTTGTACAACAAAAAATTTAATGCAAAGATCACCGCCATTATATTAACAAAAATAGAAATAGTTTTAAATAAGTAACATTAGCGAAGTAATAACAAAAACAAACGTTGGAAAACTATGAGCAAATAACGGTATTTGTTACAGGGCATGTCCACAATAGGCTCCCCTGGGAAAGGCGGCGGCGGCGTTCCGACAACAGACAGCGGGTGTCAGCCGCCACGTGCTACCCAAGGCCACTCGCTTAGTGTCAAGGTCATTGCCACTCCAGCTCAGTACACGCGGCACCCACGCCTCTCCTGTCACCACAAATAGACCGACCTACTCTACACCACTGTGATCTACCGCAACGACTCGGCACGAGCCCACTACTCCACAGCCACTACGGCCGACAAGTTTTTTTTAGCGTAGGAGACAGGCCTCACCTGTTCTTCTTTATAACATGTTTAACAAACCTGTGAGCTATGTGTAATATGCATACGGAAAAGCTTCTGTCGCATGCACCTCTACAAAACAAGATTTCGTTCTTACACAAGATCATTTTACGCAACATCAATCTGTTGAATTACACATGTTTTCTTATACCTATATGTTGTTTATGTAAGTCCACATAACATGAGGCAAAGCAGCGAGTACCGAGTATGCTTTGTGCAGTAATTGCCGTATTATGTATCTGATCTACATCGCAGTAGCGCAATCTCAGACTCATTATGAGATAAGTAATCAATGTTTACGATTTAAGGCAAATGAAGAACATGTAAAGTAATATTTCAAATAAGGAAACATCGCCAAAAATAAATATTTGCAATAAAAAACCGGTAGGCTCCGTCCATCTAAGCCAAACATTTTTACTTTCAAAACTTAAGAAAATCACCGTTCAATAAGAATGAGTCATTTCATGAATCACCAAACGTTACAATAGCGCCTGTCATACCCACCGTCTCTAAAGTATGATAGTTAACTATATGTACTCTTAATATAAGTATAATTACTTGCTTGATACCCGTGGGAAATTAATTTTCTTCAATGCTCTTAACGTTTGCAACGTTTCATTACTTTCTAAGGTAATATTCTTTTGATGCTAAAATGAAAATTTTAATAAATTAAAGTCACTTTAAATTACATAATGTAGTTTTCCACCTCCATCAAGAATATGTGTAACTTAACCTAAAAGGTTAACCCTTCCAAAAATATTTTCTAAATATAGTAACCAAACTCACACCTAAGTTTACAAACCACGTAAAGTTCCCAAAGCTTAAAATCCTGAGGATTTCAGTAACTTAGGAAACGATCAATTTCTGGCCACCGAACGGCAAGTCGCTCTGGGAGTATTCACGGTTATATTACCGACGGCGATTAACTCGACCCCATGTTAATTTTACAGTCTAAAGAAATTATATACCATAAGTACATATTTTTAAACCTATCTAGTGGTTGACGATGCATGCTCCTATGGAGTACTACCCGCAACTTGGAGTATTACGGGTTTCCTATAGGTACATAGCGAAAACGCTTGCTTATTTAGAGGAAATGCATTGAATAAACCAAAATGATTATAAGTATAATAGGTGCAATAAAAATCTTGGTAATTTTATCCGAAGAACGTTGGTATGTTTCAACCTGCGTTAAAGATATGTAGGGACATACCAACGGTAGGCACCGCAATCCCTTCGTCTGTTTCACCAGTGGGATCTCTAATGAATGACGTCAAATTAAGCTCTAAGCTTAACAGAAAACATTACTGGGACCTTAATTCGCGATTAAGGCAAACATAGTGCGCGGGGTGAGTGGTGGTGTGGAGACGAAGGCTGCGGAGTCAGTGCATGTGCGGGTGTGTGGGGGGGGTGCGGGGCGCGGGTGCGGGGCGGGCGACGCGGCCGCCACTTCTCTGTACTCGAGGAGCCCCGGTACACCTCGGTTTCCGGCGGGTGCTCCCTCGCGGATTCGCAAGTATATCCCGCCGCGCCGGGCCCGCGTGCCGGCCACGTGGTCACCGCTCACCTACTGGCGACAACCCGCTTTTTTACGCGCACTCCATTGATAAAACACTTCTAATTAAGTATCGGCGTTAAAGTAATCTCTACGGTTTCTAATTAAGTGCACTTTTTCTTAGATTGTAATTGATGTAGAAATTGCTTAGTTTAAGTCATTATTACGTAATCATTAAATTGCGTAAGTGTGTTTAAATTCTTAAGAATTAGATTAAATAAAAACGATATACTAAAAGCACCGCTGGATAAACTTTACGGTAACTTTTCCGAAGTGATCGAATATTTTGTTTTGAATATTTTAACAAATATAAGTGGAAGTTGCTCCATAATATAACAACAACATACCTTTTTCCGACTACTTGCATACAAAATATAAACTGAAAGTGCATAAATAAGTTCAGAAAAGTTGCCGTCGGCAAAACAGCAAGTCTTGTGCGTTTTCCTAGCGATACCATTTGCAAAATACTTTTAGCTATTACAAATATTTATCTAAAAAACTTATATTCTAAACACGGGAATAAATTCGATAAATGATAGTACTACAAACACATGTTTAAACTCGTAGAACAGTGTAGCTATTATTGTAACCTTTACGTCTTATCGTAGCTGTTTAATAAAGTTCAATGTACACTGCTAGTTAATATAAACCTTTTGCTCTTATGATAAAATATTGTCTATAAATTTAACATCTAATAGTAAACATACCGACTTGTTAAGAACTGTATGGCTGTTTATCCAAGAACACCGTAGCCCGGAGCGACGAGGAAAATTGTGAAACGAACAGTAATCTTTTTAAACATAGTAAATGGACCGTCATTATAAGGTTACGGATATAGTGCACGATTCCGCAGTCGATGAGACAGAATGGAGTCAGTGCAGGCTACACCGGAGGATCAAGAGAGAGCTTACAAACTCTACAATATGTACAAGGTGAGCTATGCTTCAGTTAGTCCTACTTCTTATAACTCTATATTAAAAACATCAAGAATTACTTTTCAACGCAACTTTTATAGTGGCCTTTCCCATGTCTATATCCATTCATTCTTTATTATAATTTTTCTATTTTTAGTATAGACCCGACTCTAAAATGTATTGTCTCAAGATCAGGTTTATTATAACTTTATAGCCAAGATGTTGGCCGTGGGTCCTATCCTAAAAATAGATTCATACGAAACTTCTCGTGGACGTTTTCCGAGAAAATTTTCAGGTGATTGGCAGTGATAACATTATAATTAATTAAGTATATAATTACTCTGAAATATGTAATTTTTATAGGGAATATTCTTGTTTCATTCATTCATTCATTCATTCGTGCTTGTTCACATTTATTGGCAATATTAACTGTATGAGATACGTTTGTCGGTATTGTTCATAAGTTGATTATCATTTACTTATAAATTTAACAAGACTATTTACTTCGGATTAATATACTTACAGGTGTACTGCACCCGACGTGGAATTCGTCATTAATTAAATGGCCAATGTATCTACAAGTATCTACAAGGTCCTCAAATAGACAAGCTAGAGACTTCTTAAGATTAAAAAATAATAACAACTCTATCTTTAGAAGTTATTACCATGATTGGAATTATACTAGGCATTATAACAAGTCTCTAGTTATTACTATGTAATTATCATAGAAAAAATCTATAGCAATACATTTACATTTTTTGCAGAGTAACAAAAAATGTATCTGTTTTCGTTCCATCCATCAGCGTCTATTAAATATTAATAATATGTGTAAAGCACCGTGAGCTTTATTCTATTGTTGTAAGAAGATTAACGCAAAAAATAATTATGGTATTTTATCCACATACATACATACATAGACTCACGCCTGTTTCCCCGAAGGGGTAGGCAGAGGCATATTAAACGCCCACTTTTCGTCAGTGTTTTGATCCCACGTAATAGGTGGCGAGCCTATTGCCGCTTATCGGGATATTTTGTTTGCCAGAGCCTCGTCCGTTGATCGGCAGGTGCACCACTTGCAGGTGAGGTTGGCTTGGGACCCTAAGTTCTTGGTGGGAACCCTATGCACCCTATACACTAGGTATTTTATCCATGTTTTATTATTAAAAAACATTAAGGAATAAAGACCAAATAATATCAAATACGATGCGAATACCATCTTTGCGTAGAGACGGAAAACTCGACATCAAACCCTATACTACTGCCTCGTTGGTCTCGCGGCATAAATGTGCGCGTGGGATCGGGAGGTCCCGGGTTCGATTCCTGGGTCGGGCAGTGTTATTGGGTTTTTCTGTCACGAAATTCTCAGTAGCAGCACGAGTCTGGAAATGTGCCCAGTACGGCAATAGGCTCGCCCCTTATTACGTGGGACTAAAGTATATCGGTCTGTGTGGAGAACCTTGGGGGAGGCCTATGTTCAGCAGTGGACGTCGTTTGGCTGATATGATGATGATGATGATGAAGTATATCTGGCGAAAAGTGGGTGTAGAAATACACCTCTGCCTACCTCTTCGGGGTTATAGGCGTGAGACTATGTATGTAATATCAAATACACTTACAAATATAGTCTCTACGAGGCATTTATCATCGGAGAGGATCTAAAAAATTCTGCTCAAAATTTGTATTTATTTTTTTGCAAAAATTCTGAACTATCTGATAAGACTACGAAACGGATCCCAGGTTCCATGGTAAAAGTCTTGGATCCAATCGAGAACCGTAGGACGATGATGATGATGTAAGACCAAACAGGATTAACTAATATTATAATTATAGGTATGGATCCTATTTTAGTTACCTATGGTTTTTTTGTTTTACTCGGTACAGTTTTTCTTCACATTTTGTCTAAGAGGGAAACCTATTCCGCATATAAAATAAGTTTTCCTTGAAACGTTTTAACATTTTTTTGCGGCAAAACTGCGTTATTTTTGTCAATGCTACGAAATTAAATATATATGTCATTGGTCTCGTGTTATGCAATCATTTTGCATTGGAATTGTATTTGGAATTGAAATGTTCTCGTGTAAAACACCACATGGTAGAAAAAATTCTTCATGCTGGGACAGTAGTCGATAATGTGCCCGAGTTTGTAGTACAAAGTACGCTTTCAACCATATCCTCGGTTATATACATTTAGATGTGCATTCTGTAAGACATTATGGCGTCTTCAGTTTATTGATGTATTTGTAATTAGGTACTTGCTAACTGATTTATTTACGCAGAACCAAATCGGTAACTGGCACTGGCAACGTGAACTTTTATTTCCCAATAAACTAGGTCGCCGCTTTTAAATGAAAAATTGATTTTTTTATACCTTCTCTAGTTTATAGAAAACTGCTATTTTTGAAATTTTCTTCTGTCGGATAAATTGGAGATAACATATCAACAACAAGCGACGCTGCAAGCTACTGTTAGTCTTCGGATAAAAGTAAATAAAATAGTGCCCGGCTAAGCTAAGCGTTATTGTTGCTCTAGCAGTTTTAGATAACGATAAAAAATATACAATCAAATTACAAATATTATATTATTTAGACAACTAAATTTCAAATCGCAAGCAATATTAAAATGAAAACGTGAACAAACGTCAAATAGTGAACTTAAATAATATGTATATGACTGCCTCTGTGGTCCAGTGAATAGCGTATGCGACTGCTGATCGAAAGTCATCGGGTTCGATTCCCGGGTCGTGCAAAAGTGTTACTTGGTTTTTCCGAATTCTCAGTAGCAGCACGGAATCTAGTGATGAGCCCGGTAACGGCAATAGGCTCGCCCCCTATTACGTGGGACCAAAAATTTATGGCGAAATGTGGGTGTAATGTTACACCTCTGCCTACCCCTTCGGGGATAAAGGCGTGAGACAATAAATAAAAAAAATCTGTTCCGATTTCTAGGGTAAGGCGCATACAATCAGATCTACAGACGTCCTCTCTGTCTGTATGAACGCGATAAACTATAACACCAATCAGTACATAGCGCGATTTCTGATGGAGGTGAACATTCACGCGGGCGGAGTCTCGTAGTTGATAAAATAAAACATTACTCCGTACACTTTAACAATATCAACGTTGTGGATGTTTCAAGCTAAACTTCAAGGTTAGGGTAGAAACAGACCTGTGTTTTTCCGCATACGAATAGGCCATTCGCCACACAGAAAAACACATGCAGGTGTCGTATGTAGATTTGAGTTTATATACACGTTTTACATAGTGAGCTTTTTATCAAAGCTCAATCCAATAAACCGGCTCCAGTTGACATGTTGTGCCACATCAGTGACGTAGTATCTCTCAATGTTATGCTTCAGTAAATATATTGTAGGCATCTTTATCTTTCACGTACGTTTATGTAGAGAGAAGGGTTACTGTCTTTATATTACCAAAAATTTTCTTTAATTTTACTCTGCTGATGAAATGACCATGCACATGGTACAAAAAATCATATCATAGAGCTGTACCTATAAATAAAATTCGAGCGTTACTGACCTACTGGCTGACACAGCCGGAACTACTGAGCACAAGGCGCTAAAATTTGGTATGCACTTTCTTTGGGAACCGTAGGGGTGCGAGAAGACGGGATTTTCCGTAATTCTCGCGGGATCGGGAAGAAACGAATAATTTGTGGCTGTGGTGGTATCTGTTAGTGATCAATATGAATTCATTATTAGCCCTATTTCTATCCTGCAAGCTACGCACAGGACTCTTCTCATTATGAAAACGGTTAGGACATATCCCACAATGCGGGTTAAGTGTGGGTTGGTAGACTTAACATATATTTCGAGAAAATTACGGAGAACTCTCAGACATGCAGGTTTCCTTCCGATGTTTTCCTTCACCGTTTTGCAAGCGATAATATAATTAACAATTTTATTCGCACAATACTTCGAGATAAGAGCGCCGTGGGTTTGAACCCGAAACCTTGCGCACCAGCTCTTTGGTCTCTTCGTTAGGTTATTACTCGTGTACTAAGTTTAATCAATTTATTTGTAGCACAATGGTCAAGCCATTGAAATGGCCACAATCGGAGATGGGGTCTATCTCTATCTATTATTTAAAGAGCAATTGCCTCAGTTGTTCCAGGTTAAAAACACATTTGTACACTAAAGTCTACTTCGTTTAACTATCACTGAAACTAAGTTCTCTACTTTATGCTTACTCTTACATAGACTATAAAAATCATTGACGTTATTTTAATGACAATATTATCTTTAATAATAATAATAATTATCTTTATTGTGGATCATAGGTATAATACAGATGTTTTTTTTTATCTTCTTCTTATTTGATACAATAAACCTAGACTTTTTAAAGTTATAATATATACCACTGCACAGATTCAGCAGCTAGACATTTTGTAACTAGTGTGGAAAAAATTACAGCTTAAGCATAAGGACATAAGCCGTAATCTCTGCCAAGAAAGTTTAAGAGATTTCATGTAATCGACATCGACATCTGTGTTCTTTACATGAGCTATGCTATCCTAATGGGGGAGGTCCTGAGACCCACCCCATTAGCTAGTTAACTGCACTATTCTAGATAGATCTAATTTACCATCTCTATTTAGTAAAAAAACTTGAAATCCTGCGCAAGGCGATGAGATTTTTCAGACAACTTTGTTTGTTACATAGGACCCAGGGGCCGAGGACCCACCATATTAATAAGTGGGCCCATTAGCTAGTTACCCATACTATTCTAAACTGATAGATGAGATATGGATTACTGTGTCATCTCTATTCAGTAAAACAAATACTTGCCATCATGCACTAAATTATTCAGTGCCTTATTTGTGTTCGTCATGCTATGAAAATTTGGAATGCCTTGTCCACCTGCTTTGGTAATCCCGGATTCTTCATGGATTCAAAAATATATTTTTACTGTCACGCCATATTTTCAAATAATTAGGTACGCGATATAGACCCGTAACACAAATATGAATAAGTGAAAATATCTAACAAAATTAACAAGTAAAAGGACTCTGGCGCCATATTTACAATGTGATTAATAGGCACGATGCGTGTTCGAAAAAGAGGAAGTGAAAAAACATTGTGAATATAGACCTAGTGAAGGGCTGCTTATTTTATATCAACCGTTAAGTAAAACCGTTGTACGGTACTAAAGCAAAACCGTATAAGTACTTTTCCTTCTCTCCAAATAAATAATAAACAAACTAATATTTAAGACCCTGCTATACGCTGACGATCAGATTCTATTTGCATCGTCAGCGTCAGATTTGCAGCAGATGGTCACCATGATAAATGAGGCTCATATGAAGAAAGGTATGAAAGTTAATGTTAACAAAACCAAAGTCATGGTCATAGACAGGGACGATAGTGTAACTAAATGTGACGTAATGATAGGAGATGAGAAAGTTGAGCAAGTGAATGAGCTTGTGTATTTAGGGTCGTTGTGTATGTAGGAGAGATGAAAAATATGAGGGAGATATTGAAAGGAGAGTGAAAGCAGGAAATAGTGTGAATGGTGCCTTACAGTCCATCACCAGCAATGGTATTATCCCAAGGCAAGCTGGCCTTGCTATACTGCAGGGAGTTTTGATGCCAACATTGATGTATGGTAGCGAATCATGAGTATGGCAGAAGAAGCATGAAAGTAGGATTAATGCTGTAGAAATGAGAGCCTTAAGAAGTATGTGCGGAGTAAGTTTGATAGATAAAGTGCGTAACAGTGTGATGGTATATGAGAAAAGTGTGGTCTAAAAGAAGATGTAGTGACAAAGATTGAAAAAGGAATGTTGCGTTGGTTTGGACATTTGGAACGGATGGATGCAAGAAGAAATACGAAAGGAGTGTATCGTGCGAGAATGAATGGAAATGTCGGTAGGAGTCCTAGGCGGACGTACACCGACCAAATAGGTAACGTACTGAAAAAGGGCCAAATTAAAAGTACCCATAACCGACGCCAATGCATGATGAGGTTAGTGAATGTCGAGGTAGCGAAAGAGGTATGTTTGAATCGAAGCATGTGGCGTTCCATAGTCTTTGCCTACCCCAATGGGAGACAGGCGTGATGATTTAGATAGAGATAGAAACAAACTAATGCAGCGATAACCTCTTAGAGACTGATGCGAGGCTGCTACGCAGATGATCTCGAGTTTACGAGCCCAAGACACCCAACACAAACCTTTTGAAGTTAAGTACATATCATTTTTATATTGTTCTTGTTAAACGGTGAAGGAAAATGACATGAAGAAATCTGCTTGTCTGAGAGCTCTCCATCATAATATTCTCCAAAGACATAATTATGAAGACTGCCAACCCGCCAAACAGCGTGGTCGACTGGCTGAATTTTAATACACTAAGGACTTGTTTTAACCGTTTTTATACAGAGATCCATATGCAAATTATTTAGGGAAAACCACCAATTGCAAAGTGTCTCCCCTCCCCCTTTGTCTTCTAAACCGTAGTAATGGGGAGCGAGCAAACTATATTTTTATTGACATACATAATGAACTTTCAATAAAAATTGTAATAATCGATTACCCTAAACTTACATTTGCAAGCGAAAAATTAAAATTGTGTAAAATTGTGATCAACTCCTTTTATCCTCAGAACGTTAGGTAAGGGATACCTACTACGGAAAACAACGTTGTGCATGACCCGACATGCACTTGGCCGGTTTTTGGTTTTTGTTGTACCAATAATTTTCGTATTCCGAACTAGAACGTATTATAATGTCTCGTTTCATTAAAGTGGGTTCTCAGTTACATTCTCGTCGCCGCAAACATCATTGGGCTCTACAACCTAGTGCCCAATGATGTATTTTGTTTTCTTCACATTTTTATACAATTTTCTACTCTATTTCCTGGAATATAACATGACATGTTCATATTACATAACACGTCTTTATACCGAGAAATATTGATCGATTATATATTTAATCAGAGTAGTGAAATCCCGGTGAAGAGACTAGTAAACCACGCAAAGGCGGTTCCAACCCATTGCGATCACCACTGGTTTTCGAAGCTATGCCCCTGTCTCGGCGATCACGTTAAGCCATATGTCCATTGTGATTACGATCTTACTGGGACTTGAGAGTCATTACGAGAAGTCAGTACAAGTTAGTACCCTCAACTATCTGGACACTAGTATACACAATAGTACTGAGCTGTCACTTTGAGCAGCAAAGCAGCAAAACAGGCGTTATTTGCAATAGTTTTAGTTCCTCTCTTTTGGCTTTAATATGATTTTTCCATGTCAGCCGCCTATCAAGGTGCATTCCCAGGTACTTTACGCTATCGCTTTGTGGTAACAAGTTGCTACAAAGGTATACTGGCGGACAATTGCTCTTTCTCAGGGTGAATGTTATATGTATCGATTAGGAGGTACTAGCTTTTATTTTCCATTTGGACAACCAGACATCTATCTCGTTTAGTCCGCACTGTAGTAGTTGTGATCCATGGGCTGGATTGTCGCTACTAGCCAATATGGCAGTATCGTCAGCGAATGTGGCTGTAGTTATTTCCGGTACCTCGGGCAAATCTGCAGTGTAAATTGAATATAGGACAGGTCCCAGTACCGACCCCTGCGGCACACCTGCCAATATGTCATAAAATTTTGAGCAGTCTGCGCCTTCTTTTACTTGAAATACTCTTCCATCCAGGTAAGATTCCATGAGTGTAAAGAAATTGTATGGGAAATAATTCTTAATCTTGTATAGTAGACCTTTATGCCATACTTTATCGAACGCCTGTTGTATGTCGAGAAAT
Organism: Euclidia mi; assembly: GCA_944739405.2. Taxonomy (NCBI): domain Eukaryota; kingdom Metazoa; phylum Arthropoda; class Insecta; order Lepidoptera; family Erebidae; genus Euclidia; species Euclidia mi. Next base: position 29,383,730 of record OX123198.2, on the reverse strand, counting down.
GCGGACGAACAATACTCTTTTCTTTCCTCATCTCTGATTTTGTTGGTGACACGATGGACTTGTTCTATTGTGAAATGGTACTGCCTAAAACCAAATTGATGGTCAGGAATAACTTTCTCGGCTTCAATAATGGGTCGTAGTTTGTGCAGAATGATCTTTTCACAAGTCTTGGATAAGATTGGTAGTAGGCTGATAGGCCTGTAGGACTGGACTTCATTTGGAGGTTTTCCTGCTTTATGAATCATTCTTATCTGAGATATCTTCCACATAGATGGAAAGTACTGGACCCTCAGAATGCTGTTATATAAAACAGTTAGGAATACTACGGCCTCTTTAGGTTGTTGCTTGAGGATTTCTGCCGTGATCAGATCAACCCCTGGTGCTTTCTTATTTGTAAGATCATGAATTGTTCTCCATACTTCTTTTACTGTGGTTGGTTTCAAAGGCAATGACATCTAAAATGGTTCTTCCAGAGCTTTGAGCACTCGATGTTCGTGTTCCATATCCATTGTCGAATTCGGTAAGAAAACAGATGCCACTTATTACTATTATTTCTCAGCGGTGGCTTAGCCTCTTGGGGTCTATTTAGAGCTTTAGTGAATTTCCAGAGGCAATAGTTAGTAGAAGCTGTTGGTGTTAGTGATTCCAGCGTAACCTCAAGTGTAGAATTATGCCAGTCTTTTATTAAGGACTTCAATTCTTTTATCGCTTTATTGAGGTTTCTTTTATCCTCACTGTTTCGACTTTGATGCCATATTCACTGAAGTCTCCGTTTTTCTAAAATTCGTGTCCTTATTTGCAGAGGGAGGTTCACAGTACGGGGATTGTGTTCAATGACTGGTGTAGTTAGTCGAGCAGCCTCTTGTATAAGTAATGTGATAATTTTCGTTGCATTATCAATGTCTTCTGGTGACTTTAGTGCGATTTTTAAGTTTATATTATCATCTATATATTCTCAAAATGAGTCCCAATCTGTGTTTTTATTAGTAAGTGATGGTGGCTTCTCTATGTCAATCACCATAGTGCTCACCGTGAGAAGTACAGGGGTGTGGTCCGAACTACTGTCCAGGCATGGTTCAGCCTTGAGATAATGTTTAGACAGACCTTTGATAACAAAAAAGTCCAGGAGATCTGAAATCTTACCTGTGTCAGTGGGCCAGTAGGTTGGTTCGGCTGCGGATATTGCATAAAGGTTATTAACTGTCAAACAGTTTTGCAGTTGCCTGCCTCTAGTTATAATTAATCTAGACCCCCAGTGTGTATGTTTCGCGTTCCAGTCTCCGCCAGCAATAAATCGCCCCCCCAGCGTTTTAAAGAAGAGGAAGAACATTATGTCATTTAATTTGTGTTTTGGCGGGCAATATACAGCAGCAATATTGAAGAATGTGCCACTACTGTCGCCTGAATTGCCTCTGTTTTAAATTCATGAAGAAGATGACGTTTAACAGTATCACGTATTATGATAGCTGTTCCGGCATGTCCCATCCCATCAGGATGGTTAGTGATGTAGGCCCTATATCCTCTGATCTTTATGTTACTTGAGCTGGTGCAGTGGGCTTCAGATATAAGGACAGTATCAAGTTTGTGTGTTCTTATAAGTAGCTCTACTTCGTCTTTATTGGGAGCTAATCCGTTTGGGTTCCAGGTCGCCAGTCGTAGAACTGTCATTTTGTTAGTTTGGTAATCAGTGTTGTTATGAGCTGCATTAACGTGCCCATTTGTTATAGTATTAAATCGAATTGTTGTGTTTGCTTTGCGAGTATTTTTTCAAGGTGGGAAGTGTTTGGGGCTCTGGGATAGGGAGTTGTTCTTGTTGGATATTCTTAGTTTTTGTCCATGATGGTGGGTCATGAGCCCATGAGTTAGTCATTTTACTGTCTTCTGTATAGTTATTTACTGGAGCAATTGCTGGTAATGTTGGCTTTAATGTGGTATAAGATTTTCCTGTTTCTTCTTTGATTGAAATGGTTTCATCTTTCTGGCTAAGATTTCTTGATAAACCTCGCACCCTTTATGATTAGCTGGATGAGGACCATGGCACAAGGCACAAGTAGCTGGGGTATTTCTGCCATGTTTGTTGCATTCTGATGTTTCATGCGGTTGTGCACATTTGACACAACGGAAGGGTCTTGTGCAGTAGTTTTTCGTGTGTCCATACTGCTGGCATCTGTGGCACTGCATAATGGTTCTACTCTTTTGTGGTCCTCTATCTGAACTGATTGGTGGTATATATATTTTAGTTCCTTGACTGCTTTGTTTTTTGGTCCAGGTAGGAGGTCAACAAAGAATGTGGAAGTTGGTAATTTTCAGGGCCATTGATTAAGGCAGCGATAGCCTAGTGGAGATACCAACAGACTGCCATGCAGAGGGTATCGGGTTCGAATCCACGGCGCGCACCAATGACTTTTCGGAGTTATGTGCGTATTGAATTGTTAATTATCGCTTGTCCCGTGCCTCGGAGAGCACGTTAAGCCGTCGGTCCCGGTTGTCATGAAGATCTTTGACAGTCGTTACAGGGCGTCAGTACCTTTTAAATAAACTGACACTAGTCTAAACCATGGAATTCGGGTTGCAGAGGTCAGAGAGGCAGTTGCTCTGTGGAAAAGCTAATAGACTAGGAAGCGGACCCCAGATTGAAACTGGGATAACGCTAAGAGAATGATGACTTGGCATTGATCACTTCTCCTACAACAGTGTTTGTGCCAGTGCTTTCAATAGCTTCAACCACTTCACTAATTGGAGTAGTATGATGAAGGTTCTTTATCACTAACCTAAAGTTTCTTTCGTCTTTCCTCCTGAAAGTATGACCAATCAGTCCTTTTACACGAACAAGGCAGATAAGCTTTTTATACACCTCAACTTCGTTACAGCTAATTCTTATTTGGTTTCGGTTGACTACTTTGAAAGTGAATTGGTCCCTTTCCACTGCAGTTTTTAACAAATCAGTAAGCTTTCCAACATCAGTCACACCATACAGGACTATTGGCGGAGGTTTGCTGGGTTCTTTTGGTGTTATTTCATCTTCCTTTTCCGTGAGATCAATAGTTAATGAGCTGAAACAGTTTGAGGTTTTGATTCCTTCTGGAGATGTAGTAATTTTCTTCTTTTTTCTATGATTAGGCACTTTTTGCCATTCAGGTGGATTAAGGGTTGCTGGTGTGGTGGCTTCATCTTTTTCATTTCCTATAATTGAAATTGTTGTCCGTGTGGTGACGGATTAAGAATACGAAATGTCACCACCCCATATCATCCCATGGGTGTCGTAAGAGCCGACAGAGGGAGCATATTATACGGAGAACAGCCCTGTAAGAGAAGGAAAACTTGATACAAACCCTATACCAACCCGTTTGGCCAGCGTGGTGTAGTAGGCCAAATTCCTCCTTTCAAAGGAGAGGCCTAGTCCAGCAGTGGACTGTTAAAGGCTGATGATGTATGTATAATTGAATCATCCTCCTTTTGATCCGTCTTTTCGGTAAGTTCCGGTAGCTGTTTTTCTCCTACAGAAGTACTCCTTGGCCTGGTGTTGAACAAGCCTGGGTGAAAAGCTTGTTGTACCATCTTCTTATCACTACGTGCAAGCAAAATTTTGCCTCCCCCAGATACGGTGAGGCTGTCTGAGTTTCCCTGTGGGCTCTTCTCAGAGAAGGATTCTCCAGCACGGCTGGTACCTTCCTGGGGTATTTTGTTTTCGAATCTTGCTTTCATTGTATTTTTTCGGCATACTTATCGAGTATGCGCCCTGGCCTTTGGGAAGTCTATATACAAGGCAGCCCATTTGGTTTATTGTTTGGAGTACCTTCTCCTAGACCAACAGCCACCCAAGGCTCACGAGGTTGGTCGCCCCGGGTCAGAGCTTCGCTTAGAGTGGCGGCTCCTCCTCGCCACTGTCATCCACACGTCATTGGGTATAGCGCTACTTTATAGGAGTTGGCCCGCCATGGCCAACCCCAGCACCCCTCCGTTGGACCGCCCAATTGTCCGCGACAGCACAAGGCTGCTAGCTCCCATATCTGGGAGCCGTTCCGCTATCCGCAACCTGCGACGCGTGTGGCGGCATAGGGCATATGCCTCTGGGTATGTGGCCCAGTACCACACTTTGCTGTGGTTGTTGTGTCGTAACAGTAAACTGTACATTGACAACAAGCTCCTAATATATAAAATCATACTCAAACCAATATGGACTTACGGGGTACAACTGTGGGGCTGTAACTCCAATATAAGTATCAACCAAAGAATGCAAAATATCATTCTACTTACAATCGCCAATGTTCTTGGTTTGTCACCAATGACGAAATACACCAAAACTTTAAAATTAATTCCGTAAGAGAAGAAATCCGGCTATACTCCGGAAAATATCAACACAGACTCGCTGAACATCCAAATGAGCTGGCACTCCAGCTAAATACTCAGGCATATCCAAAACGGCTTAAAAGGCACGACATGTTGAAGCTACCAGATAGGATGTAGCCTAACTAAAGCACGAGTAGTGCTCTCACTATAGTGCACACTCTCCACAACTTATTGGCCTACAACTCATCAGCTCATAGTCCAAAGACTGATTGCTGATACAAAGAGGAAAAAACAATTGCAATAGATAATATTCTGTCAAAACAGATCACACTCGAAAACAGTACCCAGGCTCTAAGGCAAAAGTCCTAGATACAAGCAGAAACGAAACTAGGATAACGGTGTCGAATCATAGGTTATATTTAAGACTTACTTATAAATAAGCTCTCTTTATTGCGCCTTGGCAAACGTAGTGTAGGACGTCCTCCGGCTAGGTGGAGTGACGATATACGCAAAGTAGCTGGTAGTGGCTGGACGCGAAAAGCCGAAAATCGGGCTCAGTGGCGTGCCATTGGAGAGGCCTATATCCAGCAGTGGACTCTTGCAGGCTGATAATGATGATGAAACTCTCTCTAGTGTATCATAGCCAAAAGGGGAAAATCGGCACCCCTATAGAATCCTTTTGTTGTCCGTCTCTCTGACTGTCTGTCTGACCTGTTAAGGGAACGCACAGAGTCATAGAGTTAAAAGTAAATCCGGTGTCCGATCATTTGACAAAAAACAAATTAAAAATTTTCATTTGACAAATAACATTTGACAAAATTATACTTGATAAATTCATTATTTTACAAACTATTGTTTAATAAACTACTCATTAGACAATATATTTACTATAAAAAAGTTATTATGCTAAAACATGAATTTACAAATTTATTATTTTTTTAAACATGTTATTTGGCAAAACAACGTAAAGCATAAATAACATTTGACAAAATGCATTGCTTGGTTTATTTTACTAACCAAAATCTATGTTAATACAACAATCTTTGTGTAGGGTCAACTGAAACAATGGCTGGTTAGGTTAGGTTAGAAGTGCGACCACAACGCACGAGCCGAGCGAGCGAAGCGAGCGTGCCGCGGCAGCGACCGGCGAGTGCCAGTACCGAATTCTACTTATTTCGCTTAATTCAGGCAGTGTATTTTTTTAAAAGACAAGTTTCTATGGATAGGTTTCCCACCAAGAACTTAGGGTCCCAAGCCAACCTCACCTGCAAGTGGTGCACCTACCGATCAACGGACGAGGCTCTGGCAAACAAAATGTCCCAATAAGCGGCAATAGGCTCGCCACCTATTACGTGGGTTCAAAACACTGGCGAAAAGTGGGCGTTTAATTTGCCTCTGCCTACCCCTTCGGGGAAACAGGCGTGAGTCTATGTATGTATGTATGTAAGTTTCTATGGAATTAGTATTAAAACAAAATTATTACTTGCCTATAAATAAAATCTGTCCAAGAAAATTGCAACCATGCAATTAAATATTTTCAAAATTTCGCATAAGTATTGGTTAGAAATTAGTTATTTTTAAAAAACTAATATTTATGTTCTAACTTTTTGTACAATCACCAATTTGGCAAACAAATTATTTAGTCAAATGATTATTTTTAAAATAATTATTTAACATTTTAATTAGTTTTGTAGTTTTTCAAACGTTGTTTGTAAAATGATCTTTTGTCAAACGTTTTTTTGTCAAACAATAGTAAACCAGTAAATCCATATACTCAGGTTTACATTCCCTTAAAGCTGTGGAATATAACATTTCTACATTCACGTAAATAAAATACTGCCGGCTGTGCCTCAAGAAACGGTTTACTATTGTTTAACAAAAAACGTATGACAAAAGATCATTTTACAAACAACGTTTGAAAAACTAATCATTTGACAAACTTTCATTTCGCAAACATATTACTTTAAAAACAATCATTTGACATAATACAGGTTTCACAAATGTTTTACTTAGAAAATAATTAAAATGTTAAATAATTATTTTAAAAATAATCATTTTACTAAATAATTCGTTTGCCAAATTGGTGGTTATACAAAAAGTTAGAGGATAAATTATTAGTTTTTAAAAATAACTAATTTCTAACCAATACTTAAAAATATTTAATTGCATGGTTGCAATTTTCATCTTGGACAGATTATTATTTATAGGCAAGTAATAATTTTGTATTAATACTTATTCTATAGAAACTTAAGTCTTTTAAAAAAATACACACTGCCTGAATTAAATGAAATAAGTAGAATTCGGTTCTGGCATTGTGGTCGCAGTTCTAACCTAACCTAACCATCCATTGTTTCAGTTGACCCTACACAAAGATTGTTGTATTAACGTAAATTTTGGTTAATAAAATATTTACCAAGCAATGCATTTTGTCAAATGTCACTTATGCTTTACGTTGTTTTGCCAAATAACATGTTTAAAAAAATAATCAATTTGTAAATTAATGTTTTAGCATAATAATTTTTTATAGTAAATATATTGTGTAATGAATAGTTTATTAAACAATAGTTTGTAAAATAATACATTTATCAAGTATAATTTTGTCAAATGTTATTAGTCAAATGAAATTTTTTCATTTGTTTTTTGTCAAATGATCGGACACCCAAGAAACGCATATTTTGACACTCATTGGAATCAAAATTGATAGAGTACTTCCTGTTGACCTGGAATTCTGTAACATCGTCATTTATTACAAATTTTAAAGAAAATCAGGAAAGTGCCTTCTCACGAAATATGTAGCCTCAATAATTTAAATGTTTATTTTTTTTCGTGTGAGTGTGTGGCCAACTCTGGTGTCGTACTTTTCAGACCGCCCGAGGACCTCCGACATGGTCTAACGATTTTTGTCCTGCGACAAAACCGAGACCGACAGCTTTAAGTGCCCTCCGAAGCACGTTAGCGCTCTGATGGTACCTATCCGAGTGGTGACCTGTGCACGCGTTGCTTAACTTTGCTAACCTAATACGAAGCCAAGTCTCGCTAAGAACGCTTGCAATTAATTAGGTGCAAGTGCGTCTGCTATCGAGGTTTTCCTCACAGCCGCCACTTAAATAGTTTTTTCATTCTCTTCTTCTTCTACGTAGGCAGCGAATTTGATGCCTCTCTTAATCGCTTTTGTATCATTAGTGATACAGGAGCGGTGAAGGAGTATAGGTATTTCTTAGGAAAACACCGCCATATACCTATATTCGTTAATATGGGAGCCACGATTATTGCTCTCTGGTACATATACCTCTTCTTTTAAACACGCTTTTATTAGCTTGCTATATCCGTGTACCGGAAGTTGGACGTGATTTTCATTCACCTTAAAACATTACTTTGATACGTAGCACACTTATCAGGGACTGATGACTATATACTATAAAGTAATAAAAAATCGACCGACAATCCTGAGTGATAGCTTACACGTCATTAGTTGTGGTAGTCTTGTTTCGGAACTTCCGTCGAAATTTATCGAAAGGGGATTTAAAGCATCCAAAAACAATATAATTTAAAGTTTATCTCTCTAGCCCCGACTCTACGTTTTTATTCAAGGACAATTTTCTACTTGTTTAATGGGTCGCGGAGTTTTATTTTTCTTACATTATATGTTATTTAATAACTTTATTCCTTAGTACCACATTTGAGTTTCCTAGAACCTCAGGAACAGGTTTTGATGATGGTAAGATGCTTAAACAAATCTGGAAATCAACTTATTGTTACAAAACTTTTTGTGATCATTGGGATTGCGTAGTATCTTGCGTCTTCGCGTACGTATGCCGCTACGGGACGTTGACGAATACCACAGTGATTTTAGTGGGTAGGCTTCGAATATCTGTAAGGTGGAGTCACTCACTTCCCTTTTCCTGACCCAAAAATGGAAGATGATTTTGGTTTCCACTGTGAATAAAAGAAATTAAAAGAAATTGTCTGTCTGTCCTTTTATTCGACCTAGTCGTCTAAGGTGTAATTTGACCCGGCACGTGGCGCTGTTGTCAAAATACCTAATCAAAGGGAGTAAAACCGCGTAGAGCAGCAAGTAGATAATAAATCAATGTATATTTTCAAAAAGGAAAGCACCATAAATTATTAGACTACTTCAGGTCTTCCTGCTTTTAATAGTAAGAAGTATGCAATAGTCGATCTCGTTAGAATTAGTATTTACAATTTTTTTATATATCCTCTTTATTACGCCTTTATTCATGAAGCGGTAGGCATAGGCAATGTAATATTACACACGCATTTCACCTTATGAATTTTAGGTCCCACGTAATAGGGGGTGAGCCTATTGCCGTTACCGGGCACATTGCTAGACTCCGTGCAACCAAGAATTCGGAAAAACGTTGTAGCACTTTTGCCCGCTTCGGAAATCGAACCCGGGTCCACTATTTGCAGAATCCAACGGGCCACGGAGGCAGTCACACAGAGACAGTATTTACTGTTAACAGCTGTAACCGTAACCGTTTTTAGTTGGTTAGTGTCTGTGCAGTAAGCAATGAATAAACCTTTGTTAGTCATTGATTGACAGAAAAAAAGAAAATAGTGAAACAAATAGCCTTATAAAAAACCTTATAAATTGGGAGATCGAATTCACAGAGATCCTGAGAACACCTTCCCCATCATCTCGAAAATTTAAACCACTTACTACTAATTTTACTTATATTACTTACTACTTTTAATATGAATCTATGAGTAAATTAATAATTTAAACTATTGATATTTATAGGTAGCTACTTTCATACAAATGTATGGTAAAATAAGGGGAAGATATAGGGAAACTCGCACGGCTTTGGCTTTTCAAAACAACAAGCTGTCGAATCGGGCTAAAATTAAATAGAAACAGTCTGAGCTATATAAACAATAAATGAAAAGTTTTACAAGAAAACGAACATTCGCGATATTTCAATAAAGGTTAAAAATTAAAATACTTTGTATTTTGAATATGTGCATAATAAAAATGTATTATACTTTGAACGGTTAAACCCAAAGCCGAACCCACTATAAGCACAAATGCTAAAGATCAAAAACAAGAGAGAGCTCCTCCTAGGTCTTACGGTAGTGAACGGGACTGCTAATAATTTGAAAAATACTAAGTTTTTTGTCGTCAAATTTCTTAGAATCAAATTATTAAGAATATCTTTCCGGAATTTCGTAATAATTAGCCTGTAGTCGGGCAGTTTGCGGTGTTTCTCCCCCGTGCATCGTCCTTGAGATGTGGATTTCGAACTTTCCATTGTTATGCCTTCAAATCGCCTGCGAACTTTAAAACGATGTTTGTACTTCAAAGTTAAGGAAAGCAGAGGGCAGTCACATCGTGTAAACACTGATATACAACAAAATGTCAACACTGATCTCCGGGGCGCAACTTGGCAAGCAACCGGAATAGAGGCAGAATATTACTGAATAGCCGAGGAAAATTTGTTACATTTATTCACAAAATTACAACTTATCTTCGAACGACTCATAAAAGTCACACCAGTGAAAAAACTACTAAGAATAATTAATTCTTTATTATATGTTAGGTATATGGAGTCCAACATCTTGATTTATGTAAAATCATCAAAATTTCTTGGAACAACTCGCACAAACGTACTTGAGATGGCAAGAATAATCTAAATAGAGCCTATGGCAACCAGATAGCACTTAAACATACGCAGATACTCATGATACACGTTTAAAATAAATGAAAACTAGACGCGGTGTTACTTAATTTACAAGATAAAGGTTTTTCTGATCAAAAATCGAAGCTACGACTGCTAGCCTAACAGTTAATAACCACAACACCGTCAAACCAGTTAAAATAATCTTTACCGTAGCAACATCGCTGCAATGGCAGGAGGAGACGATAAAGATACCTATTTATACGAAAACATATTTGTGGCAGGTTCGCTCTGCTCCTTCTTATATCAAATGATTTACGAACATCTCGAACGCGGCATTTCAAATTTCAACGGTCCTGGCTGCACATTTGATTTTTCAAATGGTACAACCGTTAACTTTTGAAGTCCTTTGATTGACCCATGGGTCCCATGTCACGGTTTCGATATGTCTGACTTATACTAACAAAAGGACTAGTTTAATTTGTCAGTTAATCATCTAAGACTTCAGTTACAGTTCTATCCTTACAAGAAAATGTTATACACTAAAAACTACGAGGGATATAGATATTAAATAAGCGGTAATGGTACAAACCAAATAATTTTCATCGTGATGAGAATCTGATAGAAGGCTCAATAAGTTGGGGGTTCTGTATTTGAGTAAAAAGTAAAAAAGGCAGTGTTGGTGTTGGGTTGGTTGTCGGCAGCGCCACCGGCGTGGTGCGGCGGTCGGGCGCACTAGGCGCGAGGCGCGAGGCGGAGGACGGCGCCCCGCCGCAGCGCGCGCTACCACCGCCACGCAGTCTTCCCGCGCGGTCCGCACGTGCGTCTAGCGTGCCTTTCTATCGTGCTTCTTCTAAACGTTTCCGTACGAACTCCAAATACCTCTATATTCGAGTGGAACAAATTAATATTAACAGAAATTGATTGTGACTGTACTCCGTGCAGGACCTCGCCGGTCCGAAACGACGTTCCGGTACTTTACCCGTACATACTGTGTAATGAATGAATGACTTCAGTGCTCTATCAATTAAAGTTGAAATTGTATTATTTTCTATTTCCTCCGTAGATTAATTAGATCTTACATGGGACCGGAACGTTTAAATTAATGTATGTTTATTGAACCTAATTCGTTTCGTTGGATGGAATATATCTATGGCAGCTAATTAAATATTTAAATGGTGGGTACAAACTTTCTGTACTTGTGTAAATATTTAAGTTATTTATAACTATGCTCGAAAGTTATTATTATAGTTATGTAGCGATCATTAAAGTATGTAGATATTATTATGGACGGATTTCATTGTTGGAAAGTAGTTAATAGATATTGAATAATTGTAACAAGTTATTTAAGATAATTAATATTGCCACATCGCTTCGTGAGTTTGTAGTACAGACCTACATATTTAAATGATTGCGGAAGTAATTTCAAATCTGATACAATCGTACTTTACGAAGCCTGTTTTAGAAATTGCTGAATGATATATTATGAAGAGTTTGTTTATCTTTGTTTCGTAGATTTGTTTTCATCCGGTTTTGGTGTAAAACTATGAATGTGTTTTAAATTATGGAGTTATGTTAATGTGTTGTATTTAATGTGTTACATCTCACTTGACTTACATATATTAGTTACAATTCCGAAACCACAATATTTATATAGCTATTGTAAGTAGGCAGTTGATAAAGTAGGATCACTATCTGTAGCCAACTGGGGCAGAGATATTGATATAAAGATAAGATAGTAGAGTTCTTAATTATATTATGTATTATTTATTAGCACATAATATATTTAAAAACGTTTTATTCTGATTAGATACTTAATTTTTAAATGCTTTTATGGATATTTCAGCAATATTTTTTCGACAGACGTTAAGGCTTGGGAAGTTAGGTTGTAATGGTAGAGTCAACGGCTAACGTTTCCGCATATTACCGTGCATTTATAAACGGGTCATGGCTCTTGAACATCAGGGTAGCATGTATGTAGACCACTTATGGCATACTTAATACCATCAGACATCATTGTAAGATTGGTTGAAGAATCACCTTTATGTTCTGTAACAAGATATGTAGCATAATAAGACAGATGAAAGATAAAATTAAATTATTAAAAATAATAAATTAAGTGTCATAGTTATGTTTAATAATAATATATTGACACTTTGTGAATGACCGGGCCTTTAATAACTTAACCCTTCGAGAGCGGGCGAGCGAGACTAGCCCTTGATGAATAAGTAGGTATATTTATTTACTCTTGTCTGCCGAATCCTGCCCTGCTTTTATAGAATGCCATTAAAAATAAAAATATCATTCTAGAGATAGTAGGTAGGTATAATATATACTCTGTAATTGCCTTATTCCGAGCCGGGATTATTGAAACCCCTGGTGGATTTCGACTAACCCCTTCGGAGGGTGAATAAAACAGGATGCCTTTTAGATGTATGTGAATTAAAAACAAAATGAAGGTATAACAAAAACGATATTATAGTTTTTGAGATTAACCAGAATAAACGGATAGACAGAACAAAATTTAAAAGACAGTGCTAATTACCATGGCATTTAAAAAGTAGTTTCTTTAATCAATCAAAGACTTGCAATTTACATTATATTTATAGAAGACATTAAAATATAATCTGTAACAGCATTGTATAACAAGATAGGTATTTCGTCCTTATTCACTTTTACAGTGTTCCAGTTAGTACGTAACATTACAACAGTAATTTCAAAGACAGAATAAATATCTAAATAGAAAAGCAATGAAACAATGACGACCTACTTTTACAATAGATATTTTACGTAACGTTAATAATTTAACTTTTACTGCCACTCATAGTATAATTTATAACGCGGCATAAAAACCATTAATGCAAGTCATGCCTTATGCTTTACAATACGAAACTAATAAGTTTTACAAATATTATTAATAAAACAAAATGTTATCTACTCAGACAATAAGTAGATAATTATTATTACAACAGTCAGGTTGTCTGATATTTATAACTTGAAATCTTTAAAATACCTCTCGTAGGTACCTCATGTTCGTAGCCCAATGCTGAACGCGGGCCTCTCCCACAAGCCGCCATATTGGACGATCACAGGCGCGGTCCGAAGGGGGGGGTCACAGGGGACATGACCCCCCCCAAAATCTAAGGTCAAATTGAAAAATCTAAAAAATTTGCCAAATAATAAAAGGAAATTTCTAGCTATCCCCTAACAGCGATAAATTTATAGTTTGCTGACTCTATCTAGTGGTGTTTTTATGAACTACGTACGATGGCCAAAATAACCTGGAAATTACATCTAGTTTAGAAACAAGGAACCGAACTACGTAGTTTTCGATAATACGTAAATCGATATACGTCGTTATGATAAAGATTGTTTAACAATATTCTAATAATGTAATTTGTCGGTTTATTGTAAAGATTCAAGATAAAGGCTGTCTACTTAGTTGTGAATTGTGATTCTTGTTGTTAAGTTTGTGATTGAGGAAAAATTAAAATATAACTTAATTGTCGAATACTTACTATATAATACTTACTACATATAATTTAATTTGAAGAACAGTGCTTCATTTAATGATAATTTTATAATAATGGTAAGTCTTTGTAAGTAATATCGAGCCTTTCCCGACATTTTAGCGCAACCAACAAAAACAAAATTTTACAGGAGAAGGTTTCTTTTTTTAATATTTTTATACAGAAATGTGCTAATAAAGTAAAATTTGATGTACATTAATGATTTTTAGACTTTTACATGTATACCTAATTAAAAAAACTACAAATGTAATAAGTATTTAGGGTTGGATTTTAAAACGAATCGTCTGAATTTGAGGGTATTGTTGGTGTAGGGGGCTTAAGGGAGTTAGTCTTAATCCCCTCAAAGTAATTCTGGCTGCCGGAGTTGCGTCTAAATATTTTTCAACAATTTCCAAAAATTCTTAAATAGGTACTTTGGCAATTATTCAAAACGGAACGTAATTTTTATGCTTTAGTACAGTTTTTCGAATTTAAATTTTAGGTTTTATGTCAAAAACGTGAAACGAAACGCAACCCGCCATTGTGGATGGATGATATTGACAGCTAATGTCAAATTTGTGCGTCATTCCTTTGCTTTCGAGTGCCTAGGGTTAGGTTAGGTGCGACTGTAATTGAAGTAACTAAATAGGTTATGTTAGGTTCTCATTTGACCCTTAATCTGAAAATAGGAGCCCTGCGAAGCAGGGCTGCGTCATTAAACTAGTGTGAAGAATGTGGAAGTTGGCACCACCATACTAGTCGACCAAGCCAACTAGACGAATGTCAACGTGACAAAATTCAAAATAATTCAACAATTATAATCCAGAAATTATTTATCGTAACGTGCGAACGCGGCGTGTGAACGTACAATGCGCCTGCAATCGGTACTAGGAATTTCTGGATTATAATTATTGAATTATGTTGAATTTTGTCACGTTGACATTCGTCTAGTTGGCTTGGTCGACTAGTACACACTGATGTTTGGAGAGCATATAATTTTTATTTTTTCTAAGGGAACCAAGTATTTCCGGCGGGTGAAAATGGTGAAGGGGGGATCAGAACCCTCCCCCCTACTCCCCCCAACCACTCACAACCCCTTAAATTGGCGACGTATTTCGAAATTTTTACCAGTATTTACGCTATAAATGGCGATCCAGATACCTATTTTTTATTAGTGAGTGACCCCCTCCAAAATTTCAGGCTGCGACCGCGCCTGGACGATCAAAGGACCACATTGCCTATTTAAAATGCTTAAAATATTGCTTCAAACCATACAAGCTACGGTTTTTTTTAGAGTATATACAATAAATAGAACTTAACAATTTCAAATTAGTTATGACCATTCCTCTCCAATACTAAAAGTTCTAAATTAAGTAATAATTTATGCATGCTATGAGACTAAAAAGATTTATAATTCCTTTACTGCATGAGAATGCAGATCGCGTAAGGATAGAATAGCAACATTTCATTCACATTATTTGATACATAACTATCAAAATTTTTTTTTTAGACTCACGCCTGTATCCCCGAAAGGGTAGACAGAGGTGTATTATTACACCCACATTTCGCCATGTGTTTTTAGGTCCCACGTAATAGGGGGCGAGCCTATTGCCGTACCGGGCACATTACCAGACTCCGTGCTGCTACTGAGAATTTCCTAACGGAAAAACCCAATAACACTTTGCCCGACCCGGGAATCGAACCCGAGACCTCCCGATCCCACGCGCACATTTATGCCGCGAGACCAACGAGGCAGTCTAAAATATGTGTCGCAATAAACTTGTAAGAAACACGTTACGCAACTAAAAATACTAGCGAAACGCTATTTAACATTCTTGTTGCTACATTTTCGAAATAGAAACTAATGTAACGAAACCTGAATTGAAGTCAAAATTATATAGCCAATCACGTTCCTCCATATTAAGACATTGAAAAAAATCCAGTATAATATTTTGTTAGCTTAACAAAAAAAAATTAAGGGTTTTAATTAATTTTGACTTTGATTGACTCATCGAGAAGTCAATATTTTTGCTTAAATTAGCTCAGCAATCATAATTATGTAAGTAATCTGTAGGGAAACCATTCAATTGGAAAAAAGCCTTTAACATCAAAAAGGTACTGTAAGGTGTGGTGTATTTTGACATTCGTTTTTATAATGAGACCAATGAACGACGTGACATCGGTGAAACCTTACGAAGGAACGTCAACGGGTCAAATATCGGCAATTTGCAGGCCAGTGATAAATAAAAATAGTTTAAGTATGCCACGACTTTTAAGCAGTTTTTTACAAAAAAAATGTATGAACACTGCAAGGTGGAAAGTGATATTCTTTCACATAATGGGGTACTTGAGTTAACAGACTTTAAAACTGCTGTCTTGAATAAACAATGCATGTGAATAAATTACTACAGCCTACAAAATATTACAATACTACTATAAATAGAATTTTCAACTCATCCACCTGCTCTTTTTACGTTACAAACCGTCCACCCTACAAATTGTAAGTTATGATGAGAGTTGTTCCAATTGTAATAACATCAATTGATTTAACGCTATTTTAGTGGAAGGAACAAAACGAGGTCACTGACCGACAATTACGTCCTCCTAGAGACTCGTCCACTCTACAACAGTAGGTAATGGATTTAAATCTAGTCATACTTTTGATTTTGTAATGGCAGTTATACGACGTCTCTAAGATACATTTAGAAAGTTATAGTTTATGTCGATTGTATAAAAACATAATTTTAAATCAAAAGATAATATTTTATCAATCCTAGAGCATAAATAGCCCACGTGCTTTTAATATTTAATTATATCAAATTAATTGTATATCTAGCAATAAATAGTGAAAATCCTTAAATAAATATTTTAAACAAATGTACCTAAAGATACTTTCCGAACTGTATTAACTTCTTACCTACTTTTAAACTTTCTACTTTCCACGCTCTAAAAACATATTAGAAACATCGTATCGTTATGGATGCCACATTATAGTCAAGCACTGCCAACAATTATTGGTTAGAAAATCGTTTTAACCCTTTAAATTTATAGTTATATGCGTTTACTATAAATCTAGTGTAACCATTAATGTTATATTAAAGTTAAATGTAGATTTGCGATGTAGTGATGAAAATTTGTCCAAGTAATAAACATGTCAATATTCCTGGTGGATTATGAACATTAAATGAATACTATCTGGTGGTTTGTTACAAAATCCAATAGCACAGAAAGCAATTATCGGCGTGTCCTTTCACTTAGTTGTTGATAGTGGTGTGTGTATAAAGGCCCAATGGGACCGAAGCCGCAGCCGGTGCGCTACACAAACCGGTCCGAGCGGCATGAGACTTGTGGCTCAAGGTACTATTACAATGTTGATCAATCGCATTTTGGAACAACCATTAAAACGGGAAGGAATATTTGAACACAAAAAGATTCCAACGTCTCTATATCTTATCTCGTTGATTACTTTTTGAATTCTTTTAAAATATAGATGTAGGTATGCGATGATAAAATTTATTAAAGTATTTAATTTATAACTTAAAGTAATGTATTAGGGTTATAATGGCCATAAATAACGTGATTGAATAAATCACATTATATTTGCATATTCCGTGAAAGACAATTACTCCGATGGTAGGGGGATACTGTAGTTAAATTGGGGCTAGTTATCTCAGATTAATTATTATTCCGTCTTTAAATAACTTTAAAGAGCAGGGATTTAACGACAAGGATGTTATTTTTCTTAATCGTCACGTTTATAATGATGCGGTCTTATTTAAAGGTAGGTAATGGGCAAATCATTAGAAAATAATGAAATACAAAAGATTTTTAAATTTTAATATATTTACCTACACTATGTATACACTACAGTATTTATGCTACTTTTGTTACAAAGCCGAAAATAAAGTTTAATATAATCAAATACGTTTAGCTGAAGGCTTTGTCTTACGTGTAGATGAATCTACCCTAAAATAGTCCCTATTTTGAGATCGATTTCTCAGTTCTCCTTACTTTGTAGACTACTAAAATGGACGCAGTTCTCCTCTCAGAATGCTAAGTTTACAACTACTTTATTAAACACATTTTTAAGTATCACATGATCGAGTGCAACATAGTTTCATTATTTTTCAAGAGTTAGAGAGTTCTGACACCTAAGTCTGCCTTATTAATAAATTTGGAAATATGAATCGCAAGGAACATAATGATTATCCAAAAATATAAATATGCAAAGCTTGCGTATCGCTACGCCGTAGACCACTTCTTAATGATCCATCTTTATATTACTTGACAATACATGTGCAAAATTGTACTACAACTTCTAACTATATATAAACATCAACAAGTGGACCTAAGTATAACTTAACTATACACACTCAATGGAAAATATAAGACAGAGCAACTGATTCGAACGGTAAGGGTCGGGCTTACCAGACGAATGGTATCCCCCGACATTGGTATCCCCACTAGGATGTCTCAGAGCAACTGTAGACTTCGCTATATTATAATATATAGCTTAATTACATAATTAGTGTCTTTAGGCTTGTCTTTAGTGTGTGAGCAAAGAAGTAATTAAAATGTACTAGTTCAAATTAATCACATAGTGCTGGTCGAACAGGCTCAGTTATGCGTATTTCATAGCGAAGTAGTCAGCAATACTTAACAAGTATATATGGTGTTTATGTGTATGCTAAATTGTAGTGACGTCATAGTTTCGGCAAGATTGAAAAACATCTTCTCTTCCACACGATCGAAGTTATTTCTAAAATGATAGGTCTTGACTTTCCGATAATGCTGACACTCTAATTTGTCACTAATGTTTCACATGTGTTCACGCACTTTTATTTAAATTTAAATTAAATCGTATTTAATACGAAGTGCCACTGTCATTTCATTACATGAGAATCGTAAGAGGTGAAAAAGGAAACTAAACGAAGCTAATAGTGGGTATCTTTAGAACGATGGGAAACTCGACATCTACCCCTATGCCAACCCGTCTGGCTAGCGTGGTAGAGGCCTACGTCCAGCAGTGGAATGCGAAAAGCTGTATGGTGATGATTTAAGTTTTGGTCCATGGTGGAGAGGATTAGGCATTTAAACTAATTTGAACTTTCAACTCCATTTAAAGTTAGAAAAGAAAAAAGACAGGTTATCACCAAAACTTATGATGTTGGGCATATTAACCATAATTAGTCAACATTTTGTAACAGCTACGTTAGTTTTCATACTAGAAAAAATTAAGAAAATTTATAGATAATATTATAAGTGTAATTATACATTATATGGTCTCTTAGACCATAAAAATTTACACTCAATTGTGACTCTGCCATTTCTTCTCCAACCTCTTCTCTCTCTCCTCCTCCTCACTTCTGATTAAGTTCGTTGCGGGTTCCAAGACAGTTTAACTTGCCCGGGACTTCACAAGTGTCAAAACTCGTTGTCATCAATGGTCACTGCTGCTGAACCTGGCTATTGTTGTATTTGGGCAATTTTAACGTTTTTTTTTCATTACAACTGTGGTCTTTGAGATGAACCAGTCTTTAGCACTAGGTCTGATCAAGCGCCGGTATTCAATTTTTGATGAAGAACTTAAGAAAAAAAGACGCATTGTTGTTGGTTATTCATCATTTTCCTCAATGAATTATGAAATCTCCAATAATTTTCCTGCAAGCGTCCCCAAATCATTTAGGCACTGCAGAAAAATTGCAGTATGCTCTGCCTGGGTAGACTATCAATTTCAGATGCCCAGGGTTAGAACTTATTTATTTTTAACCCAAGTTTCTGTTAATGAGTGGTATTTGGACCTTATGGTCCTGCAGAGTCTCAAGTTTGAAGACTGGTTCTTGATTTTGAACAAGTAAAGTCAAATTAAATGTAGGACGGTATCCTTAATGACAGGCATCGAAAAAATTAAAACACATTGAAAAGAAAATGTGTTGCAAATTTCATTCGATTTTCGTTTTCGTAACTTTGTTTCTTTTTCATTTTACGACAAAATGCTTCGGGACCAAAGTTGTAGAGAATTTAATTTGCAACTTACCTAATTTGTTTTGATTTTTCTTTACGGCCAATAGTTTGCCAGTTAATCTAGAAAACTCATTAGTACCTACCACTCTTTTCAAGATGGCGGCCGCAGGACAAGGGCTGCGACCCCACAAACTTTACACATCTAACTGATGTCAAGAGAAGAAGACATCTATAAAATAAAATTGCGTCCTCTGGCAAATGCACGCTAAGCTCTAAAAAATGTAACATTTCAATGGACTAGTAATCCTTTGATTGAATCATAATTCTCTGTCAAAGTGTAAAAAAAAATTACGACAGCAAAGCAGTCGTCTTAATCTTAGAATTTTACTTTAGACTGTCTATATTGATTGTGATTTCTAAAAGGACTTCCGTACTAAGAATTAAGTTGCGAGCGACTTTACAAAATTTCTATCAACGAACACGAAGAACCTGGGATTTCTTTAGAAAGCTCCGTTGGCGGAGGGGAATGAAGTGTTCGACTCACTCCGTAGCGACTGCTTAAACCACTACGCCATATGTGCAATCTAAAGTGATAAGCAGTCCTATCATTTGCATAATTATTAAAATATGCATAAACCAATTACTAACTTTATCTAAGATTCTACTACAAACTAATAGGAAAGAGTACGTAAGTTTATTACGTACCTAGTTATCTTAAACGGTGTCAAATGAATATAAAACAATAAGCACTTTACAATTAAATAAAATCTCAATTGTAATAAATGGGTGGCGCAGGCAAACGAATGCTTCGACACAGAGAATGCCATTTGTGTGCGCAACTCTCGCCATTCAATATCGCAATGTTAAGAAATACTAACTGGATCGAGAACTGGCGCACCGACCTGCAATAATTAATATCAAATAAATATTATAACTACTTTTCTAACAGAACTCTTATTGATATAATCTATTTAAATGATCGATTTATCCACTTCCATGATTATCGCATTATTTATAAAACGCTGTCATAAAACGTTTTAGTTCTCGGTGATTGAGAATAATTGAGATCGTGTTTCGTTAGTTCCATAATGTTTTACGAGGTATTTTAACTGAGCTACATTATAATCTAAGCCTTAGAATAATTTACTTTCCAGTAACTCATACAGATTATAATCAACAATTTACCCAATACAGGCCGCAGGAAACTTAATTTTGTGTAAAAAGTAAAAAGCAATAAAATTGATCGTAACTATCATGTCGAGAAGTTAACGAGATTGTTGTGTACCGCGGTTATTGGTATTATACTTGTGATCGCGAAATTGTGCCCGCCCACCTCATCTCGACGCAGGATACATCTCTCGAGGCTGTGTCTAACAAATTACCTATTGTAATTATGACGAATTAGTCCGACTAGCCTCTACTTCTACTTATAAAGTATCCTTAAGAAGTGGGGTTGTTTATTTTTATATACATACGTCGCCTTAGGTTCGATGCAATGTAAAGCGGTCTTTGGATATAAAAATGTTACTTGTTTCGGTCAATGTCGGGAACTGTAGGTATCTGGTAAAGAACCAAAATCAAGTTCGCAAAACTGCACGACTGCAAGTTAACCGCATCACAGTTGCACAATGTTTCAAATAGTGAAAAGCAAGAATCTAATTCGTGTCTTTTACATTTTACCGCATACCTACAGCAGACTTTCTTAAAAAACGAAGTAGCTAGACAAATAATTATGTTATGTTCAATTACTTTGTAGTAACGTTGCATGCCTTGTTCTGCGGAATATCTTATTATCTAAGGTAAATGTGAAAGTTATCAACGTCCAACTGAAAGTTGTTCTAAAATTGAATGTTCCAAATTGATTGTGTAAACGACCCTTCATTTGCGCTTTCTATTGTTTCAGAGACCAGAAAAGCTTGAGTCACCGCTGCCTGTTCCTCGCGACACAAAGAACAGCGTATACACTATGAATGATCAGGTCAGTCCTATAAATTTTATCCATGATACGTACCTATTTATCGAAGATTACATCTTTATCAGCAATCTGGTTGCCAAGTTGCCAAAGTACGCGCTCTACTTATTTTGAAATCAGGTGACCGTATGTGAGTTGTCCTAGCATTTTACTAGGTACAAGAGGATGCCCGCAGCTACGCCCGTATTTCGTATTAATTCGAGCTTTTCCGTCCGATCTCGTAGGAATTTCGGGAAATCCATTCTTACACAATAATTTAGCGGGTCTTAATCGCGTAAACTTAACTTATTTAAGGTATAAATAACTATTTGTTTCCGAAGTTTCGATCGTCTTGCACCGCACTCAGCGCCGATATTTATTTATACCTTAAATAAGTTAAGTTTACGCGATTAAGACCCGCTAAATTATTTTGTATGATGTATACAAATCGTGAAAGTTTAAAATCGATTAAATGCATTCTTAGTGGAACCCTACGCTCCCAAAGGAACATACAATCAATCAGTAAAGCAAGAATTTTATATATAGAGATATTTCAATTATTTATGACTATTATAAATCCCACAAATCTCATGAGGATTATGTCTACATAGCACCATTACACTAATATTTATTTATGTGCATAATCTCCAGCGACATAGTTTAGAAACTAGTTGAACCTGGCTTTGACCTCCTGTTTATTTGATATTTTTCTACACGAGCCCTATTCATTTTATAAAATAAAAGTACCCTTAGTTACTCAGTAAGTATAACATTAGCTTTCTGATTAAAATGCCATTTAATAGGCCTCAACCATTACATACATAGGTTAGCCGGCACAGACAGAAAAAACAAAAAGAATAGAGAGATAAAAGCAATTTCTTTTTGTTATTGCAAGTGCCGCGTACCTATGCTTACGTATTTTTTAGAACAAATCTGTTATACTGATATTGCAGACAGACACTTCAACGTTATATATATATTTAAATTTTGAGACGCAGACTCAGACAACTTCAAACCGCAGACTTGCTAATATGTGGTCGATAGACAGCGTCTAACAGAAATGTTTGGACTTTAGGTTTCGTATGCACCTTACCAAATAAATGTTTCTTGATAAATAGTTTTGTTAGACTCTAATATTAATGTAACGGTTCTCATTGACGTTATTATTTTAAAAGTTAATGCGTTGTATGAACAACAAATTGTTGTTTCGAATCTTGGTGTATTTTGTATCCTTTGGTTGAATGTTTGTAAAGTCCCCTGCGACGCAGGAATTACTCCTGTACCTATGTTTTTAAAGTAGGTAATTGATAATTTTGGTCGAGTTATATGTATAAATAATCCTAATACTCAATACTTACCTAACCCTACTAGGTAAATTTCAATTGATTGTATATTTATTTTACTCTAAAATAACAAAAATGGCAATCGAAAACGCTTATGCTAAATTTACATAGCCGTTTTCGCGCAAATCTGGATGCAGATAGAATCATTCCAGCAATATCCACGATGCTTATTGCCTACATTTGAATTCACGATATCGAATGCAATCCACAGTTCAAAAGCTCATACCACAATTACTTATTTAAAAGTTTACGAAGGAAATGAGGAAATATTGTTTTTATGAGTCAGTGATTTCAATAAATTAATCTAGCGTATTTTTCTGGCTGCTACGAAATTAGAGTGCTCTTTTTATGTCTAAAAATATTGAGTTTTTAATAGGGACTAGTCTCATTCTAATTCTCAACTGTGTTATGACCTGTGTATCCAGGATTAGCAACAGTGACCATAGAAGGCGCCAAATGTTGACTCGTTAAGTCCCGGAGAAGGTTAAACTGTCTAAGAAACGCAACGAAATTAGTATGCAAAATAATTAATAAAAATATAAAACACTGATAAAACAATATTAATGTTTATCGTGAACACGTCCCAATAGACTAACCGATTATGATTCACGTTACGGCTGATGTAAGAATGTCGAGAAATACCGCACTTGCCGCAGCTTCGTCCGCGTGGTATGTCGGTAAAAAGTAAAGTACAAAAGTTTGTTAAAATCAGAACCAGCAAACACAAAACCAAATAATAATGGGTGTTTGTCAAATTTCGTACAATCTCTAATCGCCACCATCAACCACCTAGAGGCTGATTTTGAAAAATATATAAAAGCAGTCTATATTTTACCCCGGGGTCTATAACTATACCTCCATGCAAAATTTAATCACTATCGGTTACGGACATCAAGACGTTAAGAAGACTGCCTTCATTTATAGTGTTAGCATGGCTGCTTTTGTCATTTATAGATTGACTTGGAACAGGTTATGTTTTTGTTAAAACTTTATTTGATATGTAGAAAACTGTACCTACGTACTCCAACTCATCATTTCATATTTTCTTTTAAGATGGTCGCATCAGTATGTACGCAACGATAGGCAGCAAAGGTGACAAATTATTTCTGGTAAAGGCGTTGTTATGTTGTCATTATTTCCTTATTTTTTGTTTTAGTTTACCGCAGTACCTATAGGAAATGTAGTCATTAATCAATATTAACGATAGAACTCTAATATTTGTTATGTAACAATTGTAATATTACAAATCTGCCTACCCCTTCGGGGATACAGGCATGAGTCTATAAATAAATAAACTCTAATGTTCAAATCTGACCAAGCAGTTAGAGACGAGGATGGCTCAGTAAATTTCGCCGATTAAATAAAAAATAAAAGCCTCGAAATTAAAAGCTTATTATATGACGCGACCTTGCCCTTGGCAGTGCACTGCTGGACATTGGCACCTCTTAATTTACATCAAAATAGCATTGTGAGAGAGATTTGATCTACTCTACTATGCTGGTCAGACGGGAAGGTGTAGGCTCTTCCCAACGATGCTATTGGCTTAGTGTAATTTCCTTAGCGGCGACTAATTACTACACGCACGGAATGACATGGGGTAGTGACACTTTGTATTCTTAACCTAACACCACAAAACTACCGCTTTTTTTTTGTTTTCTCGGTCTTTCTAAATGGCCAGGATAATTTAAAATATTCCTTAAATTGTCACAAACTGATTTGAATGATACTTTCACTGGAAAATAGCCTTATAAACATCGCCTAAGTTCTGACTACTGTTCTATAGGCACTACATATTTATCCTAGAAATATTTAAAGTAGGTACCAGCGCAGAAATTGAAAGCCCTTGCCCTACAATATTCGATCTATTTATGGATTTGGAAATTTGAGATAGATATTTGACATAAACTCCATACAAAATATGTCAAACGTGTATCCATATATCGAATATTGTAACCGGCCGTAAACCAATGAGTAACGCCGAGATACACGAATGTAACCACGTGGGACAGCTGTAGGTACGTAAGAAAAATATTCCGTTGTATAACCTATGACAGCAAAATTAAATAAAATTAAATATAAACCAATCATAAACTTTTTGTGTTGCAGTTGCGGTATCGTTAGATCTTTAACGAAAAGCTAATTGTAATTCTTCAAACACCATGCACATAAAACAGGTCAAATAAATAGTAAGGCATGCGATTTACTTCCAAGTTTAAACATGCACTTGTATAGTTTCCTATCGATCACGAATAAGACATTAAAAAGTTAACAGCTATTTTTGTTTTATAAACTATGGGCATTAATCGGCTTACGATCAAAATAAATAAAACATAAGCCATAATGAAAATTTTACTAGGTACCTATTCGTAATTTTGATAAATATACTTCGTACACGTTGTAGCTAAACTGTTAGAAAATGTAATTATCATAGTATGTAGGGGTTATTGTAAACTCGCCATAATGAAAATTTGCCACAAGTAAAAAATATAGTAAACTCGCCACAGTCTTATCTGTCTCACGAAAACTTGCCACAGCTTTAAAAGTACTGATAGCAAACGAAATAGTATTGTTTAATATTACTGTAATGGTCACCCGACTGCCAGCCAAGCCAAAGCCATGCCATGCCGTGCCGTGTCGTCTTGGTTCAGCCAAAGCCAAAGCTACTTTTCTCTCTGTGACTGCAGATCTCCAAAGCGTTCTACAAATACCAAGCGGTGACGTTAGGAGAGTTATATTATACCCGGAAATTATGCGTCTATAATGTTACAATATATGAAGCCAAATCACCAAATAAAATTTTTTGTAAGATGTGGAACGAGCTGAATTGCAAACGAGGAAGTTCAGAAATTGCTACTTGTTTGAAAAAGTGGCTTGATATAATTCCGCAAAATATTAGAGAAGTGTCTATTTTTTCAGACACATGTTCGGGACAAAATCGGAACCAATATATTGCAGCTTTTTTCCTTTACATAATTCAAACATCGCATTTAAACATTTTAGAACAATTTTTTTTAGAATCTGGGCATACGATGATGGATCTTGACTCGATACATTCTGGGATTGAATATGAACGTAAAAAAACTTCTATTTACTACATGAATGATTGAAAGAATGTAGTTAAAAGAGCTCGGCCTAATAGACATAAGAAAAATGCACCCTACGAAATACAGGAGATAAAATACAACGAAGTAATAGATGTCAAGAAGTTAGCTTCTAATACAACTTTTAATAAGACATTGGCAAAGGATGGAAATAAAGTAGTACAATGGTTGTGTCTTAGGTATAAGAAAGAGAACCCGGGTATCATAAAATTTAGATATGATCATAGTGGAGATTATTCAATTCTAGATACAAAAGATATTAAGAAGACGAGAAATAAGACAAAAAACAGTGTCGTAACTATAGAAAACAAGGAATTGACATTATCAAAGGCTTACACCTCCATGTTACCAATTATTCAAGCTAAGAAGAACGATTTGCTAAACCTTTGCAAAACAGGCATTGTACCCGTCGAACTTCATGCCTGATTTCAGTCCTATTGTAATTGTAAGTTTGACTGAATTGTAATTAAGCTAAAGTTAGATATTTTAAACTTATATGTCGGGCTTGTTAAATAATACTGTGATTTTTATATATATATATAAAGATTTTACCTTATATTTTAACTGTGTTTAAAGATAAACGTCTCTACATTTTATGTTATGTATCAATGTAGTTGTAAGTTTGATTGAGTAATACAAAATGCTGTGATTTGTAGTTTGTAGTTATTTTCGTTAGTAATTCCTACTTTAAAACATAGTTAAACCTTTTTTAAATCTATGATCTATCCAATTAAACTGATCTATCTACCTATCTATATAATCACGCCTTTTAATTTCAATTAAACTGATGGTTACCTAAAATCATTTTCTTCTTTTTCTTTATTCTGAAACTACATTACTTTTACTAAACACTTATGTAGAACGAATATCGTTTGCTGTCGGTACATTCAAAACAAGTTTGACGTACCTGTGACGAGTTTACTATGCCTGTTGTGAATTATTTTGTCACTGTGGCAAGTTAACTAATAATTTTAAATGTGGCGAATTTTCATTGTGGTGAGTTTACAATAACCCGTATGTAGTTAGGTACATAATTATTACATAAAGTAAATCATTTTGCAATACAAGGGTGCTTCCCAAGGAAACACCTGTAATTTCATCTGGTTGTGCATTATATTAATATTAGTGTATAATCTATTTTTGTAATCTTTTGTCTGTCATGAAGCCAGATTCTATTACCCGTAAATAAAATCTAATACATGAACATTCAGATGTATCATAACACGAGTCTCATGATACATCTGAATGTTCTGTTTGTTGATTTTTATAAAAAATACGTGTTCAAAGAAATGCTTGTGATTACTCCGCATGGGTAAAATAATGTTCACATTTTCCATCGATATTCTTGGGATATATTTTCATACTATCCTAGCGTACTTATGACTACTTCTTTATCTCACCCTTTTAAGCCTTCACACCTAAACCGATAAAGGCAATTTTTGTCATAAAACAAAATTACCGAACTTAATGAGACTTTTAAGCTCTTGTTGATAATTGGCTTACGGATGTCTTCCATCAATACACACTCATATTTTTTTTTATTTATAGTCTCATTTATAGTCCGTGTGGTGACGGATTAAGAATACGAAATGTCACCACCCCATATCATCCCATGGGTGTCGTAAGAGCCGACAGAGGGAGCATATTATGCAGAGAACAACACTGCAATAGAAGGAAAACTTGATACAAACCTTATACCAACCCGTTTAGCCAGCGTAGTATAGTAGGCCATTTCCTCCTTTCAAAGGAGAGGCCTAGTCCAGCAGTGGACTGTTAAAGGCTGATGATTAATAGTCTCACGCCTGTATCCCCGAAGGGGTAGACAGAGGTGTAAATATTACACCCACATTTCACCATGAATTTTTAGATCCCACGTAATAGGGGGCGAGCCTATTGCCGTTACCGGGCACATCACCAGACTCCGGGCTGCTACTGAGTATTCGGAAAAACCCAGTAACACTTTTGCCCGACCCGGGAATCGAACCCAGGACCTCCGATCAGCAGTCGCATAAGCTATACACTGTACCACGGAGGCAGTCATATTAGCAAAGCAAATAAAAATAGCACAAGCAAAAATCATACATTCGAAATACTTTCATTGTGGTATATCACTGGTTGCACATCATTTAGAATAATTAATGACGTTACGAGAAGACAGCATTAATACACCGCATCACCTCAGATTAATTTCTCCAGCAATTATGAAGACCTTTCTTACAAATGAATGATATAGGTAGGTACTCTCATCGAGCCTGTCATTATGTACCTAAAGCAACTACCATAGCATAAAGATACAAGAAATACTACTACTAAAATAAAATACGTTGCTAATAAAATTATCGAAACACATTCTCTGTAAACCTTTCCTTTAATAAATCCGTCACACAATACCGTTAATGTACCTGAATACTTTAAATTCCAATTGAAACAACAAACCAGCTACAGAATCTACACATACAGTAGAATTAATATAATTGCGAGTAAAATAGACAGCTCGACGACAAGAGAACTCCGAGTCCGTACAATGGTACAATTATACCAAAAGCTTTTTATACTCATTAACATTGTATGGAAACTTCTTGTAGTCTTCTGTTATTCTCAGAGATACTTTCTTGTAGTGTTCAACTTAAATATAAGAATGTGTAGATAGGTTTACGATACACAAGTTACATAGATATTGATAGCTATCGTAAGTGACTATAAGTCTAAAACGCAAAGGTTTTGTAGATATTTTATTCTTTCACGTAAAAACTACTGATCAGCTTTTGATGAAACTTTTCAGTAATAAAGCTAACACTTCAGAGCGGCAAATCCGCGTGTAGAATCTAGTGCATTAAACCGGCTATAAGTGGTCTGTCTGGTATTTCGCGCAAACTCGAATACAACATTGTGGTCGAGAATTTCAAGGCAATTGATGAACACGCACGGAGCTTTCTTTTATCTTCTTGACATTACTTCCATAAAATGATTTGGTATGACAAGAAATAGGAAGGTAGATACATATTACATAGTAACTA
Source organism: Euclidia mi (assembly GCA_944739405.2). NCBI lineage: Eukaryota > Metazoa > Arthropoda > Insecta > Lepidoptera > Erebidae > Euclidia > Euclidia mi. The sequence continues at coordinate 29,354,919 of OX123198.2, read as the reverse complement.
CCTATCGGTAATAGACATAAGACTATCTAGTGCCTATTAACGATGGATTTTGTCTAGTGTGTTCTTCTAGCGCGTCTGCCCTCAAAGGCTTGACAAATCAAGTATTTTTTATCATAAAATGGTTATAAAGATACTTAAAGGCAGCGATAGCCTCGTGGAGATACCAACAGACTGCCATACATAGGACCGGGCTGTCATGAAGATCTTGGCAGTTGTTACGGGAAGTCAGTAAGTATCCTCAAATAAACGAAAACTGGTCTAGACCACTGAATATCGCTATCCCTTTGAGTTGCGGAGGCCAAAATCGTTCGGTGAAAAATGTGATACCTATTCCGTCATATCTGGTTGGACTAGTAAGAAGAGCACGGGGCGCAACCGGTATTAGGGTGCGTTTCCATTGACCCCGAGCTTGGCAGAGTGCAGAGGAGCGGACTGTGAATTGGCCAATCACAATTTTCGAAATCTCAACGTGAATGGACATAGTGTCAGCAGAACCAAGCGGTGAGACTATGTATCCCATAATTATGGTGGTAGTCAGCCTTCTTTGTCAATGAACTCCAATTCGCTCGGAACTCGACGCCGACGTTGTCATCGGTTAGATGGAGAGTCACTCCATAACGACAATCAAATATGTTAATGACAGCCAGGGCCAGTGCTTAACAACTTACTATTTTGTCTATTTCTGACAAATAAACTGGGAATTTGTTGAATATAGCGTAACCCCGCAAAGCTTAATCGTAATAGATTGCTTTACTCTTGTCAATTCACGATATATGTGCTGAACGATATATCAATATCTACGTCACGCTATATTTATTATTTCACGGTGTAAATGCACGTGTTTCAAACTATTATTTATAATAGCAGCTGTGATCATGTATGTAGGTACGGCACCGTCATGTATTTACTTCCATAAAATGTAAACTGAGTTCTGTTGACTCTACACTTAACTATCCAGATTAAGTATTATTAGCACAGATACTTCTCATATCTGTGATTATTAGATTTAAATTAGGATTTTTTAAATAGCTCATTCTGTATGAGTTGACGGCCGGTTGGCGCAGCGGGAGTGTAAGCGACTGCTACGTCGAAGGTTGGGGGTTCGATTCCCGCTCAAGTCAAACATTTGTGTGCATGAACATGGATGTTTGTCTTGGTCTGGGTGTTTCTATGTATAATATGTATGTATTTACAAAAAAAAGTATATAAGTATGTTTATCCATTATCTAGTACCCATAACACAAGCTCTGCTTAGCTTGGGACTAGATGGGGATGTGTGTATGTGGTAAAAAAAAACCTTTTCGGCCTTGTTGGGCACTTGGAATAAGGCAGTGGTTAAAACGGCTTTGGAATAGATACGAAGCACTCGTTCCAGGAGCCGATACCCGAATCGCTCGCTGTGTTAAAATGATTATGTTTCTAGTAAATGCCACAAGCCGTGCCCCCTGTTTCAAGAAACCTAACCCCTCTCACTACCCTTTTGAAATAAGCAACATATTTGTAACTACAACATTATGAGCAATAACGATTAGTAATACATAGTACAGGGTATCGGAACACTACAAATATATGTGATGGTATTCGAGCCCACAAGAAATGTTCCAAAAATAATGTAAAATCGTAGTAGAGTTGTCGTCGTCATCCTAGGGCTATCCCGGTGCCATCCAAGGTATACGCCTTGAACCCCGTGGTTTATTTTCTAGCCTATCAGATATGACAGAATGGCCAGGCTTTTCCCCGGACCGACTATCGTCTGACCTACGAAGTGCTCCGAGTTTCATAACCGGGTACTAATAAACTAAAACCTCTATGGAAAACTGGTAGACACAGAGTACATAAAGTTTGAGTAGCAGATTATTAACTTATGTCTCAAGAAGAAATATACCTATCTATTGAGAAATCAATAATTTTAACCGGCGAGCTATAAGCATTACCTATTCAGACAAAATACTTGAATACCGTCTATATCCACGTAGACGGCAATAATGTTTAATCCACCTTGGAAAGGGCTATAAACTTCGCGAATATTTAAAGGTTCAAGGACAGCTGTAGGAAACCCTCGTCACGCACTTTATCTACGTATTTCTTATTATTTAACTCGCTACATTTACTTTAAACTTAAACTTACTTATTGATTAATTTCGCCTTTTCTAAATCAGACCAATTTATTTATTCATATTTATGAATATTGTGCGGTATTAAGGAAATAAAAGCTTAGTACATAGGTAATCGTCAAAACTTGACAACAGAATATTGAAGCTTCGCCCAACTTCGTCAATCCTTTATCGTGGGGAACTTTACAAATAGGTATTTAAGAAACATTGTCTGTTGGTTGTACGTTTGGAGAGGAACACCCGGAAAAACAATTTGTAGATCACACAAGGTGTGTGCACGTGAGGATATCGAACCCACAAAACACGACCAAGCCATCTCTGAGTGTGCAGTTAAAGCTATGCTGAGTTTTTGGTAGAAAAGGGCTACATACATTATATCAAGTGACAAATAAACTTTACAGTTTTAGCAAGCATTATTAATTCGATCGTGTGATTCAATTTACAGTTTTTTGTTTCAGACATTTCACACTCCATCATTTGGCGACGAAGAGTTCGATATACCACTGATACATGGGCAGCATGCGACTAACAACAGCGGCCAAAATTCACATATACAGTATACGCAGTTGCACCATTCCGCTCCACAGGTTTGTATATGAAATAATCTTATATTGAGCGATTTGACTTTTATATATTATGTTTATAAAGGTTCACAACATTCATATCGATTACCTAATCATATTTATGTTTTTTATCAGAGCTCATAATGGCGCTACGAATTTAAACACATTTTCCGTTATTGTCTCGACTAGGCTATCGCTACTTTATAAACAACGCCCATGATGATAGAATATAACTTAATAATTTTTTCGTATTGCCTTCTTTATTTAAATAAACTGATCCACTTCTTGGCACGTGCCTCTTCTGTCTGTGAGGATGGATTGGTTAGTTCTAAAAGCCTGCCAGATTTTACTTGTCTTTCGAGATCATTATAGACATGCTTAGTTCTTTACGATGTTGTCCAAGAATTAAATTCATTATTTTTATGTAGGTATACAAAATAGAAGACGTGACATAAACTTAAAGATACTTCCTTTGCTTTACGAATGTAACATATTTTATAAACCAAAGCCTTCTACTGTAGTAGAAATGCTATCAGTTTTAGATCGTACTAATCGAAGATTAGGGTATTGAACGAATGAACGGAAAGAATAGTCCAAACAGCTTGCCCATGGAATACAGAGCTTGACAATACCAAACAGACCAACTTACAAAAATTCCGATGAAGACATCGGCTAGAGAAACTTTTCTTGACATTACTGCCTAATTGGAATATCTACTCACATTATGACTACAATACATAACACAGTCATAGAGTTAATTTGAACTAGGTATGTGGAGGACAATTCAATCTTTCAATATAAAAATACCTACGGTCTACATCAGTGAGTACTCTTGGTTACGACTGAGGGTCTAATCAGAGTTCCATCGGCGAAGACGTTTCTATAAGGGAACAATTTTCATACGTTTTCTAATGTCGATGATACGGTCTCTACTGACCGTTACCATCCGACAGAGGCGGTGTTAAACCATTCTTGAAATTGATTCCGTAAAAAAACGACTCGCAAGCCGGTCAAACTCAGACAATACCCCCTGTAAAGACTCATCATCATCATCGTTATCCTAGTTGCATCCAAGACTACACGTCTTGAAGCCCGGGGTCCGCTTACTAGTCTAACCAGATATGACAGAATATCGGCTTTTCTACTGAGCGACTGCCGTCTGACTTCCGCAACCCAACGGGATAGCGATATTCCATGGTTTAGACCACTATCAGTTTATTTGAGGGTACTGGCCCTCCCGTAACGACTCTAAAAGATGTTCATGACAGCTGGGCCCGACGGTTTAACGTGCCCTCCGAGGCACGGGGCAAGCGACAATTAACAATTTAAAACGCATACGACTTCGAAAAGTCAGTGGTGCATGCTGTGGGTTCGAACCCTGCATGGCAGTCTGTTGGTATCACCACTAGGCTATCGCTACCTCGTCCCCCTCAGACAAGACCCCCTGTAAAGACTAGTTAGTAGCTGACTGCTAACTTAATATACTCATTACTTAGTCATTAAATATTTTACTTAATTTCCTGAAACATTTTATACAAGGCCCATGATCCAACTAGGCAGAGCCTGTACCAACTATGAGAACGTCGCTATGTTTGAATTAGTTCTATGATAGTGCAGGCAGGTTCAGGGCAGATTTGGAGCAGGCCCAAAACTCTAACCATGGAGTGGCGGCACAGGCAGACCGTAATCGAGCTTAAGGAGCTTCCAATGCGAGAACAAAAAATAAGGATCATTAACTGCTAGATGAACATGCCAGTCAAAAACACATTGGTAGCTGTTGAATAAGGGACAGGGACCGTAGCACAGAAACCTGTTTTCTTCAGGTTGTCCACTTTCTGCTCAAGTTCTTGACGACTTGCCCCAATTCTACGCAAATAATAAACGCCGAGAATAATGATGTGAAAATGTATGAATATTTATATATATTATGTAAAAATCAATATATATGCAATCCCTGGCCATCCTGTTGGTCTGTATGCACGCGAGTAATTCCAAAACTACCAATCAGATTTTTCTAGATGGTGCAGAAAAGTTTAGAGTACCTAAATATAAATAATAAAAGACATACATTATTTATTCTGAATCGTTGTACCTAGTTAACTTTTCGTGATATCACCAAAAGACTTTTTATAAAAGTGATTAAGATTATAAGACTATCTACACGAAACGTAGTTAAAGCAAATAAGTCGTAGCTACTTCCATATATTTTAAACAAACGAACCTAAAAGATACGCGACGTGAACGATATCTGTCCTACTTTTTAGATTGGTTTTTATTGAAATCGAATCGGCCAGCAATGTGATTGGGAAGTAGGTACCTAGCGGCCTTTTAGGTTTATTATTTTGATCAATTCGAATTGATCTATAATCTAAAAACCTACCTACATGTAAATTTTGAAGTTTATGTATGTGATTTCAAAATAACTAGATGTTTCAAGTGTACCCGACAACAAGTCATAAACAATCTTGTTTTTTAAATTTTGTCTGTCTCTCTGGCTATCTTTCTGTTTGCCTGGAGTAGGTAATCTCTGGAATGCCTGAACCGATTTTAATGGGGCTTTCACTGGGAGGCTCTATCTAACTTCACAGGCTATAATTTAACCCGGTAGGAGACGCTGTTGTCGAGATACCGAAAACAATGCGGGTGAAACCGCTTGGAAAACCTAGTATGAATTTATTACTAGCAGCAAACATAAATGGTTTTAGCGAATGTAGGGCATAAAATTATGTTGGTTTTATTCTCAAAAGAATGAAGTAGAATTAGGTAATGTTACAACCCACGTTAAATTACGTACTGATTAGATCATCAACAGCATCAGCCTCTTCTTCCTATGTGAAGGGTTAGGACACACACTAACACGCTGGCCAAATGCGGCTTGGCAGACTACACTAGCCTTTAGAAAACATTATGGAGTGCCCCAGATCAGGGCCGAGCCACCCAAGACAGTGCCTGTGTGCGAAATCTATGAAACGCTTTTTTTGTATGGGATTTTGTATTTAACTAAATTACGTACCTACTATATTTGAGATAGCTGACCTTTTATAATCTGCGTATATATTAAAAAACAACAGTCAAATGTAATAATTTTTTATTTTATTATCATCTTACAGCCTTTCGTGAAAACGCGTTAAAAGAATCAGTAGGGATTACATCAGCATGACGAATCATGCTACGATCCACGGCTTGATATACGCTTCTCTGATGGCACGCCACTGACCACGATTTCTGGCTGTTCGTGTTCAACGGCTACCGACCACTTTGCCGATATCGTCCCTCCACCTAGTCGGAGCTAGGCTCGGCAAACACCGAGGAGCGATATCCACTCCCTAACACGACTACTCCAACGGCTGTCGGTTCGGCTACAAATGTGAACAGCCCAATGCCTTTTCAGATAGCAATTTTTTTGGGCCAAGTCGATTACTTTGCTTCTCTGTCGGATCAATTTCGATTCGATTCATTTCTGATTCGACCTCGAATTGTGGAACAGTCGCACCGTCAGTGTCCACGTCTCGGCTCCGTAAGTCATTAGGGGTAAAATGTACTCTTTGAAGATTTTAGCTAAGCGTGACGAAACGACTCGACCGTCGACGTAATTTCCAATACACTGCCCAGTCAAGCTGAATTCTTCTGTGAGCCTCCTCCTCCATTTACCCAAGTTAGACATTCAGAACAACTTCGAGATGGGGTCCATCAAGAATTGTTGGTTCCGAAGGGATTTTGGTTTTGTCCAAGTTCATCCGGAGACCGAGGCGAGGACAAGAATCAGCCAGGCTGCTCAGCATATATTGCTGCGCGAATTGAGTCACGATGTCCAATGACGAGTTCGTCTGTTGGTAAATCTAAACCAGACGTGAGAGGTACTCACCGTTTATGTCTTTTCGCCTGTTACGCCAGTGTAGCGTCTTGAAAATATCCTCCATTGCATTAGTGAACAATTTGGAGGAAGTAACGTCCCCTAGTCTCACTTCTCAATGCAGGTGGATAAACCAGACTGCTGGTTCTATACTTGGACAGTCATAGTCGCGACGTCATACAGGATATATCGCTAATCGGCTTGGCACCGTTGCAAGGCTCCAGAACATACCAGGTTTCAATCAAAGGCCTTTTCATAGTCCAGAAAAGATAATGTGCTTAGCTTGATGCTATGAGCTGATTGTACCCTTCTGTCTTCTGTATAATTTTACGTACTGTGTGAATGAGGTTTATTATGCCTAATCCTGCTCAAAAACAGGCCTCTTAAAGTCAAGAGAAAGATGGGTCGATAGTCTTTCAAAAAGGTTTTGTCCCCCTTTCTACAATTTTCTTGCTCAACGTCCTTACGTCCTTACCCCGAGAAAAAGACAGAATGCAGTATACATGAAAGCTGCACGGTGTTCCATCTTCTCCGGGGCTGCTCCATTTAGAATATGCCTCGGGGCAAAAAAATCAGGCAGTCCGATAAGATGGCTCTAGAATCCTCGGAATCGAATGGAGGACGGGACGCTAGTAACATGTAGAGATCACAAAAGCTCTAAACTTTCACAAAAATCTCCGGCCTAGAAGAGACGATGCTCCTATTAGATGGGCTCAGCTTGGTCAGATGGTTTAATGGGCTGTGTATTTGATATTTTTGCTCTGATCAGACAAAGTGATTGTCGATTTTCACGTCGCTACTATACGTGATATTGGAGACCTGTTGCCGGTATGATGCATCTGACAGAGTTTTGTCCCTCATCCCGTAGGATTGCCACCACTTGGCCGAGTGCTAGGTCCGTATTAACGTCGATTTCTAAGGGAACCGATTTGTTTCCTGTTTCAGCTGGGATGTTTGCAGACCCAACCACGGACTGGAGATCTGGCTAGAGCGTAGACTTCATAAGACTTACATGTTCGAGCTTATTATCGATATTTAGATTGCCTTGTACAAATTGGGAATAACTTCGGATCTTTTCTTCTTTATTTTTCGAGTGAGTGTGTGACCAACTCTGGTAACGCATTTTTTCAAACCGCCCGAAAGCCTCCAAAAAGTCGACTCCGCCTTGGGATGGCTGGCGTTCCCTCTCTGAAATATTGAAGATGGCATGAATCTAGGATTATAATGTTCTTCCTCTTCGCGTCTAACCTCACATAATATCAAATTATGACATCTTATGCTCTTTAGTTCCTCCTCTACTTGGAGAGATTTGTATCAAGCCGTAGCGTGCGTGTGTTATTCGTAGTAGCGGCTTTAGGGGGGGGGGGGCAACCGGGGCGGTCGCCCAGGGCGCCAGGATCTAGGGGCGCCGCAGGCGCCCGGGCCTAGTCAAGTGCGGGGTTAAAGGGTACACTAAATGAGTCCGTTTATAAGATTTTTAAAGATTCCTAGAGGGTTGTAGTAAAATGCTATGAAATAGTAAATATACTATAAATCGCGGGGTATGGTAAAGTGAGTGAAAGAATCGCAATGGGCGCTTGGTTGATCATCGGAAATAAAAGAATTAAGTAAAGAATTTATCTCCCTGACAAACAAGTATCTTTTTAATTAAATCTTAAGTTATAGACATTTTTTTCATGTAGATAAAATGTTTTAACTGATTATGTTAGGTATACTATTGGTCGGCAAGGCTTAGAATAACAACAGCATAATTATTCCCTTCCGTTGGAGAATGTATGAGACGCCTAACGAATTGTCAGCGGAAAAAGTGCAGCAGCATTCCTTTGTGCAGGTAACGATTTTACTGTGGTTGCCAACCTGCATAATATCCAACGTCGTGATTATGGACAAAGCCTACCATGAAAAGTAGCCAAAAATACGGTGCCTAGTCCATAGCCATATTATGCCTAAGTGAGCCCTTGGTCATGGTAGTGTAAGGGTTGGGCTATAGATAGCTGCCAACATCGATTGAACCGAGCTACAGACAAGGAACTCAGTTGACGGCTGGAAAAGAGTAGAAAGTCACGATAACCCTTGTATCGGGCGGGCTGCCTATTTTACTCCAGGCATGTAAGCTAACGACCCTGTGGTGACGTGGTTATCTCGACAAAAAACAAATGTCTGTGACAACGGGACTGAGATCTGCAACGTCCGGACCCAGGTAGAGTACCTTGCACTGAATTAGGGTTATCGCGTGGAGAATCATGTTTGGGATCGCAAGAAGCGCATAATTATGGGAACATAAGAAACCATAGGAGGCGAATGAGTTCAAGCAAGAGATGATCTGCATGAAGATGAGCTTGGACGATGGATGTACATCTGAAAGCGCCCCGACAGTGACACAAATAAGAAGATTTATGTACGAAAGTAACACCCTTCAGTAACACTAGATGAGCACGCGGTTACACCCGCGTTATTTAGGGCTATTAATAGCATCACGCTGATGTTATATAGCCGTATAACATGATGATATACACAAAAGTAATTATTCCAATCACACCATTGCAGTTACATAGAGATTAGCACGTTCAACCATGAGACGGATAGATACCTAGATGAGGACTTAAGCGAATAGTCGGTACTGCATCAACTAAGAATAAGGCACATTAGGAAAGTATGATTAGTTGGGAAATCTAATCTTTCAAATTATCTTCTGGAACTAATGCGACAGGAAACATCAGAGGCAGCCTTGTTAAACCCTTATTCATCGTGTCCCTTATTCATCTGGACCTCGGCGAAACTGAGAGAAAGAACTCATAGGAGGCGATTGTGCAAAATCCGTGGTCAAAAGTCTGCGCAAAAGTACTGGGAAAGAGTCATCTGACAAAGGTGACTACCTCTAGTAGTGATACCATAGATGCTTGCTGTTTAATACTTCTGCGAATATCTGTATGCTGCGCATGCACCGACGCCTTCACCACTAGCCAACCGGAGCCCTACTAACTAGCTATTTAATAGTTGAAGATTTCCCAGACGTAGATGTCGTGTAAATCAGTGCGACTCTCAGAAAGCTTAGTAAATGGAAGACGGTGGAGCCGCTTGGCTCTTGTGGACTGCGAGAAGCCTTTGATTCCATCGAAACTTTATTTTTATATAGCCTCACGCCTGTATACCGGAGGGATTAGGCAGATGTGTATTGAACCCCCATTTCTCCAGGTTATGTATTTTAGGTCCCACGTAAGAAGGGGCGAGCCTATTGCCGTTACGCTGGATCATGAAGTGTTTCACAGAATACATCTACCTACTAATTTTCAAATTTCAATAAAGTGGTTGATAAGGGTTCCGTTTTATGCCATTTTGGGCACGGAACCCTAAAGAGGGGGGCGCCAAATGAATGGCTCGCCCGGGGCGCCTGGATGGCTAAGGCCGGCCCTGGTTATTCGCAGCTATGGTTGGTCACTCCCTGACCTGCTGTCTATTGTCTCGGGAGACCTGCTTTTTATTTATTCAGCTATAAAAATTATAGTGTAGTTTGTAGCATATCAGAGATGATTTTAAAAATGGACGCTGGAATTTTATCCGGCGCGCGGCGCCCCTATTACCCTGGCGCCTGTGTGCGCCGCACACATCGCACACAGTGGCGGCTCGGCCCTGTCCCAGACATGCAGGTTTCCTCATACGGTGTTTTCCTTTTTTTACCTTTTACAGGCGATAATTAATATGGCAATTTAATACGCACATAACTTCCAAATAAATATTACCTATGAATACATATACTATAATGATATAATAAAAATATTCTACCGCATTCACACAACATCATCTAGCACCAAAATAAGCAGAAGCTTGTACTATGGGTACTAGACAATGGATAGACATACATACTTAAATACTTTTTTTTTTGTAAATATATACTTATACATATAAACACCCAGACTAAGACAAACATCCATGTTCATGCACATAAATATTTGACTTGAGCGGGAATCGAACCTGCGACCTTCGGCGTAGCAGTCGCTTACACTCCAATAAGTATTACAGTATTAACATACGAATAAGCTAGCTCCTAAAATCTTTTAAAAATTGTATCTAATTTATGAACATGAACACAGTTGCTATTTAGTTAAAAGGGTAATAATAGAAAATAATTATTAGTACATTCAGATATAAAAGTCCTAACACCGTAGGTACCAAGGGATCTCGTGCGAGTTTTAATTGAATTGCGATTCTCGATGAGAAGAATTTCCATAGTTGGCCCCGAAGCTGCACCAGCTATGATTTATTTATGCCAGGTAGGATTTATTTATTGTCCTTGGAAGGAAACATACCTCCGGGATGGCTTGCTCTTATGGATCTATCCCAAGACCCTAGCCCTGGACAAAAACAAGTGAAGCTATTCCCTGTCACCTGCCGTTATCCTAGGTTCCGTTGCCTTTTTATTGTTGCAGATATCGGTCGATAATGTAAAGCCAAAATTATACTGTATTATGCTTCCTCCAGCATATTATTATGAATACCTTGACCTCACGGTCTTCCTTTTAGTTGGTATCACCCTCGTAATATGCATCATTTGAATAAAGCGTGCCCTAACTAACTACCTTCTTTACATATTTTTGCTAGATCTTAATGATTAGGCTAGAAATCAATAATTAAGTAGTAGTCGGAATAAAAAAATTAATACTAGTATCATTTACATAATATAGTATTAATATTAGTCAGTAGTCTGTGACTTACTTATACGATGTGTATACAGCCTAAATGTCTTTCGACATGACATTACCATTTGACTGAAGTTTAGTGTTGACATGTTACAATACAAACAAAAGTGACACTTGACGGCGTCATTTCATTAGATTGACATTATGAATCTTTGATAATTCTTATCTTTTTCCGTTGTTTTCTGTTTTTTTAGCAATTAATTTAGTATCGCCTTAATTTATCAGTTCGTTTTAGTTTGCTACTACATTAATAACCTGTAGTTTTGACCTTGAAACTATAAACCAACATTTTTAAGTAATTACAATCGTGTGAAGTTGTGAACCTTACTTGTAAACAGACTGATTGCAATGGAAATCAATTGGATGAAATGATAAGACACAAATTATTGTTGGCATAGGTTGGTATGATGAACCCGGCACAAGACGGATTATCACCGCCCGGCGGAGCTCCTTCTTATCAACAACCTCTGTATTTACAAGAACCCCATACGCCAGTCACATCACACAGGTAACCTCAAATATTTTTTTATTGTTTTGAGACCACGCTTTTCAAGTACAATTTTCCAATTATGCAGTTCGAAATGTTGCTAGTAGAATAACATGAAGATAGTAATGAAGAAATAAGTAGATTAGTACCATATTCAGTATTAAAATAAAAACAAACAATGCCTACTATTTATTTATTGCTGATCTATACAGATAAAAATAACCACAAAAAGACAAGAATGGAATACATAAAAAAGTAGTTAAATACAGTGAGCACAGCATGCAAAGCTTATAAAATTATTAACCTATAGCTATCTATTGGAACTATAATTATTATAATCACAATATTCTTACATAATTATTATTATCGAGTTTTTATAATATTCAGCATTATATTATAACATATAAAATCAATTTGTGGTGATTAAAATGTGATTTCAACTTGTGCTTTGGCAAAGTTGTATTGATTTTGGCAAATTGCTAGCCAAGGATACTTGGTATCCAGTAATTATTTCCTCCAATATTAATCTTGTAAATTTTCTTGAGAATAAGAAGTGTTTAGGTTCAGGTATTTGTCTTTCCTTTTTACATAAATCACAACTTCATTTATTCACATATCTTCTGAAATCAAACTGTTTTAGCATCTGGTACACTCTGTTCTTCTTTCATTCTCAGATCAGCATGGAAACACACAGACAATGTCATGATTAAAATGTAAGTTCAAAGACTTTGCTACATAGTATATGTAAATGGGTACATTAATTATATTATGCTCATTATTCCTGGAATGATAAACAAAACTATAAGTGCCAAAGCACTAGTTGAAACCACATAATCATGGTGGACAAGTGAAGTATTCAAATGTAAATTATTGTTTATCTGCTGATTTGAATGCTGCTTATTAGTATGAATTAATATGTACACTATATTTTGTTATATGTTTAGATAGTTGTATGGGGCAAAAATATAATTGAAAAATGTTTTGCAGTGGAGCTGGCGCACCAGCAGGAAATTATATGATCCAGCAGCAACCTGGAGGACAACAGAGGTTGCTGATGATGCAACCTACACAAGTCATGAGTGGCCCACCGACTCCCAGCACTCCTACACAACCCTCGGCCCCCGTGTACGGCTCACCACAAAGAGCATCACCCCCCGGCACAACTAGTGACGATTCAGATGACAGTGTTCCCTCACATCATTCTCAGGTACCACTCACTATTCTATATATATTTCAAATATTCATTCATCATCAGCCTTTAACAGTCCACTGCTGGACTAGGCCTCTCCTTTGAAAGGAGGAAATTGGCCTACTATACCACGCTGGCCAAACGGGTTGGTATAGGGTTTGTATCAAGTTTTCCTTCTCTTACAGTGCTGTTCTTTGCATAATATGCTCCCTCTGTCGGCTCTTACGACACCCATGGGATGATATGGGGTGGTGACAATCTGTATTCTTAATCCCTCACGACACGGACATTTCAAATATTAGAACAGTAATAAATCCATCAACTTCTTAATCCGTCACCACACGGACATTTCAAATATTAGAACAGTAATAAATCCATCAACTTAGTTAACATACCTTTTAATTTTTATTTACCAACTTGTTTAAAATGCTTATGTGAATCAGAAACAGTAATCCATTTTTACATTTGTACCAGTTGTTTCATTATTATCTTTATTATTGCTATTTAAATATGAATTTATATACAATGTATGCATTTTAACATGGAATGCTTTAGTAATTAAATGATGAAACAGCTAGTAAGTAATCAGGCATGTATTTAAAACTTAGTGCTTGTGTTGTACTAAAATAGCATGTATTCTAGATATTTTATTTATTAATTTTTGCTAAATGTTTCTTGCAAAATGAACCAAAGATGAGTCAATATAATATTTTATTGGCTTAATTTTGTAAGCCTATTTCGTTCTGATAAGTACTAAATAATAATCATTAAACAAACTATTTCTTGTACTCTATTCAAAACAGATAAAAATTTATACTGAAGTCTTATGTTTTTAGTATTATGTTTTTTTCTGCATGATTTTACCAACCTAGTAATTCATCAATACATAATAATTCTAGTAATTAATTTCCAACTTATTTCATAATGTTCATTAACTCATTAAAGCTTGGCTGTTAAAATAGCAACAATATAGCTCACATGTATTCTTTAGAAATATAGTTCATTGGCATACATATTTTTTTTATTTGTAGTTAAATAAACAGATCAAACAGTAGTAATACTAGTGTAAAATTCTAATGAATTGGTTGTTTGTTGGTAGTTGCCTGGTGATGCGGAAAGCCTTCTGCCTATCCATTATTGCTCAGCGAGCCGGCAGCAACAAACTACGCTTCATCAGGTATAGGCAAATTTTATCGCTTTACATAACCTACATATCTTTAGGATTATAATATTCAGTCTTTTTATACTTATTTATGTTGCCAATGAACTGTATTATTTATTTTACTTATTATTTTAATCAAATTATTATTTTCACTATAAGATTACTCTTCATTAATAAAATGATTATTTTAGATTGGTGTCAGTAATATGGGCGTGAAAAGGTCGTCGCCTGAGCCTATAGATAATGGTATGAATCGGGGACAGATGCAGAAAAAGCCTAAAGTACAGAAGAAAAAGAAAAAGCGTGATCCTAATGAACCTCAGAAGTAAGTTGACCTTAAAATAGTTCAAGAAATGTTATAAACAAAACAATTATAATCATTACATTGGTTGATGACCTTGCTTATATAAAGGATAATGATTAAAAGCAGTTTTTAATATTTATATATTACTTACAGGCCAGTATCAGCATATGCATTATTCTTCCGAGACACTCAAGCGGCCATAAAAGGACAGAATCCAAATGCTAGCTTTGGTGAAGTATCTAAAATAGTAGCATCAATGTGGGACGGATTAGATTCTGAACATAAAAGTGTAAGTATAACATATGCACCAATATAATCTATAACGGTTTTATTGTTTCTTATGCAATTGTAACATTGTATCAGAACTATAAAATATTTTATTATTTTGACAGGTGTATAAACAGAAAACAGAAGTAGCTAAGAAAGAATACCTCAAAGCATTGGCAGCCTACAGAGCCAGCTTAGTATCAAAGGTAATTTCATTTTCATTTTTTAGGATCATAAATAATCATAATACATCCTTAATGCTACCAATTCTAGCAAAATTATGTTACCAATTTTTAATACCAATTCAAATAGAGTCATTGCTTCGTGAACTTGACTAAATATAAAATACTTTTTTTTAAAAACATCTGTAGTTATGACTTTTTTGCCCTCAGTCAAATAGTAGTTATGTATTAGTTTTACACAAATACACAGTAGAAGGGTCTAATCATGGGAAACATTTTCGAGCTATAACATGTGAAACACATAAATTAATTAAATTGAAACACAGTTATAATAAATCAATACTAGAAATGCATGTGATTATCAAAGTATAATAAAATTATAACCTGAGGATGAACCTTACCAAACTATTGAAGTAAGCCCTTCCCATAAAAGAAAACAAATCACAAAAATAAGTACACAATTTATGGAGTTATGAATGGTCGTAAATACATACCATCATAGATTCCTTTTTTTAAGTCGGCTAAAATTATTAAATGCCAAATATCATTAGAGCGCCATCTGTAGATTTAAGTGAAACCATGGTTCATAAATTAGTACACAGTGCGTGCGGTAGAGGGCACTTTCCTCAAAAACCGGTTTGATAAATTGACAGCAGACAGACGAGCTTTTTGTTTTTAGCTTTTACGCTTGGAGTTGTTGTCTTCTTTGTTCCATAATTTAGTGGTATTTTGCTGAATATATCCGTTTATGGAGTGTTAAAATAGTGTTTTGTGGCGAATATTAATTTCGGAACATTTATTTTCTAATTCGGTAAGAATTCTTTGTAGGCTCACCAGCTTTGGGCAAACTTAATTTGGAGGTTATAAACAGACTGAGCTTTTATTTGTTTACAATGTCACAATACTTGCATTAATGTTGTTTAGATTACTTATGTTTATTTGTAGCTTAGTTAAAATAATTATAGATTTGTTATTAGTGTACAATTATAATGTTAATTGATGTTACTTATAGCTACCTACATTTACCTATAACAAATAGGAAGGTATTCAACCCTGTCATACTTACTATATCCTTAAAACACATTTAGAACAGTAGTTATGTACTAGGTATTAATTTATTTAAATGTGTAACACTTAAAAGTGGATTATGTACATATATCAAA
The DNA here is from genome assembly GCA_944739405.2 of Euclidia mi. Taxonomy (NCBI): domain Eukaryota; kingdom Metazoa; phylum Arthropoda; class Insecta; order Lepidoptera; family Erebidae; genus Euclidia; species Euclidia mi. Next base: position 29,338,938 of record OX123198.2, on the reverse strand, counting down.
TAAATAGAAATTTTAAATTTTAGGGTGGCGATCAAGATAACCCAACTATGTATAATCACACCAATAGTGCCAATCCATCGTATGGGAATTACTACCAAGGACAAACCTATGGTAATGGACACTCGCCTCAGGGGTATGCACCAAACCAAGCGCCACAAGGATATTCTCCACAAAACTACACGGGTAACCAGCCTCAGGGCACATACCAAGGCCAGGCTCAACAAGGATATCCTCCTAACCCTCAGCAGTCACCTCAGAGCTATCAAGGCAATATGACACTCACTCCTCAAAACTATCAGGTAAAGATGTAAATTTTAGGACCTTATCTATATTTTTTTATTTGCATGTGCATTTTAACATAGGTAAATATTGTTTTTTTTATGACTATAAAGATTTTAAACTGAAAATTTTATTATTATTTTTTGTTTACAACTTAGCATTATCTACATGAAATTACTTTCACATTATATTTATTGAAGGGAGAAGGTTTTATTGAAATAAGTTGAAAATTAAGTACTTGGTGCAATCAGTAATTAATTTGTATGTGATTGAGATCATTTTGAGAATTAGACTGCATATCAATAATTTGAACATTTAATATTTAACATCAGAAGTATTAAGCACACTTTGCCATGCCTGTCATGTGAAACATAATAATATAGAGAGCAACAAAATATTAGAATTCGATAATTATACCAGCTATAACATTAATTATATAATAAAATATTACTCATTGCCTATTTTACCCACAAAAATGATTGAATTTCCAAATTTGCAGTATCAGAAGTTTGAATAAATTTGTGGTTGCCCACAGTCCATTAGATTGTACCTATATCAGCCATTCTCAAAGTGTGCTCCGCAGAGCCCCAAGGCTCCACGAAGTATGTCTAAGGGCTCCACAAAGATTGATGTCAGTAAAATAAATGGTATTAAAGTGCATGTAGGACTCGGTTTTGTTCTATTTTAAGGCTCCGCCAAATATTTGGTTGCCCAAAAGGGTTCCATCCCGAAAAAAGTTTGGGAACCACCGACTTATAATGTCATTAATTTACTCTTGGTTAGTGCCTAAATTCCTAAGAAATTTAGTTCATGACATTTTTTACCTAAATGCCGCCATACCAGACAAAATAGAAAATCTATTGTGTCCCACACTGGTCAGTGCATCGGTAGTTGACGACTTAATTAAATTATTTTTTTCCTTAACTTAGCTAGATGGATGAAAAACACCTTGCTACTTATAATAATTTGATAGAATTGTCTAACATTGTACTTTGTATTGTTTTTCAAGCAGAATGTACCAAGCCAATCACCACAAAGTTATCAAGTGAACCCAGCAACATCACCACAGAACTGTCAGCCTAATATTGCCCAGTCGCCAAGAAGCTACCAGGGAGCTCAGTCGCCTAACAATTACCCTGCCAACTCTGCAATTTCACCTCCTGGATACAGACAAGTGCAGTCGCAGTCACCTCCAATGGGAACAGTACATGCCACTATGCAATATCACCATCCCCAACAGGTATATTAAATCACAATAATCAGAAATAAAATAGTGCATGTTTTACCTGATTTCAGTGCCATAACTAGGATTATGGCCAGTACACACTATACATATTGTTGAAAGTTCTTGAAAGCTAATTTCTGCGCGCCTCCAAGTTCTGAGCCTCGTGCCTAGCCTCGCTGGCACCTAGTTACTGCACTGACTGCTTCCTTGAAATATAGCCCAGTTTGCCTTTATATGGAACAAATGATATCATCAAAATATGACCTTAAAAAAATAATGTGTGTAGGTACTCTACTTGTATTATATTCTTTTGTAAACATTTTAGCACATGCAACAAACGCATCAGCAAATGCAGCAGGCACACCAGGTCCAACAGTACCAACAACAGCAGCAGCAACAACAGCAACAGCAGCAACAACATCAGCAACTGCACCACCAACAACAGCAACAACAGCAGCAGCAACAGCAACAACAGCAGCAGCAGCAACAACAACAGCAACAACAACAACAACAACAACAGCAGCAACAGCAGCAGCAACAACAGCAACCGCAACAGCAACAACAGAACCAAATGCAGAAAGCTGAACAACACTCTTCTAATAGCAATGGAAACTCAGGTGTTCCATCCCAGACATCAGATGTAAATATATTTTACTATACCAAACAAATTTACTGTTAAGCTTTTTTGAAATTACAGACTGATATAAATTAAATTATAAGAAAAAATATAATAATTATTGGGGCTATGTATCTGATGTAACTCAGGAATCTTCTAGCTAGGAGACTGAAACACCTGGTATGTATAATATTCATAGAATTAATTTTGTTCTGTGAAAGTTATAATATCAAAAGGTGCAAGTAATAGTTACAGGCTTGGATTAATTTAAAATTAAAACAGCTGATTCTAATAGACTTTTCAAATAGTTATATTTGGCATACTTGAAAGAAAATCATTAATACTATAAAAATACATTATTGCAGCAAAATGAAAACCAAGTTCCACCATCGTGCATCAGGCAGGGGTGTACTAATCCTGCCATAGCCAACAGTGAATGGGAGGATGAATATTGCTCCAATGAATGTGTTGTCAGTCACTGCAGGTATTATTATTTACCTAAATAATAAACACTTTCCGAATATTACATCCCTGTAACTAAACTACTAAATAATAATGAAATGAAGTTTGGTCTAAATAAATATATAAATTGGTACTAGTGGGAGGATATAGGCAATTATTATGTTTTATGTAATAGATCATAATAATCAATACTACAAACAGTTTAAAATACATACAGACTTATCATATTATATTAGGTACCATCAAACATGCTTGTTCTCTAAACAAATCGTTATGCTAAAGATTATTTATCAAATGTTATAAATAATCTTGTTCTTGTACTCCTTTACAATACACAGAGTCACGCAGTTTTGTCTTGCGTGCGTACAACCTATCATTACCTAATTTTCCGATGATGTATGACACCCTCTTAACAAAAAAATATAAACAAAATTTGTCACACTATCTATTTCATACTGACCACCCCCCATATATTTGAACAACAGTAATTGGTCTTTAATTGCTGTTTCTTTTTTTCAGAGATGTCTTCAGCTCATGGGTGGCATCAAACACCAGTAACCAAATGCAAAATTTCTCTGCAGTAAAATAAGCTTATTAAGTTAAATAGGTACATATCAAATTTAATGCAACCACTCGTATTATATGAAGTTCCCAATGAAACTACGCAATAATGATCCTGGATCAATAGTTACTTGGTTTAAGCGTATGTCTTATGTAATTCGTGGCACCAATGTAAAATGGATCTGTTATTACTAAAAAACAATTGGACAAGTTATATTAAGCTATTTGTAAAAATTATTATTTAATCATTTTAGTTTTAAGGCTCAGCCTGATTTGTTAGAAGTAAAGGCAATTTTGTTGGACTTTATTTAGGAATATATGTATTCTAGGATTTCAGATTTAAATATGAACATTGTACACCATGGGCAGTACTTTGTTGAAAGGTGACATTATTGAGAATCTAAGAATAAATTTTCTCATATTTACTTAGTTTATGTTGCGTCTTCCGCGAATTTGATTAAGTTGATAAGTACTTTATAGATTTCTTACTTTGACAAGGTACTGCTTATGCTTATAAAAAAGTTAATGTAGTGAATTCAAGTAAAGTATTTTTTTAAAAAGCAACGTGGCTAATTTAATCTCCCGAAATATAACTGTATAATGGACTGGTAAATAAGACTATGCTATCATGATACTCTTACATTAATGTATTTGATTAATATTTGTGCTGAACGCAATAACGGTTATTGATGAGTGCTAAAGGATACTTCCATTTATTTCATACTTATATTCTAAAAACGTAGTGTAAATTAAATAAGTCCGTCGGCAACCCGTACGGCGGCGATGCATTTTACTAAGTTAAACTTGATTATTAATTTGCAGTATTGTTGATGTTAAATTATAATTTTTTAATGTAGCATTTATTCTACTTGTAAAATGTTTAAATGACAATCGTCATAATAAAATTGATCGTTGAGGCTATAGAGCGAGCGCCGATGCAATGTAGGTTCGGATACTAGCACCTAATATCAGATAGGTGACATTATAATATTGTTAATATGAATATTGACGATAAATTTTACGGTTGTATCGTATTTTTCGTAAACTTAGTAAATACATTGTGGTTATTATTAGCAAGTTACATTTAATATTTGATTGCATTGTAAATTTCTAACTATGAACCTAATAGCAATATCTACCCATTTCTCTAGGAATTGCGTTTAGTATGATAGGATTTAGCTGGACCAAAATTTTCTTTGTATTGAAAGCGATGATATTTTAAGATAAATATGTTTTATTGTATGTCCAATACCTTATGATATAGTTATGAAATTGTAAATAAACACTCGCAATAATAGATGTAGACGTAGAGACTACATAATACATAAGGCATATTTTTTTTTATTTCATGTTATTTATTTAGTAGTCTCATTAGAACTACATATTTAGATAAAAGTTATGTTTAAAAATGTAAAATATAACAATGTATAAATTGTAATTAGAAAAGTGATTCCAATAAATTTCTTAAACAGCAATTATATGTATTTATTATTTAATTTTAGGTATCCATTGAACTAGACAGTTAGATTATCAGCGCATAGGTTTGAAGCCGCGTATGATAGTCTCATATACTAGGCCATATATGAGCAAAATTATTCGCGAAATTACTGGGAAACAGTCAGCTGATAAATCGACAAGAATAGATCGAAGAGCTATACCTAACATATCTAACAGCAGTCCTAAAAACGCACTCGCATGCACTGACGCCTACACCAGAGGCCGTACCTACGTCAATGTCGACGAAATCAGTCTCTCCCGCCTCACTAGCAGATTAGTAAAGGCTCCCGGGGAAGATGGAGTAGCCGTCTCGTCAGACCTATGTAGACTACGAGAAGCCTTTGATTCCATGAAACCGGGCTGTTGTTGAGTCTCTACAGCGCTGCCAAGTGGATGTGGAGATTTATATACCGTCTGACAACAATGACTGTTCAAGACCTGAATCACCAAACAAGACCTACCCGTTGCTTCGAGGTGTAAGACAAGCATGTTAGCATGGTGATGCTTTTTATGGTTCAATACCTATGTCGAATGCCGTCATTAGTATTGTCGCTAAACGACTCGAAGTGCTGCCACCTGCCGACCGGTAACGTGAAAAACGAAAATGCGTCGAGCGTATCTGCACACATTTGCTAAAAGCGTGGCTATTATGCACACATACAAGTTTGTTCGTGCAGGGCCGTACTCAGGGCAGCTCAATATTTTACTGTCATATTCTTTTACCTAATCATTTTTCGTGTTCCCTGATGTTATGTAGTCACTGAAGACCGGTAGTTATTTATATTGTAATTCGAGTTTGACGATTAAAAATATGTCGGACTTAAGAGATTTTATAGTAGCCAACAAACGTTATTTGAATATATTTCCTATATAGGTATGAAGGTTCAAAATTAAAAGACGATGATACGGTTTTTAAGAAAATTTATACAAATGATATAGAAGGGGTTACAGTTGCAGCGCATGACACAAAATGTTTTCTATGTAGGTATTTTAATATATAAAGTTTGGAAATTAAAAGGCGTAGCCGTGAGATTTATTGCTTGTTCTTTCTCATGGTTCTAACTTCTACGCCTCTACGTCGCATTAACTGTAAATGTAGAATCTTTGGTAAAAGAGGATTTTGGTTACAAATCGTGTTCTTCATGTTTTATATTCTATATTTTTTTTGTTTAATAAGACAACTCCCGCACTAGGAATAAATCCTGTGTCGCGGGGGACTTTACAAACATACAACTAACGGACAATGAACACTCAGACTCAGACAAATTCTCAGAGCTGGTTTTTAGGTATTTTTTAGAAAATATTATTAAAATCATAAATAATTCTACCAGACTCATTACGACGGCAGTAATTCCCGTAGACCTTTAGAACCTCATACCTAAAAATTGGCCCACGATCCAGGCTAGCAAGTATGCGTACACTCATAGCACATACTAACACTATATTATTCTACACATTTCGTTTCTAAAAAAATAAGTATGGTCTGGCGGCCCTGGAATCTTACTCTACTACGCGTCACTCAAAATCACCGATCTGGGAATGACATGGATATGGCATGTCCAATATCTACGAATTTAGCGTGCCTACCTACGAAATTAGCGTGCATACCTACGAAATGTTGGGCAATTTAAAATGGCTGCGATTTAGGTAATAATATAATCGATATCGATATGGAACCGGTCAGAGGAAACCTAGACATTTTTGTAGTAAGTTACTTTAGTTAGTTTAAATCTTTTGCCAGATTAGTTTATTTCATAATGCAAATGTGGGCGAACATGGCAAAGTGAAGAACGACCCTTGTATCAAACATGTAACAAAATATTCTCTGAGAGCCAATATCAATACTGTGTCGCTGAGAAAGTACCGGACATGAATGGCACCATACATACGGTAATGAAACACACAGCCTGAAGCACTGATTTATCTGGTTTTTAGACATATTTATGCACAAAAACAAAATTATTATTAGATTTCACAGCAGACGTACCACAAACCTTGGCAAAAAATATGGCGACAGTGGCACGAATGACATTTCTAATAAAATCAGTAAACTAGGGCTATCTCCTTTCTTCTGACAGAGATATCCCTAAGACAAAACGAGACAACACTATGTTTGGTGGCTTTATGTCGATTTCGTATATATGTGTATAAAAAAAATCATGGTGAAATGTGGGTGTAATATTACACCTCTGCCTACCCCTCCGGGGATACAGGCGTGAGTCTATAAAAATAAAAAATATATGATTATATGTGTATAATGTAATTTTTCTATATGTACCTACTATTTGCCCTCTCCATGTATATTCCTTACTCAATGGTCAAAATTCACGTGGTGCGTGGTGCGCGCGACGTCGACGGATAATCCGTCAGTACGCTCGACGTACTAACGGATCTTCGGTCAGGTGTGAATGGTTGAACGTTTTTCTATACATTTGTATGTATTGGCGTTACGCGACCGATAAAACGCGACGGATCTTCCGTCAGGTATGTGCCGGCCCTAAGCCAGCTTCAGCTTATTTTATTCAGAGGTAGTGCAGTGAATACCCATCGACTGTCAAAAATCTTCAATGACCGTGCTCGCAGAGGCACGGTGTAATCGATAACTTAGCAGTCTCTACATATCTCCATTAGACTATCCCTGCCTCTATTGCCAAAGACATGAATATGATATTATTATCACATTCTCTCTTGTCCAGGATAGCCACGCCCGTATTTAAGAAAAGATATGGATACCTATACTCTGGATATTATTATGAAAGAGATAAATAAGTATATATATTTATTTAGAATCTTTCGTTTTTTTTTTAAGGCGGTCGATAGCGAGTGGATATACCAACAGACTGCCATGCAGAGGGTATCGGGTTCGAATCCACGGCGCGCACCAATGACTTTTCGGAGTTATGTGCGTACCTATTGAATTGTTAATTATCGCTTGTCCCGTGCCTCGGAGAGCCGTCGGTCCCGGTTGTCATGAAGATCTATGACAGTCGTTACAGGGCGTCAGTACCTTGTAAATAAACTGACACTAGTCTAAACCATGGAATATCGCTATCCCTTCGGGTTGCGGAGGTCAGACAGGCAGTCGCTCCGTGGAAAAGCTAATATTCAGCCAAATCCAGTTAGACTAGAAAGCGGACCCCAGATTGAAACCGGGATAACGCTAAGAGGATGATGAATCTTCCCTTTTTTTGATTCACTCTTAATGTAGCCCTTGCTTTACCTAAATATGATAATATTTACTTACTTGATCTGAGTGATTTATCCTTATAAATACTATGCAGGTTGTCACAAGACCCATCACCAAGCCGAAGTCTACTCGTTTTGGACATCATGCCGAGTCATACTTAGCGAAAATAAAACCTGCGAAACGATATTTTTAATCCGCAATTAAAAGTACGCGCGTGCAATTTTCGAAATTCCTACTTATCCATGGGTGCATAGGACATCTTTATAACAGGTTGGCAGGGTAAATGGATCCATATTGTACCTAAGTAACTTTGGGCCTCAATATTTCCGGAACGATGTAATTTCCCAGGTATGGTTAATGGTACAGACACAGAGATAAAAAATGTTCGTGATGATTGGTACCTACATTATGGGATTTCAGTTTTCGTTAAGATTCTTCTTACACCCTGTATAATGTATTACATTATTAAAATCCCACGCGAATACTAAAATATTTTTTGATAATGCTACTGCTACACCTGTGTCTTAAGGCGTCTATTAGCACATTAATCTAGGCGTTACATAGATGTGGCAAACTTTTTAATGCTTTAACCTTTAATTTGGCAAAGCCTACAATTTTTTTAATTGGAAATGTAATTGGCGCACATAAAGCTATAATAGAAAAATAATAAAAACAATCTGAAACGTTTAGTTTTCCTGAAAACGTATGTATGCCACCACATACATTGCCAACTCCTCAAGACTACATCTTGTAAATGTGTTGTATGTAGGGACATACATTACCAATAACTTTAGGAACTAAGTATAAAAACAAAAATTATTTTATTTAGTATTTTTTATTAGTAAAATTATAAAAAAAATAGCGAAACACTTCTAGAAGTTAAAAATAAATTACGCGTAAATGGTACTGAAGTTGACAATTTCTAGATTTTTTTCCTGTTACAAAACAAAGGCGAACTTGGCATTTCATGCATTGCACAACCGTCAGTTTAGAGCACAGTCGACATCGACCTTGAGTGTTCATTGTCATGAATTGACCAACATTGTCAAAACGTGACGATTCCACTGGGCTGGCCTGTGGAATTCTTTTTTTTTGTTTTTGACCTCATTTTCACTGCGCTCGTATTTTTTGAGACCTTCATACAGCTCAAATCGGAAGTCCTTCAAAGGGATTGATGGTTTTCCAGACTTTGAATTATCTTTCCTGTGTAAGAGCCACGCGTTGTTTACACATATGTCCAGGAGTTGGGTAAATATACCAACATACCATCTCCGGGTTTTGAATGGGGTTCTATATAATGAAATAAGCATATCGGCCAAGTCAACTCCTCCCATATGCTTATTGTATTCCTTGACTATTTGCGGACATTGTACATCGACCTTAGTTTTAGAATCCTTGCAGTACATTTTTATCGTATCCACTGGTTCCACGCCTACAAAAGAACTTATCAACGTCACAGCTTTATTGTCGTTCCACCGCACTACGGCCAAACGATTTTTATCACATATCACATTGCATAAAGCGATTACCACCTGCTGCGCTCCAAATCCAATAGAGGCTTCCTTTTCTGTAAAAGTATGAAATCTGAACGTGTCCTCTCCACCATACAAAACGAAATCGTATATCATACCTGACACACCAGCTCGCACATAATTTTTGAAGCCCCACTTATTGGGTTTATCTTTCATATATTGACGACGCTTAACCGCTTTTGTTCCTTTGTATGGGATCATCATCTCATCTATACTGTATCTCATTTCATTATCTTGAGCTAAACAATTATTTCTGATCTTATGTAGTAACGGCCTAACTTTATAATATCTCTCAGAGTCTTGTATGTTGTTATCAACGAAATGTAAGTAACGGCGGATCTGTTGATAACGTTTTAGAGGCATCAAATCGGCCACCAGTTTGTATCTATATCGCAAACTCCAATAATCGGTATACGATGGCATGCTCACAACACCCATGATGATGTGTATCGCTAAAAATCTCGCAATTCGTCTTCGGTCAATCCAAGGGTACCTCCAGTTTTGGATATAGTATAGGCGTTTGTTTGTTCAACAATGTCTGTAAAAATGTCAGGGGAAAAAAACTTGTAAAAAAACTCCAGTGGAGATAGGACTTGAACGTCGTCAGTGGGATCCAATTCCTCTTCAACAGTTGCCATAGACGAAACGCAGCTTTTTTCCAGCGATAACTTAGAGTGAACTTTTGAATTCGCCTCGGTCGTTTAGCAACATGAACAGTGGGACGCTGTGATCTTGTTTGTCTGGAAAAACTGGATTGGGAAGAGCTATTTGCGTTCATGCGCTGTGTTACCAAGCCAGGGGGTGCATGGGGTGCAGGAGTTGCCGGTGTTGCAGGAAATGATGGAATGTCACTCAATGTCGGTAGTTTACAGCAATTCGGTTCTAGAGATGGGCTAGAATAAACTGTTTGGAAAATGGGTGTAAGGCAAACATTTTCGCTGGTGGGGTCCTGTTCATCATCTAGTAGGTTTAATCTTTCTAAGGAGCTATCAACTGAGGGTACAGATGAACTAGACACGGAAAGCGGGGTGTGCACACGTATCTCGTCTTCAATATCTGAACGTTCACTATCATCAGAAGGTGCATTTTGAGTAGGGACAAGCGCTAAAATTCTACCACCACGAGTTTGAAGCTTTTGCTGCTGACATAAAAAAAACATGCTAAAACATAAAATAAGCAAAGCAAAACCCCTAATTTGGCGATGTATGCCATGACATACACATAAACTAAAGGGTCTTTTAATATGAACTTGGCAATGTATGTCACAGCATACATCATGTTAGTACCCAATATATAGCCATTTTATGTAAGAAAAAGTTCAAAGTTATTACCAGAAGTATATTATCATAAAGTCAAGTATAAAAATTTGTCATTGCACTTGTCCTAAACCACGTAATAATTAATATAATATTATAAATACCTTGGACAGCACTGCTGACTGACGGCCGGTCGCCATTTTCATTGACTTATGTCAAAACTAGTGTTGTCAGATATCTGATTTACATTTTCTTCTAAAAATTGTTAGTATTGCAAGATGATAAAAATGTATATACACGTATTTTTTAATTTTTTCGGCTTAAATGTTTTTTTAAGTTTATGTATATCAGGGCATCCATTATCAAATTAAGGGATAATTACAAATGGCATTAAACGTTATGCGAGAGATCGACTGGCGGTTTTTTGGCCCATCAAAGGGTTTTTAGCGCGTAGTTTAGCGATCTTAAACCGAACGCCTTATTCCAATGCTTATTCCATAGAGCGTGCGCGCACAACAACGTAGGTACTTTGTTTTAGGCGTAAACTTCTTTTACGAGAATGACTATGCAGTGGTTGAATGAGAAAGCTTAAATTTTTAGAACTATTACCACCAGAGCCGTGCCTTTGGAATCAAAACCAGCCAAACCTCCATAACGTGTGTTAACGCATAACTTCACGAAGAATTAACTCATGACATGTTAACCTAACTGTAGCCAAAGCGTATCTGTATTAACGCGTAGTTTTGGCCATTGCCATTAACGATAACCGCAGCAGGGCCAGGCCCCCGACACTGGCTCAAATTCGCGTGCTAAATACCTACCCCTTCGGTTACCGCCGTCGGTACAAACGACAGACAGAGGGCCGCAGCACGCCCGGCAGCGTGTACGCACGGCACATTTCTCACACACACAAAACAAATGAAAACTTGTTGTTTTTTCATTGCCGAAGGACAAACAATGATTTATGTAGTAAGTAATGGTATAAGATTTGATATAAGTAGGTAGGGTAAACTGTAGTAATGTTGGCACCCCCCCAATGATTGGCACTCCGCTGAATTATGTATCCTGAATAATAGGAAAACCTTATATTATTATGGCACAGAAATACATTCATAAGCAGGATTAACATATTTCTTATACACAGAACAAATATTTAAATCTTAACTATGAACCATTTTTCTTTAACAACTGTTTTAAAAAATGTTAGGAAAATTGCCTAAAAAATTAATGAAATATTTAGGGTAGGTAGTTATACTTTCCGAAGCGGAAAAAATATATTCTTAATTAATTTTACACAAAAGTACATATTTATTTGTATCTGTTATCTTCATTAAAGCTTAATAAACGTTATTTTTGCGCTATTAAATGGATGGATCGTCTTTTCCGATAGTGCCAATGACTATACTTAAAAATTATTCAACAACATACTTAGTCATTGGCACATTTTAGAATCAAATTTTTTTCAGATTTTTGTTTCTTTTCCGTCAAATTCGCATACAAACAACTTTATTTTGTATATTTCTTCGCATTTTACACCCGACTTACTATGGTACGGTCGTACAGAGATGGCAACCTTTCTCTACAAAGTACCCAGAAATCAGGACAGATATCGCTTAAAACAAACAACTTAGTATAGACAAAAATATTATGAACAAAATGCTTGTGAGAAACCCTGAAACAGGGCTCATTTGCTACAATGTATCTAAGAGTCAAGATGAGCTACATTAGAAAACTATGCCGAAAGAAAGATATAAATAAAACGTGGTAAATAAACTAAACTTCTTTCAAATATAGACTTATGTTAGAAATATTAGAAGGTTACATAAACATTCATAAGTATATATTTTGATTACATAGAATACATGTATAAAGATCCGAATATCAAGTCTTAAGACTGTCTGGATATCACGGCCTTAGGCCAACAGTGCCAATGATTGTACCTTTTTGGTACTGCCAATAACTATAGGATGCCAATGCAGCACATTTTTATGCTAATAAAACGGCTTTATTAAATACCATGTTTTATTTTTATTAATGCCCATGTAAACACATTTCCGACAAAACCATAGAAAATATTATTAAATTTGTATTTTCCTGAGAATTTGTTACTTAGTAGTAGAAACCGGCTTAGGGTGCCAATCCATATAATGTTTACCCTACTTATATACAATTTCATCTACAAATTGACACCATTTATTTTATTTAGAACAAAGGCAAGGAAGGAAATACTAGGTATGTAAATGTTCGTAAATTGATAACGTCAGGTTATTAGAAATAAATATAAATGTTGTTTTTATTAAATAAAATCTACTTAATGTCAGAATCTTATGTACGTAGGTACTTACCGTACATTGTCTGGTATTGTGCCCAATAAACGGAAATAGGCAATTGGCTCTCTACTACGTACGAATAATATAAATTTTATTTCTTTTAGAACATATTACATACTGTTAATTTTATTAAATTTGTTAACAATATGTATTTACTAACTTGTATATAGTTATAGGTATTTAGCAAATATAAATATGGTTATTTCGCAACATTCGTTTTATTACCTAAATCATCATAAAAACAACCCTAGCGCCTTCGTTCGATGTGGTTCGATGACGCGCTTGTACGTACAGTCCTGGGGTACAGTCACACAATCTGCAACACTTTGCCTGCGCCTGCGTACTAAAGCTGCGCGTCCACAGGATCGGAATCGGAGCGTACGGCTCCGGACGGAGCGTCGTCATTTACAAAATGCCGATGGGGTGCGTTCTGCATTCGGATTCAGCATCGGCAATTTAGGTATTTTTAAAGCAGGAGGATAGTGACGAGAATATTGTTGTAATTAGACTAATTTTTTGAGAAAATCATACATTATATTCTAATTAATTTGAAGATGAAAATAGATTTTATTTGCCCAATTTCGTGCCAAATATTGTCTCTCCTAAGTTGATTATGTTAATGTTTTTTAGATTATAAAGTTCTTCATACCTCTCCACTAACATAATTAAAACATCGTCGTTCATCGTGAATAAGTATTTTTGCCTACAGTTTAACGTCGCAAACACGTCAGAACTTGAAACGCTCGGAATCCGTATGATGCGTTCACTGCGGATGACGTCATCAGCACAAATACCGGTCTCAGGCGCAGAAATTCCGATCCAGTGCACGCAGTTTCATAGAAATTAATACAAAGCAACAAATCCTTCCGCTCCGTACGCTCCGATTCCGATCCGGTGGACGCGCAGCTTTAGGGTACATTTCTCTTCACTGCGAACAATGGCTATTACTATTAAGATTTTGTAGCCGTAGGTGATTATAGCGTAGGTATTTTCGCTTTTGTATGGGAGTGATGTATCTGTTGCGAAGTAACTATTTAGTAATCTGTGGCAGGGCGCAGTAATAGCAGCCAAAGAAATATAACGTCTAAATCTAGTCCAACCTCTCTCTCCTCTAGCAGTAGCAGTAGCTGATAAAACAACTTTAAAAAACTTTTCATATCTATGGATTGATGATCATTAATAAAATATTTGATATGGCAACATTACGTATATGCCATGAATGAACTTGACTACGTCTACAATAGTGAATAATAGTGATGTTTTCATCTTACGAGTTTCGTTACAATAAAATTATATAATGTCAAAATGCTTTAATTGTGTAATGACTTAATATTACATAATTCTTAAGACGACAGTAACTATAGTCTTATTAAGCTTAGTTTGAGGCTTATTTTAATGAACAAGTGTACTAGTGTGCATAAAAAATTGACGTTAAGGTAATTTTTGTCTGCGTGTTTTTCTTTTTGCCCATGGTAATCTCTGGAATGGCTGAATAATTTATAACACTACATTCACTGGAGGATAGAGTTTTTTGTAAGGCTACTTATACCCAATATTTTGACGCGGTAAGGGAGCTGTTGACAAAAATCGTGGAGAGCAATAAGTTTTTACATTAGTTTGCTGTATTTGGTTTAGATGAATTATTGATACTTATTACAGCCGTTTTTTTATGATGACTTAGAACTGACGATATTTTGTTCGTCCTGCTTCTGCTATAGTTAAAAGTGGTTACTAATAATAGCTATGAATATGACCATGTCCCATCCTTATTGCCATTGGCCACAGACAAAAAAGTAGGTTGATAGGTTCCAACTAGTCTTTTCTAAGTTTTGATGGAAAACGGGAACTAATGCTAAAATACAAGTTGCATTGTGAAATTTAACTTGTAACTTGTTTGCATGTAAATATTTATAATCTATTTAACTACCTAATTTATTAGTAATGGTCTTAGAGTAATATATGCAGTTCACGTTATAGCAGTTTGAGGAAATAAAATGATGGACGGAAATGATTTAGTGTCCGAAACTTCAAGAAAAGGCATTATTTCACAGGCCTGGACCCGCATTTCTCAGGTACAATTACATGTGCATTTGAGTTGCTTACACACATCGTTACATATTCCTGTCGATGACAGTGGTGTTTCATTACTGCTATCTCTTCATGAGTTGTCATGTTTTCAGCCGCGAATTATAAATCTTCAAAGTTTTTCCCTAAAAGAAATGCTATACGCATTTCGTTGGTTTCATCTTAGAGAATTCAAAATGTTTATACCTACATTCTTTTGCATGAAGTCAAATAGGAATCTCCAATTCTCCAGCACAGTGACACTTGAGAGACTTATAATATTTAATTGGATACCAATGTCAAAGGCAATTATAGCAGCGTGTTTTCTGATCTTCCTGCTTAAATTTAAATAGGGAAAATAAGCGTAAAATATTTACATTACAATATACCTAGTTCTAGTTTAATAATTAAAACCAGTGAATAGTTAAACTTCATTCTCAATAATTTTATTATATATTTCAATCTAGCTGTTGCCTGCGGCTTCGTTCGTGTTGTATATCAATATAAAGTTGGTATATGTCCAGCTTTTATGGTACATTTTTGGCAAATTCCTGTAGTTAAAACATGACATAAACATAAAACATTAATCGCACATAATTCATTACCATACATACATACATACATATCGTCACGCCTTTTATCACCGTCACGACTTACTTATCTGGCGAAAAATGGGTGTAGAAATACACCTCTGCCATGCCATCATATTTCTACACCCACTTTTCGCCAGATATACTTTAGTCCCACGTAATAAGGGGCGAGCCTATTGCCGTACCGGGCACATTTCCAGACTCCGTGCTGCTACTGAGAATTTCGTGACAGAAAAACCCAATAACACTGCCCGACCCAGGAATCGAACCCGGGACCTCCCGATCCCACGCGCACATTATGCCGCGAGACCAAAGAGGCAGTCGTATAGGGTTTGATGTCGAGTTTTCCGTCTATACGCAAAGATGGTATTTGCATTGTGTTATCCCTTAGTCGCCTCTTACGACACCCACGGGAAGATAGGGGGTGGTGACACTTGTATTCTATGCCGTCAACCACACGGAAAATTCATTACCATAGTACACAAAAAAATTGACACAGTAGTAAATACTATTTTTATCTAAATTACAGGTATACCAGGGTACATTAGATAGATGGACACCACACACCAGATTCCGATGGGTGGGAAGTTTTGTACTCTTAGCATTATTTATGCTTCGAATATTCACAAAACAAGTAAGTCAACCTTATCTTATCTTATTTATACTCTATTATAAAGAAATACAAATGGGTTATTACTGATAAGTGGAACATGTAATACAATACTACCAGGAAGTACTGATTGTTGCCATTTGAAAAACTTGAACCGTTAAGTTTAACTCCTTGACTGCCGATGCACTGATCAGTGCGAGACATAATAGATTTTCTATTGTGTCTGGTATCGCGGCAGTTAAGAGGTTAATCATTATTATCTTATACTACAAAGAACTGAAAATAAGCAAAACAATTATTTTATAGTGCCTAATATTACATTGTGTGACTATTAGGTATAGTTATTGTCTAAGTATGCCTATTCTGTCCACTCACCTTATGATAACTGAACTTTAGTACTCAATCATAAGTTTTATTGAAATAAGTATTCATATTAAAACTATCTGTAGATTTCATCTCTAACTTCTTAAGACAAAGACTTTCTAATAGGGTATTACACCATTTTTTGAAAAGTGTCTCAAGATGATCCTATTACTTTATGAAAGTAGTAGAAAAATTACAAAAAATATATTCAGTTGATAAGTAGTTTTTAAACAACTTTTAAATTTACATTTTAAATGTTCGCGGTTTATTAGACAAAAACGTTGGAAGCCATCTTGTTTACGCAACATATTAGTAAACAACGTATAATGCTTCCATTTTTGACAGTCACGTGGTTTAGTTGTTTATAATTCTACTAGGTTTATGACGTCATTTGACGTTAATGACATTCGTCATGGCGGCTGCCGTTTTGCGTGATTAAATCACAGATACTAAAACGGAATTATTTAAAATAGTTTTAAAATTCTATTTATTCATTTTATGAGCTGTAACTAATATATTCCGTATGTTTTCTGGTAATACTATCTTAAATATACGTTATTATATATTTTTTCACATGGGGTAAAATACCCTATTCCATAAGACAGAATGAATAATCTAATTCAGAAAATAAAAAATATTTATAATCATACTTAAAGATATACATCCGTGAACTAAATTAATTTAGTAGTGTAGTCAATAATAATAAAAAATGATTTGACTACACTAGTTTAAAAACCCTGTGCTTCAGGCACCAATAAATGAGATGATATAAAAGTAGATTCATGTATATCCATCTAGTGATTAAAATTATTGGTGTTCTATTTTTCAGGGATGGTACATTGTCACATATGCATTGGGCATCTATCACCTTAACCTGTTTATCGCATTCCTAACACCGAAGATTGATCCTGCAATGGACTTTGACGGTAAATAAGATTTTTTTTAACATAGAATTTATTCGTAAATAGACTACTATGTAGAATTACTGAGACGCAAAAAATTTATAGATGTTATGCTCTACTCTTAAGAAGCACGAGCCACATGCCACATTCTTATCTAATATTTGTCTGTATATGACTAAACACTGCTTGTTTAGTCATAGACAGACAAGCAAAATTTTATCAATATGGCATAAATTATAACTTCCTTCTTTTAAAAAAATACTGGTCTAAGAACCAAATGGTACCAAACAATTTGTAAGTTAATGTTAACCATTTTTGCATAGTGAACTCTAGTATAGTTAAAACGCCAAAGCCGTTGACATGCTCACGAGCTCTGAGATCTTGAGGTCATTTTGTATTGTCCTACTAATCAGCCTGTTTTACGCTTATTTTGATGATTAATGTCGAACCTACATTTCGTTACAACTTACAAAGACAAGTTATGAATAGAGGTATTTTGTGTATATATATTTTATAATGTGCAAAATATGCCGCAGTATATTTTACCAACATTTAATGTGTTTCACTGATCATTTCAGGTGACGATGATAACGGTCCGGCCTTGCCAACCAGAGCTACCGAAGAATTTAGACCATTCATTAGACGGCTGCCAGAATTTAAATTTTGGCTTTCTGTTACTAAGAGCACATTAGTTGCTCTATGCTGCACATTCATTGATGCCTTCAATATTCCAGTATTTTGGCCAATTTTAGTCATGTATTTTATAACCTTATTCTGTATTACTATGAAGAGACAAATCAAGGTAATTTTCATACACTTTGCCATAAAATCCTTTTTATTTAAGTATGTTAAAAATAATGATGTTCTAATATTATTTTATTTTTTGCAGCATATGATCAAGTACCGGTATCTACCATTCACTCATAGCAAACCAAAGTACAAAACTGTTGATTCCGCTGTTACTGTAAACTGACGACATACATTGATGTATAATTAATAATATAAGAACCTTGAAGAGTCTTAGTTTAATTAACTTAAAAGCTGTTGTATGCAAATATTTCTAGAAATACAGTTTTTATTGTATGTTTCCTCATGTTTAAGTTATTTTTCTTAATTTAAGTAAATGATGTGACGTGTGTGGATATTTTTTTATAAATAAAGCTACTATTTACATTCATACTATCATGCGCCACTTCAGAACCACAAAAACAAACTTAGCTTCTGAATATTTGTTTTATTTATATGTATATACTGGCAATGTCACATCTACTAACATATTATGTTTGTACCACTTCCTGTTCAAAGTCCACGATAAAATTGATAAAATAGAGCCCCAAAGTAACGGCCTGGCCACGGCCTAAAGCGGTGACGGCAGCGGCCAGCGATTTCGATGTAATGGCGCGTTTACTTTGAGGCGACATTGCGGAAGTCCAAACAAAGAATAATGAAAAAATATACAAAGTATAAATATGTGAGACGACTATACGCTAATGTAGTGGACATTATCCTTTGATAGAATTGCCGCAACAGTTCAGAGCCGACCAGTCCCGGCAGACGGCACCTGTTCACGACACGACTATGAATATCAGAAAACCGCTTGCCGTTGCCGCTGCCGCTCTAGGCCGTGGCCCGTCCGTGGCTTGATTAGGAACAGTTCTCAAGCTGCTATTGGTCATATTAGCATTTGTTTAAGCTGGTTTCAGAGTCACGCGTTTGACGCGCGCCGGCCACCGGCGCCGGTCAAACGGCGCGTTTGGCGCGCGGTCCACGAGTTCGCGTTTCTCTTTGCAATGCAAGGCTGGTTTCAGAGTCACGCGTTTGACCGGCGCCGGCCACACGCGCGCGCTTACAATTACACTAGATTAGTAGTAGCGTTTCATAGTCACGCAGTTCAAACGCGCCGCGTGTGAGACGCGCGCGCCGGCCGCGCTGCCGAAGCTTCAGGCTGGTTTCAGACTGACGCGCGCGGCACGCGCCGTCGGCCAGCGCGTCTCAACAGCGCGTTTGGCGCGCGGACCACTGTGAAACGAGTTCGCGTTTCTCATTGCAATGTATGAAGCTTCGGCAGCGCGGCCGGCGCGCGCGTCTCACACGCAACGCGTTTGAACTGCGTGACTATGAAACGCTACTACTAATCTAGTGTAATTGTAAGCGCGCGCGTGTGGCCGGCGCCGGTCAAACGCGTGACTCTGAAACCAGCCTCATACATTGCAATGAGAAACGCGAACTCGTTTCACAGTGGTCCGCGCGCCAAACGCGCTGTTGAGACGCGCTGGCCGACGGCGCGTGCCGCGCGCGTCACTCTGAAACCAGCAGCTTCGGCAGCGCGGTCGGCGCGCGCGTCTCACACGCGGCGCGTTTGAACTGCGTGACTATGAAACGCTACTACTAATCTAGTGTGATTGAAAGCGCGCGCGTGTGGCCGGCGCCGGTCAAACGCGTGACTCTGAAACCAGCCAAACCAGCCTGAGAGATATACCTAGGTAGGTATATTTGTATAATAGCTGAGCCCGCGTTAATTAGGGCTACTGCTCCGCCCGGCGCTCATATCGTGTTGTATAGCCTATAGCATAGCCTTCCTCGGTAAATGAGCTATTCAACACAAAAATAACCAGTAACTAGTTCCTGGGATTAGCGCGTTCAAACAAACAAACTCATTTATTAGGTTTAAAATACCGACGTAAAGTTGAGTTGAGAATTAGTGAAGATTTAAATAGGCATAATTATGCCGTATACCCAAGTTACAGAAAAGAAGAACTTCGATACCTGTCTGTCTATTAGTCTTCTTTTCTGAGCGAGGCCACAGGTATGTACAATTCATACGGGCGGAGCCGCGGACGAAGTCTAGTAATTAATAAAAATAAACTTGCCTACTTTTCACTTGATTCCTTTATTAAAACAACTTTTATATCTGTTTTCTCCAAGTGTAATCAGACATGCTGTCAAATATTTAATGAAACTACTCTTATGAGGGCAGGGCAACAAAACCAGATAGGTATGGATTTTTTTGGGTCCAGCTGCAGCCTCCATACAGTGTTACCGATTATCCTATGCTTTGACGTTTTTGCTGATTACCTAGTCTTAGAGCGTTCGTTAGAAAGATCGTAAAAATATTCGGCTCTGTTCGTCATTCAGTTCGCGAAACAAAACGGCGAATGCTCGCTGTTCTATTACATGTGAATGCTCAGGTGTAAATCCCATTAGTGCTGCCGGATGGTCGGGTAATCCGGGATTGTCCCGGCATTTTGCAAATTGCTCCGTGTCTAGTAATTAATTAGTCCTTGCCATCCCGGATTCCGAACATCTAGGTATCTTTCTACTAGAACGGATCATAGGTACCTACTAGCAGTAGGTACAGACATGGTCAGTAGGTACTCGTCCCATATATATTTAAGCATATCTAGATGTATTTAAGCAATCTAAAACTAAATTGCTGACTATTTTCATACATTTCAAAATCTGTTTTAAACCATGCCAACGCAACACCCGAATATTTACGAATTAAGTACAGGTTTAGACTCCCGATTTGCTAAATGACTGAAGAAGGTGCGTCGAGTAGGTATAGCGCGTACGCGTACCTAGGTACTTGCCTAATCTTATGGCTCTAAATAGACGGACCGCATTTCAACTGCAATCCAACTGCAATTGCAGTTTGAATGCAGTTGACACGACTGCAATAGAACTGCAAACCAAACGTGCAGTCCGATTGCAGTTCAATTGCAGTCGGCGCGCAATCGAACTGCACGGTTGGTTTGCAGTTCTATTGCAGTCGTGTCAACTGCATCCAAATTGCAATTGAAATGCGGTCCGTCTGTCTAGACTCTAGCTAGAGCCTAAGTAAAAATGGTACCATTGCAGCCTTCCACGTCTCACACCCCCGTACGGCGATACCTACCTGAGTTAAACTCTCCGTGTCAGTTTCTGTGATTGACGTATGTGTTGAAGCTGCGAGAAGGTTGTTCAAGCTTTGGCGAGCCGTGAAGTGACGTTCGCTACAGTTCTTTCAGTCTGACACGCAACTGCCGATGTACATAAGTGAATTTGTGAACGTGGTCCACTGCCTCTGGGCTGGTAACCAAACGTTCTCATTTCCTTGATCTGCCTTGACGCGGCGGTTCACTATGTCGGTACGAACGACGACGCAAAGGAGCGCTGAACAGCCTTGTTGAACGTCTGCGTGCACTGCAGTCTTCCGAGACGAGCCTTTCACGAGGTGGCGGATCTTTGGCACCTACGGAACCCTAGGTACATTGTTTATGTCCCGAAATGCACTTGACCGCTTATTTAACTTTTATACTTTAACTACTGGTAGATATGAACGACGACTTACTACTGTTCAATTAAAAATTAAGTATAAGAATAATGTCCTCCTGACCGATTCCGGCCACGGACTCCCCCGAAGATGTTCAGAAATATTTCTACCATGAGCAAACATTGCAGTTGGGTAAAACCGATTTTGAGAAGGGAACTCACAGAAGAATGCATCTTTAGCTAGGCAGCGTTTAAGAAACTCAGCTGTCGAGTCTTTTCGTCATGTTTATCGCCTATTAAGTCTTCAACGAGTGCGTCCTTAACATACCTATACGTAATTACTCATGGAGCCGAGACCGGCACACTGACGAGCTATCGGAGTTTTTCAAAAGAATCAAATCCAAAATGAAGTAGCCGTAGCCCAAAGAACTAGCTAGCTGAAATAGCAGGGGGCTGGTCACATTTGTAGCGGAACCGACATTCGTTGGAGTAATCGTGTTCCGTAGTAGGTATACTGCGCTCTTTAGAAAATAATATAGACCTACCTATGTAGCGTGCACTCGAAGTGGTGAAAGCCGCGAAGTGGCTGGCAGCAGCCGGACATGAAGTGCTGGAAATCGTGCTAATGGTGGACGCACACCTATCCGAGCCGAACGAATCGAAGTCAAGGAGGCCTCGCACATTAGCAAGAATCGACCGCGCCGAAAGAATCGACCGCGCCGAAAGAAGCGAGCGCATTGAAAAAATGGTTTCCATTTCCTTTACGCCTATCGCACTGTTATTACATGTGTGTGATGGATCTTGACGAAGTTTTTATTGTCAGTGCTTTATTAATGGAAGATGAAGAAACACAATGCGGAAATAGTACTCGCGCGTTGCTTTGTCATACCCACTGATAGAATGCGAGCGCATCGGTCGAATCGACCGCACTAACCGCGCCGAACCTGATGACGTCATTCGAATTCTTCTAGGATTTCTGAGGTTCTTCCAGATTCGGACGATTCGACGCGGACAAGTGTGCGAGGTTTCATGAGATTTCATATAAAGAATTCTAAAATTCGTTTCGTTCGACTCGTTCGACGCGTTCGGCTCGGATAATGGTGAACGCACACCTATCCGATATATAAAACGTGCAGGCGTAGTACTATAAAATAATATAACTAGCGAACACACTTAATTATTGCAGTCAATATTTTAAAACCTGATAAAAAATATGTCAAAACCGGGTGACAAAAGGCGCTCCATAGATTTCGCATGTTACAGGCGCTGTCTTGAGCCGGCGCGGCCCATGCTTGCGTGACGAGTGGAAGATGGAAGGGGAGGCCTTTGCCCAGCAGTGGGATATAAAATTAGGCTTATAATAAATACCTAAATAAATAAGTATTTTTTTACGACGCATAAATAGGTAATTATAAAAAAGAATACGGATCCTCTTATCTCTTTACGGAACCGTCGGTAGGCGAGTCCTAATCGCAATTTATCTGTTTTAAAGCACGACAAAAAACAGCGCTTATTCAAAACTATCATAATCTATAGATACCTACAGATGATGGGTATAATTATGAGTATTAAACAAACCTCAATCCAAAGACTGAAATAGACATCCCAGATAATAATACAAAACAAAGTTAGGTAGATACATACATATATCCCTGAAATAATGTGTAAAAATAGTCGCTACTGCGATAAAAATATGCTGGTAGGTAGGTATCGAGCTGTTGTTTGGGCAGCATCGCGATAACTATAGTACGAACTGCAAGTACTTGTCCACGAATGAAATGACCCACATTAGTAACCTACTACCACACAGTAAATTCAATCTCGATATTCATATTAGAGCTTTGTGTTGATGTAGTATAAGCACCGTGATCAAATTTCATGTGTCCAATTTTCTAAGATACGGCACAATACGGAAGGTGTCTCATTTCAGATAATAGAATTATTGGTAGCATATATAAGTACATTCAGGTACACATCTGAAGCATTTAATAAATGTAAATGTAGGTAGGTAAATATGAGTTACGATATAATAACTTTAAAATATAGACGTGTTTAGCAGTTACGATTTACGATGTCTGTCACATCCCAATGCAACGACTGAAATAGATACCTGCCTACTCTGAGACTTGATAAAGCTGAGTTCGTGTTCGAGCTCCGTAATAAAAAAAAAATGTTTTATTTAATTAAATAATATCAACAAGCAATTTTAATAGGTTTTGACATTTTTAAATATCACTACTAATATGTATAAAATGTAACCCTCTAAAATCAAAAATATAAAAAAATCTCGCGTTATAAAATTATAAGATAGTACGCAATTGTGCATCTAGTAGGAAAATAAATAAGCACTTAAAGAAGCATTCTAGAAGTATTGACATCGTTGCATTCAAGTTATTGGAAACTTATAGTCCTTTAACAAAATTAAGTAAGCAGTTATACTTTAGGAATACTTCATAAATTAAATAGCTAACCTCAGTTAATCGTTTGTAGCTAAATTAATACCTACTAATGAATAGTAGGGTGTTCCATGGCCGACATTATTATAATTAAATTACGTATGTTAAAAATAGGTAACAAACTGAAATTTAAGATCACAAATTCATTCGCGCCAAAACGAAATAATGTAAAAGTATTTTAAATTGAGACTATGAAGTCACCTTAATGTTAGGTTAGGCGGATCGTATTCTATACTTTAATTATTATTAGAATTAGTAACATGGTGATTGCTGATATTAACTGTAATATTTATTAAATATGAAAAATTGTAATACCTATGTACCATTTCTAAAATAATTATTTTATCTTCTTCTGCTAAAAATGTTACTTTGACACTTACATTGTCGTGTTACTTTAGCTTCATGGAAGTAGGTAAAAGTCTAAAGGAGTCTAAAATATTTATCACAGCATTCTCAGCATATTATTTCGTATGTTAATACTTGAATATGAATTTAGTAGATGCATCTACTGAAAAGGTCAAGAATGAATTTGTTTGATGCACTTGTAAATAACAGTATTTATTTTAAATATATAAAACCGGCTTTAATGAATACTATTCAACGTCGACTTTAGTTCGATTGTAATAATTTTAATGATAGGTATTTGAATAAAAAGAGCCAGTGAATCTGTTTCCGACTCATATTACACTCTCCCATGACACCGTGTGGTACACACAGCGTCAAGTCAAGCTAAGATGTTGCAGTACGACCAGTACAATTTTAATACTCATTCCCTGCTCCTTACGAACGGTACATGGATCATTAATTTGATCTAGCTTGACGCGTAGCCATGTGTACCTGTACCATGTGAAAGGTAGGGGCAAACAGGAGGTAGGTATAACGTATTTCATGCTCATAAAGTTTTCTGGTTTAGACCCGATATAAAGGTTCAAGTGTCCGTACAAAATACCCCTTTTCTCACCTAAAACAACCCGTACTGTACATGGCGTCAGCATTATCTGAACCTCGGCGTGACTCCTAGAGCGGCTGCTCAGGTCGCAATATGGATGGTCCTGCCCTGAGAAATGGTAGAAAACTAAGGGAAGGGTCACGGCTCGTCCACTGCCTGGCTACAAAACACATCTTTTACAGAAATCGCAATGGTTGACGGCTCATCTGCGCTTAACGAGAGTCGCAGTGTTAATACCTAGCTTTACTCTCACATTGTTTATTTTATTTGGAAAGTAGTACGTACCTAACAGTCAAACCTTAAATTTTTTGTAATTATTTTTTATAAAGTTTAGCTTTGCTATCACTCAATAAATATATATCTATGAATAAAACTATTCCTAATTTATTCGCGAGTACTACGAGAATTTATTATATATTTCTATCATACATAATTATTTTGTTCTTCGTATAATTTTTTACAAATTAAATTATTGTAAGATACAATTAATTTTTAAATAAATATAAAGTATGGCTTGAAGTCGTTTTTTAAATAATTACAAAAAAATCGAGTTTGCGTGATTTCATATTTTTTGTTCTATTGAATGAAAATTGATCTCGATGACTTATTTTGTTACATAAACCGTGAATAGTTTATTTAAAGAACATACTGGCAACAGTTCCTTAAATTGCCAGTGTTACTATTTAATGATATTTTCAAAAGTAATAAAACGCGCTCGATATCCCTGTTTATTTTATTGACCACTCGCCAGATGTTTGCGCATTGTTTTCCAGTGCGCAGTAGTTTCTCTGTCGTGAAATCGGGATTCTGTTTTAGTATTATATCTATTCTGCCATTTTGAAAATAGTGGCGTGTATGGATTAGACCTAGTGTTTTTTATGTGACAAATATGTCCGGGAGCAATGATAAAGTGTCGACTACGCAGCGTATGATCCAAAGTGTTGCTTTCCCTCCCAGTCGCAAGCTAACTGTAACGGAAGTATTCGATGAAAAAGCTGGAAAGCCCCTACCTGAAGTGTTGAAGCAACATTTTATCCTAGAAGGTCGGATCGAGGAAAATGCAGCTTTACGAATCATCCAAGATGGTGCCACCTTATTACGATCAGAAAAAACTATGATCGAGATCGATTCACCGGTGACTGTGTGCGGAGACGTCCATGGCCAATTTTATGATTTGATGAAATTGTTCGAAGTGGGTGGCTCACCCTCTTGCACCAAGTATTTATTCTTAGGCGATTATGTGGATCGAGGTTATTTCAGTATAGAATGTGTTCTTTACCTATGGGCTTTGAAGTTATGTTATCCGAAGACGTTATTCCTATTACGCGGTAATCATGAATGCCGACATTTGACAGAGTATTTCACTTTCAAACAAGAATGTAAAATCAAATATTCTGAGAAAGTGTATGATGCATGTATGGATGCATTTGACTGCTTACCGCTGGCTGCTCTAATGAACCAGCAGTTCCTATGTGTGCATGGTGGTCTTTCTCCTGAGATCAACAACTTAGATGATATTCGTAAACTAGATAGATTCAAAGAACCACCTGCATTTGGAGCTATGTGTGACCTGTTGTGGTCAGATCCACTGGAAGATTTTGGTAATGAAAAAAATGCAGAACATTTCTCGCACAACTCAGTCAGAGGTTGTTCATATTTCTATAGCTATGCAGCCTGTTGTGATTTTCTACAAAGAAATAATCTACTATCCATCATACGCGCTCATGAAGCTCAAGACGCAGGCTACCGGATGTACCGTAAAAGCCAGACCACAGGCTTCCCTAGTCTGATTACCATATTTTCTGCTCCCAACTACTTGGATGTGTACAATAATAAAGCTGCTGTTTTAAAATATGAGAACAATGTAATGAACATCCGGCAGTTCAACTGCTCTCCACACCCTTACTGGCTACCCAACTTCATGGATGTCTTCACCTGGTCTCTTCCATTTGTTGGCGAAAAAGTGACAGAGATGCTGGTAAATGTTTTGAACATTTGTTCTGATGATGAATTGATGTCTGAGGGAGATGATGCATTGGAGGAAGCAAATCTCAGAAAAGAAGTCATCCGAAACAAGATCCGTGCTATTGGCAAGATGGCTCATGTGTTCTCAGTGCTACGTGAGGAAAGTGAATCTGTTTTGCAGCTGAAAGGGCTCACTCCTACTGGTGCTTTGCCTTTGGGAGCACTTTCTGGTGGTAAAACATCTCTTAAAAATGCTTTGCAAGGCTTCTCCCCAAATCACAAGATCACTTCATTTGCAGAAGCTAAAGGCTTGGATGCCATTAATGAGCGTATGCCACCTCGACGTGATGGTCAACGTACACCTGATGCCCAGGAAAAGAAGCCGCATGTAAACAGCAATGCACATTCGTGAAGTGCTAGCTTCTACTTCTCTTCGATCCTTACATTTTGGTCCACGATTATAGTGGTAGTGAAATATGTGTGAAGGAGACTCAGCTTTTGGAATGATATTTCACATTCATAATAACTAGGTGGATTTGAAGGGAATTGTCGTAATAGATACAAAATATTTTTAAATTTGGATTTAACTTTTTTTCAATAGTTGAAGTTAAAATTTCTCTTAAGATATTACCTCTCGATATTTAAAATATGTCAGATCTGCAGGCAACAAATTTATTTAGTCAATTAAATATTAAGGTATGCACATTTATTTATAATGCGCTGCACTGTTTAATTTTTGGTAATGTAATTTTAAATTTTTCATATGAAAAAGACATGATATTGTAATGTAAATTAATTCAGATTGTCTACTTATACTCTACCTATTGTTATCTACATTAGTGAAATTAGACATGTCTATAATTTTCAAAGCATAATTAGCTGTGATATTAAGCGACGATCAATGTATTATTTAATAGCAATCTGCTAGTGGAGTACAGGCATGTTCATTGGCTAATCATGCATTGAAATCTGTAAAATAAGTGGAGAAGTTCTCAGCTTGGCGTGTCTTTATATTCTATTAAGTAATAAAATTAATTATGTACTATAGTGTGCAGCACATGGTGTGTTGTTGCTGTGCGTGTGTGCTGTGTAAATATGCCTTGTGCGTACACACACGTTATTGCAGCTTTAACACTTGAGATAAATATTACTCTCTTTAATATCTTTGCTACAAGTTGTACTTAATTGTATTTTATTGTACAAAATATATTAAAATTACTATCTATGAAATATTACTTAAAATTAATTTATAATAATATTTGGGTGTATGCTGGCCCCTTGTTGCCTGCATGCAGCTAAACTTGTATGCTGGAACATCACATATTAAAGTTTCTTAGCCATAATGTTTCGGTATATAAGGTGTAGTGGCTGGTCTAATTGCAGATTTTCTTACAGCTTCTATTCCAAATTTCACTTATATAATAAAATTAGGTTTAATGACCTATGCACTGTTGGAAAATCTCTTTTGGTCTGCCAAATAATCATTAATTGATGCAATAAGTTCATATTGTGAATACTAAAAGTGGCTTACATCATTTTCGAAGTCGGTAACTAAGTATTTTATCTCAATTCAGTGTGTAGTCCTTCATATGTTCTGTACTTTTAAATAAATTTTACCTATGTAAAAAACTAACAATATATTTAATTTTATTTTGTACTAATCATGGGAAGTGTTGTTTTATCCTTAAAATATATTAACATTGAGCTCCATAATATTATAGTTTCAATAAGTCCTTCGCGAAAATTAGAAACATGCGCTTATTGAGATATTTAGAAATATAATGTTAGTAGTGTAGCAACAAAAGTTAATTTCGAGTTTTCAGTAAAACCTGACTAGACATTGTCATTGAAAAAATTATTGTCTAGTCATTACTAAAACTATTTTTACAGAAGGTTGTAATAAGTACTTACATCCAAATAATCAGAGTTTCTCTAATGCAAACGGACGGAATGGCTCGTGTACTAAGATTTAACATCCGCGCAGGGCTATGTAGAAAATAACGATCTTAAACGCGAACGCGAATATCTTAACGCCGTAACCTTGACGTAGATGGAGACTGTTGTTATGCTAAGCATCGTTTCGAAATCATTTACATTACTTATGTTTTATTTTACACACATTTACATTGGTAGATTCTTATTAATTATGCGGTACAGAATCCTATAGGTAACTATGCGTTAGTAGGTAGGTAGCTACATTTTATCAACAGAATAGATGTTGTTATATACCTACAGCAAACATCTAGAGTAGGTAGCAATGAAGATAAGGGAATTTGGAAGCAACCAAGTAATCTCATATATTCACCTCACAAGTGACCCAGTTATTGAACCAGCCATATTTAATAAGAATACGGTACGTGTTCTAACTTCCTACAGCATCAAATATAGTTCTACCAAAATATTCGTAATAAATGTCTAAACAGGAATACCTACCCACATCTGTGTGTATAAAATACATTTATAGGCACAATATAGTGATAAATAATATTGCTTTCACTTTCTGTGCACAGAACATTATTTATTTTGTGGGTAATATCTATTGATTTGCAAGGTAGGTAGTTCAAATTTTATTTTGTGCATTTTTTTGTCAAGTGTTGATGAACATATAGGTAGGTACTTCCGTTACTGACTGATTGACAAAGCATAGCAGCAATAAAGGCGCAAGAAGCTGATACGCATGCTTTTCCTTGGAAATTGTAGAGAAAATTCATATTTTTTTTTTGGAAATTCGCTTCCGTCTGAGGCGGGCGGAGCTGCGGGCAAAATCTAGTCTCTTATAAAAGACGCTACATAATGATAAAATAAATATAAATGCCGCGGGTTATCAAGCTTCATAAATTGACAATTTGCGTACATAAATAGGGAGGTGCTTACTACGTGTCATAAACGTCCTTTATTAGCTGGGGCGAGTAATTTAAGACTCAAAATAAAGGTACGCAAATTAATGACATTTAAACCTTACATACTTAGAAGCGTGAATTATAATTCAGCGTTACTTAATCGACGGCACCACCGATAAAGCATAATATATGGCTCCCGGTTATACGAGTCCCCTTGCCGCGTACCTACTGAGAGTAGTGAGAATTCGATTCCCACACGGCACGTATTTAGCAATAATTAGACTACAAACAACAAATACAAATTCTATCCGCTAATCGTCGTTCTATCTGCTAATGATTAATCATGCACAAATTATTTACGCACCTACCTACACCAATTCTATTGGTAGGTATTGTAAATACCTTTAGAAAATTGTTGCAGCCTCCCGCGGCTTTGGTGGCGCTTTACGTTCACCTCCTATTATCCCCTTTATGAGTTAAAAAAATCCGTCGTTAGTGGATGTCTGCGTCATTAAAGGAAATTGATTTATTTTACTGACTATCAGAGCCCGCCGCGGTTACGTACCCGAGTTATTTAGAGCTGCTGCTCCGCACCCGTGGCTCGTAGCTTTATGTTACATACTAGAGGATGCCCGCGGTTACACCAGCGTTATTTAAGGTTACTTCTTCGCTCCCGCCGCTAATAGCGTGATGTTATATAGCCTTTCTCGATAAATGGGCTATCCAACAGTGAAAGAATTTTTCAAATCGGACCAGTAGTTCCTGAGATTAGCGCGTTCAACCAAACAAACAAACTGTTCAGCTTTATATATTAGTAGGTATAAGATTCCCTTTATCGAAGAATTGGCTATCCAAAACAAAAATAATTATTAAATTAAAAAATATATATTAATTAAATTGAACCAGTGTGTACTTAGTTCTTGAGACTAGCGCGTTCAACCAAACAAAGAGTCGACCTCTTCAGCTTTAATAAATTAGTATAAAAGATGATTGAGCTTACTTATTTATGGAAAGTAAACGACAGTCTCTTCTTGGCTTTTGTGTATCATTTGTATAGTCTGATTCCATTCTTAACTGATAAAATCATATATTTAAAGTTGGCAAGCTCGTTGGTCTCAAAAACTAGGTCAGTAGTCAATGAGTATTTATTAGGTAATTAGTAATCACGACGATTTTCAGAATTGCTGTTGTTTACTGCTGTTAGCCATATTAAATTCTCAGCTAGGTACACTCAACGTGATAATTTATTATCACACCTCTATGTAATAACGCGTAGCAAACGCTAGATATAATTAAAACAAATTATACATACAAATAGACGCCTATTTTAAATATTTCTTGTAGGTACATGCTTTTATCTACACTTGTTTAATTTTACGAGCACCTTATACTACGCGAGCTGTACGACAGCGTCTTGTCGTTCGAATGCACTCTTGCGCGATACATTGAAGCTTGACATCACGCTGGCGCTGGTGCGACATGAGGTAAGTACCTGCCTAC
Source organism: Euclidia mi (assembly GCA_944739405.2). Lineage (NCBI taxonomy): Eukaryota > Metazoa > Arthropoda > Insecta > Lepidoptera > Erebidae > Euclidia > Euclidia mi. Next base: position 29,307,503 of record OX123198.2, on the reverse strand, counting down.
CATACCTACAGACTAACATTACTAAACTTGATCATGTTTGCTTCTAACATAACACCTAATTACGTAGGTACTTACCTTCTCTTCTTATAAACTAAGGCGGCCGCTCATGATATTTGGGTGCAGTCACAAGAAAACCTAACATAATTCAGTATCGATCTTTATAGTGTGTCGTAAAAACGTTCATTGGAACTATGGTGAGTCGCAGTACAGTTTAGTCGCAATACCTAAGTATGTATGTACCTAAATACATACAAAGGTTTAGGTATAGAATAGTATATCTCCAAACACTCAAAGAAATATTTTCTTTATAGATAGGTATATATCTATCCTGTAATTTATGTAGGTACCAATAACAAAATTAAATCAGAAAAATGCAATCAAAATCTCGTCACACACAAGAAAAATTTAATCGAAATTTCATGTCACACCAACAAGAAATCGTAGCAATATCAAGTAAAAATCTCTCGTGTTTTAAATTGAAGCTAGGTAGGTAGTAGATGTGGTATATGTTCTCCGCGCTACGTATACAATAGCGCCACTTACCGGGTCAAATTACAGCCTATAATGTAGCTCTACAAAATCATCTATCTTCCAATGAAAGTTCCATTAAAATAAGACCAGCTATTTTAGAGATTAGGGGAGATTGGGTAACTGGATCAGGGGGTACAGTGGATAATTCATTATACCTCAGTATGTGTTACACTCAGGAACATAATCTTACGTCTTCTTGCCGCGTGTCTGCCCCCCTCTAACGTTGGTACTAATCGCCATCGCAGTGTCAAAGCTAGAAGTCGCGCTGCTACACTACACTCCACTCAGTAGGTAAAGAAAGTATTTTTCACGTGGTTTTGTATCTGAATAAGAAATCTCAATGTTAATTATTGCGTCGTATAGGCTTGCAATATCCTAAATCTTATGTAAACTGCATAATTTATTTTTTGAGACAGGCAGTTTCATTTTTAGGGTTTCGTACCTAAAAGGTAAAAAACGGAACCCTATTACTATGCCTCCGCTGTCTGTCTGTCTGTCTGTCTGTCACCAGGCTGTATCTCATAAACCATGATAGCTAGAAAGCTGAAATTTTCACAAATTATGTATTTTCGTTACCGCTATAACAACAAATACTAAAAATATAAAAAATGAAAATATTAAGGGGGGGTCCCATACAAAAAACGTGTTTTTTTTCGTATTTTTTGCTCAAAATTACTAACTGTAACAGGTAGACGCTTTAAATTTTCACAGAATATGTAGTTGTATATTGCCTTTCAAAATAAATAATTAAATTGAAAAAAGTAAATAATAAAGGGGGGCTCCCATACAATAAACGTAATTTTTAAGCAATTTGTTACTCGATCTTAATAAACAGGTAGAAACTTATAAAGTATTTAAGTATACATACAACGAACGTGATTTTCTTTTATAGATAATGGTACGGAACCCTTCGTGCGCGAGTCCGACTCGCACTTGCCCAATTTTTTTGTTTATATTTTTATTCCATAACCGCCGTTGGGTCACAGTGAATCATTTTGTTTTGGGTTAGTTAGTTAGTTGGACAGGTGTTTTCCGCACTTAGCCACTGAATTGGGCCATTGTGCGTGAGCAGTGACACGGTTGTCGTCTGCTACTCATAGCATGCAAGCTCCTTCCAGAAGGCCATGAGTTGACCAGTGTTGCGTATGGCTTCGCTCATGGTTTTGGGATTGTTCAGGAACCTCGTCCGTTGGTCGCTCACGCTGGTACAATGTAGGATCACATGAGCGGGTGTTTCTTCGGTCTCCTGCAGCCCCTACATAATGGGCTGTCCGTGACGCCGATATTGTAGAGATGCTTGTTTAGTGAACAGTGGCCAGTTATTATGCCAGTCAGATGCTTGAGTGTTTTCCTGTTGGCGTGCAACAGTTTATGCGAGAGTCGTTTGTCTAATACGGGAAAGGCATCTTTAGATTGCATACACTCTTTTAACTCTGCCCACTCTTTTGCGTGTTGATGTAGGGTTCTCTCGCGTAACCACGTCTTTAGTTGGTTGAAAGGTATCGGAACAATTGGTTCGGGTCCCAGAGATGTTGTGTCCGATCCATTCCTTGCCAGTTGGTCTGCTGCGTCATTGCCCGTGGAGTCACTGTGTCCTCGTATCCACTGGAGCGTGACCCGATTCTTCGTTGCAGTTTTCTGCAGCTCTTGGTGGCACTCCATAATTAGGCCGCTGTTAAAGCAGTTACCGTCGAGAGCTTGTAGTACTGAGGCACTGTCTGTGATGATGCGTACCGACAGGTTACTCACGTTTCTGGCCGCGATCGCCGTCGCCGCCCTTATAATCCCAACGCATTCAGCTTGGAAGATGGTGTTGAGTTTACCAAGCGATGTTGAGAGATTGATGTTCAAGTCATGGGAGAATACTCCGGCACCTGTCCCATACTTTGTTTTTGAGCCGTCTGTGTATACTCTAACTTCATGTATACCAGAACTATCCTTGTGCTCTTCTTGCAGTTGTATGCGGTATTTTTTGTCAAAGACAAAGGTTTTAGGTATGAGGTCGCACGTTGCATCTAGCATCGGGATCTCGTTAGTTAATGTCCTTTTCAGGCGTGCATGGGTTATTCTGTCGTCTCTTGTCCAAAGCCCGAACTTATCGAGCCGGATCGCTGCGGCACCTGCTTCCTGCTGGATGATGAGGTGCAGTGGTCGCAAGTCGAGGAGCACCTCCAATGCCGCCGTTGGAGTTGTTTTCGTGCAGCCTGTTGTGGCCAGACAGGCGAGGCGTTGTATGCTCTGCAGCTTGTTCTTGACTGTGCTTAGTTGAGTGCGTGGCCACCACACTACTGCACCGTATGTGAGCATGGGGCGTATTATGGCAGTGTAGATCCAGAGGGTGATGAATGGTTTGAGACCCCATTTCTTGCCTATTATTCTCCTGCACTGCCAGAAGATTGTACATGCTTTTGTGGTTTTAGTGGTGATGTGTTTATTCCAGTTGAGCTTGTGGTCGAGTGTTACACCCAAGTACTTGACTTCACTCGATAGGTTAAGCTCCGTGCCAAAAAGTTTTGGTTTTCTGGTCATACGGGTGTTCCTTTCGTTGGTGAAAAGTACTAGCTCCGTTTTATTGGGGTTAACCGTCAGTTCGTGGTGGTTGCACCATTGTTCCGTGATACTGATGGCTGCTTGCATCCGATACTGGATCATGTCTTCCGAGTTTCCTTTGATTTGGGTTACAAGGTTTAGGTTTTGGGTTACAGTGGACTGTCGATCCGCTGTGACTCGTGAAACTGAAATTCATTCGTAATTTGTTTTTAGGTAAAATGCACCGCAATCAGGTAAAGCATAATATGCATAATGTAGGTACTATTACTACTTATATACTACTACATAAAATATTTACCGATGTACAAGAAAAGAATATAGTTGATTATACTGTAAGTGCAGTCAAATGTTCTATAGACTTACCTATACGGACATTGCAGACGTTCGAGGCCTAATTTATGTAGTACCGATGTCGAATAACATAAAAGTACCTACCTACCAGATAACTGTTACTTTTATGTTATGGTATGGTAGTAAGGTATTCCGTATTAGTGAGAGATTTAGGAGTTTTGATAACCAATATATACTACTCAAAACAAAATAAGGGCCACTAAGATTTTTTGCTGTACCATGAAAACAATAAAGACATTCATTGTTTAACTTATGTAACTACAAAATAATTTTATTGGTTATAATAAGTATAGGCTAACAATTGTTTAAAATAATGATCATGAATTGTTTTTTTTAAGTTCATAATGAAATTGGCCATTTTGAATGAAAAACATGAACAAAAGAAAGAAATCACCGGAAAAAGACAAAATACTGTGCTTGTCACTTTTGTTTCTTCTTTTTAGTAACGATCGAGTATGTCCTCCTCTCTTAGCAATACACTCCTGAAGCCTCGTATGTATACTCTGGATCAAATTCCTCACTTTTTCATCTGGAATCTCCTCCCAGGCACGTTTTAAAGCGTCAATCAGATGCTGTTGGTTGTAGACCCCTTGCTCATTCTCTCTAACCCTTCGTTTCAATTGGTCCCACAATTACTCGATTGCATTTAAATCCAGACTGTTAGCTGGCCATGGTAATACCTCAATAATATTGTAGATATATATACATATTGACTCAATCTACTACGATCTCATATTGACTCAATATATTGATATTGAGTCAAAATGAGATCCTTCTAGGACAGTTTGGGTCGATCGAGCTGTGTGTGCACGGGCATTGTCTAGCATCAGGATGATTCCAGGCCCCACTTGCTGTGCAAATGGGATCACTTGAGGCCTGATGACATCCTCGATATAACGTTCTGCAGTTACGGTACCCGCACTTAAAATGGTGAGCTAGGTTTTACCGTGTAAACTAATCCCGCCCCAAACCATTACGTTGGGACCACCGAAACGGTCAACTTCGTGGATGCAGGACTCCGAAAACCGCTCGCCGCGTTGTCTCCACACCCTGACACGCCGATCATCATTGAAAAAATTTACTTTGCACTCGTCTGTAAATAGCACCTTGCCCCACTGATTAATCCCCCAGTTCAAATACTGACGGGAGAATCTTAAACGGTTTGCACGTTGAACCCTGGTCAGAGGAATTCGAACAACTCGTCGTCTTGACATTTGCTGGTCTTCGTGCAATCGATTACGTATAGTTTGATCACTGACACGGGTACCCGTTGTCAGCCGTAGGCGATGTTGTAACTTACGAGCCGTTACTGTACGATCACGACGAGCACTTAGTTGAATGTACCGATCCTCGTGCGCCGTTCTTACATGAACTCTACCTGAACCGAGTCTCCTAGCTGGCAGCACTGCCGGTCTCTTGAAAGCGATTCCATACATTTTGGACAGCTCTTCGAGAAAATCCCAACTGCAAACCCACGTAACAATGAGAACATCCTTCTTGAATCATAGTTATGGCTCTGGTTGCCGTAATTGTATCCATGTGCCTTCATACTGGTGGCATGATTAACGCCAGATGATAAATGAATCAATTAAAATATAAAAGGAAAACTTTTTTCCTAAAATAACCGAGACAAGTTAAGAAGACAATCGAAGAAAAACATAAGAATAACATCCAATTATTTTTTTTCTTGAAATGATAGCCAATACTTTTCAAATTAGGTACACGAACACCAGCATAAAAAAGATCAAACACCAAAAGAGTTCGTAATATCAATATAATGGTACTTATCAGTTACTTTCAGTTTACTAAAGTGCACTTAAATGTAAATAAACTAGTGGCCCTTATTTTGTTCAGATATCTGTTCAAAAGCATATAAAAAATTAGGTTTCATAATGAAAGAAACCAGAAACTTTAATAACCTAGCAGTGGAAGGTGAAAGGTTAATATAATGCATTAGTGACGAGCCACTTAGAAACGAGTGCTATGATCTGAAATCCCCCATGAGGCCAAAAATATAGTCGTTTGTACTTTAAGCAGTATGGAGTCTACCGATTCTTCCCACTTATGTATCCAACCCTATTCGGGATATGAATATGGTTGGATACTATAAGTTGAAAGCTAGACGTGACGTAGCATTAGCGAAATACGTATTTGAAGTTTTTAGAGACAAACTTAATTACCCAACAGTATTGGCTTCATTGAGTCTGATTGTCCCGAACACCAGTATAAGAGTTAGTGCCAGGCAGAGGTTATTTGAGTTCTTGACAGCTCGCACTAATTTAGCTAAATATGCGCCACACGCTAGTAGAGATGAGTATCTGCGTAATCTCAGAAAAAGAGATAATGGATTATCTTTGCGCATGCACTCTTACGGCCATTTTCAATATTCGATCCATACATGGATTTTGAGATTCGAAATTCGTATTTGACATATTTTGTATGGAGCTTATGTCAAAAACTAATCTAAAATCTACAGATCTATCTATAGATAGGATATTGAATTCCGTAGTATGTCGATTCACTGTCACACATGCAATGATCCAAAGAGACCCTTTCCCCGACACGGTGGATCATTTCTAATTTTTATTTAAGCCGTTGTATCTTGTAACTTTATGTACCAAAAGCCTTCAAATGCCTTTTCTTTAAAGATTCGTTGCTTAATTATACTATGATTTAAGTTCAGACATTAATAATTATGCCATAAAGTTCCCACTTAACCTTTTTGAAAAACAAAGGGTTCTCCACTGTTACCCCCTCTCCCCTACCTAGGCCGAACAGGCAGACAGACAAAAGACAGACATGACTAAGTACCTACTAAGCTGATCAAGGTAACTCGTACTGAAGTTATTGGGATATTTCAAGAGGAAGTTATCGACACTGTTGGACGTGGTAATAAAAGTCAAAAGTAAGCGCAAAGGCCCATCCACACGACACAATTTTACCACTGATCAAATTTTCAATCGAATTGGCTTTGCCCGTCTACACGACACAATCAAATCACTGATTTTTATTCCGTCCACCCGATTGGTTAAAACCTGGTGGTACCGCCCACCCGATGAACTTGAGTTGGACGACTGGCGTCTACACGTCACGATTTCATCAAGTGATTAAGTCAATTTGGACGTAAAATTGTGCCATGTGGCAAGGCCTTTAGGAATATTATGATTAACTCATGGGTCTATGAGACCCTGTCTGCTTCAAAAACTACCATTTCATAATTATTAAAGATTTTGATGACGTGGATATTGCCGTGAATCTTGGCCCTCCGCTTCTGCTTTTTCTTGGCACACGCACGACACGCATTTAACTGCTGATAATCAAGAGAACGCTTTGTCTTTATCTTAAATGAATAGGAATCACATACGTGGGTACCATGAAAGCATAAGACAAAGGAAGTAGAAACTTTGTTATTTGGTTTTACAGCTAAAACCACTATAGTGTCATATGAACCAAAGAAATCTAAAGCTGTTGTTCTTATTTCTAGCGTGCATCATGATAATGAGGTAGTTCCACAACAAAACAACAAGTACAAGCTAGGAGACAAAAGTTGTGCTTGACGCTTTAGACAAGAACATGTGCCAACTTTTCGGTTCCTAGGGCTTGTAGACGGTGGCCCATGGTGATATTTTACGCTATGATAAATATTAAAAGGCGTAAATAGTAACGTATACGATGCAGTTACTGGAAAGTCAGTATATCGACCAAACTTCCTGCGTGGGCTTGGCATAGAGTTATGCTAACCTTATGCCCACAGACATAGATCTACATAGATAACGCAAATGCATGCACTGCGCCGTGCGCGTGTCTGAACTCCGACCAAGAGTCGAGCTTGGTCGCCACTAACTTCAGTCCCCGCGCGTCCGTTTTACCGTTAAGTAAACTTTATTCACATTACGTTGCCGCGTTTGCTTCGGACGTTTGATCTGACGTTGTGTATTAGGAGACGATGAATATCGCAAAGCGATACTGTCGCGCATCGCTTCGACTTCGTGATACAGGCAACGTCACAGTAGGTATTAAAAAGTCGGCACGCTTGGTTTCAATGCAAATCGTGATAGTTGCGTTATCTATGTATAGATCTATATCTGTGCTTATGCCCGACAACGAATTAGTAACGAAAAGATACCCCGGCAATGGCGTCTGATTACTTTAAGGATATTTAAACTGCCTATACCTGAAAGACCTGTTTTTGTTGTCTCCAATACAGCATCTAATAGAAAACGTTGCGGATTTGGTCCCTATAAAAAAGATCGCATAACAAACAGTGTTTGTTTTTCATGTAAAATCCCTAGTTACAACGCTTGCTCAATTATTGTATGTCCAAATTGATCAGAAAATAATTTAAGTTATGTCATTTTATTAAACAATATATCCTTTTTCTTTATTGGTGTGTTTTATTTCAAGATTATTAAAAGTTAGAAAGAAATATGTTTGTAGAGAAATATGTGGTTTTATAGGAGGGTCAGATTGACCCTTGAGTAGTGACCGTGAAAATATAATTTTGAGTAGGGTTAAGGAAAAAAGCGCCGGGAAACATGCATAGCTCAAAGAGGTTGCCAAAATCATGAAACATGCCAACTTACATTTCGATACGTGGAAATAAGATAGCTTTATGTATGTCTAACTGTAGCTACTGTACCTACCTAATCATTAAAGAAATTCAGGTCTTTGTAAAAACGTTGATAGTCTAGAATATAGGTAGTTAATACATTTTGTAGACGATTAGAGCAGACACGAACGTCACAAAACCCAGTTACGAAATGTTGAATTAAACGTTCGTATTACGTCAAAAAATGCAACTATACCTATTTACAATCCATAAAAAGCATATTATGAGAGAGTTGATTACGGATGCAAGAGATTACAAGATTTTACTTTGGAGGCGCATATGTGAACTGAGATAACTACATAGGTCCAAAGCCGTTACTGAAGGACAATAGTACCTAAGTAGGTACCTACATTTCGTTAGATGACTTAGGTATCTAGATATGGTCAGACGGCAGAACCATAGTAAAAACAGTATAGTAGGATAGCTTCATACAAATCGGCCGCCGCACCGCCGCGCTGGTTTGAATGTACGCGTGAGTCGCCGGCGCCGTGTACGCACGCACTTTTCACGCACACAATCTCACAAGCGCGGCAAGCTCGGCGCGGATTCAGTACGGGATGCGCCGCGCGTCTGATTGAGCGCATTCATGTAGGTACTACACTGCTCGCCCGCTTGAATTGTTTATATACATTCAGTTTTGTAATAAACGTTATTAATAATATACAATGTGTTAAACGTCAGTAAATTTAACTTGTTACTTTTTCTCATTAAAAAAGGCATTAAGATAGTTATATAACGCTTAGCTAGTCAGTAGGTATTTGAAAAAAAAAATTCAAGCTTAAATTGTGAAGTATTCAGCGCGATCACTTAAAAAAGCGGCGAAAAAGCGCGAGCGCCGACAAAGCCGGCGCCGCGGTGTAAACAAGTGACAACCCGTGCGTCAACGCAAGAGTAGGCAATTAACTCGCCGAGCGGCCTTAGCTAGCTTACTATTCTGCAGAACTACTACTAATTTGATACTTGGCAACTCTACTGTAAATACCAGCGACTATTTCATGCGTGCAACACTAAATCTTACGGTACCTAACGTGTCTTTATATTCAACTGAGAAGCGTGTCTCCTCTCGTGTTACTATTAGGGAAATTGAATGTTGATTTAAACGAGTAAGTACCATACACCCCGGTAGTTACTTTTCAAATGTTATATCACAAAGTACCTACTTATATCACTTATCATCATTAGGTACATAGTATAAAACAAAGTCTCTCTTCTGTCTGTCGGTCCCTATATGTACCTATGCTTAAATCTTTAAAACTAGCGGTACGAACTTACGAAGTTCGTTGGGTCAGGTAGTTTTAATAATAAACGCAAGTAGGTACAGTCAACAAGAAAAGTCACTGCTCACTTTAAAATATTTTCTGAATCTTTTACGAATTTAAACGCCGATAATTAGAATTATTTTTTAAATTATTGCTAAGGTTGGTAAGCCGTATTTAAGTATCTATAAATCGCACAAGATATTGATAATAAATAGTTCAAAATCACATAAATGTATATCCAATATCGACTTATGTAGCTGACTGTACCATCTGTATTCTTAAAACCTACCTAAGGACAATATCTTTTAACTGGTAAAAAGCAATTGTCTAATATTGAGATGAAATACCTAGCAATTATTGTTGTAGCAAAAAAAAAACAAGTAGATGACATAATCAAGAAGATTAATTTAGAATGGAGTAGGTACCTACCTATGTTCTTATAAATAAATTTCAGGATTATCTTACAAAACTTGGCACCTATTTCTAATCAATTATTATGTCAGCGAAGTCGAAAACTACGCAACGAACACATAAGTACACTAGATATACGAACGACCGTCGGTTTTTGCCCAAACGTTCACTCGATCGGACAATTAAATGTAAAAATATCAATGAATCGTTCGACCAAAGATATCTTGGATAGAAACTGTTGCTGTAAAAGACAACAACCTGTGCAAGTCGCAAACAAACCGAAACAACAGTGCCTGCTCCTCGCCACTGCCTGTGATCGTCACAATATGCTGATCTATTCATGCATGAGCCATTTAGCTGTGTTAGAAGAGGGTATAGACTGTTACTACGTACGACAGTCACAACAGACGGAACAGTTGTTATTTATTACAACAGTAATCACTAATTACACATAGTATGAAAGAACAGCCTATTTTTTATTCTGTATATTTGGAACTGTTATTTATGGGTAACGCTAACGTAACAAATGAAAAAGATACGCGAATTTACTACGACTCGCCCCTAGTTTCTCTACGACAGGATATAGAATTCTCAGCAAAAGAAAGACAGAAAGCGTTGTGACTTTATATTTTCCGACAAAATTAGAAAAACATATCCGAATTTATTGCCCCAAAAAAACACAGTAACACATTTTTGCACGACTCGGGAATCGAACCCGGGACCGGATCAGCTAATGCATACGCTATGCACTGGACTTGGGAGGCAATTTCTTATGTAACAAGTAGCATCGTCTGGTGCACCTAGAGATCGAACCCACACCACTCACAGTATTGCTGAACGGCGCGGCGGCGAGTCGACTGCTTAAACCGATAGGATAGGACATACGAACAGTAGAAAAAACTTGTAAAACGATACGTTAAATTGATTTTGATCACGTAATTTACAGATTACACGTTATACACGTACGCGATATGTTTTCATTTTGAATAATGTCCAAAATCAATTAACAAAACAATATTTACAACACACACAAACAACTACTGTGTGATAATTGATTTTGGATTGCTCCCAAATGAGAATAATGTCGTTAATAGTTTGAAAGTGAAAAATGAATTCCGCTGCGTTTCACTACATGTGCGCCGGCCATAAGAGTAAATTAAGTACTAGACCAAGTGTCTAGGTCTGGCAAGATCTTGTGGCAATAAGTCACTTGCTGGGCCATTGAATAAAAGAATTGACAAAGAAATGTAAAGGGTAGTTTGTCATTTTTATCAAAATCAGTTCAGCAGTTAAAAGATATTATAAACGTATCAATCACTCATCTCTTTGACTTTCATAAAAATATAGGTAACATGCCTAATAATTCTAATAGGTGTGAAAGGAAAATATTGGCAGATATCACAAAGTATAATGGCCCGTGTGTATGAGGATAAGGAAAAACGAAACAAAACATACAAACAATGCATAACTTTATTATTCAACCTAGTTATTACGTTCATTTAAATATAGTTTCTTACATACAAATCGTATATTCAAATCATGCAATTGTGGCACAGTATTCTCTTCCAACTCTTCGTGAGAAGTCACATGAGTGTACCTAGCGCATTTGTTTACATCTGTACAAATGCATTGATCCAATACATTGTTATCACTTCTTTTGCACGTGTAATTAGCATGCGGGTCGCTTATGGTGTTAACACTGTCCACATCAACGGTCATCATCAAGTTTGAACTGGGATATATTAAAAATGCAAAGATAGTTAGGGCCACTAAACATTGTACTGGAATTGCAGTAGACCAGTACTTTAACGGATAGTAATAAATATTGAAAGAGTGTAAATATGAATCAGGTGTGATTGCCCAAATACAATACATTACTAGCATAGTTTTACTAAATAAATACATAAAAAACCCGTACAATGACCTAGCGGGCGTCGGCGCCGGCGTGTGTTCTGGCATTGTAATTATAAAAATAAAACTTATACAAACGGAAATTGGTCGGCCGTTTTAACTATAAGTTTAATGTTCTTAATTAATGCATTGCCAGCAACTCGTAGCTTTTTCAGCTCTTCGCCATGTAAATTTCTGAAACAAATGCAAACAAAACACGTAAAACACATATATTTTATTTATAACCAATACTAATTAGCGTGTAATGCCTTGTAACAAAATTAATTGACTTGACAATAATATGCGCACGTAAATTACGTTATTTGCCCCAGTAGTTAGTACAATGCAAATATGCAATGTTAATCTCAGCGACCTGACCAATTCTACTAATGTTGTCGCTGAGAATATTTTGTTGTCATTATCATCCCACAGTACAATATCTGCCCCACTCAGTAATAGAGATGTTGGCAATTTCTTTGTTCAACGTCCCACATCCCACACCGCGCCGATCAGTGGCTACCTACGCCAGGAATTCCTTGGCCCTCTGTACCAATGTTTGGACATCCAAAAGCGGTGGTAGCCCAAAGTATTTCGATCGATATTTATGATCATTGGGTCAATTTCTACCCATAACTTAGCTGAAGAGAAGTTCAAAATGCTTGAGTAGTTCTACGATATAATATAGCAACTTTAATCGAGTTGTGTTACGTCTTCTCTAAACGTTAGGTTAGAAACAATAGATTTTTAATGTAGAGAACGGTTTTATCAAAGCCGACTTAACAATCGTGTTATGTCGCTCGCGTTACCGCCTACGATCGGCTATTATCGTCCACCATCCGTCAGTTGGTTTTATTTGGACCTACAGTAGAGCGTTTAGATCAAAGTTGCATTCAGGTGCGCACATAAACTCGAAACATAAATATATTGTTAATCATTATAATAAGAAGGTACTTATAGCAACTGCAGTGTACTTCAGTTTTAAAGCACGACATTTATTACACACGCTACTGGATGCCCGCTTAAGGCGAGGTTGCAGTACAGTGCGTAGCTTGACCTCACCCCCCGCAAAAACAAAAACACGCCGGTGGCGTCAGCGAGTTAGCGGGGGGAGGGGAGGGGGGGTTACGTGTGTGCGTGTGCCACAGCGCAGCGTAAAAAAACCGTAGATGAGTTATGCGAACTTCAAAAGTGGCACATTAAAAACAGACTAAATGTCTCATTTGGCTTTAGTCGCGTACGCGCTGCGGTCGGAAGCGCTCGCTCTTTTACTCGCGTGTGTGTACGTTACATTTGAAAATGCTGTCGTGTATAATGAGATTTTGCACAAACTATAGTAGGAAAATGACTAAAAGTTATGGAATCACTTCTCATTCATGAGTATTACAATATGACAACGTTTTATTTACAATTTATAATAAATTCAGTATCACAAATAATAGAGTGAATAAAAAAAATGGCATTTAGCGAGTGTAAAAGAGAAGCAGTATTGTGCGTGTTCAAAGACTAAAAGCATAGTATCCAGATGGGACATTCGTAATAATAAAATACTGATGTGTGTTTTTGTCAAGTAATAAAAGTGATTTGAGGCTGAATCAACATAATATATTATTATTATAGAAATACAAAATCATACGTAAGTTACAAACATTGACGGATGATCAAAGTCCATTCACTTGTTCTTGTTTTTCTCCTTTTAGTATTAAACAACTAAGTAGATTGTACTGCACAGTTTTCGCTGCCGACCCACCGTACCCCTGGCAGTACCCCTGGGGGTATGGTGGGTCTTTCAAAGCTTAAACGTACTCCCAGATAATTTTGTTGTGTAATTAGTTTATTAATTTCAGTTCGTTAATTTCAAGTTCTACTATTTTGTGGGATCATTTCCAGTATAGTAGTAGTATTGAACAATTCTATGATAGAACTCTCCTAATTGTATTAGCACAACTTGATGAGGAGAACAGAACTAATGGGATAAGTACTAGGAAATGTCCCAGTCTAGTTCTATGTATGTTTTTACAAGGGTATTCAATAGAACTACTGGGAATGATCCGTAGTGTCACGACATCGCGCTCATATATCCGAATGAATATGTTTTGTAGACGTTCATTTGTTTAATGTGTGAAACAAATGAACGTCTACAAAACAAATGAACGCCTACAAAACAAATGAACGTCTACAAAACAAATGACTTACAGAAAGTGATCAGCTATCGATAGCGATTGCAGAAAACAGGTGCATGCGATTTTCAACCTAATTGACATTAGTCAGAATTTATAATTTTATTACCCTAATATTACCAGAAAGCGAGAAAAACAAAAAAAAAAGTTTGTCATGAATTGTCAATAAGGTCGAAAATCGCATGCACCTGTTTTTTGCAATCACTATCGATAGCTGATCACTTTCTGGTAGTCATTTGTTTTGTAGACGTTAATTTGTTTTGTAGACGTTCAACTGTTTTGTAGACGTTCATTCGTTTAACACATTTTTATACATACATATTTATTCGGATATGTGAGCGCGATGTTGTGACACTACCCTTGTAAAACATAGATAGAACTAGTGGTAAATTTCCTATAACTGTTTCCCATTAGTTCTATTCTTCTCATCAAGTTGTGCTAATAGAACTAGTGCCAAAAAAAGTATCACTAGTTCTATCATAGAACTGTTCAATAGAACTAGTGGGAATGATCCGACAGCGCAAGGATGATGATGTTGACGGGTCTTCAACAGTACCACAGATTAAACCTATAATATACAAAGCATTATAACCATTAGCAGTAATACCTAAACTTTTATTCTCTAATTTATCTCCTTGTTGCACTATATCATCGTACTATCGCTTTTCTTCGCTTGTCTAAAAATACAAAAACGTAAGTAGTAAGTCATTATCATACGAGAGATAACACTGTTCAGTTTAATGTCCACGTAGCACGTTGGTATAACACTACGAGCATTTCAGCCAGGAGTACGGTTAAGCTTTAAAAGACCCACCATACCCCCAGGGGTATTGCCAGGGGTACGGTGGGTCCGCAGCGCACAGTTTTTATATTAACGTACTAACGTAAGGTTTCCATTGAATGAAATGAGAAGAATAAAATGTACTTTTTTAATAAATGTTATAAATAAATCACATCGACTTTTTATTTCCCTACCTTAAATGAATTAATCAAATTTACTTTGAGGCGAATTGAATTTACTCAAGACAGACAAAGTGATCATGTCGCATCTGAGTCAAATTATTGTTTGTGAAACGGTCAGCATGATGTCACAATGCGAAGGTCCAGTATATGTTTATCTCTATTTCGCGCTTGCGATTAGATGTGCTATCTCACTTACACTTCTTATCTAATTCTTAGTGTGTCGTTTTGACATATTTATATTAGTGTGCGTACGCTTTTCGCGATGCGTGGCACTCGTAAGCTCCGGTGGCTCCGTCATGTTACCTTGTCAGTAACCTGTCTACGGTTTCTTACTAATATGTCTATGGTTTGAACGATTGAGTTTGGAATACGAATTACTTTGTACTTTTGCGAAAACGTACATGCGGGGGTGGAGGGGGATTTTGCGGAGCAACGACGTACGTCCACCCTCAATCACGCCTAGACAGGCACTGATGAACGGCCGGCGAGCGATATAATGCCAACATTTTGACTATTTTTTTTCTTGGAGAAAAATGATAACGAAATTACGAAATCTGTTTTTACCATTTATTTTAAAATAAAGAGCTGTTTCTATTGATAATACTTTCATATAAATTCATTATGGAATCTCTAAGCAGTACACGTTTAAAATTGTGATTTAGTGCCATGTTTGACATTTTTTTTTATCGAGCCAATCATTCCAAATCGTGTTTCTATCTTTACGATTTACTAGAAGATATGTTCAACTTTTATACTTTAATTTTTATTCATTAAAAATATCATAGTTCATGGGACTTTCAGGCGTTCAAAAATCTTAAAAGTACTGCAACCTCGCCTTAATGCCGAACACGCACGATTACTGCCATATATTCGTTTGGACATCCTGACCCATCGTGTATAGGCGCCATTAACCATGTAATAAGGCCAGTCACACGCCAAAGAGCGTGCGGCGAGTATAATATAACGCTGCACAAATGGTAAAAAAAAGTAATGCATTCGAATACCGATGCGTCTTTTACTAATGCGGATTTAATGTTTACATAGAGACATCTTTCATGCCCATAAAAATATAATTACTTAATTAAGCCTGGCGTCGACTACATTCGAACCGCGTCGAATAGCGCTGAGTCGCATTTTTGCCGTGTGCGTTCATCGACGAATCGAATCGAAGTCAGCAGTCGGCGACTGGCTGCTGTAGGTTGTGCTTGTGTTGTCAATGATAGATAGTTCGGACAAAGAAATGTTCTTGTTTCTAATTAGCGCTATTTCTTTCCATATATTTAGTCTACGCTGCTCGTCATGATAATGAGTATCTTCATGATCATAAAGTTCAGTACCTATTGTGTGTGTGTGTTTCTGAACTAGCGAAATTATCAGCTCTTCATTCATTTCGATAACTTTTTATGTAGGTATTTACGCCAAGTAGTCCCGTCTACATTCATAGTGGGCGATATAAATCGTATATAGATATTGAATCTATATATCGATGCAATATCGTAAATCGGATATCGGCCAAATCTAAAACTATATATTTCACGAAACACTATACTGTCAAATATCTAGCGATACGCGTATTCCATCAACAAATGGAATCGTATACGAGCAGTTATATCTGTTTTGCTTGCCAGCCGACGACACGCGACGACAGAGAGAGAGCGCGAATAATAAGACTGAAATGGATGTAAAAGAACAGATACTAATACATACTACGATTCTAAACGTTATGTTCTAGGCGTAAATATTATATTGGCATGCTTTAAATGTAGCCCTTTTATTTGGGTAAAATGATTGTTTCATTTTAAACTTCGACCTTACGAGTAAGTAAATAATGATGCATTATGCAAAAATATAGAATTTGGTGAAACTTGGTCTGTAGTAATATATATGAAATTAACATAAAATATTGTTATAATATTGCAACTGAATAGGTAGATAAAATATATAGTATGAAGGACGGTTTATTTAAATGTTGATACTATATCACATCATTGATACAACAACATAAATATCACATTAGGTATGAAAACCATAAAAGATATTCGTTGCAATATATCAGCAATACAGCGCATCCGCTGTATCTGACAGTATCCATCAATATATAGTTTAAAAAAAATATAGTGTTTCAAAATCCGATTTTGAATATCGATATATAGATACGATTTGATATTCATAAAAAGTGATATTACCCACTCCTTCATCCGCTGACCCGCGTCCACTAAAGCGCGCCGAGTCGAGTCGAAACGTGTGGCCGCAGAAATTCGCCTGACGAGCGATGCATGCGGTAGATCCGATTCGGCGCGCCGCGGCTCGTCGCTAATGAACGCAGGTTCATAGAAATATATAGGAGGCGACTTTCTGCGTATCGATTCGGCTCGTCGCGGCGAGCCTAGTGGACGCTAGCCTTTATAAGTGAAAATAGGTACGTTCTAAATTCAAAACTTCCCTCCACATTTTTTGCGAGATAATTATTATTAAAATTACCGTGTCTCATTGAAAAATGGATTTGCGTCGAGAACATTTTCGCGCTATGATTTTTTATGATTTTAAGTGTCGCCTGAAACCGGACAAATCGTACGATAGACTTCAAATGGCATTCATGGATGAAGGCCCTTCTAAGGCAACCGTGTATCGTTGGTATATTGAATTTAAGCGCGGTCGACTAACTTTGGGAGATGAAGAAAGAAGTGGTCACCTTGAAATTAAACTACAGTTAACGGATTTTATCGCGATGTATTGGTTTCACTAAGTTATTACATTTGAAACTAATTATCTAGAAACTATATTTTTAATTTATTACTAGCCGACGTTTCGAATTCTTTACAGAATTCATGTTCACGGCAGACTGAGGTGATAATTGTCTTTTTCTTGAATGTATAAGTTATCTCAAAGTACCCGAACATTTTTCATCTACTGGTGTTACTATTTACGCAGAATGAGCTCACAGTGTCCTTAGGTCTTCTGGTGACTTTGTCCTTCTTGGGTTTCATTAGCCTTATGACAGGGTCCCAAGCTGGAGGAACATTCCAACCATCTTCCCTATTAAAATTAGGGTGTTTTTTAATTTCAATAGCCTCTCGTATCATCCTTGGAAGAAAACGGTGTTCTTTTGCGAGTATCTGTGGTTCATCAAATCGCAGGTAGTGTTTGGGTCCTTGTTCCACATGTTTACACACAGCAGACTTTGTTGAGCGTTTATGTTTTATGTCAGCTATATGTTCTTTGAGTCGAATGCCTATGCTTCTCTTGGTTTGTCCAATGTAGGAAGTGGTCACCCTTTGACGCCTGTTACGGAAGAAAACGTGCTAGCAGTGAAAAATTTGATCCAAGACAATAGACGAGTTACATAACAAGAGATTCAGCATTTACTGCAGATTGGATTAGGAAGCCTTCACGAGACATGTGCGTCTACGGGTACGGAGGATAGTTTCACTCTGGGTGCCGCACAACCTCACCCATGTTCAGAAGCAGGCAAGGGTGGAATGGTGCCATGATATGACACAAATTTGAAGCAGGCTCGTCTGGGCGTTTTTACGACATCGTTACAGGTGATGAACCCTGGATTTATCATTACGATCCAGAAACAAAGCGCCAGTCGACGGTTTGGGTGTTTCAAAACGAATCAACGCCTACCAAAGTAAAGCGACCTAGAAGCGGGGGGAAGATTTTGATCGCGAGGTTTTTCAACTTGACTGGCTACTTGGTGTCAATTCCTTTGCGAAATCAAAGAAGCATTAACGTCGAATGGTATACTACCAAATGCTTAGCAGAAGTTTTCTCTGTTGTGAGCAACATGCAACCAAACGTAGGGCTGCGCGGGCTACTGCTCCACCACGATAACGCGCCCGCACACACCGCAATCAAAACGAGGGACTTCCTAGACAGCACACCGGTCAAACTCCTGGGTCAGGTCAAGGAGGGTTCCTTACAGCCCTGACCTAGCACCGTGTGACTTCTTCTTATTCCCAAAACTAAAAAATCAGCTTAAAGGGATACAATTTTCGTCACCAGATGATGCGCTCTCAGCGTTCGAGCAGGCTGTAAACGAGGTGTCTGTGGCGGATTGGAAAAGTGTTTCGAAAATTGGTTCAGACGCATGAAACTTTGTAAAAAGGTTGTCGCACGGGTGATCGATTTTCACGGGATAGCCGGGATCGATCACTCGCCGAGCAATAAAAAGAGATGCTTAGGTTGTCTTACGGGAAATAAATAAAAATATCACCAGGACAGATTAAACTCGCGTTATATTCCAGATTCACAATTTTGATTAACAAAAGAACCGACACTAGGGGTTAACCGGCTAGATAGTTATCCAGGGCGTAGGTCGTAAGTTAACACTCCACAGGTCCACGGATGGATACTCAGCTTTCACGTGTCCCAGCCGAAGAAAAAGCAAAGCCAACCACGTGTGTCGCCGGTATATATGTCGTCGGCAAGCGGGTAAGGGTCCCCACTCCAGTGCGTCATCGTAGTGGGGCTCGCAAGTGCGGAGGCACGACGTCACACACCCCCCCCGTTAGGCCGGGATTTTCCCTAAGGAAAATTCCCTAGCCCAACGGGCGTAGCAGCCCTGAAGATACTCCCTGGAATTAGAGAAAACAGGGGCATGAGTACCTTGAACAAGTGACAACCCTATACGCTAATTAGTATACCTAAATAATAATGACCCACGCTTGCATTCTTCACGCGTACAACGGCAGTCTGAACTTGAACATAAACATTTATCATTCATAATTCATCACACATACCTACAAGTAAATGCCAAGGCCAGTGTAATGGCCCAATAGCAAAGATAACAATCTATGGAGAAGCGCTTAGGGTAATTATTAGGTAATAATGGTTTGTAGATATAAGAACTTGATCTAGCCCTACGACTTAAAAATCTTGGGTTCGGCCTTTGCCACTAGATAAGTAAACTTTTTGAATATAGTTAGGTGTAACAACAAATTTTTCGTAACGATGAACAAAAGTAATATAAGCCTCAGACACGACCGGACCACTCAATGTCAAAGGAAAGAATTTAATAAATATTTTGCTCTAATTAATACTACAACACGACCAGTAAACACCTTTTGAATGTAAACAATGGTGAATCATTAGTTAGGCATTTATTTATCGGCGCGTCGCTGAGTGAACGCGCGTGCATCATAACGACAACTAGGTAGGTACGATTCGACTATTCCGAGCTCGCGACGCACGGTTAATTACTCTGAATGTTTATAAAGTACCTATAATAACAATTGATTATGGAATTTATACAGAATTAAGAATAACAACAGAACTTCAGAACAAGGCACAGCGAAAAACAACACGCCAATCAATATGCATTTATAGAAAATACACATGCGAGAATCGAACACTAGACCGATCCTACAACGACTTTTTAACCATTGAGCCATAACTGATAGTTAGATAAACAACAGATTCTTTGTAACAATATTACATGTAATAAACTTTGTTACCATTTATAACTGAAACATTTATTCATTTTATGTTAGCCTGTTTACATAAATCATTAACACAACACAATACATTATCTTGTGGGCTTCGACTCGAAAACATAAGAACCATTGTTGGCCTTCACAAATGATTATGTAGGTAATTATAACTTAGTGTAGATATGCGTCTTACATTGTTGTGTTTATGCTTTTATTATTCTTTGTAATTAATCAACTTTAGATCTTTGATGTGCCATTCTCCTAAAGGTTTACCGGCCATGTCGTTAAGTTTGTATACTAGAGGTGACTTTTTTGAGGCAATCTTACATTTAATAAATTTAGGCGCCAATTTCTTGCTAAAGTATTTATCCTTGTCACTAAGTAGAAACGTTCTGCGCCAAAGTATATCACCGACATTGAATTCTGCCGGTTTACGGCGAAGATTATAAGATGAACAATTTCGTTGGTGGGCCGACAACAGAGCTGAATGTACCTTCTCGAAAATAGAGGATAAGCAGCCTAAAGTTTCGGCATAGCCGTCCCGTGGTTCGAGCACCATATTGGAATTAAATTCCTTGTCAATATACTGAGAACCACATGTTATGACCTCCCTACCAAAAACAAGGAAATTAGGAGAATAACCAGTAACCTCACTAACTGCGCAGTTAAGGGCGAACTGAACCTTAGTGATTAAAGTGTCCCAGATTCGATGATCAGATTCTATGAAAGTTGAAATAGCTGTAATAATGGTTTTGTTGTAGCGTTCAACTGAGTTAACGTGGGGAGTATACAACGGTGTAAAATGCAAATTTGGAATTTTATATTTTGACAACATACTTTTAAAGGTTGCGCTAATAAATTGTTTACCGTTATCCAAAACAATAGTAGATGGAATTCCATGCACCAAAAATACATTTTCCTCGAGAATTTTTGTTATCACTTCTGCAGTTGCCCGTTTAATGGGGAAAAGCAAACAATATTTAGAGAAACAACAACTGACCACAAATATAAAAGTGTTTTGTTTTCTGCTGGGGGGCAATGGACCAATCAAATCAATACTAATCGTCTGAAAGGGCTTTTGACATGATTTGGGTTTTCCCATTAGACCTAAATTTGGGTGGTTTTGGTGTTTATGGGTGATACAAGGTTCACATGAACTGACGAACTTGACAACATCGGAGTACATACCAGGCCAAAAGTAATTAAGTGCAAGACGTTTGTATGTCTTAAAGATACCCAGATGTCCAGCAGTGGGCGAAGAATGATTCTCCCTTAGAATGTCAGTTCTTTGGTCAGACGGAATAACCTCTTTCCATTGAAATTCTCTAGTGAGAGGGTTTAATGTTTTTTTAAAACAATACAATTTATTGTTTATTACTTGATAGTTAACAAAGGAAGTCGGAGAACTTAAACAGCCTTTATAGATATTTAAATACCAAGGATCATTAGTAGAAACTGGTAAATTCTGATTAGGATTAATATCTATATTTATATCATTAGCAATAGCAGAAACGGGTAAAGAGCGAGACAGAAAATCAGGTAAAACGTTATCGGAACCGCGACGATGACGTATTTCGAAATTATAGGAAGATAAGCGAACTCCCCATCTGGCTAACCGCCCAGTAGGGTTATTCAAGGTCAAGAACCATTTCAAAGCAGCGTGATCAGTGTAAACAATAAACTTTTTACCATTTTCAACATAACAACGCCAGTGTTCTATAGCAGATAGAACAGCTAGGGCCTCTCGCTCAGTGGCACTGTAATTTTTTTCTTGCTTACTGAGTGATTTGCTATAGTACGCTATGACTCTTTCCTCACCATTTAACCTTTGACAGAGGATCGCGCCAAGACCAAAATCGCTAGCATCTGAGTGTATTTCAAACGGTTGCGAGTAGTCAGGACAAGCCAACACCGAGGAGGAAATCAAACAATTCTTTAGGTTATTAAACGCCTCATTAGCCTCTGTCGTCCAGCAGAATGGAGGTGCGTTTTTACTTTGAGATGTTAACTTATTTAAGGGTGCAGCAATAGAGCTAAAATTCGGTATAAAACGCCTGTACCACGAGGCTGCGCCTAAAAATCGACGTACTTCTTTTCTATTAGAAGGAGTGGGATAATTTTTCATTGAATTAACTTTATCCGGATCGGGATGCAATCCACTAGAGTCGACAACATAGCCTAAATATTTTAGTTTATCTCTAAAAAATTGACATTTTTCGAGATTAATTGTTAAATTAGCGCTTTTTAGTTTATCAAGAATGCGTAATAAAAGAGTAATATGCTCGCTGAAGCTGGACGTGATACAGATTATGTCATCGATAAAACAGAAAACCTTATTTTCAAATTCTGGGCCATAAAATAAAATATCAACTAATCGTTGTTGAGTAGCTGGTGCATTCGTGAGACCGAAAGGCATTCTTTTGAATTGAAATGTGCCACGCGTGGGAATATAAAAGGCTGTTTTGCAACGGTCCTCTTCTTTAATTAATGTTTGCCAAAAAGATTTAGACAGGTCTAAACTAGACAAGTATTTAGCATCTCTCAGATTATCTAAAATTTCCGAAATATAAGGCAAGCTATAAGCATCTTTTTTTGTAACGGAATTTAATTTTCGACTGTCCAAACAGAAACGCAGTTCACCATTCTTCTTTGGTGTCAAAATGACCGGATTTGACCACGGGCTTTCTGATCGTTCAACAACATCCTCTGAGAGCATGTCGTCAAGATGCTTTATTAATATTCTTTGTTTATCGGGAGACATGCGATAAAATCTTTGCCGAATAGGGGGACAATCACCTGTATCAATTGAATGAGAAATAATATTTGTGCAACCGAGACCCCGCTTCTCGTATGAAATATCGGTAAATTTTGAAATAATGTTGTCAGCGGTAGCTCTCTGGTCGACTGTAAGATGATCATAAGAAACAAGATGTGTAGGGGGAACTGCCTGCAACTCCATTACTTGAGCGTCAGACTTGTTCACAATCAAAACAGACTCCAATTTGTTAGGAAATAGGCCAAAGCTTCGCCAAAAATCCATGCCAAGGATAAGGGAATTTTGAATCCCAGGTACAACATGAACTTCTAAGTTAATCAATTTATCCTGAAACTCGAAGGGTAGAAACACCGATCCCAAGGACTCAAATCGTTCACCGCCTGCTGTTATTAACCTTAAAGGTTTCGATTTATCCAAAACATTGTCTTTCAAAAATAAGTTATGCAAATTATTACCTAAAATTGTAACGCAAGATCCAGAATCTAAAAGACCTGTGGTAGGTATTCCGTTTAATTTTAGAGTAACGTAAGGTAAATATTCTACTTTAGAATTACGGATTGAGGAAATATGATAGCTATTAAAGAATTTTTTTAAAAAGTCTAACCAATTATTCCACTCTGTTTTATTGCAATTAGTTGTATAATTTGATTTTCCACAATCCTTATTAACTAGTTTTTTGAAACTGTAGGGGTCGACTTAGATTTACAATTGGGGCAGTCTGACACCTTGAAACCCTTTGTGCCGCACTTAAAACAGATTAGGTAGTGTGGCTGACGGCAATTACGTAATGAGTGCGAATTGCATCTACAACGCACGCAAAAAGTTTTATTTATATTAGAAGTACTCGATACGGCGTTGACTTGTGGCACAGACTTGTATCTCGATGTATCGGCGACAGAGTTATATTTATTGAAGTTATTATGATTGTAAACATTTTTGTTTGAAGAAAAATTAGAAAACGGATAATTATACGCTAGATCGGGTGCTACAGTATTCTTTGAAACTTTAGGGGGTTCGGAAAATTGCTTACTGCGACTTTGGTAATTTTCGAAAAGACGACAAACTTCGACCAGACTATCAACGTCAACAACCTTTGCAGTGAGCAGACAATTAGTGTAACAAGGTCTAATATTATTTAGTAAAATTTCTAGCTTCTCCGAATCAGCGATAGGAGAACTAAGTCGCGAAAACAGACCGTGCATTTTTGCCACGTAAATAGTTATTGATTCGTTCTCGCCTTGTGAGCGCTGACGAATCTCCGTCATAAGACGGTAATCGTAGTTATGCGGACTAAAATCTCGTTTTAAAAGTTCGCAAAGTTCTAACCAAGTCTTTATGTTATTTTTAACAGAACGATACCAAACTAATGCGTCACCCGAAAATATTTCAAAAGCGAAAGACAACATCTTGTCATGTGGAATAGATCTACAGGACATAAATTCATCAATTTTTTCAATAAAAGATCTTACACATGATTTACCGTTAAATTTGAATTTACCTAATTCCGAGAAAAGCTTACGGTCGTAATTATAGGAAGTGTTTCCCTCTGCCACTGAGCAATCCGACCGCGAACTACGACGCGTGATTAATTGTAATTTCGCATATAAGTCATTAAATTTATTCCACACAGACTCAATTTTTTTAATATCAAGACTGCCGGTATCCACCCTATTCAGTCGATGAAAACAATGGTGAAGCACGGTTTCGACCTTCTGTTGAAGCTCGGAGGTATAGTTTGCTTCCAACATAGATAAGTGTCTATTTGATCTTAATAACGACTTTTCCACTTCAGCCACATCCTCCTCTGGTGGGAAGGGTGAAGATAATATATCCTCCGAGGGAATTTTAACTGAAAGTTTAGCGATTTGTTTGCGGGGATCGTCAGGCTTTGAAACGCCGCGTATTGTGGTCTCATATTCTAATTCCGCTTTAGTTAATAATGAGAAATTTATAATGTAAGCCATTATTACAAAACAATAATAGAAAATCTAAGTATTTACGCCGGTACTAGAAAAAAAATTAAATATCGCCAGAAAATCGAATACCGTGCTAAAAAAAGCTGAAATACACTAAATTATACAATGGTGTGATGATTGGTAAAGGATTAAGAAAAATTACTTAGAGGTCACTCAAAGGTTGAATCACAATATTTTTTTCGCGAACACGAGGCACGTAGTTCAACGGCAAAGCGGTTAGAACCGGTTGGCGGCTGGGCACGCTGCCCGCAGTGAAACGTGATTTTAGACCGACGTTAATTAAATCACCGTTATGTTATTTACACAGTTAAATTGCTTATGGCCAACCAAAATAGATAGAAACTGTACCTGTACGCAATTCACCACACCAGAATATATGCACACACAGGAGAAAAATATACAAGAGAAAAAAAATTATTTCACTCACCTGTAAAGTGCTAACTTACGTTTTAAAAATATATTTAAAAATTCTATTGGGCGCCAATGTCGCACGGGTGATCGATTTTCACGGGATAGCCGGGATCGATCACTCGCCGAGCAATAAAAAGAGATGCTTAGGTTGTCTTACGGGAAATAAATAAAAATATCACCAGGACAGATTAAACTCGCGTTATATTCCAGATTCACAATTTTGATTAACAAAAGAACCGACACTAGGGGTTAACCGGCTAGATAGTTATCCAGGGCGTAGGTCGTAAGTTAACACTCCACAGGTCCACGGATGGATACTCAGCTTTCACGTGTCCCAGCCGAAGAAAAAGCAAAGCCAACCACGTGTGTCGCCGGTATATATGTCGTCGGCAAGCGGGTAAGGGTCCCCACTCCAGTGCGTCATCGTAGTGGGGCTCGCAAGTGCGGAGGCACGACGTCACAAGGTGTAAGGTTTGTCTATAAAGGCTGGTGGAGAGTACTTTGAAAAGATTTAATAAAAATTTCTACCGATAGAACATTTTTTTTAGTGTCGCGAAACTCTCTGAGTGTTCCACGTATGTTTATCCATTGTCTAGTACTCATGCGGCCATAGGACAAGCTTTGCTTAGTTTACGACTAGGTGGTGTTGTGTGAATGTGGTAGAATATAAAAATTAATAAATAACTACTTAATTTAAAAAATCTACGCCTTAAGAACGGTACAAAGGTCAAAGTGACTAGCTTGCCAAGTAGTCTATCCTAACTCGTCGCGCATACACCTGAGTCAGCAACTCAGCTCATACTCGCTGAATCTTTGAACCTGCCATAGTGCCTTCAGGTCCGCGAGGATCTATACCGCTCTTTATGCCTTGAGACTTTCGTGAATCCGAAAGTAAGACAACACTACCAAAAAAAATATATATAAACGTCTTCTCTAGAACCAGCCTTTCTCATTTAACTGGCAAATCCCACATCATCATACTGCATTGTTATTATGGATCGAAAACCACTACCTACAATATTTGCATGAGAATAACACGAAGTGAACAAAACACCAGCAGCGTGACAACAGTCAACACTCAACACCGATAGTGGCAGTAGCGGCTTTAGGGGGGGGGCGAACCGGGGCGGTCGCCCGGGGCGCCAGGATCCAGGGGCGCCGCAGACGCTCGGGCCTAATCAAGTGCGGGGTTAAAGGGTACACTAAATGTGTCCGTTTATAAGATTTTTAAAGATGCCTAGAGGGTTGTAGTAAAATGCTATGAAATAGTAGATATACTATGAATCGCGGGGTATGGTAAAGTGAGTTGAAAAATCGCAATGGGCGCTAGGTTGATCATCGGCAATAAAATAATTAAGTAAAGTATTTATCTCCCTGACAAACAGGTATCTTTTAAATTAAATCTAAAGTTATAGACGATTTTTTTATGTAGATAATTTTTTTAAACTGATTCTGTTATACTATTGGTCGGCAAAGCTTAGAGTAGTATAACAACACCTTATTCCCTTCCGTTGGAGAATGTATGAGACGACTAACGAATTGTCAGCGGAAGAGGTGCAGCAGCATTCCTTTGTGCAGGTAACGATTTTACTGTGGTTGCCAACCTGCATAATATCCAACGTGGTGATTATGGACAAAGCCTACCATGAAAAGTAGCCAAAAAATACGGTGCCTAGTCGTGTGCGTTCGCGCAGCGGAATGTTGTTGAATTTAAAGATTTTAATTATGCAGATATTTAGTGTATGACGTCGTATAATTGTGTATGGTAAAAAAAAATTTGTGCACGCAGCCATTGTGGAGAAATTCAGCAAAAACTGATTCCGCTGGGCGAACGTTGTCCTGGCGGAACTTTTTTTAATCCATTGACTTTAGAAGAAAAGAGATGTGTCCAAAAATTAGTGTGTATTTGTGTGTAATTGTGTATGTATGAATAAAATTAGTGCATGCATAAACTTCGGAGAAATTCAAGTTTCCGCTACGCGAACGTTTGCCCATTAGCTAGTTTTCATATAAAGCGCTTACATAGAGAGCTGTAGATTTTTACATACGTTGTTTTGAATTTGTTTATATTTGTTTAAAAAACAGATTTAGAAAAAATCGTAGGGCTTAAAAGATAAAAATATAAACGTAAAATACGCTTATTAGGTCTTAGTTCTTAAAGTATGCACTTTGGGGTCTAGATTTTCACGTTTATACAAACCTTGTAAGTGTCTGCAACATGTTGCCAAGTATCAATGATGTTCCGTTAGTAATTAAAGAGTTATAGGACAATTTACCATGAATAGATCACTGTTTACAAAGCAGTCAAATATCACGACGTTCTAAAGGAATTGCATGGTAAAATGTATGCCAATAATTAGTGTATTCATTCAACTATTCACATGCAAAATTTCATGTCATTAAATTCAGTAATTAAAGAAAAACAATTATAATACTGACGAAGCATCGAAAACCTACATAACCCGACCAAGTTCGGATAGCTACAAAAAAGCGGCCGTGCAATATATTTAGGTAACATCCCAAAATTTACAGTATAATACCGGTATTGAATTGGTATAGGTGATAACACAATTGTTGTTTCGATATAATTTATAGGTCATTTACTTTTGTACACCTACTTTTTTAAATGTATATTTGACTATGACAGAAAGTAGGTACCTACTATTTACGTAGGTACCTAGTTTATTTAAGTATGCGCTTGAGACTTGAGATATAATCTAGATATATTATTAAAATTTAAGACAAATAAAATTCATACAGCTAATTTCTATTGAAGAGTTCACGGATCAGAATTCTAACTATAGACCTCTTAGGGAAATTAAATAATTACCACATGTAAATACTACTGTTTAGGTAAATATTTATCATATTGTAGCTTATTACACTATTTAACCAAATGAACTAGGTATGCACGAGCGTTCCCCTTTGCAACTTTAGTGGATCAAACAATCTAATAACTTAAAAAAACTACATCTTGAATCGATTTTTTAATTGATGTATACCGTTGTACTGGTAGTGACTTATGTATGTGAGCATGTTCCTCCGCACCCCACCAAAATATGCAGAATTATTTTGTTCGAAGCGGTACGCTAGTCCTTTGGTTAAATAGTCTAAGTATTGTAGTTATGAATTGATCAAAAATATTCTAGTGTGAAAAAATAGACAACGCGCTGCGCGCAACGAGCGATAGGTGGCTTCCCGCTTGAAACGGTACTTCCATCCTTGAAGAAAAGAAAGGGCAATATGTTTATTAAACCTGTTTTAGTCAAAACACATTTAAGTCCATTGCTGTCGTTGCAAGCGTTTGTTAACGTTATTATAATTACATAATTATGTAATATGTAATTAAAAATATTTTTGTACACGGATATTTAAATACTTGTTAATTGAAGATTTATTTTTATCGTAGATAGTGGCGTTATTATTTAAAAAATATTTTTAATTCAAGAAATGCAATTCTTTTATTTTTTCCTAACGCTTGTGTACGCAACTATACCATATTAATAAATACTATATTGGAAGGTTAAGAACGTTTCTTAGATATATGGCACGGCCGCTTTTTTGTAGCCATCCGAACTTGGTCGGGTTATGTAGGTTTTCAATGCTTCGTCAGTATTATAATTGTTTTTCTTTAATTACTGAATTTAATGACATGAAATTTTGCATGTGAATAGTTGAATGAATACACTAATTATTGGCATACATTTTACCATGCAATTCCTTTAGAACGTCGTGATATTTGACTGCTTTGTATACAGTGATCTATTCATGGTAAATTGTCCTATAACTCTTTAATTACTAACGGAACATCATTGATACTTGGCAACATGTTGCAGACACTTACAAGGTTTGTATAAACATGAAAATCTAGACCCCAAAGTGCATACTTTAAGAACTAAGACCTAATAAGCGTATTTTACGTTTATATTTTTATCTTTTAAGCCCTACGATTTTTTCTAAATCTGTTTTTTAAACAAATATAAACAAATTCAAAACAACGTATGTAAAAATCTACAGCTCTCTATGTAAGCGCTTTATATGAAAACTAGCTAATGGGCAAACGTTCGCGTAGCGGAAACTTGAATTTCTCCGAAGTTTATGCATGGACTAATTTTATTCATACATACACAATTACACACAAATACACACTAATTTTTGGACACATCTCTTTTCTTCTAAAGTCAATGGATTAAAAAAAGTTCCGCCAGGACAACGTTCGCCCAGCGGAATCAGTTTTTGCTGAATTTCTCCACAATGGCTGCGTGCACAATTTTTTTTTTACCATACACAATTATACGACGTCATACACTAAATATCTGCATAATTAAAATCTTTAAATTCAACAACATTCCGCTGCGCGAACGCACACTGCCTAGTCCATAGCCATATTATGCCTGCGTGAGCATGGGCCTTGGTCATGGTAGTGTAAGGGATGCTAAGAATACCCGTGCTATAGATAGCTGCCAACATCGATTGAACCTAGCTACAGACAAGGAATTCAGTTGACGGCTGGAAAAGAGTGGAAAGTCACGATAACCCTTGTATCGGGCGGGCTGCCTATTTTACTTCAGGCATGTAAGCTAACGACCCTATGGTGACGTGGTTATCTCGACAAAAAACAACTATTTGGGACTAAGATCTGCAACGTCTGGACCCAGGTAGAGTACCTCGCACTGAATTAGGGTTATCGCGTGGAGAATCATGTTTGGGACCGCATAAAGTGCATAATTATGGGAACATAAGAAACAATAGGAGGCAAATGAGTTCAAGCAGGTAATGATCTGCATGAAGATGAGCTTGGACGATGGATGTAGATCTGAAAGCGCCCCGACAGTGACACAAATAAGGAGATTTATGTACGAAAGTAACACCCTTCAGTAACACTAGATGAGCCCGCGGTTACACCCGCGTTATTTAGGGCTATGAGTAGCATCACGCTGATGTTATATAGCCGTACAACATGATGGCATACACAAAATTAATTATTCCACCATTTATCACACCATTGCAGTTACTCCTGAGATTAGCACGTTCAACCATGTGACGGATAGATACCTAGATGTGGACTTAAGCGCATAGTCGGTACTGTACATCAACTAAGAATAAGGCACATTAGGAAAATATGATTAGTTGGGAAATCTAAACTTTCAAATTATGTTCTGAAACTAATGCGACAGGAGACACCAGAGGCAGCCTTGTTAAACTCTTATTCATCGTGTAGAGATCTGGAGCTCGGCGAAACTGAGAGAAAGAACTCATAGGAGGCGATGGTGCAAAATCCGTGGTCAAAGGTCTTCGCGAACGTACTGGGAAAGACTCATCTGACAAAGGTGACTACCTCGAGTAGTGATACCTTAGATGCTGGCTGTTTAATACTTCTGCGAATATCTGTATGCTGCGCATGCACCGACGCCTTCACCACTAGCCAACCGGAGCCCTACTTACTAGCTATATAATAGTTGAAGATTTCCCAGACGTAGACGTCGAGTAAATCAGTGCGCCTCTCAGGCAGCTTAGTAAAGGCTCCCGGGGAAGACGGTGGCGCCGCTTGGCTCTTGTGGACTACGAGAAGCCTTTGATTCCATCAAAATTTATTTTTATATAGCCTCGCGCCTGTATACCGGAGGGGTTAGGCAGATGTGTCGTATTGAACCCCCATTTCGCCAGGTTATGTATTTTAGGTCCCACGTATTTAACACGCGTTTCACAGAATACATCTACCTACTAATTTTCAAATTTCAATAAAGTGGTTGAGACATATGGAAGGACAGACAGACATGGCGAATTCATAAGGGTTCCGTTTTTTGCCATTTTGGCCACGGAACCCTAAATAGGGGGGCGCCAAATGAATGGCTCGCCCGGGGCGCCGGGATGGCTAAGGCCGGCCCTGGATAGTGGCATGCTCCAAGAACCATCGGCATCGATGTGTGCTTGACAAACCAATAATATTGACGCGCTCGAATTGGTCGCTAACTGCAATTAGCGTGGCCAGCACCTTGGCCCAATGTGTACAGAGTTCTCGATGAATATACATATTCATAAATTCTTTTGTCGAGTATGGTGTCGGACCTGCCACACTTTCTATAAGATCAGGGGCAAAGCGACTACATATAGCAAGTGCAAAGTCGATTGATACGATAATGATCCACATATTCCAACAAAAAGAGGCCTGATTACAAATAATTAAGTAGGTATTTATTTAAATTTATTTTAAACTAACTAACTGGCCTAATTAAAATGCTGTTGCTGACAAAATTTTATTACACTGAATCGTTACCGATTACCCATAAATGTAGTTATAGCCTAGTGCTATCTGAGCACACTTTTGAATTAACATGCAACTATACAACTATATTTTGAGTGTGTGTATTGTCTAAAGTTCTAAACCATTCTCAGGTATCACACTATATATTGTTGAAAACCATACACAAATCAATCAAATATGGTAGTGATCGAGTTTATCGCGTTAATGCAGACAGACAGGAAGAGACGAGGACTTCATTTTATTTTATAATATGCAAATATGTATAGATTAGCAAAACACTATGCCAAGAAATGAGCCATTAGGACTATTAATCATTTGTAACATGTCTAGTCTTGAATGTTTTAAATCAATGCAACAAGGTTGCTTCTGTCATACTTTTAATGGGTAATAAAATTAGGTATACATATGACAATGTCTCTGCTGCTGGTTTTGGTCTGGGTCGACCATGTCACGACACAACAGATTAGGAAACGAATGAGTGTGGTCATTGCAGTGTGCTAACACAATGCGTGTGGCTCCGCGTCTACGGGACGTCGTCGGACAAGTGGTTTTAAAGATAAGACCCCTAATGCCTCTTCTGTCTGCCCAACGGATAGAGAATGAGTATGTGATTTTGGTTCCACCATGAAGAAACACAAATTGTGAAAAAGTGTAATCTGGATTTGTGGGATAGGATGTCCATAGGATA
The DNA here is from genome assembly GCA_944739405.2 of Euclidia mi. Taxonomy (NCBI): domain Eukaryota; kingdom Metazoa; phylum Arthropoda; class Insecta; order Lepidoptera; family Erebidae; genus Euclidia; species Euclidia mi. The sequence goes on along the minus strand of OX123198.2, from coordinate 29,275,211 downwards.
TCCTTAATAGCAAAAAAAGATTGAAGATGAAAATGTTTACTCAAGCATTTTGAAGATTTTCTTCAGCAGTAACAAGTACATTAGGTAAAGATTGTTTATTCAGAGATTCGAATTAGGCACTAGGTATCATGCATATAATTAATAAAAAAATATAATATTACCATTAGAAATTCTATAGGAATTTAAACTTTCGTGGTCACTATCATAACTTTTTACTGTTCCTATGGGATATATTATACCATGTTCACGGAACATGGCACTTGCAACAGTGCCGAAATATCGGTTACTCAAAACAAAGATACATGGTATATATCCCGTAGGAACAGTAAAAAGTTATATTGGAAATTCTGATATTAAAATGGCCAAGATTTTTCAATAATCAGTACTGTGTATCAGCATGGTACTTATTAACTATTGAAAAATCTTGCTCATTAAGACTATTTGCTTACTATATAAGATTATCAGCATGGTACTTATTAACTATTGAAAAATTTTGCTCATTAAGACTATTTGCTTACTATATAAGATCATTATTTGTCTAGTTGCATGCAAGACTGGGCTTGATGTCTTGGATGCAACTGAACAGTTTTAGAGCCTGAACTCTGTTTACTGGCCCAAACAAATTTGACAATATTGTATAGTTACTAACTTACATTATAAGTCTATCACCATCTGTTTGAATTGTTCTCTGTACACCCGTTCTTTTCAATTCCTTATCAACACTTAGAACATCATAGACCAATGAAGCGTATCCAGCAGATGGAAAAGGTATAGTCAGACATCTGCAACAAAATCAAATAATTTTTAAAGAATAGACTTCTAAATATTAGACATATAAATTGAAAGTCAATCCATATGACTGAATTCTGCATAAAAATAAGAATAACATAAAGAAATTATTTAGAGATAATATAGCATGTGAGCACCCATTTCTAAGTAAAGGAATATTGCCATGATAATGGTATCTATACAGTATTTTAACTTCATACAAGCGTGGTACGTGATACACTCTCAGTACTGAGTACGTAAGGAACCTTGGTGTGTAAGTATAATACATGTTCTGACTATTTGTATGAATTTGATAAAAGAATGTATAGATAACATTGCTATCTCTTTGAGTGGCAGAGATGAGACATCAGTCACTCTGTGGAAAAGCTTATATTCTATCAAATGCTTAGAGTCGAAACACAGTGCCAGCTCTGAAGTGATAGACTTGTCACTAATTCCACCAACATGGAATTGTAGGGTATTAATAAAATGAGGTAGTTTTAGTTTCTTAGCTGACCAGAATTTCAGAAAGATCAGTAATGACACTGCAGAAAAATATTTAAGTGAATTAGATAAATAATTAAATACGCAATAATCTCTGTGATGCTTTACAACTCTTAGTGTTATGAGCCTTAGCTCCTTGGGAATATTTCAGAAGTGCTACAATGTGTATGTGTTCTCAATATAAAAAGTAACCAAGCCTTACTTACACATTAATCATTTCTAAGTCATTAGGTATGACAACTGCAAATAAAACTAAAGCTAGACGCTGATGGTTAGAACAGGTATGCTAAAATTACTCCCAAGCCCTATTGAAGTGTTGTTCTTGTGTTGCTAAAATAATGCTTATTCAGAAAATATAATTAAACACACAGAAAACTCTGAACATAAGTGACATCCATGTGCGTTCATAATGTCGTATCTATTGATGATATTTAATTTTTATACTGTCGTTTAGAATATACACCGCAATCTGCGTGACAATGACAAATTTGACAAAATTGACAATCATTCATGCATCAATTTGGTTTCGTTCATAAACTAGGGATACTACGTATGGTCACATGAGTAGATAAACGGGTATGGTCAGGCCTCCTTCACTCGGCCGTACCTACAGCCTAGAGGTAGAGATGGGCGACGGATAAATACTCGGAGGATAAAAACTCGAGTATTTATCCGAAATGGATAAATACTCGTTTTTACCCGTTTTTATCGGATATTTACTCAAAATGATGGATATTTATATTTAAATGCGAATCAGTTGGTTATTTTTATAAATTTAATGACTAGTATTAGTATTATTTGTTGGCAGAATAGGTAGGTACGTTTAGTGCTGATATCAAGACGAAGCAACGTGTTTTTCACTGCAACCTATCCCAGGCTCCTTTTTTTTTTTAGTAACAGGCGGCAAACGAGCAGATGGATTGCCTGATGGTAAGCAATTACCGCCGCCTATGGACACAAGCAACACCAAAGGAGTCACAAGTGCGTTGCCGCCCCTTGGGGTTGGGAAAAGAGATGGGATGAGAAAGAAGGAATAGGGGATAGGGCCTCCGGCACTGTCCTTTTGTCCCGTTCTTTTGTTTTGCTTATCTTGCCTCCACCCGGTATCTCCGCACCGCATAGTGTCCGTTACCAGTATAGTATAATCTATGATCGCTATGTCCTGTACAGACAGTTACTGATAAAGAATCCGTGGGTTTGAGAGAATCGGGAAATGAGTTCCAGTTTGTAAATTTGTTTTTCTAATAATGATGAACAAGCGTCTAATAGTGATGGTAGTTTATTTCAGAAAATATTTATGATTATAGTGATTGATTCTTAAAATATTTACGGTAAGTAGTAAACCAAATTCTCATATTGACTGTAATTGACAAAATATTCGTAAGTGTATTCAAGTTCCCCCCCGCGGGATCTCCACCTTGTCGTGGTGGGGGGGCTCAGTAACCGTGGCTTGGAACCCCGCGGTGAAGCTAAGAGGGATCCAGGAGGGGACGCTCCGCGTGGGCTTGACGGGGCCTGCGCAGGATGCGTCCAACGGTGCGGGTGCGGGGGACAGTTCTGTCTGTCCCTCGCAGTCGGGTGCGGTCGCGGGAGGAAGGGCGTGTCGGTGTTGCGTTGCCGCGCGCCCTATCTCCCGCGACCAAATGGGGGCGCACCATTCGATGCGTCGCGGTGGGGCCGCAGAGGAAGAGGAGATGCGGTGTTGCGTTGCCGTCCTCCCTATCCTCTGCGGCCGCTGAGTGTTTTGGCGGCAGAGCCCAACACCTTCATCCGCCGCCAAGGGGGTTTTGTTCGGGGCCCGCCTGACCATCTGGCGGGCCAATACCCGTCGGGGGGTTGCGACGAATGCTTATGCGAATCCCTACCCTCCGACACACGGGTACAGGAGGAACACGGGTTGGTTTTTAGTCAGTAAGAGTCTGACAGTCCCCTTCGTCCTGCCCCCGGGGCGGAGGGACTCCATGAGGATTTTCCAACCCGATACCAAAAAAAAAAAAAAAAAAAAAAGTGTATTCAAGTTATTGGTATTATAATATCTGGGGGCACGGCAGTGCCCACACCAAGTCGAGCAAAAAAGCGGCACGGCGGCCGTACCATCCTTTTCTCGAAGCAATTCAGGCCATTTTCGACCCCCTATAACTTCGTTGTGGATAAACCAAGAAGCCTGATTTTAATAACCATGCAGGCATTGTATAAACATGGAAAATTTCAAATTTCATTCAATTTGAACCAGTAGTTTAAGAATGATAACGACTCCAAATTCTTGATTTTGTCACTCACTGACCGATCATCAAACTCTAAGGCACTTCTAGCAGACATAGAAGCTTCAAGTTTAACATTAGTGTTAAGTATATGAATCGAGGACAAATTAAAATATTTTTCAATTTCTGTCCAGTTTTCGAGATACATTAACTGCATAACCGACCGGTTGGCGCAGCGGGAGTGTAAGCGACTGCCACGCCGAAGGTCGCGGGTTCGATTCCCGCTCAAGTCAAACATTTGTGTGCGTGAACATGGATGTTTGTCTTGGTCTGGGGGTTTCTATGTATAATATGTATGTATTTACAAAAAAAAACAAAGTATATATGTATGTTTATCCATTATCTAGTACCCATAGTACAAGCTCTGCTTAGTTTGGGACTAGATGGTGTTGTGTGAATGTGTTAGAATATCATATTATTATTATTATAAATAACTTTGTAATCCCATATGAATATAAAGGATTACTAAATTACATTTGCAGTTAGAGCTTTAATTAAGAAATTTCGTTAATGGTGTACAAGAAGAAGAAGGTGCCGGCAAGGACAAAAGTAAGACTATCTACAAAAAGAAATGTCTCGCGACCGTAAAAAAATGTGAGATCCATGTAATACCAAGTCGGTTAATTAAAAATCTTTAATGTTTTAAATAAATAAATTGACTCAACCATCGCATGAAAACACTATATATCTCATAAGTAATACATATATAAATTAAATTGTTTAATGCAATTGCCAAGTCACTATATTTAATTAAATCAATTAGTTAAGGCTTGGTATTTTTAAGAAGTATTGATTTTATGGGATTTTATTATTGTTAGAGTAAGTAACGCACTGATATATATTTTCAGTATCCCGATAAGCGGCAATAGGCTCGCCACCTATTACGTGGGATCAAAACACTGGCGAAAAGTGGGCGTTAATATGCCTCTGCCTACCCCTTCGGGGAAACAGGCGTGAGTCTATGTATGTATGTATGTATATATTTTCATATTATATTGACATCGTTTGACGAAGAAGATCGTGATTGTATAAGTTTTTTTGGAGATTATCTTTTACATTTTATGTAATCTTCTTATTATTACAAAGTTTCAAGTAACTAAATGTGCCCATTTATGCTATGCAAGAATTAATAATTTTATTCAACTTTGACAGTGGCTAAAATATTCATGATTGAGTATTACAGGCTTTTTGTTATTATAAAAGTGATTAATAATGCTCGGTACAAATCTGTGGTTTCAGATTTTCATTTATTTCTATTCTTTTGTTCTTAAAATAACAAAATTTACGTAAATAACGTAACTAAAACTGAAGTTGTATTTATCCGCTATTTTGGATAAATACTCGAGTAAAAATGGATATTTATGAGTATTTATCCATTTTGAGTATTTATCCGGATAAAATCCCAACACTACCTACAGGGAATGACAGGGATAGGGTAAACAGTATAATGATTGGCACTCTAACACCCATATTCTCAGGGCCGGATTTATAGGTCTGGGGGCCCCGGGGCAACGTAGCTGTGGGGGCCCTTATTTATTATCCGTGTAAATTTTTCCTTAAATTATTTAAAAATACGCAGTCCGTAAATTAAGCTTCGTTAAATAAAAAGATATATAAAAATACAGTTTATTAATAACTAAATAAACTAAATACGGTGTTAATGAAATGGCACTTTGCGAACTTTTTGTATGAAAAGTCGCCGATTATTTCGCTGAAATCTAGCTCGCAGAGTATATCATTTTCAAATCTTAGCAGGGTTAGTTTTGATAGCCGGTTTTATCCCATAGTCGTTCGGAGCCTATTCTTGATAATATTCATTTTGGAAAATGAGCGCTCTCCGGTACAATTGGATACCATTAAAACCAAATACATTCTTAATGTAATTTCTATGTTCGGGAATAATTTTAAGAATGCTATAGTAAAACCCTTCCTTAGATTGGTCGTTTTCACAGTTCTTTTTGTACAAGTCTATTAAAGATACAAATTGAACCAACTCATTGCCAAGGCTAGGTTCTAAATCGTCTTTGTAAACTTTTACTATTTTCTGTGCAGCGGCATATAAACTTGCGACGTCCATCTCCTCTAAGTGGTTGAGGCAACCAAATGTCAATCGATTAGCTTCGTGTGCTTGAATCTTTCTGGGAGATAAACACAAAGTTGATCGATAACTGGCATAAAATCAGTCACTTAAATTTTTAATCTTGGTGATAGATTTGCTTCTGGTGTTTTCATGTAATCGGGCGGATTCAATTGAACACTTTTTTTCTTTTTTTTTCTTCTGATGCATGGTTGTATTTATATGTCAGTATTTGAAATTTGCTTCGCTGCTTATTCGTATTTATCAAAATTGTCTCTTTTAGATTCGATTTTAAAGATACCAATGCAGGCACAGCAGATCCAATTTTGGTTGGTCTGTAAAAACTTGTTAACTTGTAAAACGTGATCCAATGATTTCGTCGTTTCCACGGAAGGGTAATCCATGTTCAGCGATGAATTTTATAGTACTGACGACAATTTTACAGATTTTTTGTCAGTACTCAATTTGCCGTGCCCTTGTGTCGCTAGCTCTCGGCGGATACATCCCGTGACTTCTCCCCGTTGCACTAGACTCATCACTAACTCTAAATGGGTCTTCGATATCTCGTGCTCGTACAGGCGCTCTGTTGCATACTTTTAGTACAGATCGGTCACGAAAGTTGACCACAAATGGCGGCCGTTGCGCATATGTACATTCGTGCACCAATGGCGTGGCTCCGCATTCCCTAAGCATTCCACCCGCGTCTCACCCCGCACCTCCACGGGGACCTAAAAATGATTTCTACGCAGTGGTCATCTTTCATGAACCGACCTATAACTAAAGCCCACTCCACAGCAGCTCCACTTAACTTCGTTCTTTGAGTGGACATTAGTGTACATGTATAGCAATATATTTAACACGTAGTCGGAGAAAAACAAAGCCAGATTGGATTGACAGTCCCTTGATTTTGATTGCGACGTATAAGCATGTTCTTTGTACATTGCCGAACAAAGTTTGTATAATCTCGCATTTGATCTTGGAGGACAGAATTCTGAAGAGAGACTTCATCACAATTTTTCAGTTTTGCGGAACGGTTCTTCGCCCAATATTTGATCATTCCTCCAGTTATGACGTTGCGCGTCGGGCCAAAGACCAATGACATTTTTGAAACCATTATCCACTTCCTCTTGATTGTGACTACATGTTTTTAAGGGCTTTAGGGTGTCGCCTACCTCGAAACTACCATCGACCCTATCTCCATGTATTAAATCTTAAGATGTTTTTACAGGCTCGTGTGGCAGTTCTTGTTTGGGTGTCATTATGAAATAGTTAATTATATATTAATACTAGAGGAAGCCCGCAGCTACGACCGCACATTTTATTTAACTGTTTCTGTCCGAACTCGTGGGAATTTCCGGAAATCGCTTGTTAGTGCCCATAGCACTGTTGACGAGAAAACGTTAACAAGCAGAGTAAACTCTCGCTCGAGACTCTCGAACTTATGAGGCTAAAAAGGGGAATGTCATATGCGCAGACGTCTTCGACTGACGGAAGAAACCTAAACCGGAAGATCCGGAAGCTGGTGCGACGTTACCTCCGATGTTTCTATACCCGCGCCGTTACAGCTGCAATTGAACAGAATCGAGGCACCAAAGTCTTCGCTCGCCAGCTTGGTAGAAATCATCTGTCGAAACTCAATACTGCGGATGGCAAAACCGTAAACTCTAAGTTCGAGATTCTCGCTAAAATTGAGAGTTTCTACAAGGACTTGTACGCATCACGGATGCCTAAGCCCACCGAGCGATGATGACCACAGAGCCCAACTCACGCACCATTACACGGAGGACATCCCTGATGTCAACCAGGGCGAGGTAACAGTGGCTCTCGAGCAGCTTAAGAACAAAAAGTCTCCAGGGGATGACGGAATCACCATAGAGCTCTTAAAAGCAGACGGGATAGCAGTTCTGAAAGAGATGGCGAGCCTCTTTAATTCCGTTATTCACCAAGGCCTAACACCTCAGGCGTAGAGCGAGCGTGCGGTGGTTATGTTATTCAAAAAAGGTGACAAAACCTTGCTGAAAAGCTATAGACCCCTTTCACTCCTGAGTCACGTCTACAAGTTCTTCTCGGGCGTCCTAACAAACGGCCTCGCCAGAAAACTCAACGATTTCCAGCCACAGGAACAAGCCGGGTTTCGAAAAGGCTACAGCACCGTAGACCACATCCATACTGTTCGGCAGATCATACAGAAGACCAACGAGTACAATCAGCCGCTGTGTATGGCTTTCGTGGACTACGAGAAAGCCTTTGACTCCATCGAAACCTGGGCGGTTCTGGATACTCTGCAGCGGTGTCGCATCGATTGGCACTGCATAAAGGTGTTGAGATGATTGTATGACACCGCCACTATGACCGTCCAGCTCCAGGACCATAAAACCAGCCCCATCGAGTTGCGACGAGGAGTGAGGCAGGGGAATATTATATCCCCTAAGATTTTCACCAACGCACTCGAAGACGTCTTTAAGACGCTGAAGACGTCTTGAAGACTGGACGGGGCATAAACATTAATGGCGAGTACATATCCCACTTTCGGTTTGCCGACGATATCGTCATCGTGGCAGAGCGCCTGGAAGAGCTGAGCGAGATGCTGCACAGCCTAAATGGAGCCTCTCGACGGGTCGGTCTCGGCATGAACTTGGTTAAAACCAAGATTATGTTCACAGAGCACATTGTGCCGGGACCGGTTTATGTCGACGGATCGATACTTGAAGTTGTTCAAGAGTATGTTTACCTTGGGCAAGTAGTCCAGCTTGATATAAACAACTTCGAGAAAGAAATCGACCGCAGGATCCAATTGGGTTGGGCAGCGTTTGGAAAGCTACGTCGAGTTTTCTCTTCGCCTAGCTTTTTACTTGTCGCGCGTCGCGTCGATTATTTGGTTGTTTTTCAAAATTTTAATATACCTACCTACTTTATACTTCAATCCTTACGCTGATAAATTATGGTTTTAAGAAAATTGATTCGTCATTTTATATTCGTTATTTAGAAATAAGTATTTGACTAAATTTAAATTACATAGGCATAGGCAATTTCTGTCTAGTTGATTTGTTTGTTTGGTATGAAAGTTTAATAATGTTGATTTTTTGTAAACATTAATTTGGATTTATGATTTTGAAGTTCATTGCATGAAGTGAAGTGAACAAATGCCGATATTTTGTTAAAAATTCTAAAACAACATTGTCAGGTTTGTGCAAGTAGGTATAGTTGTAAATTATGTGGAAAATAATGTTTGAAGGAATAAACTCGGAGGTGGCTTTTCGGAGTATAGGAATTTTTATCTCTGTTGTGGGGGCCCCTGGCTTGTGAGGGCCCCGGGGCCATTGCCCCGCCTGCCCCCCCTTAAATCCGGCCCTGCATATTCTAAGACGTTTCCTCAAACGTTCCTCGACTCCACTCAACCTCACTCAAGGAAATCAGTATTCACAGTTGCTAAAAATCTCCTCCACTCGGCGTCACTCGAAATTTTTCCTCACTCGAGGTGAGGCAGTAACTGTCAAACTCAAGGTACGTCTCGATCTACCTTAAGGAACTTTCGAGGAATAATTACGCCATTTTCTTGCACCCGCGCTTGTACAAAATGTTTCAAGATTTATTCTTTTGCAATCGAAAATTGTTTTAAATGGATTTTCAAATTTTGCGAATTAAGTTACTTACCTATTAAATAATCCCGAACGGCGTTATTTAAGAGATGTGGGTAACCTCATAGAATAGTACGACAATGTTAAATTCCAATGAAACACTCGTTTCAAGAAAGCTACAGTAGGTCCCTACCTAATAAATAGCTTGATGCCGCTAGTATTTAAAATAAGGTGTCATGTGCAGTAACAGAGGATTACCTTTTCCGTCTTTAATCACTTGTCAATAGCGTTACAGAGCCTAGTCGACGGGAACAAATTCCATACATTTTGTAAAAGCGCCCCTAACGGAGAGTAGCGATCGATAGAGTCCGCTAGGGGGCGCATTTAGAAAATGTATGGAAATTGTTCCCGTCGACTAGGCTATCGTCCACCGTGACGATCGAGTGCAAACTCGTACTAGACCCTCTGTTCTACGCAAGTCGAAACTTTCAAATTATAACTTGTCAATAAACGATGATGTAATAGTTACAAACACACACACACTCACGCCTGTTTCTCCGAAGGGGTAGGCAGAGGCATATTAAACGCCCACTCTTCGCTAGTGTTTTGATCCCACGCAATAGGTGGCGAGCCTATTGCCGCTTATCGGGATATTTTGTTTGCCAGAGCCTCGTCCGTTGATCGGCAGGTGCACCACTTGCAGGTGAGGTTGGCTTGGAACCCTAAGTTCTTGGTGGGAACCCTATGCACCCTTGTGTAATAGTTATACCTACCTGAGTAAGTAATACGATAACAGTAAACAATATCAAGGTATGTTTACATTGAACATTGAATTTTTTGAATGAACAAAGGGAAAATGATTCAAAGAGTGAGCTCCAGTCTACGGTACATTGACGTATTTGATGACGTTCTACCTCGACTCGACCTTACCCGAGGGTCCTCGAGAGTTCCTCAGGGCAAAACTTAATTATAACTAAAGAATACAAATTTCGAGGATTCCTTGAGGAACACCTTAAGGAATCCTCGACTGAGAGTGAGTCGAGGAACTTTCGAGGAAACGTCTTAGAATATGGGTGTAAGCACTGTGAATAACTGGAGAATTATCGTAAAGTACAAAGTTGATAGTGTTATTATTTGCTTTTTCGGATAAAAGGTTTCAAGACTCAAAGAAAATACTACTTTAATTTAAATAATAAACATTTATTTAATTTCTGTATTGAATTCAAGTTACTTCTGTCCAAAGTTACAACCACTGGCACTTGTACATTGACTGGCATATGAATAAAATATAATCATTGGCACTTGGCAGTTTTGAAAAGTGACACATTATTAATTTTATACATAGGTATGGATATTTAGTCCGTGATGTGCCTGTGACGTACTTTTAATACAAAGTGATACTACCGGATTGCATTCCACGAGCAGCGTTAGAGGAGATTAAAAAAGTAAACAAATCAAACAGTATCGTTGCGAAGAGTTGGAAAACTCGACATTGAATCCTAGACCAAACCGTCCAATCAGCGTGGCATAGTAGGCCGAATTTGACTTAAAATGATGGCATGGATTGGCTCCTATTGACTTAAAATGATGTATGATTTTCGTTCGACTGAGGATTAGTTTGTCCACTAGTATCTTTTTCTCTTTTCTTGCTTTTTTGATCTTCTGTTAAGAAAATCTTTGTTTCTTTCCGTCCTGTTTGACCTTTTTTCTTGCTTATCAATTTATCTACACTTTTGTAATGAATGTAATGTGTGTAATCCACTAAGTAAATGGGCAAGTAGCAGTCCGTCGGTCTCTCCACTAAGCAGCAGCTATAACCAAGTAGAGAGACCGACGGACTGCTACGCAGAGGGTCTCGGGTTCGAATCTACGGCGCGCACCAATGACTTTTCGAAGTTATGTGCGTATTAAATAGTTAATTATCGCTTGCTTAGCGGTGAAGGAAAACATCGTGAGGAAACCTGCATGTCTGAGAGTTCTTCATAATGTTCTCGAAAGACATGTGAAGTCTGCCAACCCGCCCTTGGCCAGCGTGGTGGACTATGGCCTTACCCTTCTCATAGTGAGAAGAGGCCCGTGCCCAGCAGTGGGACAGGTTATATACAGGGCTGATGATGATGATGATGAAATGGGCATAATGTTTCTTCTTTTTTCTTGCAATTGCGCCTTCTAACACAGTCCTACCGACGCGACCTAAATCCATAACGTTCTTGCAGTTTTTTTATGTCCTTTGTGTACCGCATTTGTAGTCTTCATCTAGGTTTCTTTTCCTCCTAAGGTCTCTATTCCAAACTCCATACCCCCACGAACTATGTTTGCGAACTATGAGACCCACCCACTGCCACTTCAGACTTGCTATTTGTTTTAGTGCCAGGTGTTGGTTTTGCGTTCCTCAGCATAATACCCACGACCGACGTTTCTTTCTGCTTTCCCCTGGGTGACTTTAATTTTGTTAATGCTCTCTTTTGTTAGCACGCAGGTTTCTGCTCAGTGGTAAGCTCTAGTAAAATACAAAGGTTGAGCAACCAGACTTTCAATTCAGCAGTAATAATAATTTTGAAAGCAGAGTTCAATTTTGCATGTGCGTATTGAATGTTCATTATCGTTTGCCCCGTAGCTCGGAGAGCACACGTTAAACCGTCGGTTCTGGCTGCATGTAAAGCTTTAACAGTCATTAGTCAGAACCCTTGAATAACTGACGCTAGTCTAAGTCATGGAATATAGCTATGACTCTGGGTCTTAAAGGTCAGACCACATTCACTTGGTGGAATAGCTAATATTCTGTCAAATCTGCCTAGATCGGTTAGCGAATCCGGCGCTACAAAGCGACAGTCTTTGAGGCAATCGGGTATATGTTAGGTCGACGATGAATCATTAGCAGGCAAGGTATAGTTATTGACACTACCCACAGGATATATCTAATATATAAAATTCTCGTGTCACAGTTTTTGTTCCCATACTCCTCCGAAACGGCTTGACCGATTTTGATGAAATTTTTTGTACTTATCCGGTATCTATGAGAATCGGCCAACATCTATTTTTCAAAAAAAAAAAAAAGAAATTGCAAAACAACGTTTGCCGGGTCAGCTAGTACTATATGTTATTGCCAGTGCCAGGAATTGATTTTGGGTCAAAGCTGGAAAGTATAATGATTGGCATAATATGCCAATGATTACAATATCAAACAAAATAAATTATAGTTATTGGCATCGCCAAAAATTGGTTATATTTTGTTTACAATGCTAAAATAATGCTAAATGTGTTTAAATTAAATAACTCGATAGAAATAGACAAAAAAAATATATAAAAATTACCCCACAATCACTTTTTTTATCGTAATAAATCCTGCTACCTACCGACTCTAAACTTTTTGTTAACATTTTGTAGATTTGTTCACACGCAAATTTATAACAGCTGTTACAGTAATATTATTTGGCTTTGGACACATAAAATAGGCGTTGGAAGTAAAAAACATCGAGTATTTTTCTTATGATTGTATAACTTTATCACACGAAAAAACAAGATACTAATAACCAGAAAAAGGCTGCGGAGTGCCAATCATTGAGTGGGTGCCAACAATAGTATGGTTTACCCCAAGTGCATACACTTTCGCGTGGCTTCCAAGCCGCGTCGTTATAGCCGTAACACACGCTCGAACTTGTCCGGCGGACCAAACCCGTTGGTCCGGCGGACCAAATCCGTTCTCTACAGAATCAGAGTAGTCCGGCGAACATTATTATTATTAATTGAGTCCGCCTCGGTCCGCTAGTTTGCAGATCGGTCGGATCGGATATGGCTTACGTGAAACAACTGTCCGATCCGGTCGTCTGTAGCGAGAACGGATTTGGTCCGCCGTCCGCCAGACCATCGGGTTTTGTCTGCCGGACAAAGTTCGAGCGCATAGAGAATGTTCGAGCGTGTGTTACGGCATATCTCTATGGTTACGGCTATTAGCATCTCTATGGTCGTTAGTCGGTTGTCACTAGAGATGTGCCAACTCGGGAAAAACCCAACTCGAGTTAACCCGAGTTTAAATGCAAGTAACTCGAGTTAGCAGTTCTTAAATATTTAAAAATGAAGTCTGTTTCGTAATAAATACGTGTTTGAGACAGATGTTATTATGTAGTTACCTACTAAATATAAAAACGATGGTCATGGCCGTAGCCGGTGATGTAGTTTTGAGGGTTTAATTAAACCCTTTCGAAAGTGGAAAACTCGCACCACCTTATATGTAAGAACCTACCTACATAAAACCTTCTTCCGCACCAGTGGATGACGACTCTATATTTCATACATTGGTTGAAGGTAAACTTCTAGAAAATTAATAGTAGAGGAGACGTGGAACATCGACCTTCACCGATCTGATAACCAGATGAGACGTATTTTTTATGTAATAAAATTTATAAACAAATATGCCTATAATAACTTGCCTATCAAAAAGTGCTCATAGCTATTTTAAATTTTAAGTTAATTGTAATCAACCGCAAATATAACTTTGTCGTTTATACAAACACTATGGAAAACAAAGTTATTTTTGGTAAATGAAAAAGTGATAGTGATATTTGGATAGGTGAAGATAAAGGGTATGTTAAGTGTTAAGGCTGAGGCTAGTAATTAATAAACGAACACGGAAGCAATATAGCAATAAAGATCAAACAATTAGATTAAGTGCGAGTCCCGTAAGGGTCCCGTAGTTCAGGTATCCACATAACATACCCTTTATCTTCACTTAACCAAATATCACGATCGCTTTTTCATCACCAAAAATAACTTTGTTTTCCATAGGTAGTGTTTGTATAAACGACAAAGTTATATTTGGGGTTGATTACAACTAACTTAAATTTAAAATAGCTATGAGCACTTTTTGATAGGCAAGTTATTATAGGCATATTTGTTTATAAATTATATTACATAAAAAATACGTCTCATCTGGTTATCAGATCGGTGAAGGTCGATGTTCTACGTCTCCTCTACTATAGGTAATTCTTGTCTTTTGAACTTGGAAAGATTCAAATAAAAATCGAAATCAAGTCAATAACTCGTAGTATCAGATTTGTGTGTTGTTAAAAGCAAAGTTTTAAATTGATTCGCATTGATTTTTTATTCTTATGTCAATTGTATTATTGTTACCAGCAGAATTGTTGGGTTAGTTTTTTAACTCATCGAGTGTTTTTGAATCATAATATGGATACTTCGTCCGAACAAGCGGCTCAAATTGTAGCACTGGTGCGGGAGGGCTTGAATCAACGAACGATTAGTAGAAATTTAAATTTAAACCAGTCTACGGTTTCTAGAGTATACAGAAGGTTTGTGGAGACAGGTTCTTACAGAAGGAGACGTTGTACAGGCAGGACTCGAGCAACCACCGGTCGTGATGACCGATTTATTGTTACAACTTCCCTGCGAAATCGTTTCCTCACGTCAGTTAACATCAAAACAGAGCTTAATGAAGTGCGTTGAGTAAATGTGAGGACACCCCTTATAGACCAGCAAATGGTCCAAAGTTGTCTGTAGCTCACAGACAAGCTCGCTTAAGATTTGCGCGTGATCATCTAAATTGGACAGAAGAGCAATGGGCCACCGTATTGTTCACGGACGAGTGTAGGACATGTTTATATGGTGCAGATGGTCGCAGAAGAGTCTATCGTCGACGTGGGGAGCGATATGCTCAAAGTTGCATCGAGGAGCGTGTTCTTTTTGGAGGCGGTTCGTGTATGGTCTGGGGTGGCATATCGATGAACGGGCGAACAGAACTTGTGTTCATAGACATGGTCCGTCAAAACGGTAATAGAGGGGGTTTGACAGCACATCGCTAGGTACATAACAGAGATCTTAGAAGATCACGTGGTGCCTTACATGGGATTCATAGGCGAAAATTTTACTTTAATGCAGGATAATGCCCGGCCGCACGCTGCTGCACAAGTTTGACAATATTGCGAAGAGGTTGGGATACGTACAATGAATTGGCCAGCACGCAGCCCGGATCTTAATCCCATTGAGCATGTTTGGGACAATTTAAAAAGAGCTGTATATGCGAGAAATCCTGTGCCCACGACAGTGGCAGCACTAAGAACAGCACTTTCAGAAGAATAGGACAATATTCCGCAAGGTCTTTTAATAACCCTAATAAAATCTATGCGGAACCGATTAGAATCCGTAATAAGGGCACGAGTAGGTAATGCACCTTGGGACCAATTCTGCTATTTTAGATGACATCGACATCATATTTTGAATGGAATGAGATTATATTTTGAATTGACTCAAAATCGGTATTCTGCTACACAATGTCATTCTATTCTAATTTCGATATATTCAATTTAATGTCAAAAATCCTTTTTTTTTTTGTTCACTACGGTGGTAAACTCTCCTTATGAGTCGTCTCAACTCCGCCAACCCAGCCATTAGAACGGCTGGGCTTGGGACTGGCGGAGGAGGTATGTGGAGGCTCTCCCCTACAGGCGTTCGGGGCATACCCACTAAAAACCACCGCGGTGTCCCTACGGGTCCCGTGTGTTGGCGGGGTCACGCGATTCGCGATTAGCATACTTTCTCGCGACCCCGCCCGGGATTGGCCCGCCGTTGGTGTTGGCGGGCCCCGTCTCGTCATGATCTCGCAATCATCCATCAAACTTCTTGCATCCATCAAACTTCTCGCATACATCACCTCACAAAGCTACTTGGGAGGCGGCGAGGACACGCGCCGCCTCCCGCCTTTTGGCGGACAGGGAGCAGCCCCAGCGCTCACCGTCCGTAGGCACTGAATTCAGGGTGGTCGGAGGTCGTCTCTTGTTCGACGTCCCCGACGCCCGGACCTACGGTTGGGCGATGTATTTCCCTCTCCCGCTCCGCCGCCTCCTTGCTCAGCATGACTGCTTCGCAGAAGGAGGCGACGGCGTTTCAAGACCTCTCACTCCGGACCATAGACAGAACTACGGCCGGGAGCGAGAGGACAACCGTATTCAGAGCCGCGACCAGATCACGGCGCTGCGATGCCCAAGCTGGGCATTCTGCCAAAGTATGCAACGCCGTGTCTTCGACAGGGTCGCGGCTGCTGCCACAATGGTGGCATCCGGGCGTTTCCTCCCGGCCTATCCTCCACAAATACCGGCCAAAACAACCGGTAAGGATTTGAGTCAACCGGAAGGTGAGGACGCCGTGACGTCTCTCCAACCACTCATCAACCACGGGACTTACCGCCACTATCGTGGCGTGCCCGGCGCTGGGGTGCACAAGTCGTGCCT
Organism: Euclidia mi; assembly: GCA_944739405.2. NCBI lineage: Eukaryota > Metazoa > Arthropoda > Insecta > Lepidoptera > Erebidae > Euclidia > Euclidia mi. Next base: position 29,258,782 of record OX123198.2, on the reverse strand, counting down.
TCCACTCCGCCACTAGGACTTGGCGGAGCTCCGACCGACGCGCCTCGATGTCACGGTGCGCCGGTCTCTCGCCCTGCTCCAGGGCTTGCTGGCGCCATGTATAGAGTGACGCCAGCAGCTCAGCTTCCAGATCCCAGGGCGGTGATCCGGCTAGGAGGCTCGCTGTCTCGAAGGAGACCGTGCGGTAGCCTCGTATCAACCTGACGGCCATGGCGCGCTGCGGTGCGCGCAGCGCCGTGATATTGTGGGCCGTCAGGTCGTGCGCCCATATCGGGGCCCCATAAAGGGCCATGGACCGCACGACTCCTTCGTAGAGCCTCCGGCAGGAGGCGGTTGGCCCCCCGAGAAGTTTGGGGGCCAAGCGTCTGAAGTGTTCACGGAAATCCCATCGGCTATCGAGTACGAGCCCGAGATATTTTAGGCTCTTCCCGATGCCGATGGTGACCCCTCCTACCATAATGTGGGCCCCTGCGGGTGGCCGTTTCCGAGGCCCGTGGAAACAAATGGCCTCGGATTTAGACAGGGCCACCTCTAGGCCCAAACGCCGGATCCTTCCAACGACTTGTGCGACCCCAGCGGTCGCCCTTATAGCCGCCGCCCGGTACGTCTTATCACTCGCAGTGACGAGGGTGTCGTCGGCGTAACAAGTGACACCCACGCCAGGGAGGAGCGTACCGCGCAGAACCCAGTCGTAGCCGATGTTCCACAGAAGGGGGCCGAGGACCGACCCCTGTGGAACACCGCACGACATAACTCGCCGACTAATACCGAGATGACTCGGGTAGATGATATTTCTGTCACTTAAATAATCCCCGACTATACGGCGGAGGTATGGAGGCACTCGATAGTAGTTGAGTGCCTCTCGAATACAACTCCAGGGCAGGGTGTTGAAAGCGTTGGCGATGTCAAGAGACACCGCCAAGACCACCCCGCCCCTGGAAACCTCTTCCTCCGCCAGACTCCTCACTGATCTTATTGCGTCAATTGTTGAGCGCCCTCGGCGGGACCCAAACTGCACGTCCGCCAAATCCGGGCCCACCGTGGTAGAGAGACGAGGCGCTCCGCGATGATATGTTCAATGATCTTCGCGACCTCGTCCAACAACACTATGGGCCGATAGGCGGACGGGCTGTCCGCCGGGCGCCCTGCCTTTCTGATGAGGACCAGTTTCCCCGTCTTCCAGGCTCTTGGAAACTGGCCCCCCTCAAGGCACGCTGTGAGGAGTCTCCCCAGTCGGGGTCCGAGCTCCTCCATTGCCAGGACCCACGCTCGGCCAGGAATGCCGTCGGGTCCTGGGGCGGTGTTTTTAATCCTCAACACCGCCGCTCGGAGTTCTACCCGAGTCACCTCGGGAACGTCGTCTATGTCCGCGTTGGCTGCCTCGGAAGGCAGCGCCGTCATGGGCGGAGGGATATGTTCCGCCCGCGACGAGAACAGAGCGGCCACAACATCTTCGACCAGCTGTGGCCGGAGACTTTCCGTTAGAGGGGGCGCCCAGGAACGTAACTTGTTCCTGACCATCAAATATGGGCGCCCCCACGGATCACGGTTGAGGGTCTCCAGCAATTCCTGGCGGGCGTCTTGCTTGGCCCGCCAGATGGCCTCTTTTAAGTTATTCTTGGCCGCTCTGTACTCCTCGTACAATGCCGCCTCCCGGACAGTAAAATCGGGAGGGCGGCGACGCCTCCTGCGAAACCGGGCGTACTGGCGGCGCGCTGCGACGCAAATCTTGCGCAGGCGCGCGATGGTGTCGTTCCACCAGTACACCCGGCGTGGCCCAGATGTTCTACGGACTCTAGGCATCGCCGCGTCACAAACTTGTGTCATTGCCCCCCTGAACCAATCGGCCTCCATATTGATATCGTCGTCGTGGTAGGTGTTGAAACCCAGGCCTGAACTATGGAGGCTTCCAGGAGGGCCTCCCGATTCAGCCTTTTCAAGGCCCAACGCGGACCGCCCTCAATCGGGCCCCTTCGGACTGGGGCGTCGGAGCTGTCTGTTTCGGCGGAGACGTCGAACCGAATATAGCGGTGATCCGACAACGTCTCCACCTCCTCGACGACGCGCCAGTCTCGGATACGGCGTGCTAGTGCGGGGCTCGCAAAAGAAACGTCCACAATGGAACCGCCCCGCTGACGCACGCACGTATGTACCGACCCACGATTGAGGACGAGCAGGCCGTTCTCAACGGCCCACTGCTCCAGCAGCTCGCCTCTAGCGTCTGTGGCCGGAGAACCCCAAGCCGTAGACTTGGCGTTGAGGTCCCCAGCGAAAAGCACGGCGCGAGGACGGCTGCGAGCGACGACGACGTTCAATTCGAGGAGATATTCCTCGAAGTCGGCGAGGGAACGGTTGGGTGAGAAGTAGCCACCCACCATAACCGTATCCTTTACGAGTGCTGCGACGCAGCCCCGCCCTCGGTAGATGTTCTCGAAGGACGGGGTGCGGGCGGCGGCTAACGAAATTAGCGCCACCAAGCCGCTGAGGTCCCCCACCCAATCATCACGGGGGGGGGACAAAATACGGCTCGGCGACAAGGGCGACGTTGATTGACCACTGCGCCATGCTCTGGAGAAGAAGATCCTGAGCCCTGGTGCAGTGGTTTAAATTCGCCTGAAGTAGGCGTAAATATGGAGCCATTATTGGACGTCCATATTTGGCGTGTCGCCTGACGCCTTAGTGGCCACGGAAGTGGCGCCCTTGTTGGCCGATTGGCCGTCATTTGCGCCCTGCTTCTTCTTGGGTGCGGCGCAACTCTTTGCGCCGGCCCTATGATCGGCCGGCTTGCCCGCCGCCGCACACAAAACGCAGTGCGGTGGGGCCTCACAACTGCCGGCCAAATGGCCGGGCTGGCCGCATCTAAAACAGCGGCCGCTGCAGTCGACCGCAGAGGTGCACTTTGCGCCAACGTGGCCATCGCTGAGGCAGCGGAAGCACCTCTGCGGTTTCGGCTCCAGGAGCCGCACTTGCGCCGACACCCAACCAATCAAAATTCGACGGCCATCGGCCAACTTTTTGGCAGTCGCCACGGGGCAGGTGATAATTGCCGTGCCCATACCGGCACGGCCCGGGCGAATAGGGCCGCACCGGATTTGTTCAAGGGGACACTCCCCGGCCCTGGCGACGGCGGCAACAACCTCCTCAGCCACTATCGAGTCATCTAGGCCCCCGATTCGCACCTCGGCGCACTTTTGGGGCCTAGAGACACGGACATCCTCCGCTGGGAGGAGGTCGCGGAGGCTCGAGGCCAAGGCGTCTGCCTGCTGGGCGCTACCAGCCCCAGGCACCTCAATAAGGCGAGCCCCGGTCTGTGTTATCTTACACCGGAGGCCCGCCGTTATTCCCAGCTTGGTGGGGTCGATAGCTCCACGCGCCTTCTTGAGAAGCTCCGCGTAGGTGGTCCCCCGCTCCAGCGCTGCTGGTTGCAGCGTTAGTACGACTGCAGTGGAGCTGGGGGTGCGAAGCTTCTTTGCCGCCTTTTTGGCCGCCTTCTTGGCCTTCTGGTTGGCCTTTCGCTTGGCCTTCGCCGCCTTTTCTTTGGCGCCAACCGTCTCCCAGCCATCCTTCTTGGGCGCGGAGGCTGCAGGAGCACTCTACTGGACGGCAGGGGTGGGCTGGGCCTTCTTCTGGCCCCTCTTCCTGCCCTTTGGGGCCTCAGTTGCTGCGGCTTTCTTGGCAGCCGCTACAGCCGCGTAGGATATTGACGGCTGCGGGGACGGCCGCGGGGGCGGCTGTGGTTGATGTGGCGCTGCTTGCCGGCTCGCGGTTGGGGGCCTTATTAATAATTTGCCCTCCAGGGCGGAGAGGCTCTGCCTCATCTGGGCCATCTCTTGACGGAGGGCAGTTAAGTCCTCCATGGCCTTGTCCGGCGCATTAACCTCCGTGCGCCTCTGAAAAGCGACACGGAGCTCCTCCTGTTCGCGCCTGAGTACCGCGATTTCGGTGGCGAGGCGGGCGTTCTCGGCCTGGAGCTTCTTTGTCTCCTCAGACGCTGTGCGGCTGAGGAGAACATCCGCAATTTCGGCTATTGCCGCCACTGACTCCTTAAGGGACTTTTGGCAAGTCCCTTTGAGTCCCTTGGACTTCTTGGAGACCATAGTGATGGCCTCCAACGCGATTTTCAGACGCGACCGCAATGTGGTTGCGGTAGCCTCCTCCGGCTCTTCCTCAGAGACCGAAGTCTCTGAGAGGCGCGAGCTTCTTGAAGCGGACACCTTTTTTGTGGCCGCTTCGATGCGCCGCTCCTCCTCAGCATCGCGCTCGAGGAGTTTTGCTCGCAGCTTGGCGGCTGCGAGCTCCGCGCGAGCTCTGCCCAGGCCCACAAAGTGCCCGTGGGTGGGCGGTCTGCCGCGCGTCTTGAAACCCCTCACTCTCGAAAGTTTCGGCGTGGGGGTCCCTTCTTCGCTCGAGCCCGAGCCTGGCTCCGAGCGTGTGCGCTTGCTCGCCCGGCTGGGGCTTTCCGCACAGCGCACGCTTATCATCGACACTGTGGAGCTGTCCGACTCAGACAGCTCCAACTGCTTCTTGGGCGCTGTAACGCGCTCTGTGTCTGAACCCGCAGAACTGGGCGTGCCGGCTGATTCGTCAACCGACTTCGGTGTGGTGGTTTTTTTAGGCTTATTATTCATATTAAGACCCACGAGTGCGAGAGAAATAAAAAGTCCACCCGGGCAGAGATCCCGCTATACCCGGGTAAGCCTAATACCTCAAGGGCGGCGGCTGGTGCCCTGAGAGGGCCGCACTAGGAACTGACCTCCCTGTCAGCCATGCATCCTCTCGCCGTGCGGCAGCAACTTAGGATTAGGGGATTTTTATAGTGCTTACCTTGCACGCGGTCCGGGCGGTTAAGCCAAGACCCTCGGTCCCGTGGACAGCCGCGAGACGTGACCACAGACACTGCAAACTACGGGATTACGAGATTGGGGTGACGGTGACATTGGGGCAGGGGGGGAGAACGAAAGAAGGGAAAAGAGAGAAAAACTAAAATTGTAAAATAAAAACAAAAAACAAAAGGTAAAATAAAAGGTATAAAAGTAAAATAAAAGAGAAAAATAAAACGTAAATTAAACAAAACAAAAACAAAACGAAACAAAATCAAAAATTTTAAAATAAAAAGGTGTTCAAACATGAACATGACATTCTTGGCATTCCAACACACATCCAACTTATCACCGAGGAAGATGCGTGATATTTTAAGATCATGTAATTTATCACGTACGGCGGTCGGCTCATACATGCTGCATCGGCACAATACACCGACGGCACACAACTAAATACGTGTATATGTGTACATAGAATAAGTTTAGTATATAAGATTATAGTTTTAAGAAATAAACCAGTCACAAGTTCACTCCCGGCTTGGACTCATACCCTACCCCACACCTCTCACTGCGGCCAAGACACCCTTAGCCGTCACCATGATCGGTCTTGTGAGTCTGCTCGACCGGCAGTGAGATAACCCACTCCGCTACACCTTAATCCTACCCACTTTCCGTCTGCCGCAGGTCTCCCGGCGACAGATATCCCGGCCCAGGGATCCCAGGGACTGCTAGGGAACTAGGGATTAGGGTTGTATACGCGACAGTCTGTGTGACCACAGTGTACACGGCCTCGCTATACAATATACCTAACAGGGGTAGGGTAGCACTAGGGAGATAGGGAATAGGTGGACTTGGTTACTGCGACGATAGCCAAGTTGAGGGATACTACTACAACAAGGGAATAGGAGGACTTGGTTACTGCGATGGTACCAAGTTGAGGGAAACTACTACTACTACTACAACAAGGGAATAGGAGGACTTGGTTACTGCGACGGTAGCCAAGTTGAGGGAAACTACTACTACTACAAGGGAATAGGTGGACTTGGATACTGCGACGGTAGCCAAGTTGAGGGATACTACTACAACAAGGGAATAGGAGGACTTGGTTACTGCGACGGTAGCCAAGTTGAGGGAAACTACTACTACTACAAGGGAATAGGTGGACTTGGATACTGCGATGGTACCAAGTTGAGGAAAACTACTACTACTACAAGGGAATAGGTGGACTTGGATACTGCGATGGTACCAAGTTGAGGAAAACTACTACTCCTACAAGGGAATAGGTGGACTTGGATACTGCGATGGTACCAAGTTGAGGAAAACTACTACTACTACAAGGGAATAGGTGGACTTGGATACTGCGATGGTACCAAGTTGAGGAAAACTACTACTACAACAAGGGAATAGGTGGACTTGGATACTGCGATGGTACCAAGTTGAGGGATACTACTACAACAAGGGAATAGGAGGACTTGGTTACTGCGACGGTAGCCAAGTTGAGGGAAACTACTACTACTACAAGGGAATAGGTGGACTTGGATACTGCGATGGTACCAAGTTGAGGAAAACTACTACTACAACAAGGGAATAGGTGGACTTGGATACTGCGATGGTACCAAGTTGAGGGAAACTACTACTACTATTACAACAAGGGAATAGGTGGACTTGGATACTGCGACGGTACCAAGTTGAGGGAAACTACTACTACAACAAAGGAATAGGAGGACTTGGTTACTGCGACGGTAGCCAAGTTGAGAGAAACTACTTTTACAATTGCTACTACTACAACTAATACTACTGTTAAATAAGGGAAGGAATATAATTTCTGGAGGGGTGAAGAACATGCAATTGTATAACAAAAAATGATTACAATTGCGTGTTGACTAAATATATATATTTTTTTTTTGAATACATATGTACCTACCGATTAAGTTCTTAACATTTCCCCCGCAACGATCGCCTTAAGACTCTACAGCATGCAACGAGGTCAACTGTCGCTGCCAGGGTTGCATCGCACGTGGCCTACAGCCAGCCAACCGAAGCCGTCAAGAAAACAACTCACCAGTGAACAACCAACTACCGATGCAGATGAAGTTGAGCTGAAACCTACGCCAGACACCCGCCAGAATGTTCACGCCTGAACATAAGAACTTTCTAGAGCCTGCCCCGGAGAGACGCTAGAATGTTCACGCCGGAACATGACCTTCCTGAAGCCTATCCCGGAGAGACGCCAGAATGTTCAAACATGAACATGACATTCTTGGCATTCCAACACACATCCAACTTATCACCGAGGAAGATGCGTGATATTTTAAGATCATGTAATTTATCACGTACGGCGGTCGGCTCATACATGCTGCATCGGCACAATACACCGACGGCACACAACTAAATACGTGTATATGTGTACATAGAATAAGTTTAGTATATAAGATTATAGTTTTAAGAAATAAACCAGTCATTAGCTCACTCCCGGCTTTGACTCATACCCTACCCCTCACCTCTCACTGCGGCCAAGACACCCTTAGCCGTCACCATGATCGGTCTTGTGAGTCTGCTCGACCGGCAGTGAGAAAACCCACTTCACTACACCCTAAATCCTACCCACTTTCCGTCTGTCGCCTTAGGTCTCCCGGCGACAGATATCCCGGCCTAGGGATCCCAGGGACTGCTAGGGAACTAGGGATTAGGGTTGTATACGCGACAGTCTGTGTGACCACAGTGTACACGGCCTCGCTATACACTATACCTAAAAGGGCTAGGGTAGACTAGGGAGTTAGGTTAGAGTTAGATCTAAAATAGGGATAGGTATATCATAAGATAGGTTAGGCTAGATATAGGAACCAGTAGGCTTAAATTAGGATAAGTCTAGGTTTAGGTACGTGCAAGCTTAGGGCTATACTTAAGAGCTATCGAAGGTTAGGCCCTAACTTGTCCAAAGGCGTCCGAAGACGGAAGAAGAAAGACAACCCCGCTGTCTGCTTGGCGGTAGGGTGAGTACACACCAAGCCCGTCAATGTCCCGTCCCGTGTCCCCTCTGATGACCAGAGGAGTACCGGGAGGGACGTGAAGGCAGTGCCCAACAGGGACACTGCAAAGGAGCGGCGCCGCAAAAGGCGACACCGCCCGCCGACCGTCCCCACGGGTGGAGTCCCGCGGAGACAAGCAGCGCAAGCGCCACTCTTTGGTAACTTTTTAGTGAGGTTTCCTCCCTCTTAGTCCGAAGACCCGCGGGCAGGAGGCCAAAAAGCCCCCTGCTAACGCGTTGACCGGACGGTGGCCGGAGTTCGACCATGCCCGCAACCCACAAAAGGCGCAGGAAGCGAGCCCGCCCGCCCAAGTATCCCCGCGAGACCCCAAAAGGAGCCGTACGGGAACGGGGTGGAAGCGGGGCCCCGAAGGACCCCCAATTCCGGGTGATTTTTTAGTGAGCTTGTCTTGCTCGCAGCCCGAAGACCCGCGGGCAGGAGGCCAAAAAGCCCCCTGCTAACGCGTTGACCGGACGGTGGCCGGAGTTCGACCATGCCCGCAACCCACAAAAGGCGCAGGAAGCGAGCCCGCCCGCCCAAGTGTCCCCGCAAGACCCCAAAAGGAGCCGTACGGGAACGGGTGGAAGCGGGGCCTCGAAGGACCCCCAATTCCGGGTGATTTTTTAGAGAGCTTGTCTTGCTCACAGCCCGAAGACCCGCGGTCCCGAAAGAGTCGGGATTACGCGTTGGTAACCGGACGGTAGTCGGAGTTCGACCCACCGTCCGCCCACTGTCAGAATTAGCCGCGAGTAGCAACTTGCTACTCACGTTGCCCGGGGTGCACCACGCGGAGGTTTCTGACACGCACCCCAATGTCAAATATCCTGACATGAGTAGGTATTGCCATTAATGAAAAAAATTAACTTTATTGCTGGTAATTTGATGTTACAGCGTTGCCTATGATTTGTTTTTATGTAATATCAGCAAGTACGCTCTCACATTTTATTTCAATTTAACAGTTCCTTACGATCTGGTAGATGTTTCGGGAAATCTCTTCTTAGTCAGGGACCGTAAGGGTGCAGCATACGGTCCTCGAAGAACGTACATGCCAATTTTTAGCATCTTGTGCCCAGTAGATTCGGCTGTGCATTGCTGTTAGTCAGGGAATTGTGAATGAATTTTATATATACAGATGATACTACCTAGCAGGGCAATATGGCAGTCTATAATACTAACCAGTACCATTTTAGTAAATGAATTTATTCTTTGGATTGTGAGAGATTTTTTGATACATAATCAATAATGCTACGTACGATTTGAAATCGAACATTTAAAATATGGGTGTTTTGAATATGTGTATTTACAGTTTGAGGTTTGTCTTTGTACAAGAATATATTTAGTAGAATACCGTTTATGTATTGTTCAACTCTCAATATATTCGCGATATCATTTCAATGTCTCTTAATTTAGGAGAATACCATTATGACGTAAATATGATACTGACATCATATCGAAACTGCATTTTGAACAAATATAATTAGCAGAATTGGGCCCCTTATTAAAACATAAATAAACCCTTGCATAAAGTTTGTGTCTATTGTTAAAACCAATACCAATTTTCCTTAAATTTTTGTTTTTTCTTCAAAAAGGTCTTAAGGTCCTTTCTAATACACAAACCTAAACTTAAGGATATGACCCTGCGCTGTTTTAAAGTTCACAAACCAATCTAGAGGTTTCAATTTAAATCTGTATAGAAAGTTTGCATACTTGTTTAAAATATTTATTTCAAAGTCGTCTATCACTTTGATGCAGTTTATGAGTCCGTCAGTGTAGTTATTTATGTCGATGACTTATTGATTGCCTACTCGTGTCCTAGAGAAAACTTAAAGAAGTCAAAGACCTGCTAAATTCAAAATTCGAACTTAAAGATTTGGGAAGGCCGAAGTCCGAAACGGCTCATTGGTATAGATTTAACCTGAGGATTTAACATTCAATTAGGATGGAATTAAATTTCTCAACTGAAATTTATTAAACACACACAGACAGTTTAAAGAAATTCAAAATGGAAGAATGCAAAACTACTTCAACACCTATGGAGCCAGGCCTCAAACTTGGATGTGAAACAAATGAAAGTCAACATCGACAAAGAACGTCGGCTTGGTATTCACGAAGACCGGCCAAGACATGTACGGCATGGCTGATGCTGATTGAGGCTGCTGTAAGCTCGACCGAAAATCATTCTCATGCTATGTTTTAAATACGCTGGTACGGCCATAAGCTGGATGTCGAAGAATCAAAAGAGCGTCGCCCTTTCGACAGCAGAAGCGGAATACGTCGCCTTAACCGAAGCTGCAAAGGAAGCGACGATACACTTGAAAAGTCTCCTCAAAGACTTAGGAGCTGACTACGAACGAGTTGTCGTCCTAACAGACAATCAAGCAGCCCTCAAATTAGTAAAAATTCAATGGTGACGTCGAAGTCAAAACATATTGACTTAAAATGCACTTCATCAGGAATTAATTGTATCCAAGAAGGAGCAATCGACGTCAAGTATCTGCGAACCGAAGACATGGAGGCAGACGTGCTAACCAAAGCTTTAGCTGGCCCGCGATTGATGAAGTTGCGGAGCAGCCTGGGACTGTCCTGATCACCACGTTAGTGAAGAGGAGTGTGAGTACTGGCCACACTGTCGACGGTTCTCCGTTTGAATTTGATATACGAAGTTACTTTATGACTTTATGGTCTTGACATTGCCACTTAACATATTCTTGTATCGTATAAAGATCAACAATAAATATGTGTCTTAGTTCTGTGTGGAGTTTCTTGTATATTTGTATTTCTTGCCTGCTAGTCTGCTAGACCCAACAAAAACGCACTAACAAATATAACTGCTACCTGCAAAGTTATTTCGTTATTTCATACATATTTATGTAATGCTTGCATTGCATATAGGTACAACTCGTCACCATTAGCTGATGTAAAAGAAGGAACCACTAAATCCTTAAAGCACTGCTATAACAAAGCAGTTAATTATTACTTTTCTGTTAGTCTGTACCAACGATAGACGGAAATCGTGTGCGAGCGCGAGAACAAAGAGTACAGTATATGTACCTATATATATGAAATGCGAGAAGTCACTTTATCCTATGCATAATAATATAATCTAGGATATGGTCTGCCATTTATAAGCTCATTCTATGTATGAACACATTTGATTTTAAACTTGTCATTATGGTAAGAGATCCTTTTAAGATCGAACTTCGCCTATTTGCAATTTTGGCCATGCTCGAGTGCAGTGGCGTAGCGTGGGTTTTCGCCGCCCGGGGCCGATCAGAAATTTGCCGCCCCCTCTTATTTTAGGTAAGTTACCCCACTAAATCTGCCAGAAGTGTAAGGTTTTTCGTATGTAGGTATGCTTGTATGTTCATTAGCTTGGCTTTACACCCCCAAACGGCTTGATGGATTTAAAAAAAATATCATTTGATTCGTCTCAATGGTAAGCAATAAAGCATAGGATATAGGTGTAGCTACTGCGGAGCTCCATCACAATCCATGGCGCATTTGCTTTCATGCCCTCTTTGCCCATCTACCTACAGTAAACGAGGTCTTAAATGGGCCTCAGACAACGCCGTTACCGTAGCCAAATTTTGGGAACAGAAAATCTGAACCAGTGACACAATGAAGAAGCATAGGGTATAATATTTTTAAGGGAGAAATCTGGCAGGTTTAAGCGGTATTTATATGTCGCGCAGCGGCCGTTTCTCGGCTGCAATATAATTATGTATATGGCTTGTAGAATTTTCATAAATAAAACTTGGATGGCTTTTAAAAAAATAGATCCTCATCAAGTGTTTTGTATTACTTTTACATTCTTTTACAGATATAGAAGAGTATTTAACAGATATTTGTAGAGTTTGTAGATTTCCTACAACCGTGAAAATTGCGCTTTTAACAGAGCCGAAATATCGGTTACTGAAAACAAAGGTACGTGGTATAATAATATATCCCGAACGAAAATGTAAAAGCAATCGTAATGACTACAAATGTTTAAAGTCCTATGGTCCTGCCTGGCTTTCATACGGGATGTCTTCGGTGTATTGGCACGTCAGTGAGGCTCTGTGGTCGACAAGATTAGATCCAATTAGTCTGTTTATGTGCGAGGTATACAATTATGGATAAAAACTTTCAATCTCCTCGAGATTCTCGAACTTTGTGTTGACGGTGCGGCCATCCTCAGTGGCAACTCGCGTCCTTGCCTCATCAGTCCGAGGGCCTCGGCTGAAAGTTTACACTCCTTTTTTTCTCTGTGCGGTGATCTAGTCAGGTGAGTTCAGGTTGGCTCATATACCTGTATCGTCTTAAGGCATCGCCTATTGTAGAGTTTAAGTACGAGGTAGGTACGCTACGTGGTTTGACACACTATCGACTTCCACAACGATGTTGACAAGTTTCCTCCTGTCCAGGAATCCGACACCACCCAAGAGAGTAGGTCGCCTTCCTGAAGGTAGAAGCAGGACCGAGCCGCTCCTATGTACGATGTGTGCGGCGCGCACAGGCGCCAGGGTAAGAAACCGCGCGACAGGTGAAATGCTAGCGTTAATTATTCAAATTACTTTCGAAAAAGTACGACAAAAAGGCGCATGGATTTCGCACACAGGCGCTGGATTGGGTCAGCGCGGCACTGAGTAGAACCAGTCACCTAAATCTAGAGTTAACATGTTCTCCTCCTGTCTCAGACTTCTGATAACCCCAGTAGGTATGTGACTTAATTCTACCTCGGGCTCAGTGAGGTTTCTGTTCATTTAGTCGTAGACTGCGTTCGTTGTAGGTCGCCAGGTATAATTAATTTTGGTGGCCTGCTAGCTTGGTGATGTTACAGACCCCATGCATCGCCGTTACCGCCACCGCGTCCTTGGCCGGGAATAATGTAGCTGGCGGAAACAGGATCTGAATCTATGGTAATGGTATTCTCCTCCAAATAGCTTGGCGACCAAGAAATTATGACGCTGTGTGTTCGTGTGCGTCATGAAGGGAGGAGGGTGTTGCTTCTCGCACCGGTGACGTTGCTGCCCATCACCGATTTATGGCATTTACCAACTCCTAATACTCACAAAAATAAGGAGTTGAGAGGCGAATTCTAAAAGTTTATGGACAAATCCCACGTCTCGTCCCACAGGGTTGCATCCAAATATTAGCAGAAGGCGTTTGTCGTATGTGTAATAATAAAATTGGCTTTGATTTTAACGCAAATATAGTAAATATTGGAGTCAAAGTTCAAATAGCGTATAGTTAAACCGCAGGTGTGCGTGTGACTATTGTCTTAGGGACCTGTAGGTACCTGTTTTCTTCCATATTCAACTATGAAGATTATTTTGTATTTTGAAGCAAATCAAACATAATTTTAAGAATTAACACTGGTATTTTATCCAGCACGAGGCGCCCCTATTGCCCTGGCGCCTGTGTGCGCCAGTGCGACATGGCAATATGGGCGGCACACATATCGCACACAGGGGCGGCTCGGCAGTGATATATGGATTAATTCTCTCATAACAGGCTCGCAGATTACCGGAGTATTGAACACACGCAAGGCTTCAAGTAATGAAAATAATTATGATTTTGTTTTCGATTGTTGTTATTTCTACTGCGCCCACGCCGCCATGCGGTCCTGCTGGGATAGTACCAGTGAGCGCGCCAAGTATTTTAAAATTTGAATTTTTATTTTATTTCTCGCGGCCTCTTTTGCCGCACCCTTAAATGTGCCGCCCGGGGCCATGGCCCCCCCGCCCCCCCCCCACGCTACGCCACTGCTCGAGTGCAAGCGGCTGCCACCCTTCTTGGTTTTCCGAACCCAATATTCCGTCACACATCCGGATTTGGTACGGAGCAAACCGTATCCGATATGCATACCGACGAACCGAGGTGAACCCTACTCTATAGACAGTAACTTTTGGTTCGAAATCGAACCAAGTTCGTGATCCGCTCGGACCAAACAGACAAATCCGAGCGTGGGTTACTAATACACCGATTTAGCTTAGACGCAATTTCGAAGAAGAATCCGCTCGTGTAGCGTAGACGCAGCAAGCATACCTATATAGAAAGCAGTAGATAACGTCACGAGTCACGGCGTCACATTGTCTGCTGTTACAGTCTGCAGTCGGCTACGAACTCGTTATCTATCTTTAGGCTCTCGTTGAGTTTTGTTTCGTGTAGTGGTGTAGGTACTGGTGTGTGACCAGCTTTTGTGTCAGACCGGCCGAAGGCCTCCGTCATGGTCAAACGATTTTTGTCCTGAGACAAGAACCGGGACCGACAGCTTTACGTGTCCTCCGAAGCACGGTAGCATTCTGCTGTAAATGCCACACCACGCGGTCACCCATCAGTGGCCACCTGTGCAAGCAGTGCTTAACTTAGCCGACCTATTATGTACGGAGGACTCTAGGAGCCACTTTATTGCTGGAGTAAAGTACACGGTAAAACACTAGTAGAAGTTGGCATGTGGCATTTTTGTAGTATAGTAGGTATTGAATAATTGCGAAATATACGGCAAGAGTGTCCGTTTTGCGAATATTAAGGCTGCTGCACCTTAGAGCTTTATTTGATTTCGTTCAGATATTGGTACAACTTTATCATTATGTGAGTATTTAACGTTGTTATTGATTTTGGAACTAATCGGAACTATCCGAGTACAGAGAAGAAAAATAGTTTTGTGCATTTTTTATTGATTTCGTCACGATTGCTTCGTAAAGTTTCTTTTTCGTCTTTGAGATTTGTGATCCACGATTTGCGTTTACTTATTGTGGCCTGAAATAATTTTATCTATTCCCTGCCTTGCGGTTCTAATTGTGACTTGTTTGTTTTTAATGCTACCGTACTATTGTCGTACTGATTTTCTGCATCGTCGACGTCAATTTAGATTTTCAAATTAGCTTTTTAATTCTAAATTAAAATCTTCAAAATTTGATGCAAGTGTGTGGCAGCTTAATAGTTTTGTATGTCTTAAGAATGATTTACTGCGATGAATTTTAAAATTGAAAACTAAGTTTTATTCTAAGTGGTCTATGGTCTGAGCTAAATGCAGAGAGGTTGGACGTTTAGACTAGAGAGAACATGCTCGCTACATCATCCTAGTGCTCGCCATATTTCCTTATACCGAACGTGCAACACAAAGAGGTTGGACGTTTAGACTAGAGAGAACATGCCCTATAAATTTCCTTATACCGAACGTGCAACATGTAATGTCAGTTGGTCTTAGTTGGTTAATCATAACGTCAAATTACGCGTCTCATTTAAAGAGGCATAGACTCTTTACATACTCATATCTTTGACTACATTCTCTAAATAGCCGTGCTGTGATCTGTCATCAGTGTAAAATTTGTTAGACGTTTGTGTTTACATTTTTAATAACTTTTTTGCATTTAAATAGTAAGTAAGCTTATAATAATTAAATAGTGTACTCATTAATTAATACACATCGAGTATGTGATATCGGGATGTGGATGCCGCTATTCTCGGAACGGAAATAACAGGAGAAACTTTATCTTCTAGCAGTGAGTCGGAATTTTCCAACAAATTTATTTACTTTTCTCGTATAATGCTATAATGAGTGTTAAGTTTACACAATATCATGGTATTGCAAATCAAAGGAACAGCTTGCATACGTATGTGTTATGAATTTAACTCACAAATTGTTATTTTGTACATTTATTGATTTAATAGCCTTAGTGATGGGATTTGACAGTGAAAGGAGATATCGATGTTTTTTGAATGAGGGATAAATACGGAAACTAACTATCGGACATGAATGTAAAACTGTCGCTGGAAGCGACAGCGGGTAGCCGCGTTTGCTAAGTTGGCAATAAACAAAGACGTCCAGCGGTCTAATTTTCTATCGCGCGTTTGATAGTAAGCGCAGTTTAATGTACATAATTTACTTAGATACCTACCTTAAAAGTAGCGTCTATTAACCTAAAGCCAAGTGTTCCAGTGTACGCGCGTGTGTGTAGGCTTACATTTTTGCATCTATAAAATAGTAGATGGATTAGGGATGTGAGTAGCATTTTTTATTATTAAGAAGGTGTTTTTTATTACAGGTTGCCTATTAATGACGTCACAAGAAAACTTTGGATAAATGCCGTTGGACGGCCTAGTTTGATTTAGCAGAAGTACCACCGTATTTATTCACGTCATTTTGAGAAATACTGTTTTTAAAGACAGAAAGCACCTGGCGTCGTTTAAAACCGAAAGCTCTGCCTACATTACATTTATGCCCGGACATTGCACACCCGGTAGAATTATTTATCCAAAGCTAAACAAAAAGTGTGTAATTTTAGTTTGAACATATTAATAAAATATAATAATTACAACGATTTTAATTAATCTACCTACTTCTATATTATTTATCATATTAGTGCTATCCTGACTGATCAAAGACGTCTTGTCTTGTAGTCCGCTACATAATATTTTACCATAAAATATAATATTCTTTCACATTCACACAACATTATCTGGTCCCAAACTAAGCATATCTTGTACTGCGAGTACTAGACAATCGATAAACATGCATATATACTTTTCTGTAAATATATTACATATTATACATAGTACCATCCAGACCAAGACAAACATCCATATTCATGCACACAAATGTTTGACTTGAGCGGGAATCAAACCCGCAAGCTTCGGCGTGGCAGTCGGATTACCTACAACTCTAAAAAAATCGAGCAGTGTCCAACGTTAGCGATAGCAAGCAACGTGATATGATGCGACGCAAACAAATTGCCAAAGCCTGCCGTGCCGCATTAGCCAATCTGGTATAATTCGTACAATACATAATCTAAGTGACAGTTTCTTAGCATCTCATCGCCACGCATCGCTCATTAGTTTATGAATACTTTTTGTCAATAGATTTTATGGCTAAAACGAACAATTAAACACGTGAATTATTTTAGTACTGTCTGTCTGGCAAGTCTTTGCAAAGCACTGTCCTGCGTCGACAGCAAAAACTACAATTTCAATATTTTAGTTGTTTACTTGTACGGCTTAAATATATCGACACATACTAAAGGTAGACATTTGACCAAAAATATTTATAGATAAATCATCACTGTTACGAACAACACTCGGTTTCCTCACTCTATGTTTTGTCTACTGTTTGCCTACCACGCGGCTGCTATAAGAGCGTGCTGCTAAACCTATCGACAGCTCTTTCTATCATACTGCATGTGCCATTAGAAAGAAGATATCAATCATAGCAACCGCTGTTGTTAATTAGTGTTACTTCTATGCCTTAGGTTATATTTCTTTGGTGCAACATGTAATGTCAGTTGGCCTTAGTTGGTTAATCATAACGTCAAATTACGCGTCTCATTTAAAGAGGCATAGACTCCTTACAGACTCATATCTTTGACTGCATTCTCTAAATAGCCGTGCTGTCAAATCCCATCATTAAGGAGTGATGGGATTTGACAGTGAAAGGACATATCGATGTTTTTTGAATGGGGGATAAATACGGAAACAAACTATCGGACATGAATGTAAAACTGAATCGTACCCGCAAGCTTCGGCGTGGCAGTCGGTTGCACTCACGCCAACTGGGTTGTCAAAGTAGTTCACTGCTGTACTAATATTTACATAAAGGCGAATCATTTGTGCTGGCGGATCACAAATCGGATTACCTACAACTCTAAAAAAATCAAGCTGTGTCCAACGTAAGCTATAGCAAGCAACGTGATACGATGCGACGCACACAAATTGCCAAAGCCTACCGCATTAGCCAATCTGGTATAATTCGTACAATACATAATCTAAGTGACAGTTTCTTCGCATCTCATCGCAACGCATCACTCATCCGTTTATGAATACTTTTTGTCAATAGATTTTATGGCTAAAACGAACAATTAAACACGTGAATTTTTTTAGTACTGTCTGTCTGGCAAGTCTTTGCAAAGCACTGTCCGGTGTCAACAGCAAAAAACTACAATTTCAACATTTTAGTTGTTTACTTCTACGGCTTAAATATATCGACACATACTAAAGTTAGATATTTGACCAAAAATATTTATCGATAAATCATCACTGTTACGAACAACACTCGGTTTCCTATCTCTATGTTTTGTCTACTGTTTGCCTACCACGATGCTGCTAAACCTATCGACAGCTCTTTCTATCATACTGCTTGTGCCATTAGAAAGAAGATATCAATCATAGCAACCGCTGTTGTTATTTAGTGTTACTTCTATGCCTTAGGTTATATTTCTTTGCATTTAGCCAAAGAAATATAACCTTAAGGCATAGAAGTATATAAATATTTTTGGTCAAATATCTAACTTTAGTATGTGTCGATATATTTAAGCCGTAGAAGTAAACAACTCATCATTCATATCAGCAAAACGACGTCCACTGCTGGACATAGGCCTCCCCCAAGGTTCTCCACACAGACCGGTCTTGAGCCGCCCGCATCCAACCTCCTCCCGCGATCTTGACAAGATCGTCGGTCCACCTTGCGGGGGGCCTACCTACCTCTGCTGCGTCGTCCGGTACGTGGCCGCCACTCCAGAACCTTTCTGCCCCAACGGCCATCGGTTCTTCGAGCTATGTGCCCTGCCCACTGCCACTTCAGCTTGGCTATCCGGAGAGCTATGTCGGCGACTTTGGTTCTACTGCGGATCTCCTCATTTCTGATTCGATCTCGCAGGGAAACTCCAAGCATAGCTCTCTCCATCGCCCTCTGAGTGACCTTGAGCCTTCTGATAAGGCCCATAGTGAGCGACCACGTCTCTGATCCGTAAGTCATCACTGGCAACACACACTGGTCAAAGACTTTCGTCTTGAGACACTGCGGGATATCGGACGAGAAGATATGTCGTAGCTTCCCGAACGCTGCCCAACCGAGTTGGATTCGACGATTGACCTCCTTCTCGAAGTTGGACCTACCTAATTGGACTACTTGTCCCAGGTAGATATACTTGTCGACAACTTCGAGCGTAGAGTTCCCAACCTGAATAGGAGCAGGTACAACATGGACGTTCGACATGATTTTCGTCTTGTCCATGTTCATCTTAAGACCTACTTGTTGGGAGACTCTACAGAGGCCATCGAGCATTGTGCCTAGGTCTTCCATGGTCTTAGCCATGACTACGATATCGTCTGCGAATCGAAGGTGAGTGATGTACTCGCCGTTGATGTTGATGCCGAGTCCATTCCAGTCCAGAAGCTTGAAAACATCCTCCAGCGCAGTGGTAAACAGTTTCGGGGATATGACATCCCCCTGTCTCACCCCTCGCTGGAGTTGAATAGGTTTCGAACTCTGGTCCTGGAGGCGGACTGACATAGTGGCGTTTTCATACAAACACTTCAGCACTTCGATATATCGGTAGTCAATCCGGCACCGTTGGAGAGACTGTAGCACCGCCCAGGTTTCGATCGAATCGAAGGCTTTCTCATAGTCCACAAACGCCAAGCATAGGGGCTGGTTATACTCCTCGGACTTCTGTATAACCTGCCGCAGCGTATGTATGTGGTCTATGGTACTATAGCCTTTACGGAAACCGGCTTGTTCGGGAGGCTGGAAGTCGTCTAGCTTGCTCTCGAGACGATTCGTGATGACCCTCGAAAACAGCTTGTAGACGTGGCTCAGAAGTGTGATGCGTCTGTAGTTCTTCAAGAGGGTTTTATCCCCTTTCTTAAAGAAAAGCACCACCACACCTCTGTGCCACGCCTGTGGCGTTTTACCCTCGAGAATGACGGAATTAAATAGCTTCCGGAGGGCTTCTCTAGCGGGTGCACCGCCGGCCTTCAGAAGCTCACTCGTAATTCCGTCATCACCCGGCGCCTTGTTGTTTTTAAGCTGTTTAAGAGCCACACTAATCTCGTGCATGCTGACGTCCGGGATATCTTCGGTATAGTGTCGGGTCAATCCAGCTCTAGGGTCTGACGCTGGAGTGCTTGCGGGTTGTTGCGTTGTCGTGTATAGCTGTCCATAGAACCTTTCGATCTCCTCCAAGAGCTCAGGCTTGGACGATACGATTCTGCCATCCTCCGTCTTTTTTAGAAGTAAACAACTAAAATGTTGAAATTGTAGTTTTTGCTGTTGACGCCGGACAGTGCTTTGCAAAGACTTGCCAGACAGACAGTACTAAAAAAATTCACGTGTTTAATTGTTCGTTTTAGCCATAAAATCTATTGACAAAAAGTATTCATAAACGGATGAGCGATGCGTTGCGATGAGATGCGAAGAAACTGTCACTTAGATTATGTATTGTACGAATTATACCAGATTGGCTAATGCGGTAGGCTTTGGCAATTTGTGTGCGTCGCATCGTATCACGTTGCTTGCTATAGCTTACGTTGGACACAGCTTGATTTTTTTAGAGTTGTAGGTAATCCGATTTGTGATCCGCCAGCACAAATGATTCGCCTTTATGTAAATATTAGTACAGCAGTGAACTACTTTGACAACCCAGTTGGCGTGAGTGCAACCGACTGCCACGCCGAAGCTTGCGGGTACGATTCAGTTTTACATTCATGTCCGATAGTTTGTTTCCGTATTTATCCCCCATTCAAAAAACATCGATATGTCCTTTCACTGTCAAATCCCATCACTCCTTAATGATGGGATTTGACAGCACGGCTATTTAGAGAATGCAGTCAAAGATATGAGTCTGTAAGGAGTCTATGCCTCTTTAAATGAGACGCGTAATTTGACGTTATGATTAACCAACTAAGACCAACTGACATTACATGTTGCACGTTCGGTATAAGGAAATATGGCGAGCATGTTCTCTCTCAAAGAGATTGGATATATATACATAGAGGTAATCCTAGTACTTACAAATTGAACACAGTCAACTGACGTGTAAGATACAATTTAGACAATATTATGCCATCAAATTATATAACCTTAGTGATTTTTCTTTTACGACTGTTCTGACATGATTTTGAATTTAGCCGTATAATATTTATATGGACATTGTCAAGTGTTGTAAAAAATCTTATCGATATGTCTATCCACCGTATATTTTTAAAAGAAAATTTTGTGCCAACATTACTCCTCCCTTCTAAACGTATCAGTGTGAGTGTTTAAATAATTACTTGCTAATAACTAAAATATCAGCAACAGTAAGGAATTTTCGGAATTCATCCTAATTTCAAATTTGATTGAACATTCTCTAGAAAATACATTGTTTGATGATCACCGATTTTTATTGATAAAGTGCATTAGTCAAACATATTAGAAAATTAGAATCCATCATATTACAAAAAATAATGCACCTATAGAAAAAATCTGAACTGACAGTAATATGTAAAGGACTGTAATTTGAGGGTTTAATAAGAACTGTCTGCATTTCATACTCACGACTACTGAGTGCATATGCATCAAAATAAGGAAATCTTCATTTGAAAGAAAGTTTGTTAAATGTCATCTACCCAGAGACCAACACTTGGTTGTTCTTGTTCGACTAGTGGACTAATAATGTGCCGATCCCAAGATAAAATCTAAGGGCTAGTCTAGCCGCAATTTTTTTCTCTCTAAATATTCTGTGTGTCACATGTATGATCGAAAAGTGTCCGATCCCGCACATACTTTTTTACACATACATTTGTATTACCTATGTAATGAGAAAATTTCAATAAAGTGATTATTGTTAATAACGAACCTTTGGGCACTATTCAAGTTTTTTTCTGATTTATCTATTTTAAGTTAATTTTTATATTTTTTGCTTGATAAAATCCATGTCGACTATGTCCTATCCTTGTAAAGAATTAATTTGGATATGCTTTTCTCAGTTATCATAATGCTTAAGCTATGAGTTTTGCTTTTTTCTTAATTATTTGCTTTCTCTAATAAAAATATATTATTTGGGGGTGATGATTTATTTATTTAATATTTATTAATCCCACTTACAGCTATCATTACAGCTGAAAAACGAACTATAAATAAGTATAAATAAACATTTATGCCGAGGGTATCATATGAGGCGACTAAGAGAAACACAAGAGAAAGAAACCTCGAAATAAAACCCTGTACGAATACGTCTGGCTAGTGTGGTATAAAAGTAGGCCAAACCTCCACCACGGAAGGTTTAAGACCAGCAGTGGACTGGAAAAGGCTGTTGATGCGTAAAGAAAAATACCATGAAAATTAGAAAATAACGCCTCGAAAGATTATGTGCTACTGATTACCCATTTGAAACAAAAATATGTAAGTTCAGTTTAAAAATGCAAGTTTGTGTAATAATTATTTAAAGACTGTCCATCAACTAGCGTTCTGACTGCTGTGGACACAAAGTTACGTAATTTAAAATGTATAACATATAAATAATATACTTTACAAGTCCGTTTGATTTTGTACCTATATTGACACTTTAATCGATATCGATAGCGAATTTGCTCAGTCACTATTAAATTAAAGTTACGATATTTGTGTTCAAATTGTCTTTAGCCCTAACTGACAAACAAAGTGCCATCTTCTGGCAACTCTAATTTATCATATGAGTGAAGAGTGTAGCTATATTCAATTTGTTCTAAAAAATATCGTTCCTTCCATGCTTCAGTCATTCTTCTGTGTTCTCTCTAGTCTAAACGTCCAACCTCTCTGGCTAAATGCAACCCTATTTATTATCATCATATTATCATATTTATTATTATGATCTTTAATTATGTTTTGATTTCCAGTGAGAATATAGTCTATTTCGTTCTTTGTGTTACTGTTTGGGTATAGCCAAGTCTAGCGACGCTGTGGTCTTTTGGGGTAGAAGCTACTTAGCATACCTTCTTTTAGAATTTGGCTAAATCATATTAAAATATTTTTATTGAAATTGAATCCAGGCATTAGTCAAAGCAGTGATTATCATTATTATTTCTTATGTCTCCTAAAGCAACCATTAAAACAGTAAAAGGGGAAGATAATATATTTAAACACATCAGTCCACATGATGTGACAAAAATGTTAGTAAATAATAATATATTCATGTAAAAGATTTTATTAATATTTTCAAACACAATTTACTATGTACACATTACTTTGTAAAAATATTCATTCTTGTCTTATTACTTATTGATTCATTATTTTCATAGGCAACTTTATAAACGTGATAAAAAAACGTGAAAACTATTAAGTATGAAAAATAGAAATTTCAATATAATTTTAAATAAGTACACGGAATCAGTTTTATTATGCATACTATAAACATGCACTAATTAAATACATCGACTGATGTGTATTCGTTATAAATTATATCAACGTAAATAACAACTTAATAGAATGGCATTATTAATTCATAGATATATAATAATAATAATATTATAATTCATTATAACATAACGAAATGGCATAACCAAATACTAATATAATAAGAAAACATATCGACCCGAACTCACATCACTTAATTAAAATTCGCCTCGAACACGTAGCAAGTCGTTAAATCGATTCACACCGGGAAGCCGCGCCCGCGAGCGAGTTCGAGATCTGCGCTTCTTTATGATAATAATGTGACGAGTAGCGGCACGGGGGGCGACGACTCCTGCGATACGGCAATATATATTATGGATTACGCACCATCGCAAAAGTCGTCGCGTCGCCGAAATAAAACGCGGCGCACTCCACTAAACACTATAGGCTTAAAGGTACGGGCTCCCTGACGTCCCGGGGCGCGCGACTAGCGGGCGTGGGGCGGTGGGGCGGTGGCGACTAGCGGCGTGGGCCCCAGGCGGCGGAGGGCGCGGGCGCTTGGGGCGCTGCGGCGCGCGGCGCGCCCGGCATGGTGGGGAACTCATGCGTGGACGCCGTGTCTGGCGCGCGCTGCTCCCACGGCCCGCCCTTCACCACGAAGCCGGCGGCCGGCGCCGCGCCCGCCGCCGTGCTGCTGGCCGCCGGGCTCGCGGGCTCGCCGCCCAGCACGTCGCCGAAGTCTCCCAGCGACGGCGCCGCCGGCCGCGAATACCGGTCCACCACATCTTGCATCTATCCGGCAGACGATACAAATGTTAGGTCATCTCTTCTCCTGATTTTTAACTGTGGTCCAGGCAGTAATTAAATTTTACTTACGTATTCTTCGGCGAGATTGAGGAGGTGATCTTTGGCGTCGAGTACGTTGTCCTCGTCGCCGGTGATAACGACGATGCTGTCGTCGCCCTGTTTCGGGAATCGAATATCGACCTTGTATTCGTCCATGATGCGCTTTATATTCTTGCCCCTGAGACCTATAAGCCTTCGGTGAACTCGTGGATCGATGTCGACCTCTTCACGATATTGGTTATCCTATGATAAAAAAAATTTTAAAATATTTTCTCTACAATCATATTATTTAGAACAAAAAAGCAAACATAAACAATATCCCAAAAATATACTAAAGAGCTCACCAGTTGATGAACAATGGCCATGATGGCTTCTTTGGCTTGTATTGCCTTTGATTCATAACCCTGAATAGTGATTATATCATCATCAGGCTCACCACGTTTAGGCAAGTTAATTTGTACTCCATAATCTGTGCGAATCTTTGTGATAACAGCACCGCCCTTACCAATCACCAATGGGTGATATTCAGGATCCACTTTAAACTTCAATTCGAAAGACCTTAAAATTAAAATAGAAACATTTTATGAAAATTCTTTGAAGCCAATTTCTATTCCAAAGTATCATAAACAATAATTTTACCTGAGAAGTCTATCTTCTTTCTCTTTTTCCATTTCAACAATCTTATCAGCCAGTGCAAGTTTGGCTTTTTCAACATTGGCAGGCGTTCCTGTAACCTGGTGTATAAAGAAACAGTTTATTTATTCTAGATATGTATAAAAAAAACCTAAGTTATACCATCACCAGCTGGACACAGAAGCTCGAAAACTACCAAATGTCGGAACCTGGCAAGCAAATACTCAAAAATGGTGTATGTTAACAGAATCTCAGCTAAGTATCGCGATACATCTGCGTTATAGTGTAGCGTTTTTAAAATCTCCTTTGGCTATGACATATCAGCCGAAAATCTTCAGCCCTTGCTGAAGCTTGGTGTAGAACTTTCAGCAGATGTGTCTCTATGCAAATTTTCAACCAAAGGATAGCTGGTGCTGTTGCCAAGATACATAATTGCACTGGATTTAATGAACTATTACACATTTTAATCAATGGAAAAGTAAATAAATAAAATCTTACCTTGACCAAATCACTGGTGTCATCGTTAGGTGGTAATAGAATATGTACATCATATGTTTGCATCAGTTCCCTTCGTTTTTGACCAGCCAGCAGTCTATGTAATTCATTTGGAACTTCTACATCAATTGTAATTGGCACCTAAGACAAACAAGTAGCAAATTATTTGAATGAACTGGCATTGTATGGTTGGTGGTAACAGCAACATTGATATAACATACTACTATAGATAAAACTCAAGAGAAATAAACTAATCAGTACCATTTGAAGAAAATTTTTGCATCAGTGAGTAAACCTTACGAATGTATAGTTTGATGTCAGTAAGTATCTTCATCTCACTATATTACTTTTATTTATGTAGCTTTGTTCTTTTTAAAGTACTCTGTGGCTACTGATCACTAGTCAAGCTAGTTTGTTATTAAAATATAGAAATATGCTGAAATGTATTGATGATAATTGTTTACCTGTTCAAGTAATGCTTTTTTAGCTGCTTCACAATTTTCTGGGCGGCCCGTTATCCTAATAATGTCATTGGGGCCAGGCTCGGCATTTTCGTCAGTCTCCTTGACAGGCACATCGGCACCTTCCGTAGTATCACGCTCAGGGAACTTAATCTGGACATCATGCTCAGCAGTGATGTCCTTCACTTTAGCACCGCGGGCACCCATCACAGTGCGATGGTGCTTTTGAGGAATCACACATTCTATTGTCACCTGTGTAGTAAATATAATTCTTGTGTTGTTATATTTATTTTCAATATTAAACTTTATTTTATTCCATTTAAGCAAAATATCGAAAACTACATAATGGATAATCATATACCTTAGCTTCCAGATCTTCAATAATTTCGTTGATACGGATTTTGGCGGCTTCTATGCAATCCTTGGGACCCTTGAGCACAACGCGGTCACTATTGACCCCCTGTCTAGGGAAGGAAATTTGTACGCCACCGCAGTCATCGGCGATACGACGCAGAACTTCGCCGCGCCGCGCCACGAAGTGCCTGTGGTGACGCGGGGCCACCGACATCTCGCCCTCCGATACATTACTGATCTCAGCGACCGCTGCCTCCAACTGCTTACGAGCTGCCTCCACTTGTTCTTCACGACCTGTGCGAACATTAATATTACTAAGTATTTAATCTTCGTCAATTACAACAATAATAAGTTACCTCATTTTTAAAGATTTTAAACTATTATATTATTATAATAATACTAGTATAATCCAAACTCACCAATAATGAATATAGCTTCCTTATCTTCATCCTTATCAGTAGGGAAGATAATACGAGCGCCAGTTTGCTCGCGTATTTTTTTAATATTAGCACCATTTTTACCTATTAGGAATTTGTGATGTTCGGGTTTAGCACGAACATGAGCGGTATGCGAGGTCAGTTCGCGCTCCGAAGCATGCGCAAGCAGTTGCTGCTTAGCTTTCTCGACATCTTCAACGGGTCCTTTGATTACTACTTTGTCACTGTCGCTCTCCGCTGGCGGGAATTTAATCAAAACACCACCACATTCCTCCATAATGGAATGGATAAGTTTACCTCCAGCTCCTATCAAAGAATTATAGTACTTAGGCGCGATTGTGACTTCCTCTGTAACAACATTCGCTTTCTCATTATGGATTTGTTGAATCCTTTTAACCGCATCTTCGACATTTTCGCGCTTGCCTCGAACCGTTATAACATCACTATCATCTCCTTCTGCTGGAAGATCAATCACAGTTTGCGTTTCGTCACGAATTTTTCTTAAATTGGCACCACCCTTACCAATAATAAACTTGTGGAATTGCTTGAAAATAGGTACTTCCTGGACGTATGAAGACTCAGCTATTTCTTTAATAAGCTTGTGCAAATACTTTTCACACTTTTCAATATCTTCTTGGGGCCCTCTTAGTTTAATCGGACTTCTCTTTTGTCCCTGATCGGGCAAAGTTATTAGCACACGGTCAAATTTTTCACGAAGTTCCTTTATTCTTTCTCCCCTGACTCCAATAAGAGATTTAATATATCTATGGTCAACATAGACTTCTTTCGTCCTTTCATTTTCCAGCTTCATTACCATCTCTCTTAATTCTCTTTCAGCGTCAGTGACCCCTTGACGGCTCCCTTCGATGCGAATAATATTGTTACCTTCATTTTCAATAATGTTAATAACTACCCCAGTCTCATCCTTCAGTCTATTAACTAGAAAAAAGAAGTTATGTTTTAAGAAACGCTAGCACTTGAATGTGACTAATTTGTACAAAATTGTGTTTATTTTTCATTAAAATTAGTACTGTCATTTGGTGCCCAAAAAGGAGGTTACCTATAAAGTTTGCCGGGAGTTTTGAAAATGGGTGATTTTATAGATTTCGACGTGCTCTTTTCGAATTTTCACTTTGCCACCTCGTATCTTTGCCGCTCGCGCCGCCAGATTGGAAAAATGGCGCTCAAATACGGTTTTTAAGAAAACGTGAACAACTATAGATTGCAGTCCGTCCAAAAGTTTACCCTTATTATCTTCGAAACTTGTCTCCGAACCACTGGGTACAAGTTATTGACAGAAGCCTGGTACAATAAAAAAATAGATAACAAGGTATTGTAAAAAAGCAGCAACAATCGTTTTAGAGGATATTCACTCCACAGTCTCCCGAGACAAAACAATATCCTCCAACATAACTTATTTCAAAAAATTGAGTCAGATGTACCTGAAACTTTACGCGTTTTCTTCGATACTACTGGGCCAGGGAGGTCCTTGGCCTACTGGGGATAACACACAAAAAAAACGCGCCACTTACTCTACCTCGTGGTGGTGTGGAAATAAATATATGGCCGAAACGCTAGAACGAAGGTTAGAGTGGACTTTGCGGCTCTCGTATGCTGAAACGATTGATTTTACAAAAAAAGGTTACTACATAAATTGTAGGAAATTTTCTCTAGTTAATTTATTACTAACTATTTTTGTCGTAAAATGATTTGGAACGGAGTATTCTCAAAAAACTGTATTTGAGCGCAATTTTTACAAAATGGCGGCGCGAACGGCAAAGTGATAATTCGAAAAGAGCACGTCCAAATCTATAAAATCACCAATTTTCAAAACTCCCGGAAAACTTGCCAGATAAAACTACCAAATGCCTGGACTAAATGCGACATATCTTTTTAGGAAATAATAATTAGGCATTTTATGCTGAATTGATGATTATTTACACTTACTGTTAGTTCCGCTCTTGCCAATGATGTGTTTGAAGAATTTGGGATCAACTGATAGTTCAACATAAGTAAGAGTAGCAAGAAGGTTCTTAACAAAATTATCCAACTCTACTTGCGCACGCTCCACTTCCTCTGGAGGTCCATCAATCTTCACCTTGTCTTCGGAATGCGTTATATCAACATGGACCTATAGATAATACATATAGTTTATCACTTAATAATTATGTTCAACCACTGTTTAATAATATTTAAATTAATAGCATGTATAAACTTCATACCTTAGAGAAATCCTGAGTAATCTTTTTAATGTTAGCTCCGTTTTTGCCAATGATGTATTTATGAATCCAAGTGGGCGCATCTACAGTCGCAGTTTTGACGGAATTCGCTTTTTCACAGACCTTAGAAAGAGCTGTTGAAAAACAATAATAACATATTAATTGACGTTTACAAAAGGCAGCACAGGTGAGAGCGCGGAAGGTAATATTGCCAGCTGAGATAGGTGTCCTTGTCCTGCTAGGTGGATCGACGATCTTATTGGGATCACGAGATGCGTATAGAGGCGGGCGGCTCAAGATCGGACTATATGGAGAGCCTTGAGGGAAGCCATAGGGTTGTTTCCAACTAGTCAAATCAAGCACTTTTAATGAAATGTCAAAAACTACCTGTGCCAAGGGTTTTGTATTAAATATGACATAGTGACGTCATAGTGTTTTGCTGTCAAGTAGAATATTTACTATCAATAAATTGACGATAAAAAATATTAAATAAAGTTTTAACATTTATTGATAAATTAAACTACTATTATTTCGACGTGTTTTACTAGATAAAAATACTTGTATAATTTATTTCACTTGCAGGAAACTTTCCTATTCATAGGTACAAGTCACTCACCAAGACCAATTTTATTGTGAGGTCCATGAAGAGTGATGGTGCCAGTAGGAGAGTCGGGTGGTGGCATCTCCACAGATACTTCAGTCTCCTTCAAGATCTCTTGAATAGTAGTGCCACGAGCTCCGATCACATACTTGTGTTGAGATTTAGGTACCTCAACACGCACAGTTGAACACTTCTTAACCTAAAAACAAAATTGAAAATTGAATCTAAAATTGGTTAACATAAATAACAGTTTGAAATTGTTTGTTTGACTAACAAGAGGCGAAAAATTCTCAAATTACAATATTTTAAATTATCATTATGTAATTGTTTAATCTGTCTTTATCTGTTGTTATCTGGAGAATAATTATTTTCATTTGTTGCATTTAGATAATTATTATTGTAAGTTTACCATCTCCTGATAGATTTGCTCAATCTGGGCCTTTGCAGCTAGAACGCCATTCTTTTCGCCTGCAATAACGATTTCATCACTTTGAGTAGAAGCAGGTGGAATGTGGATACGCGCGCCAGTCTCGGCAGAGAGAGCACTTGCGCGCTCTCCATACGGTCCTTGGATGAACGGATGGTAAATCTTCGGGATCTTAATGCGTTCCAAAGCTTTGCGTGACTGTAACAGAAACATTAAATTTAATATAAGATTATTTAATTCTCGGGTGAATGACCAATAATCGCTACACAAATTGGTGTGGAATTCAAATTAAATAACCATTAACAATTTGGCAATCTGTAATGACATATTTAACTAATTAACCATTTACATTTTTGCAGGTCCTAATGTTTAACAAATGAATCATAATATTATGATTACCTGTTCCTCAGAGCATACACGGATTTCATGTTCAGCTTTTTCAATGCCCTCCTTGGTACCAGTAATAGTAATAACTTCACTATTATCAGCAATGCCTGGTACACTAATTTTAGTGGCAGTCACTTTCTCCAAGTCCTTCAGTTTCTGACCCAGCTTGCCTAAAATCCAACGGTGATGCTCCTTAGGGATATTAATTTGCTTGCTGGCCTAGATGTGAGAAAAATATCAAAATAATGGTGGATATAAATAAAAGTCCAAGAAATTCAAATATTATGCTAATTATAACATATAGGGATAAATAAAAAAGGAAAACATTAAAAAGTAAGAGTAAGTTTCACCTGTTGTTGGAAATGGGTTAAAATAAGGCGCCTTGCATCAAGCACTGCACTGTGCT
The DNA here is from genome assembly GCA_944739405.2 of Euclidia mi. Taxonomy (NCBI): domain Eukaryota; kingdom Metazoa; phylum Arthropoda; class Insecta; order Lepidoptera; family Erebidae; genus Euclidia; species Euclidia mi. The sequence goes on along the minus strand of OX123198.2, from coordinate 29,228,558 downwards.
TGCCAGTGATCAGGAAAGTTAAGCTGCCATCCTTGCTGGTAGATATCTCAATATGGGCTCCGGTGTCCTTAGTAATAGATTGACATGTTCTCAAAGATTCACCCTCACCAAAAGTGTTGGCATTGTCCAATTTCCTCTCTTCATATGGCACATGGAAAACCTGTGGAGAAAATATTCATAAAATGGATACCCTTGAAAGTTATATGGCAAAGGTTTCAATTTACTAGAAATTTGTGAAGCTAATTATTTAGCTGATTTTAAAAAAAATGTCCTTCTTATAAAAAGTGCTAATAATAACTATTATTTTCTACTAGAGGATGCCAGCAGCTAAGCCTGCATTTTTTTTTAATTTACCCGTTTTGGCCGATCCCGTGGGAATTTCGGGAAATCCCTTCTTAGTGCACCCCTACAGTCCTCAAGGAACATACATGCCAAATTTCAGCTTTCTGCGCCCAATAGTTTCGGCTGTAGCGTGTCTGTCAGTCAGTCAGTAACGCAAGGATTTTATATATTAAGATATGGGTATAAATGCCGCCAAACTTCTTGAACTCTACCATAGACCAAAAGAGCTGCACAGTAGCAATTATACGTACAAAAATGTCTCCTGCGCATGCATTTTGGTTTATGGTAGTGTTCAAGAAGTTTGCCAGCATTTATAACTATCTCAATTTTAGGACATACTTCATTCCAATGTTAACATTTGTTACATTGAAGACATTCACCTTGTCGCCTAGGCTCTGCTTTACACCAATGTCAAGACATTTGTCACTGACATTAGACATAATATCGAAAAATCCATAGCATGAACCTTGAGTCTGAACCTAGACACATGTCAGTTTTCCTACTGGGTTGTTATTGCTCAAAATGTACTAAGTAGATGATAAATTACAACTTATTGTTTACTTTTTTATGTGTTCATTAGTTTTATGTATCAGAAAGAAAACAAATGCTTATCTAAACATTTGCTGCATATTTGCTACTACTTTTGAAGTTGTTCAAGTTATCAATAGTTTATCAACTCATAAAATTTTGTTATTACAGAATTATTATTATCATTGGCCAGTGCCTGATTACATAATGTATTTAAATTTACACATGTGTCCTCAATGTGGTGATACTTATGTGTCACAAAAATACATGCATTATATTAAATACATTACATTAATATATTCATTTAAAATAAAATGCATTACACTTTTCAAAACTCAAAAATGTATTTTATGAAACAAATTTATCAGTATGGATAACATAATATAACCCGGCTTATGCAGATAAGCTCCTGTTTGTAGCAAGTTTTAAAACTGGTTTTGCAGATCTGCAGTACATAGGTGAGAGAGCAGAGTTTGACAAGTTGCCTAGCAGAGATTCTATTTAAGTTTATACTTCACAATAATGAAGAAAAATTATTATCCTTGCCGGCCTCTTCAGAGATTGACAGGACTGAGTTTGTGTACATAAAGAAGCACCAATAGTTGAATTAAAATATATTACCTGAGTATGCAGAGACGAGCCAACACGAAGCTTATTGGTAGCTTGTTGAATGTTGCGCTGCACAGGTGGTTGGGAATGTGGTAGAGCAGGAAACAGGTCATCATAGGCATACGAAGCATTGTTTTCATAATTAACGTTATTCATCTCCTCGACGTGCACAGGTATCTCAGAATGTACAGGAATCATATCTCCAACCATCATGGATTGCTGATGCATCATTTTCGTCTCCTCCAGCAGTCCTTGTTCGCGCCAAGTCGTTACAGTACTATGTAATAAAAAGAAACACATTTTATTGTTAATGATGGCACAAATACATTCTATCACTGTAATTACTGTTTACGTTAGCATATTTGAACAATTGTTTCAAACCTATTCATACCAAGTTGTTTATTACATTGAATACAAAATTATTAGCTGTACTGCTGTAATGAAGAACAGAGTAAAATGTATAGATTATTAAAAACATTATCTTCAGCAAATTTTATATAAATGATAATGGTGTTAATAATTTTTAACACACAAATTGTATGTGTACTAGAGGACGCCAGCAGCTACGCATGCATTTTTTTAAATTTACCCGTTTTGGCTGATCCCGTGGGAATTTCGGGACATCCCTTCTTAGTGCACCCCTACGGTCCCCAAGGAACATGCATACCAAATTTCAGCTTCCTGTGCCCAATAGTTTCGGCTGTAGCGTGTCTGTTAGTCAGTCAGTAACGCAAGGATTTTATATATTAAGATAAGTATTGATGTTACAATTTGATAAAATTTAACATATTAAATACATAGTAAATTGCTAGCTATTTAGTATATTAAAAAGGTAATTAAAGCATTTATATAATGATAATTAAAACATGTAGAAAATAAGAATTAATTACTCTACTATAATTTATTTATTTTTTTTATAAGAAAACAATATTCATGTAATGTTTTGACTTAACCACTATAATTAGCAATCTTAGTTAATAATTCTTAATAGGTATTGACCTAATAATATAGTTAGAGGTACAGATCTTCCTTTTCAAAATCTGCTGCCTAAATTATCTGTGAATGTTATGAAACCTACCTATGTTGATAACATAATCTCAGACAAATTAAATCATACATTAATAAAATAGAAACTGTAAAAACATGTGTGCCCACCTACAACATAATGACAGAATACACACATGTAGTTGGATTAGAGTTCATTGGACATGACTATGATATCATAATTAAATTTCTGTTGAATATAACAAAATATGCTGAAGAGATCATATTCCATTAAAAATTGTGCTAACGTAAGTTAGAAGCAAGTAATTAAGGTTTTTATCAATGAAATTTAAAGACTATTTAAAATTGGCATCCCAATTTTGATAATACGTGTCACCTTCCACATTTGACGTGGAACTCGTCTTAACAAAATACAATAACACTCACCGAAAGTACTGTAGCTAATCAACCTGAATGATTATCCTTTAGAGGCCAGGATCGATTGTTATTTCCCCTGTGCAGAAATTAACATTTATTAATATAAAAACTAATAATAAATGCATTAAAATTATATTTATAAGACGGACACACACGTACCCAGCTGCAGTAGCGAGAGAAATATGCACACAGATAATAAAACGCAATGTAATCGACAAATCATAGATACCTCCAAGTAGGTTTTTTATAATAGTAACATTTCTTATTAGTATAAAAATGCTATTTAACACGAGCTTAGCCGGCGAACTTCGTACCGCCTAACAGTCGATTCTTAATTTATTTATTTTTTAATTTTTCCTCTCCGTAAGAACCATATTCGTATTTCAAGGAATATTATAAAAAAAGAATTAGCTAAATAGGTTCAGCTGCTCTCGAGATTTGCGCTTGGCAACACATTCAGGGATTCATTTTAATATTATTGGCGATCAATTGGCGATGCAAAGCTTAGACTATAATATACTAAAATATGTAATAGACGGAGGGATCCATCACTCAAAGGTCTGACATAGGTCACCGTAATGGGCCCCATTACCCGTCAAAATAGAACTTCATTTGAAACTTTGATACTTCGTTCATAGACATTTTGATTTATTTGCATAAAGATTGTGACGCATAAGTTAAACATAGTGACGTTATAACTTTATCGATACTTTTATTTTACAGACTAGCTTCGGCCCACGTATTCGCCGATGTGGGTGACAGTTATTGCAACAAAAAAGGTAGCCTTTGCACTATTGTAATGTAGAAACTATACTGCAATAATTCTTTGAAAAATATATATAGTATTCAAGTATACCTACTTATTTTATATTATCTATACATCGATCAGCTGATCGAGGAGCTCAGTAGCACAGGTGTCGGATACTCAGTTGATGGTAAGACTATCAACAGTATCAGCTACGGATGACATGGCATTGCTGAGCCCCTCTGTTGATACGCTCAGACGTTTGCTTACAGTGTGTGAACAATATGCCACTGCTCATGGCCTACTTTACAATGTCGGGAAAAGCGAGGCTATGATTTTTCGAATAAGTTGCAGAAAACCTGAGGCTGTCCCGCCAGTTTACATTTACAGGGTGACACTGAAAAGGGTGTCACAGTTTAAATACCTAGGACACCTTTTGAATGAGGACCTAGGTGATGATATTGATGTAGAGAGGGAACGAAGGGCGTTGTAGGTTCGATGCAATATACTGGTCCGCAGGTTTGCTAGGTGTACCAAGAAAGTTAAAATTACTCTGTTCAAGGCATACTGCTAGACTTTTTACACCTACAGCCTGTAGCTCAGATATACGCAGAGAACCTACAACGCTCTTCGCGTGCAATACAATAACGCATTCCGGGTGCTATTGGGGCTTCCGCGGTTTTGTACCGCGTCAAGCATGTTTGCTGAGGCAAACATAGACAGCTTTAAAGCGATCATACGCAAGAGAACTGCACTTTGATGAGCAGAATGCTTAGAAGCCCCAATAGCATCCTTCTGAATATTGCAGGGAAACCAGACTCTCCATTTCCTGATGCACTGGTCCCGTATACATTGCTGCGGTCCCGGTGCCGAGGGAAGGGTTTTGAATTAGACAGAGTGCTAATTTTAATTTCCGAATGTTAAGGTAACTAATGTATTTTGTTCTGTGTTTTTGTTACTAATGTATTTGTATGAAAATGGAATGTTTCCGAAATAAATGATTATTATTATTTGTTTCTCTATCACGGCTATTCTTTTAACCTTTGATATTAAAAGAATAACCGGCCCTTTGGCAGGCGTACACGGAGACATAGGTCCAACGCACAGAGGCCCTTTGAGAGTTTTAATCTAGAATGTGATGTGATACCTGCTGAGACGCCTCCATAACTGCATTATTAAGTGCAGTCACGGATTAGCCGCAGCAGGTGCAAGACTATTGCTACTTGTATGGAACCTAATTATTCTAGGCTATTGGGCTGGATGTTTAATGGATTGGTCTAGATGAATACTATGGATGGAAAACGGCACCTGCTCTAAATACTCTTATAGTATGTCGAAAAGGGGCAGGCGGTGACTCGCCAACTCACTGGATAGGCCCTTTCTAGATAACCGCAAAGGCAAACAAACTCTGCCATAAACGACAAGAGGGAAACACCGGTGTGAGCGGCTAGGGGTGTAGAGCGGTGCGGCACCGGTTTCGCCATCGCAGGCCTCGTGACAACGGAGGCCCGGAGCGGGTTTCCCCGTAATTATGCCCTTGACAATGACACTTCCACCCCCGAGCTTATAGCTCTTGCGGCTTCCCTCTGGCCGGAGGCACCAAGGCAAGCCAGAGTCGAGGGTCCAGCGGGCACTCTTGGTAATCCACTCCAACCAGCCAATAAAGGCAAGCCGGAGACGAGGCCCTGACCGACCCTCTGAAGCAATCGGGACGGCAATGTCGCCACACACATTCAGCTCGCCACAAAGCTGCCCTGGGTTGTAAGCAGTCTTTCTATCCTGTTATATATATATATATATCACAAGATAAATGTGATGTTTGAAAGCTGTGACTCTGCCCTCTCAGATTGCGTTAGTCTCATGATGAGGTTAACAACTGCCCCAGAGGGGTTTTATTATTATTATTATTAATATATAATTCTTATAAGGAAGGAAGATATTCCTACTTTATTCAGTTTTTACTTTCATATAAGTAATATTTTTTTGGTATTTTTGTAATTAAAAAATAGACCAGGCTTGCTGTAGTTCGGTGTATGAACATTTTGCAGACAGTCTACCACAATTCTTAATTTTACTCAAGCAAAACCAATTAAATTGTTTTTAAATTTCAATTTGTAGAATGTTTCAGAGTGTTATTTTTACAGTTGTTTTTGGTATCTTAAAACTTTCTTTGAAAGGTTACGGAGGGGCTATAAGATAAGCTCCAAGTGATTTAATGAATGATATATATGCTTTTGTCGTTATTCAGGAAAAAACAACTAAATGACCTCCCTGGAGATAGTGTTTGGCATTTTTTAAGCATTATCAAGGACGTACTTCAATTTTTATGATTTACAAACATACTTTATATTTTTTTTCATTATAATTACATCATTGCAGGTAAGATATATGAGCAAACATAAAAAAATGTGAGAGTAAGTATTAAAGTCAGTTTTGTTATCATTATCATACTTAGAGTCGCATAATAAATAATACCATAGGGTATTCTACCATTTTAATATATTATTCAAAAAGTACTGAACTGTCTTTTTATATTACTTAATGAATAAAAGAGTTAGAAAAACATTTAAAAATACTATTAAAAATACAATTATCTCTCGGGTTTATTACCATGGTGCCCTAATCAATCTTTGTTTTTCATGCTGAGTATATAAAATAAACGATAACATACTAAAAACATGTTCAGAAGTTGTTTCATAATTAATATTTATTAACAAAACCAAATTTATTCTTAAAAGTAATTATTTTACAACACAATCTTAAAAATTCTTTTAAAACAAAATAGGGACAGTAACTAAACCGACGGTAACAAAATTGTAAGGCTTGGTTTACATTGCCTCAACACAACAATTAAACTTAAAGCAAAGGCACATATTCATTAAATTGTATTTAACTTAAAATCTTATTATTAATGAGATCGATGAGTAGGAACACTGAAAGTATTTATTATATTTATATATTTATGCCTGCTTATCTTTTTGTCTTCTCTCCACTTTTTTCTTTTTGATTCTGCTTCAGCTTGTGTCATTTCTGCAATTTTTTTATTTAATTCTTGCTAAGTTCTTTTTTCGCTGTTCCTGATATTTCTCGGGATTTTCATTTCTTAATATCTCTCTGTACCTACGCATTTTTTCCTTAGCTGTTAAGGGCATATTTCTGAAAACAAAAATTTTTATATAACGATTGGAAACATCAATATTTTTAATCATAATAGATAATTATTATTCAGATAAGTATTACGTTATAAGATATTGATGTTCGGTATCTAGTTGGTTTATTGCGATTCTCGCAGGCGAAGTCGCGGGCAACAAGTAGTATCTATATATTATAATAAAAACATATTGGTGTTCGGTAATTAGTTGGTTGTGTTATATTCTAGATAGGTGGGCACCTACAATAAAACACCACCAATTTCCATAAATCTTAGAAAAATGTTTTAAATAATAAATTTTTGAAGGTATGTAAACGTATCTTTATTCTGTCGGTATTGTTACTTTTTCGGTCCAACTATATGTTACCGTAACTGTAGTAACAAAACTGAAGTAACATAATGAATTATCCTAATCTCTAAAAATATATATTAGCGGTTCAGTTTCTCGTCAAGTTAAACTACATACAACAAGATTTTAAGTATAAAACCGTGCGTCTCTTTATTAAATTATTATAAGGAATGGACGGATAAATAATTAGTTGCAATAGTACAAACCTGACGACGAATTTCTTCAGAGTTCAATCCGTGACACAACACACTCACTGGCGACAAAATGACACTGGGTGTCAAATTTTTAACATGGCCGTTCTTTAGACTATTACTGTTGCCATATTTGAAAAACTAAAGAAATGCATTTGGTAGAATATTTTTTATTAAATTGACGTAACAAACCTGACTTGTCCGGAAGTAACTAATTTCGGGGACAGTTTTTGTTTTAAGTTTTACATGGATAAGATGAATAATAAATTTCATTAAATACTTTATATTACACTTAAATATATATATTTAAAAAAAAGCGACCATACTGCCGTCCTTACGAAAAGTGCAATAACTCGAGTTTGAGAATTGAGATAAGTACATATTCGGAATCAGCAGAACGAGATCTATATATTCTTTTAAGACACTTTTTACATATCTATAACGCAGCCGGTTTTAATACTAAGCCTAACTGCAATATCTAGGTCGATGCTTTATGATTTACATATCAAGACCGAAATAACTATAGATACGAATAACTTACTCGCGCTATTAAGAAATTTTACTAACTACTACTATATCTGCAATAAGTATAGTATACTATATTTATAATTAGCATAGTTCGTCATTTGTAATATTCATTTATTATATTATATATAAGTGCAATATGTTTGACTTATTGCAGATATGATACGGATTCTTATTTACGGTATTAAATAATGTACTAATTAATTCTGCAATAAGTAGAGTTATTGCATTTATAATTACCATATTCCGTTACTTGTGATTCTCATTTACTAGTTATAAGTACAATAACCTTGAGTTACTGCAGTTATCTTAAGGGACCTTATCAATAATTATGGGAAGGATACTAAAATTGATTTAGTAAGTAGATATATATTGCATTTATTTCTAGGAAGAGTAAATGAATCCAGTATACCTACGCGATATCAATTGCAATAATTTATTGCGATTATAACAAGCACCAGGAGGTTAGGGGTACGAGGGGAGTAAAATATTCCGTGCAAAAAATAAAACAACCTTGATACATCAATATCACTATACATTCAGTCAAAAAAGTATCGGGAATGGATTATTTGTTTATGGTTCCAAATTTTTTTGTTTTTTTTTGTTGTTGTAAGATTGGCACTTACTGCACTATTTTCCATTTTGGCGCGGTGTTTGAGTTGCATCTGTTAGTTATATTAAATACAGTGGTGTTTTTAGTTATATCATATCTAGTGTGTATTGCGAATTTTATAATGGACAAAAACACCGAAAAAGGAGTTTGTCTTAAATTTCGCATTACCAATGGGATTTCGTGTTCGGAGTCAACGAAAATGTTACAGAGTGCTTACGGTGAATAGACTTTATCAAAAACTCGTGCTTATGAGTTGTACAAAGCAATCAAAAGTGGTCGAGATGTGATGGAAGATTTGCCTCGCTCTGATAGGCCATCAACGTCTGCAACTGAAGCTAACATCGCAAAAGTGAAGGAAATAGTGACTGAAAATCTTCATTCAGCTTTAAGAGCGATAGCCGCCGAATTTTCTGTATCTCACGAGTCGATCCATATCATTTTAATAAATCTTTTGGGTTTGAAACATATTGCCGCTCGGCTAGTCCCAAAAGACCTGGATTTTCTCCAAAAACTCAATTGCATGAGTGTCGCTGAGGACATGCTAGAACCAGTCAATTCCGACCTAACATTCACGAAACGCATTGTTACTGGTGACGAGACGTGGATTTACGAGTTTGACATGCAAACTAGTCAACAAACTTCGGAGTGGTGCCTTTCAACAGAACCAAAACCGGAAAACCCACGCCAAAGTTACCACACTTAAAAAGTGGGTACTTACTTATTGTTCACAGAATAATTATGGTTTAATACATCTACTCATGAATTCCACTACTATTAGTGCATGAGGTGTTTGCTTTCAATCGATTGTACATTTAAGTCTAGTATTAGTTAATTTTAAGACAAAATTATGGACAAAATTATATGGACTGTTAGCAAACGTAATAAATAAATAAATAAAAATAATAATTGAAAGTCTTTTCTTTGACTATCGCAGTGTTGTGCACTTGGAATTCTTGCCGAAAGGTCAAACGGTGAATAAAGAATATTATTTAAGCGTTATAGGGCGTTTAAGAGGGAAATTCGAGGAAAGAGGCCATTTTTGTGGAAAGAAAATTCTTGGATTTTTTACCACCATAATGCGCCTTCGCATAAGGCTATAATTCTGAACGAATTTTTGACCAAACACTCAACAAATACCATCGAGCACCCACCATATCCACCAGATATACCCCCAAACGACTTCTTTCTTTTTCCTAAACTCAAATTCGTGGCACCCGTGTTCAATCGGTAGAAGACATAAAGGAGAATTCGCAGCGAGAACTGACCTCAATTCCGGAAACAGCGTTTCAAAAAGTTTTGATGATTGGATTATTCGTTGGCGTAAGTGTAACGTTTCTGAAAAAACATACTTTGAAGGTGATAAAATAAATTTGGATGAATAACAAACAGTTTGTATATTATTGATCTTATTCCGGTACTTTCTTGACAGAGTATTAGTAACCGTTGAACTTTAAATGCTGGATAATAGGCCAGAATTAATAAGTAAGATAGCGAAGTGATTCCCATTATAATTGTACTTTTTTTGTTTGAAATAAAAAAGTTTTAATATTATAATTTTTTTATTCATAAAATATAACCGATTTCACATTATTTTAAGAACACATCTAAACGCAGCTATGATGAGTAGAATTGGCTTTACCGAAAACAGTTTCAAACTAAATCGGTGAGAGGAAAAATAATGTTTTGCAAACTTTTGTTTAATCATAGGTATTTGACATAAAAATGTAACATCTCCGTTTTTATAATAGTAACAAGTTAAAACTCAGGCGTTTTAAATTTGTCTCTTACGCTTACTACTTAAGCAGTTAAATAAAAAAAAGGAATTGCTACTCAAAAATGCATCATGTTGGTTTCCTAACCATTAGTGCAATAAGTAGGCTACTTATTGCGGTTATGACTAGTAAACATTCTTTCTACATGGTAATAATACTTAACATTATTTTATTTATTGGTTTTTATATCGGGAATAAATGCGGGAACAAACATTAAGTATCACCTAATATTCTCTACATTGTTATACATCATGTAGTAAAAGTTTCAATCCGATACCTTGTATAGTGATGGAGATACAAACAAAACAAAAATAAAATCTTTACCCGCGTTTTTCTCGAAATCAGGTTTGACCTAGTTATTGCACTTTTCGTAAGGACGGCAGCATACATGTCCAGATTGTCCAGCATATATTTATTCAATTGAACATAAAGTTTTTATTTATACTAGGGACAAGCCAAAATCAATGGGGTATAATATATAAATGTATATATATAATATATGTATATATAAATGTATTTTATTAAAATAGCTTACAAATATTTAGTTTGAGCTGGATTTCATTGAAATTTAGTTAAAAACGTAGTTAAAGGTACATTAAAAAAATTAAAAAGCTATTTTAACCAAAATAAGTAGAAGAATACCTACGAAAAAAATAAATCCTTGGAGGACAAGTCAAATTGATAGTTGTACAAAATTTTTGAATCTCCTCATATGTAATTTAGTTACATAATTATTCTGTCAAACTTTTAAATCATTATTGCCACAAGTTTAGTTTTTGGTAGATAATCGGTTAGGGACGATATTTTTGTTACCACGACAAATAAATTAACTTTTAGTTTATTGTGACAACAAAGTAATGAACCAAATGTGAATCAAGGTCTAATATTTAGACAAAAAGATGTTGAAAACTGTAAACATATAAGTATTATTTTTTTCATTCATCCCCATTATCCTTATCGATTCACGTTAGAGGTGAAGAATATTCTTGGTGGATGTCAAACAATTAAACAAAATAGTAAGTGAATATCACAGGCGTATAAGAGTATATAGGTAAGTATGAAATAACAATCAACAAATGTAACTAAACAACAACAAGCGAATAAAAACACAACATAATATTATATCAAATAATTCAAAGATGCGTGGCGCGTTTCTTAGTGTCTGTACTTTACGGAAGATTCGAACATAAATTCAAATGCAATATAATAATTATAGAACATATTATCCGAATGCAACCAATCATAGCGGAATGCGTCACGCTACGAACCATGTTATCCAAAGAAATTGGATATAATTATGTATCAATGTCACCATGAAGTCCCCTCCCGCTACCCGCCCCCGTCCCGCTGATACCTAATTTTCGATTAGGTACTGCGCAGCTATACTACTAGAAATTTGGCGATACCTATAACATTAGTAAATTTTTAGGGCCTGTGCAAACCATGTTTTCTAAACGCGCCGTCGACGCGCGTTTTAGAAACGCGCGTCGACGGCGCGCTTTTATCCTACAGAGCAGTTTGTTGTCGTTAGTATCGATACAAACGCGCGGCACCGCCGCACCGGCGCGTCTGTATCGATACACAAGCGCGTTAGTATAGCGTTTGCTCAGATTATTAGAACAAAAGGCAGATGGAGCGCATTCATCAAAGTGAGGCACGTTGACAGCTATGTGTGCGTGTCGTGCGTGACATTTGTTTAAAAACGCATTTTATGAATTTAAGAGTTGAGTTGATCGGGGCGCGTGAACTGTACGATGTTTCGTATCGCACTGAGCCGGATTTGTATTCTCTTTTCAATTTGTATTTGCTTCAGTGGCCTCACGCAACTGTTCCGCGCTCCATCTGATTCTTGTTCTATAATCTGAGAGCGTTTGTATCGATTCAAACGCGTATTTGAATTTATACAGGTGTGCAAAGATCTACAGGCTGCGTCTGACTTGCGTGCGTATCGCGTCTGTATCACTTCAAACGCGCGTCGACGGCGCGTTTAAAAAACTTGGTTTGCACAGGCCCATAAAACGACTAGATACGGTTGGCCGGCAACCATAAAGTAAGGAACTTATATAGTCTAAGGATCGCCACATATGTGACGGAAGATGCGTCGAACGTATCTTCGGTTGCGTCTATTCCGTCAAATGAGTCGTCGGTGCACATCTGACGGAAAATGCGTCGAGCGTATCTACATCGGTCGCGTCTATTCCGTCAAATAAGACCTGCTACATTACGCGTCTTGTCAGTTTCTGCGTTCAACAACTACAGTGCGGTTGCTTTGTATGACGTTTAATTTTAAAACGTCGCCCAACGCGTCATTCAAAATTCACGTGGTGCGTGGTGCGCGCGACGTCGAACGATAATGTGTTGACGGAAACGGAACAGATGCTGTACGTTCGACGTACTAACGGATCATCGGTCAGGCGTTACGCGACCGATAATACGCGACGCATCTTCCGTCAGATATGTTCCGACCCTAAGCCGGCAACTACGCTTGACTTATGGCTTGACTTATCTCATCTCTTGTATTTAGTAGTGATCTGTGATCTCTCGTCTCTGGCTCTGGTCTCTGGAGAGTCTGGTTCAAAGAAATATAATAGTCCGTTCACAGTTATTTTATCTCTAGCTGTTAGATTGGCCAACCTAGGCGTTGTGTTGCTATATTTAGTATATAATACTCCCATTTTAAATATACAGTATTGCTAAAAATGTACTTATTTTTTATTGCCTACGTGATCGTATTAAATATTTGGAAGTAATGTTTGTAACAAAAATTCTTGATATCGGCATGGCTATACGCATGTACATGTAGCGGCTAGCTACATAATACCCGCACAGCGCCATCTATCCAATAACGAGGTTACTACTACGACACAACTACGACTGCAACACCTAACAACGCGGGAAAAATTCAAACAATCCTGAACCGCGATATCAACTTTCGCGAGCCAAGCGGCATATATACAAGTTCAAAAAGTATGTCCGTCGACCTGCAGGCCACCAAGCACGACCACCCAGCTTGGTTAGAGGCTCCTCCCTCTAGTTGGAGGAACACCACACCTTTATCCTCCACATACATTTATTTTCTAACGAAATAACTAATTTGCTATGAAGATAATTTATAAGAATAAGAATAAATAGTAATATATTTTTTTCTATTTAATAAACAAAGGTAAACGCATCATAATTACGCCAATGTGAGGTTTTAATTATCAAATACAAAAACTGCAAATTTAATTTTCATATTTTTTTTAATAAGAATGATCCATGTGGACTGCCAATGTTATGATGATTCGTAACTGCGGTCAGATTCTCGGACTGCCATTGACGATTCGTAACTGCTGTCAGAGTCTGTATCAGACTCATAATTTAATTCTATTATGAACCTGTCCATTTCAGCATCCGTAGACCCATCTGTTTCACGAAGCTTGTCTTCAATATGGCGCACATGTTTGCATTCTTTTTGCCGGTCTTCTGCAGTGATAGATAGAAAAGCTTCTTCAGCTAAATTCACAATGTTGGTTGCGTCTTGTCCTACATTTTTGCTTGTGACTCGCCGTTTAGTGAGACTCCACATAAATTCAATTGCGTTTAGCTCGCAGTGGTATGGCGGTAATCTAACCACTTTGGCCCAAAGAGAATACAAATACAGTACTCGCCAAACTTTATGGCCGCTCCGAACCTAGCCGCATTGCGCTGCGCAGAACACAAAATCAGGTATCAGCGGGACGTATGCGGGGCGTGGAGGCAGGGCACGCCCGCGCGCGCTGTCTTCCACCCGCTAGCGTCCTCGCCTACCGCGCGTTAGTGTGAGTGTGCTACGTTCGTACACGACTCACATAATCGCTGATTTCTGACAGTATCGTCGCGATTAAAATAGTTTCGTAGTGTTACTTATTTATTGTTTCTCGTTGCTATCGTTGTTTCTTGTTGTTATTTGTACTGATATAGGTAGTTACCATTGTCATTGATCATGCCTTGTGGTCGTTTTAATGTTTTACGTCGCCAAACACGGAAAATAGTGTATGACGTATTAACGTTTATGAAGAAGGAAAGAAGTCTAGGCTTAAAAGTCCCTTCACCTAACTGAATTTACATTACTCGAATTTGATTGAATACGTAATTAAACAATATAATATAGCAAATCTAACAACGTAACTGAATATTTTAATTTTCAATAATTATTTTCTTGGTTATGACATGTCCACCCGACTGTACCATGCGCAAGTTCGTATTGATGGCTACATTCAGAGCGGCCATAAAGATTGGCGAGTACTGTACTATGCTTTGGCCATGAGCTTCAAGCATTTGATCAGTTTCTTAATATATTTTATATGCGACCACAGACTATTGTACGTATCACGTTAGTACAATATAGTCTGTGGTCGCAGACTATTAATAGTAGAGATCATCGAGGTAACATTAACACTAGAGTAGCAAACTCCTACAATTGACGTTCAAAATAGCGTGGTGACCATGGAAGAATAACTAAAGCATGGAATGAACGATATTTTTATGAACAAATTGAATATAGCTACACTCTTCACTCATATGACAAATTAGAGTTGCCAGAAGAAGGTGGCACTATGTTTGTCAGTTAGGGCTAAAGACAATTTGAACACAAATTTCGTAACTTTTTAATTTTTTAGTGATTGAGCAAATCCGCTATCGATATCGATCAAAGTTTCAATAATATAGGTTCAAAATCAAACAGACTTGTAAAAGTAAGTATGTACATGTTATATATTCCGTAAGTTTGTGTCCACAGCAGTCAGAACGCTAGTTACATACATTTTATCCCCGAAGTGGTAGGCAGAGGTGTATTTCTACACCCACTTTTCGCCTGATATACTTTAGTCCCACGTAATAAGGGGCGAGCCTATTGCCGTACCGGGCACATTTCCAGACTCCGTGCTGCTACTGAGATTTTCGTGACAGATAAACCCAATAACACTGCCCGACCCAGGAATCGAACCCGGGACCTCCCGATCCCACGCGCACATTTATGCCGCGACCAACGAGGCAGTCGTATAGGGTTTGATGTCGAGTTTTCCGTCTATACGCAAAGATGGTATTTGCTACGTGTTATCCCTTAGTCGCCTCTTACGACACCCACGGGAAGATAGGGGGTGGTGACACTTGTATTCTATGCCGTCAACCACACGGCGAGTTACAGAACGCTAGTTAATGGATAGTATTTATATAATTATTACACAAACTTGCATTTTTAAACGGAATCTATATTTTTTTGTTTCAAATGGGTACTCAGTAGCACATAATAATGAAGCGTCACAGCATTTTTTTTAACTTCAAGCTAATCTCACTTGTTTTGTCACCAGCCGCGCGTGAAAGGTATTTTTTAATAACACTGTCATTTTTCACGTGATCTAAAATTATCAAATCCTTCTTCACGATATTTTCGTTTTGCAAACTATCAAGTATATATGGGCGCAAATTAATATATAATGATTATATTGTTACGAAAATGTTAATAATATTTAAGATTGATATTTAAATAACTATTTGTGAACACAGAACTGAGAACTTCACTACTTTAGAATATTAGACACTGTATTGACTGCTTCACTGGTGTATAAATATTGGGTATTTAATTTATCGCTTAATAATTAAGATAACTCCAGAAACTTTCAACAAAGTAAAATCAATTAGTATTAAATAACATTATTCTGATACTTTTATGTTAACGGTAATAAATAAACTGCGCTTATATTTACATCCTGTTGATAGCGCCATCTGTTGCGAATGTTGTAAAGCAGCGTTTGATTATTACAATAGATTTGTTATTCGTATAAAATAAATCATATGGTGTTGTGCAATATTCATAACAATATTAATGTTGATTTTTAATAATTAATTGTACAGTAATTTCAATTATACATATGTTGAAAAGGAAGTGGCAGTTGTTAACATTAAGTGTAATGACGGTTAGTTTATAAAAATGATTGTAGGTCACATTTTAATTCAATTCTGTGCTAGAAATCGTCTGAAAATAAACCATGTAATATTACGTGAGTCTTTTTATTATAATGGAGTCTGGACTGGACGCGATAACCCTGGCGTATCGCCGACATATACGTGAATTCTTAGCAATGTTCTTTTTCATCAGCCGTTTAGAACGTTGTCTTAAATAGGTAATTAATTTTTAACAAACGCCTTTTAACAAGCTGCTCAAGGTGAAAAACTTATTTTTGTAGTTTTTCTATTGTACGTAAGTGTTTAGCGCACACGATTTTCATCGCTTCTGTACCTACTGGCGGAGAAATTGCTGCCGCCGGCGCTGTCACCTCAGTGCAGAACTAAACTGCACAAATAAACATCGAAATCGCTTGTCGCTTAGCGTGTCGTGGCTTTTCGTGGCAACAGTGTAACTGCAGGTAGCTGGCTGAATATTGTTTATAACATACATACATAGGCTCACGCCTGTTTCCCCGAAGGGGCAGACAGGGGCATATTAAACGCCCACTTTTTGCCAGACTTTCGATCCCACGTAATAGGTTGCGAGCCCAATGTTTTGTTTGCCAGAGCCTCATCCGTTGATAAGCAGGTACACCACTTGTAGGTGAGGTTGGCTTGGGACCCTACGTTCTTGGTGGGAACCCTATGCACTGATAATAAAATTGTAGAAAATATTAAAATTAAATTATTCCTTTGGTCGAGACATCGAATGGAGCCCAAGATCCGACTCCTGTTTGGCGCTGCTACCCTAATAATAGTAAAAGCAAGTAATTATTTAAACACTCACACTGATACGTTTAGAATGGAGGAGTAATGTTGGCACAGAATTTTCTTTTAGTCTGCGCCATCTGTCATTACTATAAAAACATTCCGCAGTAAAATGCTTGGAACAAATTCTATGGTGCTTTCTAGGCACCCAATTTTCTCCACGACATACTGCAGCAATCCACTTATTTTATAAATCTTTATCACGTGCACAAAGAATCTAAAAAATAACGAGATAAAAATATACGGTGGATAGACATATCGATAAGATTTCTTACAACACTTGAAAAGTCGATATAAATATTATACGGCTAAATTCAAAATCATGATAGAACTGTCATAAAAGATGAATCACTAAAGTTATATAATTTGATGGCATTAAATTGTCTAAATTGTATCTTACACGTCAGTTGACTGTGTTCAATTTTTCAGTACTAGGGCTACCTCTATGTATTATATATCCAATCTCTTTGGTGGTGACCAGCCAAGATAGAAGACGTAGCTTTGAAACCAATAAGCATCTTAGCAAAAACCTATATTCATCTCTTTTGTACTCGTTAAAAGCAAGTTCCATAATGTCAATTTAAAAGTGATGACAATTGACCTTTCATCGAGAAATGCGGTGTTCTCCCGTTGAACAATATTTTCCCATTTTTTTATTAATTAGTATTACTTAACAGAAGGTTGTGATTATGGGTATGTTTAATTTATTGTATGTATATTAATATGTGGGAATGTTTATTTGTTACCTCGTTGCTACTTATATATTTATAAGCAGTTTCAGTAAATCCAGTATTGAACTGCTTACAATTACTTTAAATGATAACAAACTATACCTAATTATTGAGCTTCATAATATCTCAAGTGTATTTACACATACATACATACATAAACTCACGCCTGTTTCCCCGAAGGGGTAGGCAGAGGCATATTAAACGCCCACGTTTCGCCAGTGTTTTGATCCCACGTAATAGGTGGCGAGCCTATTGTCGCTTATCGGGATATTTTGTTTGCCAGAGCCTCGTCCGTTAATCGGCAGGTGCACCACTTGCAGGTGAGGTTGACTTGGCTTGATGGGAACCCTATGCACCCAGCGTATTTATTATTACAATACTACTGCTACATTAGTATTAAGGAAAGTGGTAATAGTCAGCTGAAAATTGGTTCAAAACATGAATGAAATCTATAAAAATCTTCCACGAACCGACCACTGGAAAAAAAAAATCTCAAACACAGGTTCATCGCGATTTTCAGCAAATCGGTAAGTTTTATCATAAATTTATTATAACAGGAAGCCTAGGTCTAAGCGACCAATAGTGGCCCTTAGATGCCGGTGATGCCAATCGAGGCATCACTTACGCGTTGCCAGTCCTTAAATACTAAGGCGAAGAAAAAGGTTTCTTGGCCGCCTTTACTCAAATACCCTTCCCCTATTGTCTGAACGAAACCTAACAGCATAAATATTGTTACTTTACGTATATTTTCTGTGAGAGGGTGGTACTACCCCAGCTGGTCCAAGCTGTAATCAGCGTAGTTCTACCACTCTATAACTATACTACCACTCTACTCCTAAACCTTAGGACGTTTCGCACTCCGGGCTATACAATAGCATGTATTCATATATGTGCTATTGAAAAGGCGTTTTTAGACATTTTGATAGAAAATAAAAGCAAAATGAAAAATCCACATAAAACATTGTTGTAATTAATTAAACAGTAATACAAAATAATTAAACGGGTCTTAATCGCGCAAACTTCTTATTTAAGGTATAAATACATAATTGTTTCTTCGAGAGACTGATGACAGCTCAGCGCCGTCTTGTGGAAGTGCGGATATCGGCACCTACCCTCACCTGGTTTTTATTTATGTTCGCAATGTCAGTCTTTCGACACATTACACTAATGACGTATACACACTGTTGAGTGTTGTCACTGCGGCAGTGTTCACATTTGCTGATGACTGGTTTCCAAGTAGCCGAGTAATCTATATCCATCCTCCCGGTTGAAATTGTTATATTGCCCGCTTCACATAATATCCTGGAGTAAAACTCCCACAAAAGTGGGAGATCCAAAATTTTATTACTTGGTATCATTGTAAATAAAAACGATTATTTGCCATTTTCTTTGTCATTTTCAACCAAATATCGTGAAAAACAATGATGAATACATGGGGAATGATATGCCGCACTTTTTAAATTATTTTCTTTACGAGAATTGCAAGATGTCACAACGCATTTGCTCATTTCAAGTTCGGATTATTTTCGTGTGCGGCAAATTTGACACAACAACATTGTTGTTACAGTATTAGGTCCAGACCCATAATAAACGGCAACACATCTCAGCGCTGTTTGCTTATCTAGTTGTAAGTAATAGATCAATGGTAGAGATACATCATCCTAGATTAATAGCTAGTAATAGGCTTAGGGATACTAAGTACCACTAAGTACCTATAGGGCCGTGAAAGCTCCCTACATGGGTAAATTTCATATAAATCAGCGCCATCTACCCATGATTATAAGAACTAAAGAAAAAAGAATGACTTATATACCTAGAAATATCTGTAGCGATAACTGAACGGTAATTTCGCAAAATCGTTAAGAACTTAACTTTTTTAACTTTTAAACTATTGATTACTGATAAACTGATATAAATAATAGTTACAGGTAGCACGCCATTGCGCAATGTTGATGTTGTGCATGTACTGTTAGAGAGAGATGCAGGGGGCCTATCTTTAACACACCTGTAGCGTTCTCTCTCGCACCGACGGACACGACACAGTATTGAGTTAGGTACTGTTCTGCCATGATCTGGACCAGTATATCTGTATAATCTATGATCTGGACAAAGAAAATCCATTCAAGTGTGCACACTATCGGACGTCTGTCGCGGACGTGACCTTGAGCGTTCAGACCATAGAGATATAAAGGATAGAGTGGCAGAACAGTACCTAACTCAATACTGTGTCGTGTCCTTGGTCGTGTCCGTCGGTGCGAGAGAGAACGCAACATTAAAGGCCCCATGAAGGTATAGATAAACATGGAGGCCACAGCTGGAACAAAGCCTTGAGTCAAATACCTACATTTCTCTATCTCACTCTCTGTGGTCTGACCTCTCATTTTAGCGTGGATTTAGTATTGCTATCTTCTTATTAAAATCTCCGAGTAAGCTCTTAAAAAGAGCCGACATATTAAGCAAATCAGAAGTTTACACGGTCAATTAATGTGTATTTAAATCAAGAGTTGAAATCCAATCACTTGTTAAAACTCCCAATATTGTAGGTCTCGAACGCTTATAATCATGGTTGGCGAGACAGTGAAATAAAATCCCATTTCCTAAGGATTTGGTAATGTGGCAACATTGGCCACCATATGTCAAGTAAATCTTGTCAATATGGCAGTGGTTGGTTGAAAAGAGATGGTATGACCACAGTGAGCGAGATAGCGATACATCATTTGAGCTTCAAGTAGGTATTCGGAGTGCGGTCTCCATGTTTATCTATAACTTCATGAAAGGCCCCCTGCATCTCTTTCTAACAATACATGCACAACATCAACATTACGCAGTGGCGTGCTACCTGTAACTATTATTTATATCAGTTTATCAGTAATCAATAGTTTAAAAATATTATATAACCCCTCACCTGATACGGTCGCGGCGGCTATGTTGCCGTAATTTGATCGCCGAATTGAGACGCGCCGCGGCGCGATTTGAGTGGGTCACATAT
Source organism: Euclidia mi (assembly GCA_944739405.2). Classification (NCBI taxonomy): domain Eukaryota; kingdom Metazoa; phylum Arthropoda; class Insecta; order Lepidoptera; family Erebidae; genus Euclidia; species Euclidia mi. Next base: position 29,207,856 of record OX123198.2, on the reverse strand, counting down.
TTAGCATTTTATGGCCTTTCTGTTTATAAATACCTGACACATTGTATATTGATGGAATCCTTGATAAATTATCTACAATGTTACAGTACAACGGTAACATTATATCGTACTGTGACCGAACTGTATTCAAGAGAAAAATAAAAATGTAATGAAATTGGGTAAATTCTGACTTTCTGATGAAATATATAAAAAAATAAACAACTTGTAGTTTTCTCTTTCCTTTTTATTTAACCTGCTATTATAAAGGAATAAGCATATTGAAAAACATTTACACCTTTTCATAATAATATCTAACGTAAATCAACAAATTCCATAAGCGGTTTTTGTCGTTTTCATACCGTACGCGTCAAACTGCATAAAAATGTCTGAACTTTGCACCTTCACTTTGTTCAACGTATTTCATTAAACTCATGAGATATATATATATTTAGAAAGCTTGTTTGATGGTTAAAAGAATCACAATACATTTAGGCGACAGAATTGCATTGATTTTAAACAAAAGGTAAATTAACAAGACCCTCGTTTTAGGCGGTCCAAAGCAAGTGAGAGAGTAGTCCGCCGGTGGGAGAGAGAACGCAACAGTTAAAGGCCCTCTGCATCTCTCTCTAACAGTACATGCACACTACAAACGCGCGTCGACAGCGGGTTTAAAAAACGTGGTTTGCACAGGCCCTTAGGTTTAGAAAAATATTTTCTTTTGGTTGGGTTGACTAACTACGACGAGTCCGTGTTGTTTTCTTGTTGCCGAATATAAAATCATAGTAGGATTTTTCGTTTACTTGCACTAAAATGGAAAATACTAAGTAGTAATAGTGAGAGCGATAATGGCAGCGACACTGGAACAATTTTGCAATTTCTTTACTTTGTCTGTTAATTTGGCTTTAGGTTATTCCATCTAAGTAATCATCTATAAAAATGTCCGTAGATCTACGGATTTTTAGAGAGGCAGTCTACGGACATCTACGGATCTTTGGGCGTAGACCTACGGATTTTAAAAAAATGGATCTGGCAACACTGTGTTATATAGTTTATTTTATTATCTATGGCTTGACTAATGAATACATTGGTGCATGTCAGGAGGTTCTGATAAATTATTCAATTTATATTCGATCAAACCATAGAATCTCCGTTTACGATTGTGTTTAGTTGTATAAGTGGTGTCTTCTTGTCATGAAAGAATAATGGATAAGATTCCGAGGACACACGAAGGTAAGACCCCTGTTTTCCTGGGCACGCCAGCCATATTTTGTACTAGTCGACCAAGCCAACTAGACGAATGTCAACGTGACAAAATTCAACATAATTCAATAATTATAATCCAGAAATTCCTAGTACCGATTGCAGGCGCATTGTACGTTCACACGCCGCGTTCGCACGTTACGATAAATAATTTCTGGATTATAATTGATGAATTATGTTGAATTTTGTCACGTTGACATTCGTCTAGTTGGCTTGGTCGACTAGTAAATAGCCTATTTTCGTAATCCACATTCCCACATCATTTATTGCACTATTCCTTATCTGCATTGATTTTTACAGTTCAGTATTAGCCTATAATTATAGATTTCGTAATAAGTTTTGTAGTCACATTTTTTACTAAGAGCGGTGAAAATCCTAATACCTATTGATTACCACGCCTTGTACTATGTCAGTAGCTTTTGTATACAAAATTGTTTCTGATCGTCGATATCTTACATTTTTCTAATGAATATCTTACAGCAATTTCATAATATTATGTTGTAAGTACGTAATTTTCCTCATATTTATACATTAAGTTCAGCTTTTCTGTAGCCAAGTCTAAAAGACTTTCTTAGACAAATGAAAAAAATAAAAAATTAGTGATATTTTGTTGCTTTAGGTAATATTTGTGCCTATTTATAATTTTATCTGTCATCTATCTCTGTCAAGTGACTCCATTCATCATCATAATTATTATGTTAAAAAAATCTGGGATTCCACAGGGACTCCTTCAAAACATGTGTATATTTAATTTTTTTTTTTTAAGTTTTTTAACAACTCATATGTAATTATTCTAAACACTTACTGGAATCTTCATGTGCATGATTAGTTATTTATTGAGGTGAGATAGAATAATAAAATCTAAGCTTGTGAATCTTAATATGAGACATAAACACAAGACACCCAAATATGTTTCACACAATACTTGAAACACTGCTCTTGCCATGTATCAAGTTTTATCCATCCATAATAATAGTATGGGGAAAATATGATCAATGTATATCACATATTGACGGTTGAAAGGCTAATTGGTACAAGTGAAATTTTTTGCAATATTGAGTTATATACATATTCGGAATCAGCAAATTTTTCTCCGTCGTTTGAGTCAGGTTTCAATTCTTTTTTTACTACTTTTATGGAACTTAGCACCTACAGCAAAACAGGCATCATTTCTCAGCTCATTGATCTATACGACACAAAATTAGACAAATTTGAGGACTCGATGACTTAGGCTATTTTGATTTTTCGAACTTTTATAACGAGTGTTGATTAAGGCATTTGGCTTTTTCGCCGTAGTTGTGGTTTTGTCGTTTGGCCTATTTTGCATTAAACCAAAACAATAAGCTGTGTCATTTGGCCCATTTTGCATTCAACTACATTAAAATCTTATGGATGTAGTTGAATGAGGGCCTAAGCTTCAATTTTCTGTCTACTAATAATCTAGTAAGGGGTCACATTGTTTCATCCTGCAGTCTCTCTAATGGGACATCTGCATCAAACTACTTCACTCTGGTGTAACACCATCATCTTGCTAACAATCATTGTGCTTATTCAACTGTTAGTTGACATGGCCCTTAATTCATTTTCACTTGTATTGTTTTATTCTAAGTTAATGCTTGAGCCAGTCTCTGTCAGTTATTTTTTTTACGGCAGGCATTTGAACCATTTTGCCTTTCTCAAAAGAATACTAAATTTGATGCATTTTGGGCTAACCAACATAAAATTTACAAAATAATACATAATTAACAACAGTTATAGCTTAAAAAGAATCCTTACTTAATTAGGGATATACTGTATAAAAAATAAAAGTCTATTAAATAGTTGTTTTTGTATGATTTTTTCCAGAAAAAAAAGTAATCTATCCTCCTGCAAGTTTTACTAAATGTTGCTTAGATCAATTAGCCTTTCAACCGTTGATATATACCAATATATAAAAGGAAGTCTGTTGAATCCTGTCTGTCTGTATGAATGTGACCAACTAAGAAACTACCTATCAGATTTTTGTATGGTTTTAAATAATGAATAGTGTTATTCCTGAGGAAGTTTTAGGTGTACAATATAGTTGTATTTAATATGCTTTGTTACAAAGCTATTGGAAGTAGTGAAATAGTGATAACCAGTTGCAAATTATAAGCACATTTTTGTAATAAAAGGTTGCTCTTAATTACTTAATGAGTATGTAATCAATTCAGTGTACTCTATATTATACAGTCCATGACTGTATAATATAGAGTAGTATTTCTAGATTAAGTACATATTCTATAAGTGTAAAAATATGAATTTTAATATTTACTCTGAATATAGTTCACATGAAATATTATGATAGTGTGATGGCATAGTCCTGCTGCTTATCATTGAGTTATTAAATTATTTTGTTCATTATCGGAATTGGTGGCTTTATAGGATTCCATGGTTCCATTACCTTCAAATTTAAAATATTATAATGAATAGGATTCCATGTTAATTTTGAATTATTTTTGTTTCAGCTATTGAAGCTCAAATCCGAGAAATACAATCAAAGAAAAGCGAACTACCAGAAAATGGAGCTAAAGCCAAAGGTGTAGCTCTGGGGGACACATATTATGACAGTGATATTTATGACAATGCAGGGCAGGGCGGCAAGAACAGATATGATGGATACGTGACTTCAATTGCTGCAAATGATGAAGTTGAAGATGATGACGTTGAGAATGTTCCAATCACACAAAAGCGGTCTGGATACACTGCTCCTGCTTCTCTCTTGAATGATATAGCACAGGTACCAACATTCATTTCACAAGTATTTCACAAGAGTTGTAATTTTATTTGTTATATTAGTACTGCAATAGTATTTTATGTTTACATAGAAATAACTGATGCACTAATCTCCAACTACAAAAGAGGAGATAAGACTAGAGATATGAAGAAAAAGCCAGGATTTTCTTGATACGCAGATGTTTTGGTTATAATTATATTTTACATTCTCTTTGTATACATTCATGATTTCAGAGTGACAAGGACTATGATCCATTTGCTGATAAAAGACGACCAACTATTGCAGACAGGGAAGATGAATACCGCCAGAAAAGGCGTAGGATGATTATATCGCCAGAACGTTCTGATCCCTTTGCTGAAGGTTAGTATATTTGACTTGACTTATCATGCCATGTTTTTGCTTTGTTCACTGTCTTGTCATCTTGACAATATGGGTTACTATTCTGACTGGTCCATCAGATCTGCTCACAAAACGTCAAAGTATTAAAAAAATATTATGCACCAGAAATTTTAATAACCTTCTTTATTCCATTTTGTTTTCAGGTGGTAAAACACCAGATGTGGGTTCCAGAACCTACACCGAAATTATGAAAGAACAGTACCTGCGTGCAGAAGAAACAGAAGTAAGTATAAATCTGTTTTTAAATCTATGCTATTAAATTGGTAGTAATTACGTATACTAACAAAAAAGAACATTACAGTTAAGAAAGAAGTTGCTGGAGCGTGCCAGAGAAGGCACTTTGAAACCAGTTGCCCAGTCAAATGGAGAAGCTGCTAAACCACCAGCTAAGCGCAAAGGCCGTTGGGATCAAAGTTCAGAAGAAACACCTGTAGCCAAAAAGCCCATATCGGCCACACCAAGCTCACAGGCTACACCATCCTGGGATCAAGAGGTATGTTGTGCTTTTATTTTATACTTGTGTCAATACCTAATTTAATTCAGCTGGTTAAAAAGAGTCATTAATTTTTGTCTCGTGTGGAATTAATATTTAACAATTTTCAAGAAATCACTTTAATCATTAATAGCTGGATTATTTTCTAAAATGGAGATAAATATATTTCATACCAACCCTGTTGCTGTAACAAGTTCAGAACCGCAGGTTCGCTGAAAATGATCGCCAGAAACGATAATATTTCGATAATAATTATTTAATCATATAACATGAAAAGTAGAAGACAATAATCAAAGTAAACGTTAATTTTGGCTAAAATAATATATTTAATGTTATATTTGTTTGCAATTTTTGTATTATAGAGAGGTGCATGGGAAGAAACACCAAGTGCTCCGGGGCGTGGCGGCGAAACCCCGGGCGCTACACCGTCCGCCCGCGTGTGGGACGCGACACCGGGACACATCACCCCCGGCCACGCCACTCCCGGCAGAGACACTCCGGCCCAGCATGCGTCCCGCCGAAACCGCTGGGACGAGACCCCCAAAACTGACAGAGGTAACATATTGCTATTAGAATTTTATGATTTTAAGTATACGTACAGTGGCGTGCCATTGGAGAGGCCTGTGTCCGTGGACTATGGCAGGCTGATGATGATGAAGAAGCATACATACCATTATTTTTATTAGCATGTATAGAAAATAACTACTTTATCTCATATTTTATATAACCGTAACTCTATAGTGCATAGTTGAGAACAGTACTATGCAGTATGCAGGTCCTAGGCTAACCATATTGTGACGGATGCCAGAACTCGAACCTTAGCTGGTCCGCCACAGTGCGCTGGTGGTGTGTAACTGTAGACTTAGAGTGTTCCTACGACGACTGTGTTCTGTGTGCGTGAACTGTATGGCTTCTAACTATCGAAGCTTCAGAAATAAAACATCATCTTCAAGGAGAGCGATGCTGTTCAGGTATTCGGTGCTGGATGGTTACATATGGTTACTGACGGTTACTCAGTTACAAATGATGGTGGTTGGGATGCCAACGATTGTGTCGCTTACGTACCTACCTCGGAACTTTACCTTTACGAGAACCACCGCACCGAACGCGTGCACAACAAAATATTTATTTTGCAAAACATACACGACGTATCATGGCGGGTCTGAAGCTCGCACAGAAGGCTGCGCAATAATCCTTTTTAGGAACTACGCGGGGTCATGAAGCGGGGTACGCCGGGCGGTAGTCTAGGCCAGTGATGTAAATACTATGTATTTAAATACAAATTAATACTTTATTCAAACATAAATTGTAGTCAATTAGTTTTATAATTGATTTTGATTTCATTTATGTTTGTTATAATCAACATTTTATAAGGTATAAAATAAAAAAGATTTATTAAACCGAGCAATATAGTGAGATTTTGTTTTTAATACAAAAACAGATCTAATAAAATGTCTCGGTTTAAAGACCAGATTTACTTATATCAGTTATCTATTAACAATGACATAAATGAGCAGAGTTGTAACACATTTAAAATCTTTATATTTAATTGAATACATATATATTTTTCTAATTAATTTTATTCGATATCAATAAATACCGATTAAATTGAGCGTCAAACACGTACATTGGACACCCCTTTTTTACTTTTGAAGTTTTCGGTGCGATATAATGTGTCTCTGTCACACCTTAGTATTCGTGTTACTATCTCTGTCTTGACTAGTCTGGAGTAAAGACGATAACAAAAGTATTAATAGTCCATTGAAAAGTTACATATCTTAGCCTAGATACATAGATAGGTCTTAAAAAGTTATATCTAATGGTATACAATACATAAACCTATCAGCTGTTTGCATCACGAAGTTATTAGCGAAAAACTATCTAAATATGTGGTCACACAGGGGTCCACCCACGATATTTTCTATAAAAACTATTACATAAATATTCAAAATAAATATATAACTTTGGTGGATCCGTGTGTGCGAGTATATGGAGCATATAAAGATCATGAAAATATCTTTATCCATTACGAAGGTATTACAGTATAACCTATCATTCACAAATTAAATTACAAACTATCTAAGATAAATACGAACCTACATAAACAAAGTTTATGATAAACATGAGAATGCTTATTATTGCTATTACTTCGACTATATAAACCAATAACTAGTAATAAGAACGGCAGCGACGGGGTTTCAGCTCAAATGCTTCGGAACATGGGAAGTGAGGGAATTAAGATAATGCACACCATATGCCAAAAAGTATGGCGAACTGGCCAGTGGCCGGAAGACTGGACCGAATCCACGGTGGTCCCTCTGCACAAGAAGGGTTCGACACGTAAATGTGAGAATTACCGCACCATTTCGCTCATCTCATTCGAGGATGCGTTCGAGGATTGACGCATTCGAAATGTGGTGCTGGCGCAAGATGCTCCGTATATCTTGGACAGAACGCCGGACAAATGAGTCAATTCTCAAGGAATTGCATATAGAAAAGCGCCTCTCTACCATATGCCGGGAGAGAGTCCTTAAGTTTTTCGGACACACAGTCAGGAGAGACCCAGATTGTCTCGAAAGACTCCTAATTACTGGCGCGGTGGAAGGGAAAAGAAGCAGAGGACGCTCGCCGACGAGATGGACGGATACGACTCAGGAAGCCACCGGAACCACCCTGCAGTCAGCCGTCCAGTTGGCTCAGGATCGGGTGGCCTGGAGAACGATGGTGGCGAGACACCATAATCACGTCCCTCAGTCATGAGGAAACGATCCAGAAGAAGAAGAAGAAGTAATAAGAAAGCATTTCGATATTATTTCAACCCTATTCGAAGCTAAAAAACACATTATATAAAACTATAAATGAACTATGTAAACAAAACGGCTATTTATCAACTATCAGTTCTTATCTAATGCAACTGATGATTGATAACACACTATAAGGTCCATTAACCTCCGTTCCTATTGTTAGCACACGTATAATTTTAATGTTTATGCACTATACGACACTTCTTATTATCGATTCGCGAAATTTCACTGTTCTATTGTTCTTTTTGCACTTTGACGCGTCCGGGATCGAACTCGGTATACCGCACGATAGGTCGGCACTATTTTCTCACGATTTTCACTCGCGGTTTTGAATAGACTATTCACTGACACTATTTTTAATGTTTGTCGTGGACACATATATTTTCGCAGTATACAGGGTGGCGCTACCATAGGGGCACTTTTTGAACAGAGGCATAGCGTCCAACATTCTGAAGCCTTGTACCAAAAATCAATTAAATCGGTGCAGTAGTTTAGCCACAATATCGATTTTAAGTTCCGCAATTTTTGCACATGCTTTGAATTCCACACAGCTGATACAAAACGGTCAACGACCCTACATTGCGCGCCGCGACTCACTACGATGCGGGCGCCGACTCGACGCCGCGCGAGGATTCCCGCATATCTTCGAGGACGCGCGAATGTTTTTTTTTTTCAGGTTCAAGCATTTATGCACTTTATTGTAAAAAAATATAGTTTATTTTCAAGTGCGTTAATAAAATCCGTTTTATCTGCGCTGAGCCTAACTTCGGATGACGTCGAGGCGTCGCGTCGGAGCGAGTCGGGGCGTGCAATGTAGGATTGTTGACCGTTTTGTATCAGCTGTGTGGAATTCAAAGCATGTGCAAAAATTGCGGAACTTAAAATCGATATTGTGGCTAAACTACTGCACCGATTTAATTGATTTTTGGTACAAGGCTTCAGAATGTTGTACGCTATGCCTCTGTTCAAAAAGTGCCCCTATGGTAGCGCCAACCTGTATAAAATCTGGCGCTCACTAGTCCAATACCGTTCACTCTCATTGCTGTATCCGTACCAATATGCTCCGACTTTCTCTACGACGTTCGCTTCTGCAACAGGGCAGCGAAATTGTTCGAGATGTTAGACAAAGAATCAACTCGGGATGGATGAAATGATGACAGGCCTCGGACACAATAAGCCACACTAAAATGCCTTTGTAATTAAGGGGACTACAAGAGCTAAACGCCAGTTTTATAATGCTTTAAAGTATATGATTCAATGCAATTAACACAATCAGAAAAATATATGATATTCTTCAGGATATAATCTAGTTAAGTACTGTGTTGAAAACATAATACAATTAACTTTAATCGATAGAAAAAAATCACAAAGATACCTCTAAAAAAATATTTTAACGCGTAAAAACCATATTAAAATACATACAATCATTCTGATTTTTTGACAAATTATTTAACAAGCAATATACTAACGAAATACAGTTTTATTTTTTTAATCCAATCAATACATTTTCTGTAATTAATTTATTTCATGTTTTTTTTAAGTTCTGAACGTCCCGTCGTCTTCGCGCTTCTCTTTCTTATGTATACAATCCGACAGTGACAGCAACAGCTCAACTCAGTAGCTGTACTCGGCGCCTTAAAGAGACGCATGTATAAGGCGGTTACAGGGACTGTCGTATTATATGGAGCTGAATGTAGAGCTTATAACATGATTGATGTATTACAATTACGTGTGGCAGAGATGACAATGTTGCGATGGATGTTTGGAATGACGAGAATGGATAAAATTAGAAAATAATACGTAAGAGGTAGTCTAAAGGTGGCGCCCATAGAAGAGAAAGTGAGGGGAACTCATTTGACTTGGAATAGACATCTTATGTGAAGATATCATAATATGTATGTAAATAAGCAAGTGATGAATATGAAGGTAGTAGGACAGAAAGAGCGAAAGATTCCAAGGAAAAGATGACTGGACTGTGTAAGAATGGATATGAAAGAGCGGATGAAGAGAAGTATAAAAACGAAGAACGTACTGCGCCAACCCCAAATAGATTGGGACGAGCAAGAGAATGATAATGGTGTTAGCGTAGCGACACACCGACCTGCTGAAACTTCAGCGTCGAAGTTTTAGCATTATGTATTGTGTCGGCGGCAGATAACATTCGGTCGCGTACCGTTACGCGCGATGTGACGCTCGACGTAAGGTTCGGCGCAATTTTAGCTGATAGCTATCTTCCTCTATAGTCAGAGAGCTGGCATCAATTTTGAGTAGGTATACCCAAAATTTTTCCAGCTCTCCTACTATACTAGGTAAAGAGCAAAATCATGCATTTTAGAAACTATGATGTACAGAGATCATTCATCGTTTTAAAGCATAGGCCTTAAAACGATGAATGGTTCAGAACTTCAGATCTAAGTATTGAACTATTCATTATTTTTCCCAGTCTGTTTCTGTTCTCGGCAGTTAGGCAATCTATTTACTATCATGTTTTCGTGTATGTGCATCTCCATATGTGTGTATACAGCTCAATTATTCTCGATATGATGTAAGCTAAGCCCTTTAGCAACCAACACAGTCGTGTTATAAAGAGTTTTAAACAAGCAAATTTTTCTCCAACAGAAACCCCTGGACATAACAGTGGGTGGGCTGAAACGCCGCGCACAGACCGCGGCACGGGCGTGGACACGATCCAAGAGACGCCGACGCCGGGCACGAAGCGGCGCTCGCGCTGGGACGAGACGCCGGGCGCCACGCCGGCCGCGGCCACGCCCACGCCCTCGCACGCCACGCCCACGCACGCCACGCCCTCGCACGCCACGCCCTCGCACTCCACGCCCACGCCGCATACCCCCATGTTCACCCCAGGCGGCGTAAGTTATATTTTACTCTGAAAGTCTTCATTAAAACATTTTTTTAAGACACACATTAAGTCCTTTTTACATTCACTAATACAATAAAATATCACTAACAATGTGTTTTGTTTTTGCAGTCTACACCAGTAGGCATCAAAGCTATGGCGATGGCTACTCCGACGCCCGGACACGTTGCTGCGATGACTCCGGAACAGCTGCAGGCCTACCGCTGGGAGAAAGAAATAGACGAAAGAAACCGTCCATACACTGACGAAGAACTAGATTCCATGTTCCCACCTGGGTACAAGGTTTTACCGCCCCCTGCCGGTATGTACTCGTTGATATGGGACTTAATACGTTAAATTGCTAAGTTACAATTATATTTTTAAGGGTGAACACCATAGTTATTAATAATCACTTTAGTTTCAGGACACATGTATTAAACAAAGTCAACACCATGTGGAATTGTGTCATCGTAACTAAATGTAAAAATACATGTGTTGTCGAGTTTACAATAATAGAATGAAATACTCTACTACATTTAATACTTAATTTTTCTTTCAGATGAATGATGACAATATGGTTTACAGTCTCATGCCGTTGGATAAACTACCAGATTAAGCTTAAAATTTTGTCAGTTGCTGATCGAGTACTACGTTATTATGCATGCTTACAATAAAATTGATAGTATTCACAGCGGCGCGCGACTGTAACACGTTGTTCACTTGATGCATTGTTACCCAGGTTATGTCCCGATTCGGACCCCGGCCCGAAAGCTGACAGCAACTCCTACTCCACTGGGTGGTACCCCTATCGGCTTTTTCATGCAGACGGAGGAACTGGGAGGCTCGGCAGCCGCGGCCGCGAGGCTCCTCGACCCGCAGCCCAAGGGTAGCCAGCAACTGCCCTTTATGAAACCTGAAGACGCTCAGTACTTTGATAAACTACTCATTGACGTCGACGAGGACACTCTGTCGCCCGACGAACTCAAAGAGAGGAAGATTATGAAACTGCTGTTAAAGATCAAGGCATGTATAACACCGTAAAAACTTTTTTTAAAGTGCCTTAGTTGAACATAATATTTCATAAATTATTTTGATTTCAGAATGGTACCCCACCTATGTGTAAAGCTGCACTTCGTCAAATAACGGATAAGGCACGTGAATTCGGCGCGGGGCCTCTGTTTAACCAGATCCTTCCACTACTCATGAGTCCCACACTGGAAGACCAGGAGAGACATTTACTTGTAAAAGTCATTGACAGAATTTTATACAAATTAGATGACTTGGTTCGTCCCTATGTGCATAAGGTATGTCAATTAAGAAATTATCTTTTATTATTATTATGTTATATTTCTATTTAATACTTGGTTATACTGATTACAAACTTCTTATTTGGCAGATATTGGTCGTCATTGAACCTCTATTGATTGACGAGGATTACTATGCTCGCGTCGAAGGTCGTGAAATTATCTCTAATTTGGCGAAAGCGGCAGGACTTGCCACGATGATCTCAACGATGAGGCCTGATATTGACAACATAGACGAGTACGTCCGAAACACTACTGCCAGGGCCTTTGCTGTTGTCGCATCCGCCTTAGGTAAGTGCAACGTAGTCCTATGCAACATACACACCTTATCCATTCTGCGCACTATAAATGATGTAAAAAAAGAATTGGTATCTAAAATATTTTTTTATTCCAGGTATTCCATCTCTATTACCATTCTTGAAGGCTGTGTGCAGATCAAAGAAATCGTGGCAGGCCAGGCACACTGGTATTAAGATTGTCCAACAAATAGCTATCCTTATGGGGTGTGCAATTCTACCTCACCTGAAGTCTTTAGTGGAGATTATTGAACATGGTAAGTCTACTTTTAATTTCTGTTGTTGTTTATATTTTACTTTATAGTAACAGAAGGTAGAGTTCTGAGTTGACTATTTTTTTAATTATTCCCAGGTTTGGTAGACGAACAGCAAAAAGTACGCACAATTACCGCCTTAGCGAGCGCAGCTCTGGCTGAAGCTGCTACACCGTACGGTATTGAATCGTTCGATTCCGTGCTCAAACCCTTGTGGAAGGGTATCAGGACCCACCGTGGTAAAGGGCTAGCTGCCTTCCTCAAAGCCATCGGTTACCTCATCCCGCTCATGGACGCCGAATACGCCAACTATTATACTCGTGAAGTGATGCTCATTCTTATACGTGAGTTCCAGTCGCCTGATGAGGAAATGAAAAAGATTGTGTTGAAGGTAAGTGTCATATTGTTTTCACAGTCGATTTTTAAAAACAGTGTCGTTTGAATTTCGGTGTGCTTCTTTGCGTCTGTATTTTGATATTTCAAAACTCATACAAATAAAATGTCACTCTTGCAGGTAGTGAAGCAATGTTGCGGTACAGATGGTGTGGAGCCTCAATACATTATGGATGAGATTCTTCCACACTTCTTCAAACACTTCTGGAACCATCGCATGGCACTTGACAGACGTAATTATCGGCAGCTTGTAGACACTACAGTCGAGATCGCTAATAAGGTAATCGATTCTTGCATTATAATTGATATTTAATATTTCTTAAACATCATTGCCTCTGTTTTAAAATTAAACTATCTGTTAATTTATTAAATATCTTATTCACAGGTTGGCGCTTCAGAAATCATCAATAGAATTGTAGACGATTTGAAAGATGACAATGAACAGTACAGAAAGATGGTGATGGAATCTATTGAAAAGATTCTTGCGAACTTGGGCGCTGCAGACATTGACTCAAAGCTTGAAGAAGCGCTTATTGACGGTATCCTATATGCATTCCAAGAACAAACTACAGAGGTAATTTTTTGAACAATATGTAGTCAGCAGTTTCCGAGATATATCACATATTCCAAAACCGAAAATATAACTTTGTCGTTTATGCAAGCACTATGGAAAACAGATTTTTGTGGTTGCGAAAAGTTATAGGGGTATACACCACTATTTTTTAATTAGTACAAAAAAATTTACAGGGCTCTAAGTACTTAAACTTTTAACTGATCATATTTGTGTAGGTAAAAAATAAAAACACTAAGTCCCAAAACTGTCTCAAAACTGTCCACAAAAATACGTAATAATTGGTAAATGCATAACTAAAACTATAAGTAGTAAATTAGTAGTAGTAGTAAACTATTCCATTGATGAATTCCGCCCTGTCCCTCTGCGCCCGCGCCGCGCCCCGCCCGATGCGACAAACAGTGCTAAATTGTAACCGGTAGTGAGCGCATCGTTTATTCGATGGCTTTAGGTCACATCACGAGAGTGTAGCTATGCTTCGTGCGTACTTTTTGAGTAGATAAAACGCGAGTGCAGCTGTGCGTTTGTACAGGGAAGAGTTTGGAAGCCAGTGGATCGGTCGAGGCGGCCCCGTAGCTTGGCCTCCATGCTCACCTGACCTCACGGCCATGGACTTCTTTTTTGTGGGTGCACAAAAGTGAGCCGGTTAGTGTCGAACAATTAAAACAGCGCATATTGGACGCTTATGACGAAGTGAAAAGACAGAAGCGTACTTCTCTCGTTAAAAAACAATTTAATTAAACTTGCCCGTCTGTGTATTGACAATAGTGGTGAACATTTCGAAGGACAATTGAAATACTTGTAAGTAAAAATTACCTACCTACGTAAATAATAATTTGACGCGGGCGGATCAAAATCGGTATGTATGGAGAACCTTGGGGGAGACATGATGATGATGAAATTTGTAAATAGCAGCTGATTCTAAGTTCATAAATACGCCAAAATTACTATTTTCTTTTCGTCCAGAATACCTTCTCTTATTTTGATATTTGTTTGCTTTCTAATTAAATAACTCCGTATTTAATTACTTGTAAAACGGTAAATTTTGCCGGTCCTAAGCCCGGATGAAGAATGAAGGAGAGGCTAGAATTAAGAAAATTTTAAAGTAACTACCTACACTTATTATTTTGCTTCATTTTATTGTCTAACGGCTGGTCTCAATAACCTACCAATGGTTAAAAGTTAAACCTACCAGAGTTTAACTTTAACATTTAATCTATCTATTACTGCCGTTTCAATAACAAAATTCGCGCAACGCTATCTACAGTTAAAGCTCGCTTGTCTTTAGTTATCGCCTTCCTCCAAAGCGTTTTATTTTTGCATTTCAACTCAATTGTTTCTTGTTTTTTAATGTAACAAAATAATTTGTTTTACTGATGCAATAATAGAATAAGTAGTTATTTTTACTTATTTCAAACTTTTCTTTCATAATAATACATAGACAGTCAGTTATGTTATAAATGATTGCATTATTGACACACAAACTCAAAGCACCCAAAGTAATAAAACGCAATTTGACAACAGACGTTACAGATGACGCTAACGGTTTTGCCGCCTTCACTTGTATTGTTCCTTTAATTGGGCAATTCGTTCAATTGAAAGCTCCAGCAGAAAGTGAGTAAAGTTGTAAAAGGCATGCTGAGTATTGTCTAAAACTTTGACATATTCAGGGTAAAAAAATCTAGCTATCGCACGAGACTCATTCGAAACAATTCTGCTTTCTGTAGATTTTGAGATTAAATGTAAATATTTAATCAATAATGTGAAAATACCACGAACGGTACCATACGTAGGTAGGATACGTGCATAACATTCAGTACTCATGTTGTGAAGCTTTTTACTCACTGAGAAGTGGTAACGTTTAGAGATGATAATACTTTAATTAATAATTCGTTAACACTCGTTTTATTTAATCGGAATCTGAAACTTTCATTAGATACGAATATACTTAATCTCTGCGTTCTTCAGATCCTGCAATTTTCGCAGAATAAAATAAACCGCCTTAAAATAGTTCATTATCTCTTTAATCACTAAACAGATCCATTATTTGTTTTAAAACTAATGTTTAATCTTTTATCTACGGAGCTTAACGCCCGATTTCGAGAGATAACAAATTTTTAACAGTTAGTAATCATAACAAACCTTAGTAAGCAGTCAATACAATATTGAAACGCTTAACTTTTTTTTTCTATGGCTCTACTTAACTTTGGTAAGCGTCCAACCCTCCCAAAGATAGACCAAAGATAAAGATAGAAATTCTTATCTAAGTAAGTTTATTGAAACGCAGATATGCGCCGACCGCTACTTTTGGTAGCGAATTCAACTGATAGTTAAAGGTAGTTAGGTTATTGAAACCGGCCGTAAGGCTACCTACATCATAAGTACGACTGAGAGAATGCGAATGAGCAGGATGGAATATTATCAATGAATTAGTGAATGGATTGTAAAATATGACTATGATTTAAGTGAGATTTTCTACAATAAACAAATGATAATAACTTTGCTCTTTATAGATATTATGAAATTCTTACGTCACATATATGATAATAATGTCTTCGCTAATCTGTCCTTAAAGTTTTTGTACTAATTAAAAAATAGTGGTGTATAATAGTTAGGTGAAAATAATGGCTATGTTCAGTGTACATGTCACCGGAAAATAAATTTCCTAGGAAATTTATAAACTTTCGTAGGATTCTAAACAAGAGATAAATTTTATTTTTTTACGCCCATATTTATATTTTTGTAAATTGATAAACTTACCGAATTCATTCGTAAAATAATACGTAAGCAATAACTGAACGCCATGTGCGCTCTGATTGGTTGAATAAGTCACATGTTCCATTTCCTTCCGCGTCACCGACGCGACGTTCTTCACCACTCTTACGAATAAACCGGAACTTTAGCGATGTTAATGAGGCTAAGTTGACGGAGCCCTGCTTCGCAGGGTTCCTATTTTTATGTTCAGGGTCACAAGAAAACCTAACATAACCTATTAAGTTGAACTGATGCCGTCCTTCATTATCACCGGCCGACCAATCAAAGAGCAGTGTGTTATTTGCCGTATTTTAAGCGTAAAATTAAAAGCTCTTCTGTGGTTGGTCGAACCGTGTAGAATCTTACGAATGGATATCCGTCAGTTTATACATTTACGACGAGACGTCGTCGCAAATTGATAAATTTACGGAAATGTTTACGTAAAGTAATACAATATATTATTATCTCTCGTTTAGAATCCTACGAATGTTTATAAATTTTGTAGGAAATTTATAAATTTACGGTTTTTATTATTTTCCGGTGACATACATATAGGTACATCTACTGCGGAACCCTTCATGGGCGAGTTCGACTCGCTCTTGATTTAATTATTGTTAACAATATTTTTAGTGTTGTAGTTTTTTTTCATAGACTAACGCCTATATCCCCGAAGGGGTATGTGAGAGGTGTAATATTACATCCACATTTCACCGTAAATTTTTTAGGTCCCACGTAATAGGGTGCGAGCCTATTGCCGTTACCCGGCACATCACCAGACGCCGTGCTGCTATTGGGTATTCGGAAAAACCCAGTAACACTTTTGCCCGACCCTGGACCTCCGATCAGCAGTCGCATACGCTATCTACTGGACCACGGA
Source organism: Euclidia mi (assembly GCA_944739405.2). Classification (NCBI taxonomy): domain Eukaryota; kingdom Metazoa; phylum Arthropoda; class Insecta; order Lepidoptera; family Erebidae; genus Euclidia; species Euclidia mi. The sequence goes on along the minus strand of OX123198.2, from coordinate 29,190,860 downwards.
GGCAGTCAGTGTTGTAGTTGTTTATTTAAATTTTAATTAATTACCTTACTATCGTTTTTCAGGATGTCGTGATGCTGAACGGTTTCGGTACGATCGTGAACCAGCTGGGCAAGCGCGTGAAGCCCTACTTGCCCCAGATCTGCGGTATCATCCTGTGGCGCATGAACAACAAGTCTGCTAAGGTTCGGCAACAGGCTGCCGATCTTATTTCACGTATCGCTGTCGTTATGAAAACTTGCCAAGAGGTTGGTACACCTACTTTGTCTAATTATTGTTCTATCTCTTCCCTACTGGGAATAATTCCTGTATTACATTGGACCATACAAACATTCAAACAACAGGCACAAAGATCCATCAAAGATTCTTTGTCCACACTTGGAACAATAATTTGTTAACCACAAATAAACCGTCTCATGTCTCACTGCGAGCGACATGAAGACCACATCAGCCACTGCGCCTTCATTAGAATATTGCCTACTACATATATAACTTATTATTCATGTTTTAATTTCTTGTTATAGGAAAAACTGATGGGGCATCTTGGAGTCGTGCTCTACGAATACTTGGGAGAAGAATACCCAGAAGTATTAGGATCTATTCTTGGTGCTCTGAAAGCCATCGTTAATGTAATAGGCATGACAAAAATGACACCACCTATTAAAGATTTACTACCCAGATTAACACCTATTCTGAAAAACAGGTAAGACATGCTGATGATATATTATCAGCAATATATTTGTATGTTTTATTGACTTTATAAATAATGTAATGTATCAACTTTCAGGCACGAGAAAGTACAAGAAAATTGTATCGACTTAGTTGGACGTATTGCAGACAGAGGTCCCGAGTTTGTGTCCGCCAGAGAATGGATGAGGATATGCTTCGAACTGTTGGAGTTGTTGAAGGCGCACAAGAAAGCCATCAGAAGAGCGACAGTAAACACGTTTGGTTACATTGCCAAGGCTATTGGACCTCATGATGTGCTGGCCACGTTGCTCAACAATTTGAAAGTACAGGAAAGACAGAATCGGTATGTTGAAATGTTTGTTAGGGGGCGGAGCCAAACGAGAGTTATTTTGTAAGACGTGGGGAGCCTATATCCTGCAGACCATGCAGTGGACGTCTATAAGCAAAGGTGATGATGATGATGTAAGTTGCCTGCCTTGAATGCCACAATATTGACGTTTAGGCTGATTCGCCGCGTGGTACAAACCAGAATTTACTACGTCGCAAAAAGTTTGATATTAGAGTATACTTATTACTTATTTTAGCCTCTCAACCAGAGAATATTTTGTTCTTACGATAATACTACATTGAATGAAATACCAAACGTTTTATTTACAGAGTATGCACAACTGTCGCCATAGCTATCGTCGCGGAAACTTGTTCACCCTTCACAGTGTTGCCAGCGCTGATGAATGAATACAGAGTCCCAGAATTGAATGTACAGAATGGCGTGCTCAAATCATTGTCCTTCTTATTCGAGTATATCGGCGAAATGGGGAAAGACTACATATACGCCGTTTGTCCACTTCTAGAAGATGCCCTTATGGATAGGTTTGTAGTTTATAATTATACTAGAGAACGCCAGCAGCTATGCCTGCATTTTTTGTTGTTGTTTTGGCCGATCCCGTGGGAATTTCGGGAAATCCCTTCTTAGTGCAGCCCTACGGTCGCCAAGGAACACACATGCAAAATTTCAGCTTCCTGCGCCCAATAGTTTCGGCTGTAGCGTGTCTGTCAGTCAGTCAGTAACGCAAGGATTTTATATATTAAGATTTATCTTTATTATTTTATGTTTTTAACAAAAAAAAAAACGGAAAAAGGCGTGAGTATATGTTTCTAACAAATAAACTCGAAGTTTTTTTTTTCTTTTCGTGTGAGTGTGTGGCCAACTCTGGTGTCGGAGTTTTCAGACTGCCCGTAGGCCTCCGACATGGCCTAACGATCCTTACCCTTAGACCAGAACCGGGACCGACAGCTTTACGTGCCCTCCGAAGCACGGTAGCGCTCAGATGTAAATGCCACACACGGTCACCCATCCAAGTGGCGACCTGTGCAAGCGTTGCTTAACTTTGTCGATCTGTTACGAACGACAAGCTAAGTCTCGCTATGAGCGCTACACTCGAACTCGAAGTATTGCACCAATTATTTAATTTTAATTATTAATTATTTCACAACCAGAACGCACCCTTCCTATTCTTCATAAAGACACACAACAATAGGAACATAATCAGTTTGATTAATTATAAACATGGACTAAATATAGTTACATTATGAAAAGTAGATAATTATGGTGAGCACCCGAACAAGCCGTTTGTCGTCAAGGTTATAGTACTGTTACGAGCTGGGGTTCGACGATAAATTATAGCTCACTATGCCACTTAAACTGAACTTTATTCACTAACACAATACACTAGATACACACACTTAATTTTCCAACACTAATAAAACACACTATTCACACCACTAGTACAACACTAAACACTTCCGAATTACTTTCTTCTTCGCTTGATGTTGATCGCTTTCCGTATTCAATTGAACTGTGTCCGGTCCGTTCGCTCCCGCTCTATTTATACTGGCCGGATAACATCACTAGCGTATTCTAGATATTTCCACAAAACTGTCGAATAATCGCGAACAGTCCGATGCTCGATACAGCAATCGCCATCTAGTACAGAGTAGCTGAATTACCTTTAAACCACCGATACATTCAATCTCTTCTAGTACCCCCATTCACCGATAGATGGCGTAACACTGCCCCCCTCTTAAACGTGTTCGTCTCGAACATCGTTGGACCCATGGTAACGAGCCAACCGGTCCACATGAACTATCTTCGGTGCACCTCGCGACCCCTTCTGGATTCGATAGGTGACGTCGTTCATCCTGGTAATTATGCGATATGGCCCGTCCCATCTGGCTTGTAACTTAGGCGATTTGCCTTTGCTTCGTACTGGGTTATGAAGCCACACCAATGATCCCTCATCGAAGCCTTTGTTGTTTGCCTTCCGGTCGTAGCGAGTCTTCATCTTCTCAGACATCTGTTGTCCAGATTCCCTGATGTGCTCGTATACGTCGTTCATCCTGTTGCGTAGCTCGGTTGCGTAATCCGTTATATTGCGTGGAGATTCTGGTGGAATACCGGTGATAAGGTCTGCAGGTAAACGGAGTTCTCTACCGAAATTGGCAAAAGCTGGTGTTATTCCTGTAGTTTCGTGGACCGCACTGCGATATGACAGGAGAAATGGTTGGATGTGCTTGTCCCAATCTCTTTGTTTGCTCTCCACGACCTTCGCCAGGTACCTTTCCAGTGATTGGTTAAACCGTTCAACCATGCCATCTGATTGCGGATGATAAGCCGTGGTCCTGGTTTTATGCGCACCCATTACGCGACAAGTCTCCTTGAATACCTCAGATTCAAAGTTCCGGCCTTGATCGCTGTGGATTTCCAAGGGCACCCCGAACCGACAAAAGACTTCATGCACCAGCTTATCGGCCACTGTGGTAGTCTTGATTTGGGATTGCAAACACTTCAGGCCACTTCGTGATGTAATCCATCACAACCAAGAAGTATTTGTTTCCATCCTGGCTCTCGGGAAACGGCCCAGCGACATCCAAGGCTATGCGCTCCCATGGAGCTCCCACATTGTACACCTTTAATGCACCTCTGCTTCGAGTATGTGGCCCCTTGACAGCCGCACAACTTGTGCATTTGCGGCACCAATCCTCGACGTCATCCCGACAGTGGAGCCAATAAAACCGCTCCCGGATCTTAGTAAGCGTCTTCTTAACTCCCATGTGATCTCCCGAAGCACCATTGTGATAGAGCTGCAGTACTTCCGGCACCTTAGTCTTGGGCACTACCATTTGCAGATGGCATTGGTTACCTCGAGCGTTTTCCCATTTGCGGCACAGAACTCCATCCTGGACAACCAAGCTTTTCCACTGTGCCCAATAACCTTTGGTGACAGGGCTCATTGCTGCGATATCACTCCATTTGGGCCTAGAAGCGCCTGATTTCTTCCATTCGAGAATCGGCTGTACGTCCTTGTCTTCTTGCTGGGCACTCTGCAGAGCTTCTTTCCATCCGTCGCTCAGATCCGTCTTCAATATTCTCACTAGCGCTGCCGGCTTCGCTTCCTGTCTGGCACAGTGTTTGCGTTGGTCGGGGTAAGGTCTACACGTCAGAGCATCTGCGCTACGTTGCTCTTGCCGCCAGACAGGTACGTCAGGTGACCCCTTTGGTGGAGACAGGGTACCAACGTGCCGCTTACGCTTTGGGCAGCTCAAGCGGATATGGCCTCTTTCCCCGCAGTTGTAGCACCGTGGTGAAGAAACAACTTCCCTGATACGGTAAGTTCGATCCTCGTGACGCGCTGCTTCCACCTCCAGAGCGTAGGATAAGGCTGCCTTCAGGGACTTGAAGTGCCCAAGTCTTACCGCTGCTCTAACTTCCAGGTCACGGATCCCATCGGTAAATGTTTGTACGAGGTTCTCGTCAATCAGTGCAGGCGACGACTGGTATGCCTTCCTGACCAGTCTTTCCACCTCTAGAGCCCACTGCTGCAGAGTTTCCCCAGTGCGTTGTGTCCTGTCCTTCAGCTGAGCACGATACACATGTTCGAGGTGCGCGTCTCCGTACCTCACCTCCAACGCCTCAAGAAGCTTCTCGTAGGTGACGTCTTGTCCGAGTGCCTCCAACACTGTCAAGGCCCGGTCGCGAAGGCCCAAGGTTAGGGCGGTTAAGGCCTGTTCTTTGGTTCACCCATTCGATCGCATCACAGCCTCAAACTGGATCTTTTATGCAGACCATGATGACGAGCCATCAAATGGTGGAACCTTAAACCCACGATGTGAGGGCACTACAGTCGCAGATGTCACTTCGTTGGATCCGAGCCCACGCAATCTCCTCTCCACTTCAGTGACACAGGTGTCGTGATGGTCGTGTACACGCTTCTCTATAGAGGCGACGCGAGTCTCAAGCTGGTCGTGTACGAGCTTCTCCACGTCGCTGATACGAGCCTCGTGCTGCTGGAGCTCCTCCTTTACCACCTTCAGGTCCTTCCCTACAGCGGCGCTGAGGTCTTTCATCACCACCAGCTGTTCCTCCAAACGGCGGGCCTGCTCCTCCTTGTCGCGCTGCAGCTGTTCCTCTAGGCGGCGCGCGTGCTCCTCTTGACGGCGAGCCTGCTCCTGTTGACGGCGGTCCTGCTCCTCTTGACGGCGGGCCTGCTCCTGTTGACGGCGGTCCTGCTCCTCTTGACGGCGGGCCTGCTCCTCCTTGTCGCGCTGTCGCTGTTCTTCCATGCGGCGCGCGTGCTCCTCTTGACGGCGGGCCTGCTCCTGTTGACGGCGGTCCTGCTCCTCTTGACGGCGGGCCTGCTCCTCCTTGTCGCGCTGTCGCTGTTCTTCCATGCGGCGCGCGTGCTCCTCTTGACGGCGGGCCTGCTCTTGCATGAACGCCATCAGAGCCGCGATGTCGGGCACCGCCATGAAGTGTGCGCTTGCAGGCTCCACTGCAGCCGCGGAGTCGCCTGATCCACCAGACGATGGAGAAGGAACGTCTCCGAAGCGTCTCTGGTCCAGGTCTTGCTGGCGCTGGTTCCTGGTACGCACACCTTCAGTTTCTTCCTTCGGCATAACCGGCATAATTTATCCCTTTCTTCTGACACCAATTTGTTACGAGCTGGGGTTCGACGATAAATTATAGCTCACTATGCCACTTAAACTGAACTTTATTCACTAACACAATATACTAGATACACACACTTAATTTTCCAACACTAATAAAACACACTATTCACACCACTAGTACAACACTAAACACTTCCGAATTACTTTCTTCTTCGCTTGATGTTGATCGCTTTCCGTATTCAATTGAACTGTGTCCGGTCCGTTCGCTCCCGCTCTATTTATACTGGCCGGATAACATCACTAGCGTATTCTAGATATTTCCACAAAACTGTCGAATAATCGCGAACAGTCCGATGCTCGATACAGCAATCGCCATCTAGTACAGAGTAGCTGAATTACCTTTAAACCACCGATACATTCAATCTCTTCTAGTACCCCCATTCACCGATAGATGGCGTAACAGTACCATAGACCAGTCGTACATACACTGCAAAGGTTGTGATATGACACATGTACAGAAGTCCGATGGCTATAAGCATACCTGGTGTTTGTAGACTATGTTCAGGATTTTAAAGCAAAATGGTTTTTACATATTTATTTTAGTTTTTATTGCACTATGAATTATTTTAATGTATATAATTATTAATTTCAAAGGGGACCGATAGAGGGAGCTTATCGGTTTAAATTCGAGCTATGGTTTCGTTTCCGATGACACTATAAATAGTTTTGGGCATTTTTATAGTTATATTTCGTGTCGATAGATGGCAGTCATCGATTTAAATTCAAGGTATGGTTTGGTTACCGCGGCTAGTATAAATATTGGGTGTTTTAAGACAGTAAACGTGCTTCATCTATACCCTGGTGTTTTATTGTTGAAACTACAGTGGTTCCAATTAGGGATGATCGATGTTGACATCGATGTTAACATCGATTCAAAACCATCGATGTACGATAAACATCATTTGAAAAACATCGATGTTTTTGAAAAATATAGATGTTTTTTATTCGGTAGGAAATAAAACAATACATATATGCATACATGTGTTTATTATCATGCCAGTAAGTAAATTCATTTAATAAAGGTTAAATTTCTTCAAATGTACAAGTTTACAAGGCAAATAAAACAAAATAATAATTCACCATACCTGTAATTTCGTTTCTGAAGTTTCATTATAAACAAAATTTACTTATATACCTAATACCTATGTAGATTCGCTTCCGAAATCCGGATTACAAAGTTGAAAAAGTTACAAACAAGTTCTTAGTTCACTTCACTCACGACAACAGTCACGACACGCGATCGCGAGGAGAGTTTTGAAGTTGACAGTTTTTTTTTAATCTTTTTGGAAATGCAAGCAAAGAAATAGCGATTCGTACGGCATAATAAAATTATCATCGGTTACGACCATAGATTATACACTAATACGATGAATAGTTACGGGTAGTTACGACCATAGACAAATTTAGGTTTCGCCACAGACATATTATAACCTATGTCTGTGGCTTTCAGGGGGTTTCGCTGTGTTTACGCCATGGATGACATCTACTTATTGTGTAAAATAGTACCGATATTTTAGTAACAAAACATCGATGTTGCGATGTTATCGAAGTCTAAACATCTATGTCGAATCATCGATGTTTTTTATCTAAACATCGATGTTTATTCAACATCGATGAATATCGATCATCCCTAGTTCCAATCAGCACCGTTGGATTTCCCTAGGAAATTGGGACAGACTATAAGTGTCTTAACACACTATGCCGAACTTACGCGACCGAAGTTCGGTGTGATTACGCCTGTAATGCTATTTGAATTATTGACGACACACTATACCGACATTACGTTGCGTTATAGTGTACAGCGTAACTTCGGTCGGGCGTAACCGCGTAAGTTCGGAGGCAACTTTTCTTGTAGCAGAACACACATTATACGCGACCGAAGTTCGGTTCGATTGCCGACGAAGATACTACACAAAGTTGCGCAATTGAATTTCGGCCGTGTTAGTTCGGCACTTATGGTGTGTCATATCTACGTCGGAACAACGACTTCGGCCGCGGAACTTCAGTCGCGTAAGTTCGGCATAATGTATTTAAACACTAAAATCCTTCGATTTTTTCGAAAGCTGGGTGAAAGTGCTCAAGTGTTTGTACGAGGACGCCACCATGTCAGTCGGCCTTTAGAGACCAAAGCTCGAAACGTATTCAACTAAAACGAACACTGCAAAGGTTATACAGAAGTCCGATGGGTATAAGCATCTATACTTGGTGTTTGTAGACTATGAAAGCCTTCGATTTGATTGAAAGCAGGGTCGAAGTGCTGAAGTGTTTGTACGAAAACGCCACCATATCAGTTGACCTCCAGAGACCAAAGCACCCATTCAACTAAAACGAAGAGTAGTACACACAGATGATTTAACATAGTTTAAATCTAGGACTCAGATGCAGTATTATAGCTAGCCCTTGTCATGTAATAAGGCTACCTACGTTTCTTGCTTGAATGTTGAATTGAATCTCAAGCTAGGTAATCAAAAGCTCACTACGTCTGCTATCTCATGGATCAGCACCATAACATACAAACAAATATAGGTGCAGCGCAGACGGCACACTTCTTGTGCGATCGAGTCTGCGGCGCACAGTCTCCATGGCGCGCAAAAAGTCAGTCGCGGATTTTTCACAGACTCAACGCACACGACGCACATCTTCGATCATTCTGTCGGCAGAGCTGTAGGGACGTAGACGCTATGGAAATCGTGCAGAGATCGCGAAGTATTATTTTGTACATGAAGTACAGAAAAAGAAGAAAAAATAGAGAATTTAGGTGCGGTCTGCCCGAATTACACGGCTTTTTGTGCGCCGGACTTTTTGCGCGTCGTGTGCGTTACTGCATATAATTGCATAGGTTCTATTTTCACAGACTAAAAAGTGCGTCACGGATAGTCTGTCGTCTGCGATGCACCATATGATGTGTTAATCACACGAAGAAGTCACACCTGATATTAACGCATTTTTTGCTTATTTTACAGGGATCTTGTACATCGACAAACAGCGTGTGCAGCTATAAAGCATATGGCGTTGGGTGTCTATGGTTTCGGCTGTGAAGACGCTCTAATACATTTACTTAACCACGTGTGGCCAAATATCTTCGAAACATCTCCACATTTGGTTCAAGCCTTCATGGATGCTGTTGAAGGCATGAGGGTCGCACTTGGTCCTGTCAAAATTCTCCAATATGCATTACAGGTATGTAAATTCATATAACTAATATATCTAATGTATAAATTCCTAGTTCAAGTTATTTGCTTTTTATGAACTGAGGAACATCACTATCCAACCTGAAATAGAGTTTAGTCTAGTATAAGTAGGTATATCTTTGTAGACAGTAGACGAAGATAGGCCTAAAATATGACATACTTCACTCTTGTAACTTCCTTGATATATAAACATACTCAATTTTATGCTTCCTATAATTTTATTTCCTTCATATTAAATGCTCAAAATTTCCCTTCTTGTGTTTTTCAGGGATTATTCCACCCTGCAAGAAAAGTTCGTGATGTATACTGGAAGATCTATAACACGTTATATATCGGTGGACAAGACGCGCTAGTCGCCGGATACCCAAGGATACAAAATGATCCAAATAATCACTTTCTCAGATATGAATTAGATTATTTACTTTAGATATTATAAGAATCGTCGGTAGATTTGTTTATTTGTGTAGATTCAAAGATGAATTAAATATGTCGATTTGAAATTACGAAGAATAGCAGTTTGCAATCGTACAATTTCTCTAATAAACAAGATTGTTTCATATCTATAACTATGTCGCAGTAACACTTATGTAACATTATTTGGATCTGTATGTCAATAATAAATGGACCTCCAAAAACAATGGGTTTTGCTCATAAATGGGCTGTATTTCACATAAGGTTTTCAGTTATTAAAAATGCCGTATTTCATGTACTGGTTTTATTGTATGTACCTCTTTAAGCGCAAGCTTTTAATTTAGTATATCTGAATATATTAAATAGTATGATAATAATAATATAACACCGATGACTAGAAAATTATAGCTTCTTACATTAATACTAAAATTAATTTAAGTTTTCGAAATATTAATACAAACATTGAGCTTAAAACTTACTGAGTAACAAAATAGGAGACAAAATTAATATTAATTTCAGTCTATAAATTCTAAATCACAAATACATATTTGGAATGGTTGTCTTCAAAAATATCATAAAAATTGTTAGCAAATTAACAATAAAAATGAGATACTATAAAAATGAAGCTTTTTGCTTTTAGTGTAAACAGCCGCCCCTTGCCGACACGTGCACTAAGTTGCCCGAGAGTATCGGTTGCCACACGGCCCCCGTCGGGTTGTCCGCGCTCACACCGAGCCGCCGCTGCAGGACACCGTCAGACGTCACCGCCCATATCTCGTGATCCACAGCAGACACTTGCTTAAATGTTAAATCAGACTCTGAAAAAGACAATCATAACAGCTGAAAGGCGTCCACTGCTGGACATGTCTCCTGGGAGTGGCGGCCACGCACTGGAGTGACAAGATCATCGGTCCACCTTGCAGGTCTACCCTACAAGGTGGAACGACGATTTTGTTGGGATCGCGGGCAGCAGATGGATACGGGTATCCCAAAGTTCGTCAATTACAATATCTTTTATACAGAACTTTAATTAATAAGATTTACATTTATTTCTACTAACCTGTTAAATATTTCCATTCTTTACCATCTTGTTGACTTCGCGAGACATCAGTTCTAACGGCAATGACGCCATTTGAAAGTACTACCCAAGCTGAAGTTTGAGTCAACGAGACTGTTTTAGCCCCGACACTTGACTTTGGGCTGTATGGATTTGTGTATTTTGGTGGCTCTATTAGTTTCCAATTGGTCCCTGATGGATTTTCTTTAGATATGTCCTCTCTGTAATACAGTTCTCCTTTTCGACCCACGACCCATACAATATTGTTGGAAGTGCTTATGGCTATTAGCGTTTGTGGATTATTAACATGTTCCCAATGGACACCCTGTGGGATAAAGATATATTATTAGTAGTAAAATCTGCATAATATGTACCTACATATTAACATATTGTATGGTCGGCTTCGTAAAATTACTGATTATCTTTAAATCCTTTGTTCCCGGTGAACTACACCATTTTGTGTAGGTAAAGTAAGTTAACGGTTTTTCCTATTTTTTGTTCAGGGTCACAAGAAAACCTAACAAAACTTATTATGTTGACGAAACTGATGCCGCCCTTCATTTCGAAAATCGTAATCTATGTACTTATGTGACGTCGGTGTCGTCGCGCCGCTTCCCACGTTGGGCGCCAGTGTAACGTTTATTGGAGTGTTGAGAGATAAATTAGATACGCATATTGTTCGTTACAAAATATAGTTTAATTGCATGGAAGCGTTACACAATATAACCCGGTAGCAACTAGATTTAGAGCTAAGATTAAGACTCAGGGCAGGGTAGGCAGGCAGGCTGACGAGGCTTCCGTCCTCCGGCAGAGAAGGCACTTTTCTTGAACAGCGACGAGGGTCCGAAAGAGACCGTTCGCTGTCGCGCCGCCGTATTTATGTGCCGCTGGGGAGCGGGGCGGCCAGCCAAGGGTAGTGGGAAGCGGCGCGACGACACCGACGTCACACTTATCTACATTTTGTACCAGGGTGCTTATATGATATGTAACACTTTTACGTTCTAATAGGCTGCAGTTTAAATTGAGGGGGAAACCGTGACATGAGTAACAGAGTTACTAATCTTTCCCCAATGGGTAGCAGCACTAAATGGTGTAACTGAACGGGAGCAAGCGTTTTTATTGGGATCTGTATTGCGTAGCGCGTAGGTGCGATGCTAAGGAGACAGTCGGGCAACTAAACAGCCTAAGCTAAATGATGATACGGTACGGTATAAATGGTATAATCATATCGCAGTCACTCAAAAATCAATATAGTTTTCACACACATTGCATGACCATGACCACGAAACTTGACGAGTAAGTACCTAACTTTATGATTTTTGCAAAACGTAACTCAACTGGATTGCCATTATTGCGCCAAGTTTTCAGCCGGACCTTGGAAATTGAAAAGGTGGAATGGTCCCGGTCAACCGTTACTAGTAGGTAAATTTTTTGGGAAAGCCGATAGGTATAAATGTCAGGCAGGCAAGTACTGATCCTGAGGGTGGGCTTCAATGGCCCAAGATCATCACTCCCCAAAAGCATCAGAATAATCTCAAGACTCCAATGACAATGATGATGAATGATGTCAAACCCCCTCCTAGTTGTGATAACACGTACGCTGTCATCACATGACGTGAGGTGACGGGAGCCCGCCAACTACCGGGGGCACAAACCACGTGGTCTGTGACCGGGAGGTATACGTAACTTGTGGTGACGATACAAATTTTTCTCCCGCACGCACTAACACCCTTCATTGTATTCAGGCGGCATTGCAACGCGTTTCTTAGCATACCTACTTCTAAATTAAAGTGCAAATGCCATGGCACGCTTTGAAAATCGCTCAATGAGACACGTGTCATTTGTATGAATGATTCACAATACCGCGCAATTTATTTGTCACGTGTTGGTCATGAACCGTGTCTAGTTTATTCTCAGCGTCATCGCTGTGCATGTTACTTGGCACATTTCTGAATGTAATATAATAATAGTATTGTAATGTTGAAAGATTTTACTTTTTCAATCGGTTGCGTTTTTCGAGGTCTGCCAATTCACGTTTTGGTGACGCAAATAACTAATTAGGTACATGCAACAAGGTCAGTTCTCGTAACTTTAAATAAAGAGTAAAATAACATGACGACAGTTACACTTAGTAAGTAGGTATATTGACAGAAAAATCATTGTATGTATTAAAATGTATACAAGAAGCTAATGGCATTGTTAGTTGATTGCGGTAATATTTAAACAGTAGATACCTACTTATACGATTTTAAGTAGGTAATTAAGTAACAGTACCTATAGTTCAACAACAGAATACCAACACTTATCGAGTTAATTAGTAATTCAATCTCAATTCGGCAAAATTCAGTCAGTTCAGACGATAGATGGCGTTAAAATTAACGTAACTAACTAATTTTGCGCAAAGGCAACGGATATGTCACATATGTACATCAATGGTCACATAATAATGTATGTCGCAGGGATTTTACAAAAGCCGTGATATTATAATTTAACTAGTTATATTATAATTACACAGATTATAGTCAATTGTTTGTATTAGTATGTATGAGGAATGAAATGTGGTCGGTGCTGTCAATGTATGGGGTGGACAGCAGCCTCATTCGAGCTCTGAAATCCCTTTATGAGGATTTTAGAGCTTGTGTGAGGATAAACGGGGCATACACTGACTGGTTTACCATCGAGAAAGGTGTTAGACAAGGATGTGTAGCGTCCCCGTGGCTGTTTAAGGACGCGTTTACGCTTGTATCAAAAAACCACATATTTCCGGTACATTTTACGACAATTTTAGATAATAACTAATAAAACTAATGATTACGATAAATTGATTACTTTTTTATCTATAAATCAATTTGAAAATAAATAAGAAATATTTAATTAATATTAATGTAAAATCGATTCGAAACGGCCTCTTAAATCAAAAATAGGCATATACTGCTATTTTTGGGTACAATTTTCTCTCTATTTTTACATTTATTTAGATTTACAAAGATAGAATAGGGTAGTAAATATAGTCAACTCAAAAACAATTTGATTTTTTTTTTCAAAATATTGTAAATTGACTCAAAAAAAGCAAAAAATCATCTTACATTTTTCTTCTATTTTGCTCGCATACGTGTGTCTTAATACGTGGCAATAAGGTTCGTTTTATTTAGCCACTTTCTTGATTTATATATTCAAATTCTGCAATGAGATCTCAGTCTGCGCTTGAGCGTCGTCGGGAGTGGACTCTATGTCGCTTGTCGCTGCAGCCCGAAGACGAAAAAAGCAATATACGAATACAAAATATTCGCTAAAATCAATTTGATACTTCTCGTATTCTGTGCGAATTACGTACAAGTAAATTTCTTTTGTATAAATGGACATTATTACTTTATTTTCTCCGTTATGTTGAGTCAGGATATATTTCGGTATTTAGATATTATTTTGTTTCTTGCGTTGAAATCTGGTAAGATTATCTGGACTGATGGTATACCATCCCGTTCAAGTGTTGCGACTGGAACTCATAAAAGAGTAGACCTAGTTATGCCAGGTTGGGGCTCATTTTATTTGTTTTGGTGAGACCCTACCACTGGTACTAGTGAAGTAACCTTCCAAGGTTATTCGATGAGTCGTGCTGGTACTCATATGTGAGTAGAGCTAGGCATGCCGAGTTTGGGCTTATTTTGTTTGTACATAAGAGACCCTACCACTGGAACTTATGAAGTAACCTTCCAGGGTTATTCAATGACTCTTACTGGTACTCATATGTCAGTAGAGCTAGGCATGCCGAGTTTGGGTTCATTTTGTTTGTACATAAGTGACCCTACCACTGGAACTTATGAAGTAACCTTCCATGGTCATTCAATGACTCTTGCTGGTACTCATGTGTGAGTAGAGCTAGGCATACCGAGTTTGGGCTCATTTTGTTTGTACATAAGAGACCCTACCACTGCATTTTATGAAGTAACCTTCCAGGGTTATTCAATGACTCTTACTGGTACTCATATGTCAGTAGAGCTAGGCATGCCGAGTTTGAGTTCATTTTGTTTGTACATAAGTGACCCTACCACTGGAACTTATGAAGTAACCTTTCAGGGTTATTCGATGACTCTTGCTGGTACTCATATGTGAGTAGAGCTAGGCATGCCGAGTTTGGGCTCATTTTGTTTGTACATAAGAGACCCAACCACTGGAACTTATGAAGTAACCTTCCAGGGTTATTCAATGGCTCTTGCTGGTACTCATGTGTGAGTAGAGCTAGGCATGCCGAGTTTGGGCTCATTTTGTTTGTACATAAGAGACCCTACCACTGCATTTTATGAAGTAACCTTCCAGGGTTATTCAATGACTCTTACTGGTACTCATATGTCAGTACAGCTAGGCATGCCGAGTTTGGGTTCATTTTGTTTGTTCATAAGAGACCCTACCACTGGAACTTATGAGGTAACCTTCCAGGGTTATTCAATGACTCTTGCTGGTACTCATGTGTGAGTAGAGCTAGGCATACCGAGTTTGGGCTCATTTTGTTTGTACATAAGAGACCCTACCACTGCATTTTATGAAGTAACCTTCCAGGGTTATTCAATGACTCTTACTGGTACTCATATGTCAGTAGAGCTAGGCATGCCGAGTTTGGGTTCATTTTGTTTGTACATAAGTGACCCTACCACTGGAACTTATGAAGTAACCTTCCATGGTCATTCAATGACTCTTGCTGGTACTCATGTGTGAGTAGAGCTAGGCATACCGAGTTTGGGCTCATTTTGTTTGTACATAAGAGACCCTACCACTGCATTTTATGAAGTAACCTTCCAGGGTTATTCGATGACTCTTGGTGGTACTCATATGGAAGTAAAGCTAGGCATGCCGAGTTTGGGCTCATTTTGTTTGTACATAAGAGACCCAACCACTGGAACTTATGAAGTAACCTTCCAGGGTTATTCGATGACTCTTGCTGGTACTCATATGTCAGTAGAGCTAGGCATGCCGAGTTTGGGTTCATTTTGTTTGTACATAAGTGACCCTACCACTGGAACTTATGAAGTAACCTTCCATGGTCATTCAATGACTCTTGCTGGTACTCATGTGTGAGTAGAGCTAGGCATACCGAGTTTGGGCTCATTTTGTTTGTACATAAGAGACCCTACCACTGCATTTTATGAAGTAACCTTCCAGGGTTATTCAATGACTCTTACTGGTACTCATATGTCAGTAGAGCTAGGCATGCCGAGTTTGGGCTCATTTTGTTTGTACATAAGAGACCCTACCACTGGAACTTATGAAGTAACCTTCCAGGGTTATTCGATGACTCTTGCTGGTACTCATATGTGAGTAGAGCTAGATAGCGCGCATAGCGAGACTTGGCTTGCGGTTCGTAACAGATCAGCAAAGTTAAGCACCGCTTGCACAGGTCACCACTTGGATGGGTGACCGTGTGTGGCATTTTCATCTGAGCGCTACCGTGCTTCGGAGGGCACGTAAAGCTGTCGGTCCCGGTTCTTGTCTGAGTACAAGGATCGTTAGGCCATGTCGGAGGCCTTCGGGCGGTCTGAAAACTCCGACACCAGAGTTGGCCACACACTCACACGAAAAACAAAACAAAGAGCTAGGTATGTTCCAGTGGTGATGAGTACCAGTAAGAGTCATTGAATAACCCTGGAAGGTTACTTCATAAAATGCAGTGGTAGGGTCTCTGATGTTCATACAAAATGAGCCCAAACTCGGTATGCCTAGCTCTACTCACATATGAGTACCAGCAAGAATGATCGAATAACCTTGGAAGGTTACTTCATAAGTTCCAGTGGTAGGGTCACTTATGTACAAACAAAATGAGCCCAAACTCGGCATGCCTAGCTTTACTTCCATATAAGTACCAGCAAGAGTCATCGAATAACCCTGGAAGGTTACTTCATAAGTTCCAGTGGTAGGGTCACTTATGTACAAACAAAATGAGCCCAAACTCGGCATGCCTAGCTCTACTCACATATGAGAACCAGCAAGAGTCATTGAATAACCCTGAAAGGTTACTTCATAAGTTGCAGTGGTTGGGTCTCTTATGTACAAATAAAATGAGCCCAAACTCGGCATGCCTAGCTCTACTCACATATAGTAATGGTCGTTATTACAATAACAGTTATGGTAATGCATTATTTGAGCGTAATGAATAATGAGTTATTGCATACTGAGTTATCCTGTTATCGTTATAAACTGTTATCGTGCTAAAATGACAACAGGATAGGTAAGAGTAGGCATGCAATATGCACACCACGAGTGTGTGAGAGAGATGACGATAGGCGCACGTGCTGTTATCGTGCTAAAATGACAACAGGATAGGTAAGAGTAGGCATGCAATATGCACACCACTAGTGTGTGAGAGAGATGACGATAGGCGCACGTGCGCTCGGGTTTCGCCGAGTCGCCGGTCCCGAGCCTCGCGAGCGACTATCCCAGCGCCAACCTTACGGCATTATAATCTTTCACGAAACGTAATAAAGGTCATACTAGCTTAAGTTATTTTTGGGAATCTAATTATTTTAGTTATCCTGTTATTGTTATGGCTTGTCAAGTTGTCAGTTGTCACTGTTGTCTGTTGTCGACGTTGTCGTTGTCGTGAAGTACATATTTAATGTATATATCGGACCAATGCTTTCTTTAGTGTTTGTGAAACAATAACAGGATAACGACAACAGTTTACAATAACAGTTATTACATAATAACGCAACAGGATAATTAATTATTGCAAAACAACCGTTATTGCCATTACTACTCACATATAAGAACCAGCAATAGTCATCGAATAACCCTGGAAGGTTACTTCATAAGTTTCAGTGGTAGGGTCTCTCATGTACAAACAAAATGAGCCCAAACTCGGCATGCCAAGCTCTACTCACATATGAGTACCAGCAAGAGTCATTGAATAACCCTGGAAGGTTACCTCATAAGTTCCAGTGGTAGGGTCTCTTATGTACAAACAAAATGAACCCAAACTCGGCATGCCTAGCTGTACTGACACAGGCCTGGCGCACTTCGCATTTTAGGTACAAACTTACAAGTACCTCGGCCGACCACGTCGACGTGGTTGGATTTAGTGGGTTGCCGCGCGCATGCCGCGCGCCGCTCACATTAGACGTCACGCAACGCAACGAGTGCGACCGCTCCGTATTCTCACGCGCCGTGTTCATACACTGTTCAAATTATATACCTAAACGCCTTTGACAACGAAAATGTATCATCACAAGTCTAATGCAAAGTATTGCTCAATTAACTGTGTGTCGAAAACGACTTGAAAATTTGATTTTATTTTATTTATATTACGAGAGCAACTTGAAAATTTGATTTTTTGTTTGTTGAGATATCTTAACGATTATGGTGTCAAATTAAAGATCTAGTTCAAAAACCATTTTATCTGTTTGAATCATGTAAATCGGTCCACGCGTTTAGGAAATAACTAAGAATCAGTATAGTAAAAATGTAAACAACCAGAATTTTTGTGGTATTTGTTCTACGAGCTCAAATAGTGGGATAGGATACTTATATAATAATTATTTATTATTAGGTACGTGGTCAAGTTGGTAGATAGACGATGAATAAATATTATAGTTGCAGCGGCAAGTCAACAACCCTAGCACGCCACTCCGCGCCAGACAGTGACAGCGTTATGTGTTAGAAAAGAAAGGGAACGGTTAGGTTAATATCGCATTAGGCACTGAGTGCTTATGCGAGTTGAATTGCACTTTGTTGCTTAGTAGCCAGAGTCGCAAATTCAATAAATTGGTTTGACAAGTGAATTTTCTGTACGTTAGTACTATTCTTTATTCTGTGACTGACATATGAGTACCAGTAAGAGTCATTGAATAACCCTGGAAGGTTACTTCATAAAATGCAGTGGTAGGGTCTCTTATGTACAAACAAAATGAGCCCAAACTCGGTATGCCTAGCTCTACTCACATATAATAACCAGCAAGAGTCATCGAATAACCCTGGAAGGTTACTTCATAAGTTCCAGTGGTAGGGTCTTTTATGTACAAACAAAATGAGCCCAAACTCGGCATGCCTAGCTCTACTCACATAAGAGTACCAGTAAGACTCATCGAATAACCTTGGAAGGTTACTTCACTAGTACCAGTGGTAGGGTCTCACTAAAACAAATAAAATGAGCCCCAACCTGGCATAACTAGGTCTACTCTTTTATGAGTTCCAGTCGCAACACTTGAGTGGGATGGTATACCATCAGTCCACATAATCTTACCAGATTTCAACGCAAGAAACAAAATAATATCTAAATACCGAAATATATCCTGAATCAACATAATGGAAAAAATAAAGTAATAATGTCCTTTTAGGTATATAAAAATAAGAAACTTATTTGTACGTAATTTGCACAGCCAGGCATATAACACATAGATACATATCACAAAAAAATCTAAGTCTCAAAGTTATTTAGTTGAACTACATTTCCGCAAATTACCGTACGTAGTACGTACTGTTGCCGCCGTGTCGCTGTAGTGACGCGATTTTGTACCTACTAATTTTGTAAACGCGTCCTTAACCTCTTCATGGACAGTTGTTTTCAAGATTTAAAACAAAGTGACTGCGGATTAAGGATGAATGGGTAACTCGTCAAATGCCTCCTTTATGCTGAAGATCAGGTAATACTTTCTCACGCATGGTGCGTTAGAGAGGAAAGGAATGAAAGTGAATGTAAGTAAAACGAAAGTTATGGTTTTTGAAAAGGAGGAATGCGTTACGGCTTGTAATATTTTGATCGATGGACAGCGAGTGGAATAAGTGAATGAGTTTGTTTACTTAGGTACCTTGTTTACAAGAGATGGTAAGAATGAAGAAGATATTGAAAGAAGAGTTAATGCGGGTAATAGTGTGAATGGAGCTCTGAAGGCGTTTATGAACAGTCAAAACGTGTCCAAAAAGGCACGTTTGGCTGTGCATAGAGAGCAGGGGTGTTAGTGCCTACCCTTATGTAGGTATGGTAGTGAAAGTTGGGTATAATAATAATAATAAATTTATTCACAGAAATACAGAACGCATAAATTCAAACAATAGTATTCTAATATAATATTACCCTTAATGCTATGAATTTCAATTGATTGGAAAGAACACCATACCCCTGTATGTACTAGTTATAAACTGTATCACAGGCGGTTGGGTCTCTCTTTACAAATTTGAGATTTGTATTTAAAAATACATCAATAATATTACATATTTAGCAATAAACAATATATATGGTCAGTATAAAACTTAGTTACTAATTAATAGCTACTTATAATTAAGATGCTCATGTATTGTACAATATAATTGCGAGTCGAGCATTTTACTGAAGTAACAAGCGTAAATTATAAAACTGTGGGTCAGCAGAATCGCAAATGATGTCATTTTAATAATAGTTGCATTTAGACCTTTGTTATTTACTTTAACTTACATAACTTAAATTAGAATGCGCACACATTTTATCGAACTAGAATATTTTACAGTTTTATGTTAGTATCTCTATATTCTAATGACTTGCTGTTAAGTTTATAATATTATTAAATGAAACATGAATGTCTTAATAAAATAACAAATAAAGATAATAAATTTAAGAATAAAAGAATATGCAAATTTTTCAAATAATCGACGCTCTTAGGCACCACCATAATCAATTGAGCTGATGTACCTCTTTTCAGCCATTGTTCTTGCTGGACAGTCACTGGCTCCGGTGTTGTGGTTGGCTGGTTTCTTAAAGTGCAGGCAGGTCGCGCATTGAGGGTCTTCGGTTTTCTTCGGGCAGTCCTTAAGGACGCGTTTACGCTTGTATCAAAAAAACACATATTTCCGGTACATTTTACGACAATTTTAGATAATAACTAATAAAAGTAATGATTACGATAAATTGATTACTTTTTTATCTATAAATCAATTTGAAAATAAATAAAAAATATTTAATTAATATTAATGTAAAATCGATTCGAAACGGCATCTTAAATCAAAAATAGGCATATACTGCTATTTTTGGGTACAATTTTCTCTCTATTTTTACATTTATTTAGATTTTCAAAGATAGAATAGGGTAGTAAATATAGTCAACTCAAAAACAATTAGACTTTTTTTTCAAAATATTGTAAATTGACTCAAAAAAAGCAAAAAATCATCTTACATTTTTCTTCTATTTTGCTCGCATACGTGTGTCTTAATGTGTGGCAATAAGGTTCGTTTTATTTAGCCACTTTCTTGATTTATATATCCAAATTCTGCAATGAGATCTCAGTCTGCGCTTGAGCGCCGTCGGGAGTGGACTCTATGTCGCTTGTCGCTGCAGCCCGAAGACGAAAAAAGCAATATACGAATACAAAAGATTCGCTAAAATCAATTTGATACTTCTCGTATTCTGTGCGAATTACGTACAAGTAAATTTCTTTTGTATAAATGGACATTATTACTTTATTTTCTCCGTTATGTTGAGTCATGATATATTTCGGTATTTAGATATTATTTTGTTTCTTGCGTTGAAATCTGGTAAGATTATCTGGACTGATGGTATACCATCCCGTTCAAGTGTTGCGACTGGAACTCATAAAAGAGTAGACCTAGTTATGCCAGGTTGGGCCTCATTTTATTTGTTTTGGTGAGACCCTACCACTGGTACTAGTGAAGTAACCTTCCAAGGTTATTCGATGAGTCTTGCTTGTACTCATATGTGAGTAGAGCTAGGCATGCCGAGTTTGGGCTTATTTTGTTTGTACATAAGAGACCCTACCACTGGAACTTATGAAGTAACCTTCCAGGGTTATTCAATGACTCTTGCTGGTACTCATGTGTGAGTAGAGCCAGGCATGCCGAGTTTGGGCTCATTTTGTTTGTACATAAGAGACCCTACCACTGGAACTTATGAAGTAACCTTCCAGGGTTAGTCAATGACTCTTGCTGGTACTCATGTGTGAGTAAAGCTACGCATGCCGAGTTTGGGCTCATTTTGTTTGTACATAAGAGACCCTACCACTGCATTTTATGAAGTAACCTTCCAGGGTTATTCAATGACTCTTACTGGTACTCATATGTCAGTACAGCTAGGCATGCCGAGTTTGGGTTCATTTTGTTTGTACATAAGTGACCCTACTACTGGAACTTATGAAGTAACCTTCCAGGGTTATTCGATGACTCTTGCTGGTACTCATGTGTGAGTAGAGCTAGGCATGCCGAGTTTGGGCTCATTTTGTTTGTACATAAGAGACCCTACCACTGGAACTTATGAAGTAACCTTTCAGGGTTATTCAATGACTCTTGCTGGTACTCATGTGTGAGTAGAGCTAGGCATGCCGAGTTTGGGCTCATTTTGTTTGTACATAAGAGACCCTACCACTGGAACTTATGAAGTAACCTTCCATGGTTATTCAATGACTCTTGCTGGTACTCAGGTGTGAGTAGAGCTAGGCATACCGAGTTTGGGCTCATTTTGTTGGTACATAAGAGACCCTACCACTGCATTTTATGAAGTAACCTTCCTGGGTTATTCAATGACTCTTACTGGTACTCATATGTCAGTAGAGCTAGGCATGCCGAGTTTGGGTTCATTTTGTTTGTACATAAGTGACCCTACCACTGGAACTTATGAAGTAACCTTCCAGGGTTATTCGATGACTCTTGCTGGTACTCATATGTGAGTAGCGCTACGCATGCCGAGTTTGGGCTCATTTTGTTTGTACATAAGAGACCCAACCACTGCAACTTATGAATTAACCTTCCAGGGTTATTCGATGACTATTGCTGGTTCTTATATGTGAGTAGAGCTAGGCATGCCGAGTTTGGGCTCATTTTGTTTGTACATAAGAGACCCAACCACTGCAACTTATGAAGTAACCTTCCAGGGTTATTCAATGACTCTTGCTGGTTCTCATGTGTGAGTAGAGCTAGGCATGCCGAGTTTGGGCTCATTTTGTTTGTACATAAGTGACCCTACCACTGGAACTTATGAAGTAACCTTCCAGGGTTATTCGATGACTCTTACTGGTACTCATATGTGAGTAGAGCTAGGCATGCCGAGTTTGGGCTCATTTTGGTTATACATAAGTGACCCTTCCACTAAAACTTATGAAGTAAACTTCCAGGGTTATTCGATGACACTTGCTGGTACTAGTGGTAGGGTCTCTGATGTTCATACAAAATGAGCCCAAACTCGGCATGCCTAGCTCTACTCACATATAAGAACCAGCAATAGTCATCTAATAACCCTGGAAGGTTACTTCATAAGTTCCAGTGGTAGGGTCCTTTATGTACAAACAAAATGAGCCCAAACTCGGCATGCCTAGCTCTACTCACATAAGAGTACCAGTAAGACTCATCGAATAACCTTGGAAGGTTACTTCACTAGTACCAGTGGTAGGGTCTCACTAAAACAAATAAAATGAGCCCCAACCTGGCATAACTAGGTCTACTCTTTTATGAGTTCCAGTCGCAACACTTGAATGGGATGGTATACCATCAGTCCACATAATCTTACCAGATTTCAACGCAAGAAACAAAATAAAATCTAAATACCGAAATATATCCTGAAATTCCTGTATCAACATAATGGAAAATATAAAGAAATAATGTCCATTTAGGTATATAAAAATAAGAAACTTATTTGTACGTAATTCGCACAGCCAGGCCTATAACACATAGTTACATAATCACAAAAAACTTTAAGTCTCAAAGTTATTTAGTTAAACTACATTTCCGCAAGTTACCGTACGTAGTACGTACTGTTGCCGCCGTGTCGCTGTAGTGACGCGATTTTGTACCTACTAATTTTGTAAACGCGTCCTTAATGGTATGTCCTTGGCCGCCGCAATGCCCGCATGTGTTTTGGGACTCTCTACACGACTTAGCAGCATGACCATATTGCTGACACTTATAGCAGCGAGTAACTAATGTGTAATCCTTCACCGGGCAAGGTGACCAATTAATAAATATTCGGTCTTTGACAATCAGTGCCTTGCGAATGGGTGCCGATACTTCTATAACATAGTTACAAGTATCAGCGTCTCTACGGCCCGATTTGTGACTCAACTTGATTTCACTAAGAAAGGTCTCAAGGTTGCAGTCCTGAAGTTTGTCTACTAGATTCTGGTGGTATAGGCATGTGAAAACTTCCGTCTCTTTCATAGCTGAGGGCACACCGACGATCACAACTCTAGGCTTCCGTTTAAGTGGTTCATTTATTGTAAGTCCTGCGTTTGAAAGTTGAACTAATTGTTTCACTTTCTCTATGTCTTCTTTGGTCTCAGTGCTAATTATCACACTCCCGTTCTTAGTTTTGCGTAGCCCTCTCACGTGTAGTTGCATTTGTTCAGGGCAGACGATTTTTTGAACTAATGATTTAGTTTCTTCACTAGTTTTCAGCTTGTTGTTCGGATAAATTGCCACCGAACTTAAACTTATTGGCTGTATGAAATTGTGAGCACTTTTTTTAACCATGTCAGCAAAAGACGGTGTACTCGTGGTGGATTTCGAGGTCTCTTGTATAGATAGTTGCAGATCTTGAAGTCTTTGAGATAAATCTAGTTGGTCTTGCTGCGATTTGATAGTACAATGGGCCTGGATAGCATTTGACTTCAGGGACTGGTACTGAACTGCCAACATTGAAACTTTATGGCCCACTTTTCGACAGAGATGGCTGACTTTCATCTTCTGCTCAGTGTTCAGTTTCCCTTCTGCTGCTACGGAGCATACTTCATTGAGGTACTGCTCAATGGAAGACATCCAGGACTGGATTTCTGGGGTAGAGATGGCTTCAAAGGCATGGCTATCTTGCGTCGGTGCTCTACGATGAGGTTCTGGTTCAGGTGCCGGCGTTGGAGGTGGAGAGCGAGCAGTCGTGCCACATCGATTGAAAGGACTGTGGTCCATTATATTGGCATACAGTTTCACTCACAATCGACACATTGTATAAACACAAGAAAAGTTTTGTTGTGTTCGCATAATGTTGTACGCGTTTATTGAGGTCTTTATTGAGGTATTTAAATTGTTTAATTATTTAATGATGACTACTTAATGCTATTCGACACGTCTATTCTCAACAACAGCTAGTTAATGGATCACAGATACAGAGTAAAGAATTGTGTGATACGAGAGTGGTGTGGGGTAAAAGAAGATGTAGTGACAAGCATCGAGAAAAGCATGTTAAGATGGTTTGGGCACATGGAGAGGATGGATGGCGAAAGACTGTTCAAAGAAGATATATACGGCAAGTGTGAATGGGACAGGAAGAAGGGGAAGACCTAGGCGGACGTTCTCTGACCAGATTGGAGACATCCTAAAAAAAGGACAGGTCAGAAGTACCCTAAACAGAATAGCATGCATGAGAAACTTGATGGGAGTAAATGATGCAAGAGTGGTATGTCAGGATCGTTGCAAATGGCGTTCCGTAGTCTCTGCCTAGCCCTCCGGGAAACAGGCGTGAGTCTATGTATGTTTGTATTACTCACAATTTAACGGGATATTTTCAGTGATATTTTGACAATAACACTGGTTTAAGAAAGCCGTTAGATTATCAGAGCGATCCCTTCTTTGGTTAGTTTTCATTACCAGCTTTATTCAACATAGAGTTAGGAAGTAAGAGACAGGTTTTTAAATTTTGTTACTACGTACCAACTAGGTATAGCGATGTCTTTTAAGCTAAGTTGACGGAGCCCTGCTTAGCAGGGCTTCCATTTCTGGGTACAGGGTCACAAGAAAGCCTAACATAACCTATAATGTTTCCCGAGTGGACGAGATTATTTTTATAAACAAATAAGTACATGGTGATTTTCGAAATGAAGGTCGGCATCAGTTCCGTCACGTTAGTAGGTTATGTTAGGTTTCTTGTGACCCTGAACATAAATATAGGAGTCCTGCGTAGCAGGGCTCAGTCAACTTAGCCTCATAAACATCTCCAAAGTCCCGGTTTATTTCGTTTTATCAAATAGGTCACTGTAGTACATTCGTAAGTCTGTGCGACTGATTAAGTCAATTGACCAATTAGAACACGCGGGGCTCCCGCCACAAACTCAATTCATAATAAACCTAGCTTTCTTATAATATCACTATTGCGGACCTAGATTTATTATTATATCACTATATTGGGCCCCAGTTAAATTACAATATCACTGAAAAGAACCCATGAAATTATACGAACCAGTTATTGACTAAGTACAATCTGTGTAATCATAATTTCACAAGTGAAATTATAATATCACGTTTTTGCCTAAATCCCTGCGACATGTGTAAGTCGCTAGAAGTCCTGCGACATAATGACCAATTTTCGGAGTTATGTGCGTATTGAATTATTAATTGTCCCGTGCCTCGGAAAGCACGTTATGCTTATGCCGTCGGTCCCGGTTGTCATGAAGAACTTTGACCGTCGTTATAGGGAGTCAGTACCTAACTCTTAATAAACTGACACTAGTCTGAACCATGGAATATCGCTATAT
The DNA here is from genome assembly GCA_944739405.2 of Euclidia mi. Lineage (NCBI taxonomy): Eukaryota > Metazoa > Arthropoda > Insecta > Lepidoptera > Erebidae > Euclidia > Euclidia mi. The sequence goes on along the minus strand of OX123198.2, from coordinate 29,165,085 downwards.
CGCTTTGGGTTGCGGACATCAGACAGGTAGTCGCTCCGTGGAAAAGCTAATATTCAGTCAAATCCGGTTAGACTAGTAAGCTGACCCCGGGTTAAAACTGGGATAACGCTAGGAGAAAGAAGAAGACCTGCGATATAATATGATAGCAAAGGCGTGCCCATGTCAACTGTCTACAATCTTTAATCAAGAATGTATGGCGCGTCGTTGCTCGCGAGCGGTTCGTGACCGGCGCATTCGTCAGATCTGGACACGTGCTAAAATACACTGTTTAAATTTACAGTTATTGTTTGGCATATCAATTAAAAAATTCGTCTTTTAGCGCCGGATTCAATAGCATAGCCGATTTTTCCATAGATTTGGAAATTAAGGTGCACAAAATGTGTTAAATATGTATCTCTTATGTCCAAATCCAGGGATAGATCATAATATGAATGTAGATCAAAGATTGTATACAGAAAATAGAGAGGTTAAACGCAAGCACTTTTCCGAGTGTAACGAACGTAAGCTTCAAAAGTCATGTCGTCGAAAACTCGGTGCGATCCAGTTTTCTTGAACGCCGCTCAAACTAAGGTGAGACGTGCGATGGCGGGTTTTATTTTACTGTCTCATCTCATGTGCGTCGGGAGAGGGTAGCAGTATTGACTCCTGACATTTCACCTAGCGACTTCACCCCTCCAAATGAATTTCTGCCTGCGTCCTTTTAACCGTCCTCAAAATAATTATGACGACGCTCATGGTCGTTGGTCTCATGGTCATGGTCGATGTAATCAGCCGTGATTATTACAAATATTACAGTGTAGAATTTACAAATGGTAAATACTTACAGTAGGTGTAGCGACCGTCACTCCCGTCCGATAAATAGCGTCGCCCGCTAATGTTAATGCCCAAACCGACACCTCGTCACCATCAGCCTGTTAGTAAACGAAAAATACATAGGTAAATCCCGTCTCAAATAAACAACGATTTGAAATCTACAAACAGTTGTTTGATTAAATAAGTAGCATATTTATTTAATTGTGCCTTCCAATTACTCACCCACAGAGAAATATCTAACAAAGCTGTGCTCCCAGCTCGAATCCATGGTCCTTCGGTGATAATTTGAGCCTTCCTGTACCAACGACGCCGACGCACACAATCAGTAAATATTTTCTTGCCGTGGTAAGGCGCCGGGAAGTCTGTTGCATACTGCCAACCATCGTTGTCTACGCCACCAGGGGTGTTATAGTCGATCATCCATTCAGATATCTGGAAAAGATTGGCCGAGCCCATCGCTCATCATCTTTTTTTTACTATATAAGAGATACCTATTTTATCTACTTAATCTTTTTATCGCTCTTACCCAATGCCAGTGACGATTTAGCAACTTGGTATGTTCGCGAGTCCTTTTATGTTTGCCTGTTACATCGCTCCACATGTATCGGTCAGTGGGCAAGCCAGTGGATGTATACCCGGAGAGAGGATTCCACCTCTGATTTTCATATACGCAATAGGTTTGAGTATCTGTCATAGAATGTATTCCCTCTTTGCTGCCAACTCCTACAAAGTTGAAACTTTTATTAGATTGTGTAGGTATTTATATTGTAAATACCTAGATACCATAGAGAAATGCAAATAATTAAGCTGGTACCTACCTACTGATCATGTATAAAACGTGCAGCTAGTATTAGATTACGAAAAAACTTAGATATCACACTGTATTTTTGGAATCAGCGAAGGTATATCATAAATATAATGTTAATAATATATCTGCTTATAAATTATACTGTTATAATTGCAATAAAATATCAAGGAGATAAATTTACAGTGTAACGTAATACTCCACGTATTGCGTTATAATATCTCGCAGGCGCTTAACGCCAGCTTAGCCGCAGAGCGTTCGCAATATTACCTTATATGGTAATGTTCAGAGCCACAGTCAATCAGTGACTCATAGGCCTATACCTATATAAGATGGGTGCACGATCTAGATCGGTCACTTTCCCTAGTCGTCGGAACGCTGCCGCTACACCTTGCCGATGGTTGTGGTGACAACCAAGTATTATTCTACTTCCTATCTACTGTCCCGCTGGGGTTCTTCCTACGGGCCACGATTCACCCTACGTGTTACAAGCCACGAGCTGCTGGCGCCGTGCCGCTACTAGCCGGCCGCCACCCAAGCCTCCGTTCCTGCCTACGAGCTCCTACAGCCAGGCCACGGACGCCTGACTGCACTGGGTTACGCCTGAGCCTCACAGCTCGGCAAACATCGGCTACACCGCTGCACCGCCTGAGCCTGCCGCTCAGCGTACACCTCGACCACTGAGCTGCCTACCCAGCGTGCAATTCGGCCGACTCACCGTCGACCCTACGTGCGGTCTACCCTGCGAGCGTCGGAGAGCAACAGGAGTCTACACTCCAGCCTTCAGGCCAGTGCTGATCTAGTTCGGTCATACTGTATGTGAGCGGTAGTGAGACATAATAAAGAACCTGTTCAGCCTAGCAGTGTTTCTCTTGAACCCCGACATCCTACCTGAGATCCTCCGTCTCAACAGGCATTATAACTATGTAGGTAGGTATGTAGCTAAATATGTACCTACTTCCTAAGTATAAAAAATAATGGCTAGGTACCTATATAATGGTTAGTAAGTTGTTTCGTAAACGATAAGAACATACTTCTAACAATAGTGTTTATTATTTTATTAAACGCGTAGACTAGTCTAGCAGTTAAGAGATTTGAAAATATCGCCGACGCCATGGAGAACAGCCAATCTCACGTGCAGCGACGCGAGGCTGCTTATGCAAACTGCATGCTGGCGAAGTGGCGACAAGGCCTCTGCCTCTGCACAACACTATACGACCATGTAGCAAGACTTTAGGACACGCGATATGTGCAGAACGCCTCTGCGTAACGCATTGTGCGGAATATGGCCGCTACGGGGATATTTTTGGTATAGACGGACAGACAGATTATCTACCGCTAGAGGTAAGCATAGAGCTTCAAAAAAACCCTACAATTTATACTTTTTTTCAATACTTTTCTCATTTTCCATATCAACTTGCCCCCTCTCTAGGCCATCGACTGGCGTCCTTGACCCTGCCCTCCTCCCAGACAATCGGCTGGCGACGCCCTTGTACCTATATAACTAGTATTTACAATTTGTATTGCGTTTGGCTTTAAGGTTTCTTTCACCAGGAGCATTCGCTTATCAGTGGAGGAGGATGACCTCTTCCATCGATTAGCATTGAAACAAAGAACTCAGATTTATACATAGAAGCACCTTTATACCTATGGCTGCTCTGAAGACAAACTTTCTGCGTCCCAAAATGCTGCTTGGCGGCGTGGCAGTCGTTTCCCAGTGTTCGAGCAAGACACGGACGTTCCCCCAGTGTATCTTAACGACGAGAATAAGAGAGACGGAGAAACGACGCCTGCGCTGAAAACTACGAACTAAACTGGGGGCTGACTCCACTAGGAATCGGCACACGAAATCCTTAAGATCTGCGGTTCTATGTAAATCTCAGTTCTTTGACTAAAGTGCGCAACCTGTAAATACCCAAACCATAGTGTAATAAAATCTAATAGTGAAGTAACTCGGCCGTCTAGACAGGCCAACGATGAGGTGCGGTGCGGGGCAGAGCGGCGTCCCCCGCCACTTTTTCGCAGGCGGCCCGTCCGCCCGGCCTACTCTGCGCGTCGGTACGAAGTTGCAAGTGTGGCTATCACTAATATTATTTTATGCATATGCGACAATTTTTTAATAATGCGTTCTACATGTGCAGTATACGTTTGTTTGTCGGCATCGTACATCAGCAATAATGTAAACATGAGATTCCATCGATTTCAAATTAAATTTTTAGCACCATGTGTTGCTTTCCATTGCAATTCTTAATCTGTTTGTATGCGAGGATGAGAATCAATTATATCAAGAAACTAGCGACCCGCCCCGGCTCCACACGGGTGCAATGTATAAAGGCGCCGCCGGCCGCCAGCCCCGCCGCAATCACTAAGTAGGTATATCCCTGCATTTTAAATCTTTCATATCTTTGAAAACATTTATTTCAATTACATGCTGAAAAGAGCCCTATTGATCTATATTACATGTTTAATGTATTTAAGGTACTTAATCGGATAAGGATTAATAAAATCGCTTAGTAAATAAGCCATTATTCCTCGTAAAGGGGAAAGGATAAGAAATGGTTATTATGGGCTACCCCTAAGAAATAGACATAATTATACCATTGCGGACTTTTTTGTAGACCTTTTTAAGTTGTACAATACTGTAGTACATAATTTTGATCCTTCTCGTAGGGGTCAGGCAGCGTTTGCAATGGGTTTATTTATGACATCACATTAGAAACCTCTAAAACTACCAGTGTTTCTCTACTATATTATTATGCATGTATTATACATATAAACCTTTCTCTTGTATCATTCTATCTATTAAAAAAATTATCAAGTCAGTCAAAATTATCTAGTTTTAAGGATTTTGGCATACATGGGGACAGACAGAAAACAGATTTTGTTTTAAACTAGGTACCTATGTAGTGATAGTGATGATGATTGTGATGATACTGAATTAACAACCGAAAATTAAAATCGTCGAACAATAAATGTTGCAAATAATTGCTCGTTAAAGCATCTCTAAGTAGATAAATAAACTGTAGATTTTATACTGCCTCGTTGGTCTCGCGGCATAAATATGCGCGTGGGATTGGGAGGTCTCGGGTTCGATTCCTGGGTCGGGCAAAGTGTTATTGGGTTTTTCCGTTAGGAAATTCTCAGTAGCAGCACGAAGTCTGGTAATGTGCCCGGTACGACAATAGGCTCGCCCCCTATTACGTGGGACCTTCAAAATTCATGGCGAAATGTGGGTGTAATATTACACCTCTGCCTACCCCTTCGAGGATACAGGCGTGAGACTATAAAAAAAACTGTAGATTTTAACCTGCATTTAATTTATTACTTAGGTACCTATCGCGAACAATAAACATTAAATCACGAAAATGCTAATAATAAAAATGCTTGAAATCAATACTACTAGGTACAACACGTAGATTAATTTGAACTTACAAACATACATATCATCTGTATGGTCGGAAGTACCTACTTGCAAAATGTTTTTGTGTCAACCCTTAGTTATTTTCAGTGTCTAGTCGGTTGTCGGCATTTAGCGCCCAGACAAAGAAGTACGCTCACTATTAGATTTTATTACACTATGCCCAAACTATCTGTATTCAAGGGCGTCGCCAGCCGATTGCCTAGGGGGGTCAAGGACACCAGCCGATGGCCTAGAGGGGGCCAAGTTGATATGAAAAATGAGAAAAATATAAATTGTAGAGCTTTTTTCAATCTCTAGGTAGCTGCCCCCCTCCTGCCTCCCTTTGGCGACGGCCATGCCTGTATTTAGCTGGTTTTGAAGCAGTTTATGGCACCAATATTGTTCCTTCCTTGCTTTTTTTTTAATGTAAATTACAATGCCTACTTCAGATTGTCGCGCTCAGTACAACAACCGCCTTACTAACATTACGAAATCAACTAAAGTAAATGATCAAAGTCAAATCTGAAATATTTCACTACAGGCGAATGCTAGTCAGTCAGGTAGACATTATTGTAACGCCCCAGATGTTTAAAATCGATTCTGTACCATGTGTACGTGTATGTTACAGGCGCAATACTCCTGGTGAGGGCGCACCATTATAGATACCTATAACAACTATATTATTTTTTTTTGTTTTTTTTTTTTTTATAATCTCACGCCTGTATCCCCAAAGGGGCCGGCAGAGGTGTACATATTACAGCTACATTTCGCCATGAATTTTCAGATCCCACGTAATAGGGGGCGAGCCTAATGCCGATAGGCACATCACCAGACTCCGGGCTGCTACAGAGTATTCGGAAAAACCCAGTAACAGTTTTGCCCGACCCGGGAATCGAACCCAGGACCTCCGATCACCAGTCGCATACGCTATCCACTGGACCATGGAGGCAGTCACTAACTATATTAGTTAGTTGTTATAGGTATCTAATATTAGTTAGTTGTTATAGGTATCTAAAGCCACTATGTAGAATTTGTAAGTAAAAAAAATACATTCTAGAACTACTATGATAATATATAAAATATTGAGTTACCTTTGAGGACACCTCCTCCCCATCCACCAGTATAAACCCAGACTCGATGATCATGAGATATACCCCAAACCACACCATTTTGACAAGACTCTACACGTCGCAAATAACCCCCAATCATTCGCCAATACATTTCGTCTGCGCCAATTATTACATTTGTGGTTGTATACTCCATACTAAATAATCTCAATGGCCCTTTCACAGCTACTGATGTGATAGTTTCAGGACTAAGCCTATGTTCAAAGTAGCAATAATGTTTATCATTCACCATTATTTTAAACACATTTCGCTCACAGGTTATTTGAATACTGAATTCTTGTCCAGGGCCTAATGGAAGTTCATGGCGTTCTTCTACACCCCAGCTGCCAAATATTTTTGAATTGCATACAACAGTCCTCTCATCAAACCTGACATTAAAATGCAAAGGAATCTCTGTAACCTCCGTTTCTATTTTATGCCTCTGTTTCTTAATCTCAGGGCCTTGCAAATTGATGTGAAATCTGTTTGCTACATCATGCAAACACCCTGTTACCTTCAGTGTACTGCCAGGAGGGAAGTTGTTATGCAGTGCTGTTGTTAAACCAGGCATAATATCCTTGCCAAATACTTGGAACTCTTTAGTATATATCCCATTCTTTGCAGTATTCAGCTTAGCTGGCATAGGGTCCCAGTTTAGGACATCTCCTGAATTAGAAATTACCCATACAGAATTAGCAGATGGTTTTCCAGTGAGACCATTGATTTGAGATGTTATATCAACTAAAACATTTTCCCATTCCTCATGTTCCATTTCTGATATAAATTGTACTTTAATGGAAACCTTGTTCAGGTGTGGAATAGATAAAGTCAGCCGAGGACATCCAGGTTCTGATGAATTTATTACACTTGTAACCTCCCCTAAATTTAATATAAATTTTATGGTACCATCTGGTTGAAATACTGATAATGTTCCTATATTTTCTAGGTCATGCCAATATAATGACAATATACAGTCTTCACTGGAAAGATTTCCATTGATAAGTCTTGCTTCACAGCTTCTGGTCCAACCTTTTTCTTCCACTGCCATGGCATACATTGATAGATCTAATTTCAGTTGATAGTTGTTTCTGGTCTTAAGATTCTCCAAAATTTGAATTCTCCACTTAGAAGTGAGATCTGTATTAAATGCGTTATGTGAGTCTGTGAACCAATGGGGTACCTGCATTACATCTACAGAACAAGCCCCAGCTTCTACAAAAGCCCAAGTGGTTTCACATGTGCCCCAAGCAGTTTGACTGACTTCATCATCAAAAAACATTCCAGAATCCACATCAAATACACTGCTGTCACTATCAGGCTGTGCTTCCATTCCTACAACAGAGCCTACACTTCTAACAGGGCTCCAAGCTCTAGGATTTTTCAAAGTTGTTTCATAACTCTTGCCTGTATAATCTATATTTTCTGTATTTTCATTTCTTTTCTTTTGAGACTCCTTTGGTTTGATGGGCAAGGTGTGTTCAATTGGTGCGGAATGTGATTCTTCCCATGAATTGTGTAAATTGATGTTTGATTTGCGCTCTGTGGTCGCTTCATTTAACATGCTCAGGCTGTGATGTTTGGCATTAGAACTTGATGACACTACACTTGTTGAACTAGATGTACGACTTAATTGCATGTTTGCTTGCACCCTCCTCCATCGCTTGCCTGTTTGTTCTGCAGGAGTTATACCACTACGCCAATAAATACATTTATCTGAATCACCAATAGCAAAGACTTGGTCATTGATGCCAACTGAAATATGGCTCATGTTGCCAGTGATCTCAAGCCACCCGCTACCCATAGCTGCAGATTCAGAGTTGCCAGCACCATTACCATCAATACCTTTTCTAAACCAGACTCTAGTATCGGAACTAACAGCCCATACAGCATTATGACCTACAGAGAGTGATATTAGCTTAGTTTCATTAGGAGGCTTGACCTCCATCCAAGCCTCACCAGTGGGAAGGTCTTTTGTAATACCCTTTCTTACAATTGCTCTACCTGTCCACAAAAGAGCCCATACTAAACCAGTAGCTCCGACAGAAATTTGTTTAATATCACAGTTAGGTGGAATGCTTATATTGATCCACTTCAATCCCTCTGGTGATGTAGTACTTACACCAGCTCTATACATGACTCGTCCGTGAGCAGTAATAGCCCAAACAGATAAAGTACCAGGTGAAGCATATGGTATTTGATTCCCTCCAATGCTAACATCTATAAAAGGTTCCTGGGTAGGGTCTTTATGTAAAGGAGCAATTGCACACCATGAATTCATAGCGCTGAATTTTCTATATCTTATCCATTTCCTTCTTCTCACACAGGACTTCCATTGTTTATTAGGGCCAAATTGTGCTGGGAAGTCAACTGCATATGTCCAGCCATCATGGTCCAAGGGCTGTCCGTCTAATGTGAGCTCTAATTGCCAATCCCCTTCCCACTGCCAAGCCATAGAAGGCAATCGAATTCTATCAATTGATCTGTCTTTAGTTCCATCTTGGGATGAAAAATGATACCTATCTGTAGGAAGTAGCCTGCCACTGAATCCTTCTAATGGTAACCATCTTTCATTCTCATAAGATTCTTCTCTAACACGTATAGGTATTTCTAAGCCATGCACATGGAGATAGATTTGTCTGTCTCCACCCACAGCCCATAAATAGTGAGGTACAGCTGATAATGTTTTGAACTCCAAGCCAAGATACATAAATTCTCTCCAACATGATCCACTAGTTGACAATGCGTAAACTTTGCCTTCATTATTTATTGAAAACAATAATGAATTGCTAGACATTATAGTATCTCAGCTTATTCCTGTATACGTAAAAGCATTACTAGTTTATCGAATGCAAGCACTTATTTATTTAAATATGCATTGATTTATAACAATGCTCCCAGTGATGTTATATCTTCAAGTTTCGAAAACATGCTTCTATTGTGATTTAGAATTAGTGATGTACAGATGGGAGCCCTTTCCTTCTTTTAAAACCACCACCCTTTATGACATATTTTCATGTGTTCTGCCGCAGAATAATTTTACTACACTCACTTAACTCCGAGTCTCTTCTATTTGTTTTATTATATACCTACAACACATACCTAATCATCTTTGTCTACAATTTACAATACAATCGGGCAATGCTTCATGCTTCGCAAAATCGCGAACACAGATCACGGTATTGCTATTTGACAACTTTGACATATTGTGTCAAGCAGCAGCAAGTGCAGCAACAGTAAAATAGCAACACCATGATTCTATGTGATCAAGTTATTCTTCTGTGTTTAAGATCAAGTAAAATTCCTTTTTGATCAGAGTTCCTTGTAAATTATTTTTTTGTGCAACCTTCGAAGCCTAAACAAGGATACCTACCTGATTTCGTTCCTGACATGCATTTATTGCTTAGTACTAAGAAGCGCAATTCCAATAAATTGGTTTGAAAAGTGAATCTTCTGTAGGTTGTTTAGAGTGATAACTACACATACATGAAAATGGTACCAAGTATGTTAACGATAGTGTATAAAACTTAATTGTTTTTTAAAACATTTTAACATCAAAATGTGTAAAATAAATATTTTTTTAATAACATTCTACTTTTGTTATTTTTATTCCATTCTCTATGATAATTTTCTACAATTTAGACCTTTTTAGGGTTCCGTACCTCACAAGGTAAAAAAAGGAACCCTTATAAGATCACTTTCTTGTCCGTCTGTCTGTCTGTCTGTCTGTCCGTGTGTCACCACCGAATTTCTCAAGAACAGGTGGACCTAGCAAATTGAAATTTATACCAGATACTGGTCTGTGGTTCCTATTAGGTGTATAAAAATTAGGGTCCTGGGTCAACCCGATAAAAAGATATGGTCAAAATTAGATTTTTGCGAAAACTTATAAGTACCAAAATTAACCTTAATTTTCAACTTTTTTTAATTTTCGGAATTTTTCCTTTACTTATGCTGTAAAATCTTGGTTTTGACCAAAATTGACAATTCTAGGTCAACCGTAAGTACCCTATAGGTTTTGGGTCGAAAACCTATATGGTAGTTCCCGTTGAACTAGAATCACGAAATTTGACCAAAAGCAGGGTCTTACAGCACAAATAAAGGAAAAATAACAAAAATTTCAAAAAGTTGAAAATTAAGGTTAATTTTGGTACTTACAAGTTTTCGCAAAAACCTAATTTTGACCATAAGTATCTCCTATGTACCTCTACAAAAAAAAAAAGTGGAAAATTGAAGGGTGTCCCCATACATACATAGTAGACTCCATTTAAGATAGTAGGTACTCTTTGTATGGGCGCTCGTACAGAGAGAGTTAAAGCGCCCCTTATGGATATGATGAATGAATATGAATATGACATTAGAAAAATAATTACTTGACATGTGCTTAATTATATGTTATGTTTGAAATATATTTTCATAGTATTGACGTAAGTAATCCTAATTTATATTATTGACATCATTTAAATATTGACATACCTAATCAATTCAATTTTTTTTGACATTTATATCTGAAAGGAAACAAGCACATGTTACTAATATGGGCATTTGTTTTTGTTTTTGTGAAATTGGATATTAGTCGATATCATTTTGCTATTGTGTTACATGTATGTTTTTTCTCAAGGTGTGTGGGTCTTTTTTCTAATATTGTTATCATTACTTATAGTGATGTTTTTTTTAAATCTAATGTACTACCTATAATTATATTCAAACACAATGTAAAAATTGTTACTGAATAAATGAATTGAATTGAATTGAGAAGCGATCGATAGAGACCGCTAGGGGGCGCATTTAGAAAATGTATGGAAATTGTTCCTGTCATCTAGGCTATCGTCCACCGTGACGATCGAGTGCAAACTGGTACTAGACCCTCAGATGTGGAGGACTTTTTTTTTTTTTTTGGTGTCGGGTTGGAAAATCCTCATGGAGTCCCTCCGCCCTGGGGGAAGGGCGAAGGGGACTGTCAGACTCTTACTGACTAAAAACCAACCCGTATTCCTCACGTACCCGTATGTCGGAGGGTCGGGTTTCGCCCAAGCATACGTCGCAACCCCCCGACGGGTATCGGCCCGCCAGATGGTCAGGCGGGCCCCGAACAAAACCCCCTTGGCGGCGGATGAAGGTGTTGGGCTCCGCTGCCAAAACATCCAGCGGCCGCAGAGGATAGGGAGGACGGCAACGCAACACCGCATCTCCTCTTCCTCTGCGGCCCCACCGCGACGCATCGAATGGTGCGCCCCCATTTAGTCGCGGGAGATAGGGCGCGCGGCAACGCAACACCGACACGCCTCTCCTCCCGCGACCGCGCCCGACTGCGAGGGACAGAAGAACTGTCCCTCGCACCCGCCCCTTTGGACGCATCCTGCGCAGGCCTCCGTCAAGCCCACGCGGAGCGTCCCCTCCTGGATCCCTCTTGGCTTCACCGCGGGGCTCCAATCCACGGTTACTGAGCCCCCCCACCACGACAAGGTGGAGATCCCACGGGGGGGAGATTTGGAGGACTAGCGTAATTAGCATCAACCTCAAATAAGGTAAAATGCGTACGGAACCCTCGGTGCGCGAGTCAGACTCGCACTTGCCCGAATTTTTATAAATGATGTGTGGCAACACTTTTCACTAACACATGTAAGATGTAAATAAACAGGGCTTCAATTGCTTGTTCAGGTCGTTCAGGATAACGTATCTCGTAATATTCCTTCATCTAAGGCTTTACCCCGGTTGCATCCAAGACTTTCACATTGGAATCTAAGGACCACTTACTAATACTAACCTAAGAGCGGTTTCAGCCTAGCGCGTATAAGCTCGTTTTCGGAAGAGCGTGTAGGCGCGTTTAGGCGCTCCTTTTGGAACAAACCCAATTCGTACGAGCGTTGACGCACTTCTAAGCTCGTATCGTATTAGCGAGCGAGCCGATACACGATATCCACTAGCGTTTCGAGCGAACACGCCGAAATATAATTATATATTTTTTGAAGCGCGATATGTAGCGCGCGTGTAAGAAGCACGTATGCTGAAACGACTGTAAACGCGCAGAAAAATACGCTAATCTGAAACCGCCCTAAGAATATTAGATTAATTATTTCATAAAGCGACTGCTGACAGAGCCTGCTGATCTGCGCAATCCAAAAGGATAGCGATATACTCTATAGATAACCAGTGGCCTAAGTATCGTCATATTCAAGAGTACTTACCTACCTATAGACGGAATTAACGATTTTCAAAGATCTTCATGACAGCCGCCCGAGCCCGACGCATTACCTGCTCTGCGAGGCACTTGGTGCGGCAAGACCTGGCTCGAGCCTAGGTTTGGGACAGAGTAAAATAATAAGTATTTCGGCGCCACTCACATCATCCTCCAGCGGCATCTCTTTGAAACCAGGGGTCCGCTTACTAGTCTAACTGGATTTGACTGAATATTAACTTTTCCACAGAGCGACACTGTCTGTCTAGCAATCTTTGCGTCCATGGATTAAGCATATGGAGCAATCATTAGGTTTAAGAGTCAGTTTAATAACTTTATGGTCAGTTAATTCAGAGGTAGGTAATGATTTAAAGATCATCATGACAGCCGTAACCTGCCGTAACAGCCAAAATTACAGCCGGCTGTTACCAAGGGACTATTTTGAACTGAGATTAAGGTAATTATTGTGATTCAGTTTTATTAAATTCATCAGAATTTTTTGTAAAAAGATAAGTAGGTAAACAAATGTTGAATTTCAAATGTAGGAACCTACCTAGTACCTATTCACTCACACCACACATTCCCATTCTACACCTCATGTTTGTCAAGTTTCCTGATATTAAGCGTCATCATCTCCTTTATTTCGCCTAAATTGTCATCTAGGCACTGTTCGATCTAGTAGGTATAATCTTCGACTTCGACGAGATTTCTTTTACGAATTGTAGATCAAGAAAAAGAAAGGTAGTTGCAACACGCCCTTCATTAATGAAGCAAAAAAATTTAATTGGGGAGGTGTCACTGGCTAGGGGATAAGCTGGCTAAGCGTGGTAGGTAAGCCACAGGGCTCAGGGTCGCTATTACAAAGAATAACAATCTTTCTCTTTTTTAAGACAACTCGCGCACTAGGCCTTAATCCTGTGTCGCGGGGGACTTTACAAACATACAACTAACGGACACAATGAACACCCAGACTCGAAACAACAATTTATGAATCACACAAAGTGTTGCCTCGTGTGGGGAGTGGAACCCACAACACTCGGCGCAGTGTCAAACGGCGAGGCGGCCGCTTCACTACACCATTCATGCAGTCGTAATCATATGATTTTAGGTAGGTATTGGCGATGCAGATTATCCGCGCGCCTCTAGCGGCGAAATTTGACAGCTTACAAACTTATTCGATATAGCTTCGAGGTTATGGTGGATATCTTTAGACTATTTAACTTAGTGGCAATTGTATTCAGAGCTGTCAAAAGTAGTAGTGCTTGAGATCTATGAGAGTCGTACATGGACGACTTCTAAATTTCGCCGCTAGAGTCGCTAGTTAGAATCTTAATAGCATCGCCAATTATAGGTAGATTCTAGTATATCTGTATAATCTATGGGTAGATTCATCTTTTATGTTCTCCGACGTTTCGGCTTGTCAGTTGTGCAACATATGGTCCAATTCAAGTAAGACAAATAAGGCTTCTTTTATAAGTACCTACCTACAACCAAACCACCCCATCATGACCTAAGGTGTTCAAGCTGTGTTTCGAAAAGTTTCGTAGTCGCCTACAAAATGTGGTCGCGTTGTCGCTAGTGTTTGCGTAGCGTACAGCGCCAATCATCTACATCATGGAGAGGCAGCAAGTGTGCGCGCAGTGTCGTCGCGTCGTCGATGAAACTTTGTGTTTCTGATTGCCATGTGGATGGCCGCTAGGTCGCGGTGTTGCTGGTGGTAGCGATGTGTCGGTAACTCGCAAGCGATCAATAATGACGGCATAATATGATCCGTAGTACTTTTGAATTGCATCTCGTCGCAATGTTTCAAAAATAAAATATTTTACTGTGATGAACTATTGAAGTACATACGCATTGGGGACATGGATGCTTACTATTGGCCTTAACAGAAGGCTCAAAATAGTCGAATATACTGAAATGACATCCGAGCTAAGTATAAGTATACCTACATTGATGTTACCTCAGGCTGCGGACATCAGTATTACTGTCAGGAGAAGCGACATATATCATACAAAATAAATTAGCGGGTCTTAATCGCGTACAATTAACTTATTTAAGGTATAAATACCTATTTGTTTCCGTCCAGTCATCATCTCAACAGTGTGTAGACGTCATTAGTGTAGTGTAGTGTGTCGGAGTACCGACAGTGCGAAATTAAATAAAGGCCAAGTGAGGGTAGGTGCCGAAACCCGCACTTCCACAAGACGGCGCTGAGCTCTCATCAGTCTCTCCGCGACACGCTCGGTGCAAGAGGAGCGAAACGTCGGAAACAAATAGGTATTTATACCATAAATAATTTAATTGTACGCGATTAAGACCCGCTAATTTATTTTGTATGATGTATACAAATCGCGAAAGTTTAAAATTGAATAAGGGACATATAAAGCACAATTAAAAAAGACAGCTATCTATGACTTTAATTTACCGGAATGCAAGAAGATTCCGCTATTTACAACCTTCCAGTAGTAACTAGCATAATATTATATTTAAAAATGTAGGATGTAGTAAAAACAAATTGTTTATATCAAAAATATTATATTGTCAACACAAGTTTAGTTACCAATTAACATAATTCCTTATCCTATATTGGAATCTCGGAGGTATCTTGTAGATATTAAACATGAAATGTATCACACAGTTTGTCATCTCTAACTTAGTTTCATAAATATGAAATGTAAGCAGAAATGAACACTTACTTTTACAATACTCTATTAATATATACACTAACTTGTAATTATTACTGTGTAAATATTACTTGAATAAAATTGTAATAAATTAAAAAAAAACATTTCAAAGACTATTTAAATATCACACATATTTGAGATGGAATTATAAATTATATATAACTTTACTTCACTAAATAACAACAAATATCTAGGATATTTTTCAGAACAAATAAATTAGCTATATCAGAATTTGCTAGGTATGTCTTTGAGACTCATAAATTTACTTTAATTAGCTGAATAGGACTTTGTCCAGCTTTTAAAGGCACTTTCTCTTTGTCTAAATGTTTCATGTATGCAAGGAAACAAGTCCATATTAGACTACACATACTAATAAAGGGGACCCTGTTTCTTGGTGGAATGAAGCAGAAATTTATCATCGCTACAGCTGGCCAGATTGAAGCACCAACCTGAAACAAAAATAAATATTTTTTACTAAGAAAGTAATACTGTTTTAATACATTTATTTGTGAATAATCTCGGGCAATAAGGTAAAAATGATTGCGTCAAAAATCGTAATGAGGAGCAACTTATAATAAATGTGATCAATTTTGGTTGTGACATAGCCTAGTATTCGATTATGTCTCATTATTGTGAGATCATGCGTTAAATTAGTAAGGATTAGAGAAATTATATCCCAATATAAATATTCTGTACATGTTGCCAAAACATTATCTTTGATCAAAGCACATGCGGTACGGAGCGGAGTACCGCAAGGATCTGTGCTTGGGCCACACGTTTCAGACTCTATATAAACAAGTTTATATAAAGTCTGGCTCAAGCTCAGAGCAATCAAATAAAAATTCCTATCTTAAGACCCACTTCTCAGCCATTTTAGAAATAAAGGGTCATAAATGTGAGGATAAAGGCGTAAAGAAGAGAACTTTGGTCAGCTGGTGCCGCCTTGCACTCAAGATTCGCTCGCAACCCACCAGTTGCGACCCATAGTTTGGGAAATGCTGAGATAGAGTATGTAGTATCTAAAAAGAAAGATGTTTAGAAGCCTCAATCTAAGCACATGCTTCATATAGGTACACTCCATAAAACTTACATGATTCACTTGAGACCCATATCTTAATATATAAAATCCTTGCGTTACTGACTGACTGACAGACACGCTACAGCCGAAACTATTGGGCGCAGGAAGCTGAAATTTGGCATGTATGTTCCTTGGGGACCGTAGGGGTGCACTAAGAAGGGATTTCCCGAAATTCCCACGGGATCGGCCAAAACGGGTAAATTTAAAAAAAGTGCAGGCGTTGCTGCTGGCGTCCTCTAGTTTTAAAAATAAAAGGACAATAAATTAGAAAGTTTACAGTGAAAAGACATCAACAACAACAAAAAAGTATAACTTCAGTGTTTTAAACAACTTAGTCTCAGGACTCTTAGGAACTGTCAATAACACCAGGCATTGGTATTTTTTTTTTATGAGATACGAAACGAGCAGACGGATCGCCTGATGTTAAGCGATTACCACCGCCCATGGACAACCGCAACACCAGAGGAGTCACAAGTGCGTTGCCGGTCTTTTAAAAAGGAATACGCTCTTTTCTTGAAGGTTGTATTGGTTCGGAAAAACCGCAGGCGACAGATCATTCCACAGTTTAGATGTGCGAGACAGAAAGTTTAGCTTGTCAACCATCTAAAATTCTAAATGATGGGGATGGAAATGCTGTCGCGTAGAACGATGGCGGAAAGAGGCGGCAGGCATTAATCTGAACAATTCCTCGGAGCACTCCCCATAGTAATAGCGATAAAAGATGCACAGCGAGGCTACATTTCTATGCAGCGCCAAGGGGTCTAACCAGTTGTAAATATCTTGGCAGTCGACAATTCGAGAGGCTCTCCATTGGATGCGGTCCAGAGGGAGAAGCTGGTACTGGGGTGCCCCTGCCCAAAAATAAGAACAGTATACATACAAAATTGTTTGAAAACTTCATCATCATCAGCCCCTTACAGTCCACTGCTGGACTAAGCCGCTCCTTTGAAAGGAAGAATTGGCCTACTATACCACGCTTGCCAAACGGGTTGTTATAGGATTTGTTTCAAGTTTTCCTTCTCTTACAGTGCTCTTCTTTGCACAGTATGGTCCCTCTGTCGGCTCTTACGACACCCATGGGATGATATGGGGTGGTGACATTCCATATTCTTTATCCGTCACCACACAGAAACTTGAAAACTTACAGCTAAGATTTATACTTTTAAAACAGTGAATGTTTACTTACCGAACACATCTTGCTGTATTTATCATATTATTTAAATTCACTTTAAACTTAAAAACTGTTTCTGTTTTGTTAATAAATCATTTATAGCATTCTATGAGTCCTATGTTCTAAATAGGGAATATGCATGTGATTCAGATATAAGCGAATATATTTTTATGACATTCTTTATCGGTAAAGAAAGACACTTCTAACATTATTTTATATTTGAACAGTAAAATCAGAAAAAATAATTAATAAAAGGTGGAAAAATTGCGAGCGAAATTTAAAATATCGAAACGCAACGCCATTGGCCAGTCCTGAAAGTGACGACACGGTTGTAAATATCTGAGCTCTTTGAGGGTTCGCAGAGGATATGTCAAAAGTGTCAAAACAGTACCAAACATTTGACAGAGTTGACAGTTAACAACTCAAATGTTGAGAACGCTGACATTGCAATTTTCAACATTGAATTTAAAATAAATGTTGACTACATACAAACTACATAAATGTTCACTACTAATATTTTTTTACGATATCATAGTAACATAAATAAATGATAGCAGTAATAAAAAAAAAATCATGCATATTCCCTATTGTGATCATGATATACAGACAATACATCTTCAGATTTACCTTATAAGTTGGTAAAAATTTTGCTTCAACTTCTGCAACAGCTTCATGGAATGGCTTTGATTCCAACAAACTCATACCAAAATAGAAACTGCACATGGCAAATGGTGTATAGGTAAGGGTTTCCACAAAAGTCTGAAAGAAATAAGGATATTTTTTATAACTCTGCAAATGTAAAAGTCAATTAAGTGATAAGTTATTTTACTAATCTACTAATCAACTAAAAAATCTAAATGATTTGTTGTCAAAATCAATTCTTTCTGCTAAGGAAAGCTTATCACACATTGTAACTATAAATTTTTCATATAGTAACATTCTTACTGATTAGTACTTATCAAATAATAAAAATATTTATTACCACATAATATAAATTTGTTTCACTGGTGAGATTGTCAGTAACATGGATGTATGTACATTGGTGTTATTTCTAAATAATATTTAATTAAATATTGCATCATGCAGACACTCTTGTTACACATGATGTGTGTGATTAAAATATGTGTAATGTTAAAATTACAATTGTTCAAGGCTAGGAAACATATAGAAAATAAGTAGATACTTGAGTTTACTGATATGTAAGTGTACCTTAATTATGCCTGCTCGTATAGTATTCCCTGGCCACATGATATTGGCAATTGTTAACCAACTATACAATGTGGGTGCAACATAACAGGATCCATATAAACCATATCTAGCACTTCGCCACCAATCAAAATTATCTGTAATGCAAAAATAATAGTGATGATTAGAAATACCTAACCTCATAAAACTCACAGCAGTGTTAACTTAGAATTTGCATACGAAATTATTAAATAAAGTACACTCACCAAATGTTTTCCCTTCAAATGATTGTTGAATTAAACTAGAAGCAGGCCAGATCACGCTGTACGAGGCCATTCCCCTTAATAGAGGATATTTTCTAAAAGCATTATAAATCTTGCTGTATGCACCCATCCTTGAATCTTGTGCGTAAAACCAAGTAATGAGTAATTTGTCTTATATAAGTTCATAATTCCATAAGACCTTAGAAATAGTATAAGGAAGCGTCGTAGTGAGAGAATTTTTGGTAAAATGCCAACATTACACCATCTATAAATAAATTTACGAAAGTATACTATATTTCCTTCCACTGTAAAATATAAAACTGCAAGAGCGCACTCAACACTACGGCCGCGGCCATGACAATGACAGTGACAACTGACAGTTAGACGTGAGCGCTATATAACATAGATAGTTATTAAACTATCTTATTACATGCATAACCATCGCTCGTTTTCTAGCTGAATTAAACTATCGACTTTTACCAACGGAAACTTGACAAGCAATGAATATTGTTCCAAGCGATAGCGACGTAACTGAATCGCAACGATTGGCTGTTAGTTAGCTATACTTAACTCTTTGGTTAGCTAGTAGCTAGTGAATGAAACACGAATAAAATGTAGCGTGTTCACATGAGTGCGACAGAGAAGGACGCGAGCCCGAGCCTGTGACGGTATCGCCATCGCGCGGCGACGAAATAAATGATTAATAATACTTTTGCAATAGACAATGAGCTTTATTTTAGGGAATGATTAAGATATTATTAGGGTGTGAATATTTTTTTCGTTTTGAACTTTTGAACTTGACACCTGCAGGTGCCCCATTTCTTTCGTTGTTTATCCTAAAATAAAATTAGTATTGTTCGGAATTCTGCACTTCGACGCGATACGCTGCGATCTTTACATAGGAATATTTTCAATAAGTAGTTGATTGCTGTTATTGATTTTTTTTTAATGTTGTATGTAGTTACTATTTATAAGTGGTTTAAAAATAGGTACTTAAGTACTTCAGACTTAAACATTTTGTTTTCTGATTTTGTGAAAAACTTATTTTAGTGTAAATAAATAATAATACTGAATTAGTAGGTATAAGTGTGTATAGGGTAAAATTGTAAATATGTCTAGAGTTAATTCAAGTATCCTATATAGATTTCGTACTGACTATAAATTATACAGCCAGTCCTAAGCCTGGTAAAGTATGAAGGAAAGTTTATTGGCGGCAATACCTGTTATCAAAACTTCACATTGTCATGCTATTTGAATAGCTTTTGAAAAGTAGATAGTTGTTAGAAGTAGATAGTTTTCATAACGTTATCAGGCAACGCTAAACGGCTTCGTTTCGTTATTTCAAATAGTGACAACGACACATGTCTACTGACAGTCAATAAATCAATAAATTAGGTACCAGATAAATCCAAGATAAATCATACTTAGTGACAAGTAGTGACAACATAAGCTGACAACAATGACAAGTGACAACTATGAAATTTTGTTGCTTTTGCCGCACTCCTGTGCTTTATGATTTGTTTTAAAACTTTTACATTTAAATTTGTCGTCTGTTCAGTTTCTATAATTTCATCAGATAAGAGTAAAGACTGAAATTCTTTCTGTCAATGGTCAACCCCCTTAACCCTTTTACTGGTGGTGGCAATATGTATGCCACCAACTTTTTTATTTTTTTTCTTGTACGACAATACTACTACTTAAAAAGTACCAGTTCTGTGTGATAATGAACCATAGAGATATTAAGAATAGAGTGGCAGAGTGGGGCCTATTCGTGTCCGCCGGTGGGAGAGAGAACGCAACATTAAAGGCCCCCTGCATCTCTCTCTAACAATACATGCACAACATCAACATTACGCAGTGGCGTGCTACCTGTAACTATTATTTAAATCAGTTTATTAGTAATCAATAGTTAAAAAGTTGTTTTTATTGATACACGAAGATAGTTTGAAGTGACAAAAAAGTTTATATATTTTTAAACTATTGATTACTGATAAACTGATATAAATAATAGTTACAGGTAGCACGCCACTGCGTAATGTTGATGTTGTGCATGTATTGTTAGAGAGAGATGCAGGGGGCCTCTAATGTTGCGTTCTCTCTCGCACCGACAGACACGACACAGTATTGAGTTAGGTACTGTTCTGCCACTCTATTCTAATATCTCTATGTAATGAACCTATCACAGATTATTAAAAAAAAAAAACATTGACACATTTGACAATTGTCAAATTTTTGCACGGTGGTATTTAAAAAAAAATCATCAGTTTACGATCTGTATAAAAATCCAAGAATATCTTCATATTGCGACGTAGCCAGGTTACGATTTTATATTTATTGTAAAGTAAATGGTATTCTAATTATGCTATACTATAATTTTTCTAACAATAACTTCTAATTGTTCTCAAAATTGGCTCCGATCATGGTGGCAACATATATGCCATTACCAGTTACCATTACTATTGCACTTGTCCGGTTTGTTTTAGATTTGTATAGAAATATATAAGTAATCTTTACTTTTCATATTTTCTTTGACAATGAGTAAGCGAAGACAAGTATTGGCGGACAAGCAAATAGAAGAAGAGCTTGAAAATCTATTCTTGTATACTAGATGGCTCTTTATCTGAAGATGATGAAGTAGTGACAGATACCGAGTGCGTTGAAGATTCAGACTTGCTTTCTGTGTTATTAGGTGAAGATGCTCTGATTAGCTCAGCATCGGAACAAGTACAAGAAGTCTCGGCCTAACAAATTCACCCCAACCGTCTACATCTAGAGCAGATGTTCAAATTTTTCTCCATTGGAAACTGCAAGATTTCAGTCATCTGTGTCTGAAGCCGGAGAAATCCCAAACTTTTCAGACTTTTCTTCTTAATCAGATGATGAATCGGATGCAGATGAGGTCGAATGGAAAAAGCAATCTTGGCAACAAAGTCCTAACTTGGAAAACTTCGATTTATGCTGTTCAAAAAAAACTATCAAATGCCCATTACTAATACCAGAATATACAAAACATATGGGTAGTGTCGATCGTTTCGACCAAAAAAGAACATCATATTCCGCGGGTAGAAGAAGTCGCAAATGGTGGACCCGAATATTTTTTTTTATAGATGTTGCAATAACCAATGCCCATATGTTACATCAAACATACACCCGAGAGCACAATGTTATGAGCCAAAAACAATTCAGAATTGCTTTTTCAAGGGAGCTGGTGGATAATAAAATCTTTAGAAAAATATTATTCCAATCAACGCCAAAATATGTAACTAAATAAAAATAATCGAGTGGAAGAGACTCGTGAAAGACAAAAATAATTTACGATGTACCAGAAGAAATCAGCTTTCAAAGATTAGATGAACACTGGCCTATAGAAATAGAGACTTAGAAGAGGTGTCGCTACTGCAGCACTAAAGTAAATAATAAGAGGTCTAAAATAGAATATGAACGGAGTAAAGTGGCACTATTTATACATCCATGTTTCAAATTATTTCACCAAGAAAATCAATGAACGATTCGTCGTTCATTGATTTTCTTGGTCCCTCACTGGTGCTGGCAAGGATATTGCCACCATGTTTTTTTCTTATTGTAAACATGAATATTTTTTTTTCTTGAACATTAATTATTAAACTACCCACAATGATTCCATAAAACGACATTTTATTGTTCTGACATAAAAAAATGCTTCTGCCAGTGAAAGGGTTAACACGTGAATTATGACTCTTGCCTGCAAAATTGTAATAAAAAAATGTAGAAATCTCTTGCGGAAACGTTGTTAGCTCAACAATGTCGAATAATTCTCAGACACAACTCAACGGATTGAGTTTGGATGAAGTAGAGAACATCTGGCATAATGGAGAAAACTGAGATCAACTATTTGTGGTTTTTAACGAAATTATAGTTGTCAGATGTGTCACTGTCAAGTGTCACTCAAATGTCAGAGCTATACCAAAATTACCAAATGATTGTCTTGTATATCTTGTTTTATTAGATAATGTGATAGATTTTAAACAATCTGATTGTTGTTTAATACATTCTAAAAGTTGTAATACTCTTAAAATCAGTGTATATTACAGTTCAAGTAAAAGTCGTGAAAGATGCCGGTATATTATGAATGGTAAATTATAAATTGTGGTACCACCACAATTTTCAATCTTACATTATAAATCATTTAAAATACACAATAATACAGATTAAAAAATGATATTCTGTGTAAACATTTTAGGAAATCTGCGAAGAAAACTCGATCGAAGTATAACTGTCCCAGTTTTGAAGTGACTAGCTATCCTCTTAAAGCAAATATTATGACAATGGTTAGTAAAATGGAATGGCTTATTTAAATACTTCATAATATTGTTTCACGGGGTTTCTCTGTGTTTGTGTACACACAGGTGTGTGTATACACTGTATTTGAGGTTCAGAATAAGGTAGGCAATTCAATTATTTTAAATTACAGAGAGAACAGCCTAGCAGTAATAGTATTATTGATCAGATTAATAAATGGAGTGCTGGTTTTGAAGAAGTCGATCCACTCCTACGCTTTGAACAAATGAATCTGGAAGAAGTGAGCATAATCTTTTTATAAATATTCTGTAATATACAGGTTGTACTTGATACTTGATTGCACGGGCTGTTTCCGCAACTCCACGTCTTGGCGCGTATTTTGCGTGCGGGTGGGAATGGTGTCTTCATTCGAGCCACCCCAGCTCTTCGAGGAAGGCCAGCAGACTCTTGATACAGGTTGTAACAAGACCCTTAAGGAAATCTGAAATCCCATGTTGTACCAATCACTACAAACATTTTTTACTTCAGCACCTTACCTGGGCAATTACTGGTTCAGGAGATATTGAGGCTTAAAGTTAGTATGGAATTTTTCTAATTAGGTACAAAATCGATGCATTTACCCCGCCAATATATTCTTTAGATGGCCTATGACTCTATGGATAAGTAGGTATTTAGAACATTGCATGCGCGCGCTTTTAATTGCAGTTTAAAAAACGTGAAACTTAAAAAAAGTTGTTTCCCAGGTATAATTTTTGGTTAGTATGACTTGGCATGATGTCCACAATGAGAAGACTTTGGCTTGGTGATGGGTCTTGTGACACCCTGTATATCTCAACACAAATGTTAAATAATAAACTGATTTTGGTGAAATTTTCGTCTGTGTATTTGGGTGGGTCTCTGAATGGTTTATAATTATTACAATTAAGAAGAAGGTCCTACAAGGATGAAGTACAAACATTTCTTCAGGCCGACCAGCATTTTTACATTCAAATTAAAGGAATTTAAATATGTTCAATTTAATAATAATAAAATATCTTACATGTTAATAATAATGTTAAATTCAATTTGAAAGTAAAATGATCTGTTCAGTCTGATATAGTTTTAGTCTTTTTTGTATTTCTTAGTTTTGACATTATAAAAAAAACCGTTTAAATACCCTATTCATAGACTTTAACTTTTAGGTGTTCTTTGGGTGGGGTCCGTCCCACTCCACACACTATGCTTAGTCAATAATGTAGTGGCTATGATAATGAAATTATATTTCAGGATGTCAGCTCTTTGGAAATAGAAAGGATAGAAGGTGTAAATTATAGCAAAGCATGGAGCACAAAGCGAGTAAGCATTCTTAACAAATATACAACAGGTGAAAAGCTTACTATTATCAGTAGCTATCTACCAGGCGGAGAAAAGGGTATGTATTTTTTAAAAATTTCATACCATGTAAATAATTTTGAGATCCCATTCAATATCACCCACATCTTATGATTTTCAAAATATTGTTAATCTTCTCTTAACCCTTTCAAGGACAGTTGGCGTCTATAGACGTCATAATAATAAAACTTCTGTGTCTCGTTTTCTGTCCTTAAAAGGGTTAAAAATAAAATAGCACATCAGTTTCACAACATGACATCTGAAGGTACGCATGTGATACTAGCTGACCCGGCAAATTTCCTACTGCCTAACAGTTGATTATTTTTTAATTTTTCTCTCCCTAAGCCATCCTCGTACTTCAAGGAATATTATAAAAAATAATTAGCGAAATCGGTTCAGCTGCTCTCAAGGTTTGCGTTTAGCAACACATTCAGCGATTCATTTTTATATTATAGATAACTTGAGGTTAGTTATTAAGATAGGATTGACCCAGCTGTCACTGAGCACACACAGGTGTAAACATGTGACGCGAGTCCTCTAAACCATAAACATTAGTTTTTTCATATATTGAACATGTTAAATTGCTTTTCTGATAAATAAAATGCTAATATTGTTTGTAACTTTCAACTAATCAGATTGTTTTGTTCTTTATTTTTGTTTTTATTTTAAGTTAGTTCATTTTCAGCCCTTATTAGACAGGTTTCTAATTTGAATGAGAAAGTAAAGCACAGGTTGGAACAGCTAGATGATTTTGATGAAAGTTCTGTAAGAAAAACCATGGGTCTAAGTCAACAGGAGTTTGTCTCAAATATTAACATGCTTAGTGATGAAATCAAAAAGGTATGCTATTTTTTGTCTTTACTAAACATATGTTTTTGTGTTTAAGAAAGATTTTATTTAAAAAATAAAGTACAGCCCAAAAAAGGCGCCATGATTATATGTAGTTATAGTAAGAATTTATTTATAGTTTCTTCTTTTTACTTGTTGTTCTTGAGCCCTAACCCAAGCATGTGACTATTCTAGTGCCTTGGCTCTGATTTCCAAAATATCTTTTAAGTATATTGGGTATGAAACATAAGTTAAAGAATTACCTATGTCCAATTTGAATATTTGACCATTTGTATAGGTGCACTGGTCATGGTGATTATCTATGTATCACATACATAGCTCATAAAAGTATTGTTTTTAATTTACAGGCATGGGAGTCAGAACAAAGAGTGAAAGCGTTCAAGATAGGAATCCAGTGCTCAAAGCTGTTGTCTGATATTAGTGTAATGCAGTTTTTTCCAAGCAAGTTTGTTTTAATTACTGACACACTTGACACATTCGGCAATTTAGTATTTGATCGCCTCAAAGAAAAAAGCTTTGGGTGGGTAACATATGTATGAGATAAATAAAAAATTTATAAGGCCTTTTTTAAATTTGAGTTATAATCACAGCATGCTATATTATGCAATAATATGGTGAAGTTATGAATAAAAAATAATACTTATATGCACTTCTTGAGCCCCCAGTCTGCCTCAATATATTCATTATAGATATACAGTGCAATACTTTAAACATCACTGCCATTTTTATACCACAATGAAGGGTTGTGGGATAATTAAAAGTATCTTCCAGCTTTTAATTAGTTTATTTAAATATTAAATAGCACGAAACCATGACAGTGTTAACGGTGCGCGCGACATTTTTTATAGTTAACATAGTTTTTGTTAGATGGCACTGCTCACGTTATTCGCAATACCATAACACCTCCCCTGGAAGTAGTGAGCATGCATATGTTTAAATACATTCATCCATCATGCCTAAATTACGCAAACACTCATGATGCTTTGTACCACTCAAACCTTTGGTAAAAACATCAGCAGGCATTCGGTCAGTACATAAATATCTAAGGTCAATCACACCTTGTTCACACTTATCACGAATGAAATGGTGGCGTACATCGATATGTTTCGTTCGAGAATGGTAATTTTTGCTTTCAGCAAGTTTGATTGCACCTTGGTTATCGTTAAACATCGTCACGCACTCACACTTTATTCCAATACTAGTCAAGACATCGCGCAAATACATGGCTTCTTTAGTAGCTTCTGAAATAGCCATATATTCGGCTTCGGTGCTCGATAAAGCAATGGTCCGTTGCTTTCGCGCCTCCCAACTGATTGGGGCACCTGCTAAAATAAATGCAAAACCGGAATAGGATCTACGGTCTATTATATTTCCACCCCAATCTGCATCCACCACGCCAAACAGAGGCAAACCAGTCCTTTCATACACTAGTCCGTAATCTGACGTACCCTTTAAATATCGTAACACACGTTTAGCAGCCTTCCAATGACTAATGTCATAATTTGTATTAAATTGACTTAAATAATTGACGGCGTATGAAATGTCTGGTCTTGTTGATACAGCTAAATGCATCAAAGCACCAATCAAATTCTGATATGGATACTGTTCCATTATATCATGCTTAACACATTCAGGTTTTAATAATTTAACATTCACATCCATAGGCGTAACGGTAGGTTTGCAATCACTCATTCCAAATCGTTCTAACACTTTATCTATATATGATTTTTGACTTAAATACAATGTATTTTTATCATCGCGACTGAATTCAATTCCTAAACAGGTAGATATTTCTCCCATATCTTTCATTTCAAATACACTTCCTAATTGTTGCTTATCAGTATTCATCCATGCATAATCGTTTGTCCCTAGAATAATATCATCGACATATATACCTATTAACATAATTCGCTCTCCCTTTCGCGCGAAAAATAGACAAGGATCCTGTAACATCGCCTCAAAGCCAATATCATTCAACATTTTTACTAACCTTTTATACCACTGCAATCCTGATTGCCGCAAACCATACAAAGATTTTTTTAATAAACACACACTGTCCATGCATTCATCAAGAGCTTTCTTCCAGCGGTTAGCTGTCTCCAGTATATTCATATCTGTTATTATTTTCTTCTGCGAACCAACTTTTTCTTTTGCGAGTACTCTCTCTAGAACATCGCTTAACTGATCTGGAATTTCCATATAAACCTCTTCTTCAAGTGAACCATTCAAGTAAGCTGTTACTACATCCATTTGATGGACTTGTAATCCTAATTCTGCCGACAAGGCAGCAATTAACCTTATAGATGACGATCTCACCACAGGGGATGAGGTTTCATGGAAATCCTCCCCTGGCCGTTGTGAACATCCTTTTGCGACAAGACGCACTTTCTTGCCAGTACTTTTAGTACTAAACACAAATCTGTGTCCAATAACTTTTCGTTGTTTTGGTCTTGGTACAATTTCCCATGTTTTGTTTTTCATCTGTGACAGGTACTAATTTTCTAAAGCTGTTTTCCAACCATTTACGTCACTTCTTTTCTCTATATCTTCCCACGTCATTGATTCTATCATTGCTATCCCTGCACTCATTTCTTCATTCGGTTCATCTTCTGGTTCATTTCCATCGCTATCGGTAGTATCTTCTTTTACTGTATTATATTCTTTTCGCGGTCTACCTGTCTGACCAGTACGAATAAGGCGAGGCCTTCCTCTTCCTCTCTTAGAAGGTTGTATTAAATTTTCCCATGAAAAAGTAGAGTTCCTCTTTCTATGTATTTGACCTCTATCTTCTATTGGTTCATTAACTCTTTCAAGAGATTTTCTTGGTCTACCTCCATCTCTTCTAGCTCTTAATATGTTCAGTTTTTCTTTACTTTTGTTATTGAATTCTATGCTTATTTGTTCTTCATCAGTGTCTTCTTCTTCTTCGTTAAGTATCTCTTTATATTCATGGCTAAACGCTGTCTCACTCATAAATTTCACGTCACGGGTTATAATAATCTTTCTAGTCCTAGGATCATGTATTCTATATGCTTTTGATTGAGTATCATAACCCACAAATATTCCTAACTGAGAACGTGATTCAAATTTTCCTTTCGGTTTTCCCTTATCTTTATAATACGCTTTTGAGCCAAACACGTGCATATATATTAAGGTAGGTTTCTTTCCTTTCCAGACCGTAAAAGGTATTTGACCATTTAAAGCTGTAGTTGGACACCGATTTCTTATATAATTAGCAGTATTAATTGCTTCTGCCCAAAATGAAGGTGGACTTCCTCCTTGACGCATCATACAGCGAGCCATCTCAACCAATGTCCTATTCTTTCTCTCAGCAATCCCATTTTGTTGAGGTGTATACGGCACGGTTAATCTTCTTCTGATTCCTGCTATTCTCAAAAAATCATCAAATTCATTATTCACGTATTCTCGTCCATTATCAGTCTGTAGATTCTTTATTTTCTTCCCAGTAAAATTTTCTACATAGGCTTTGTAGGTTTTAAATACACTTAAGACATCACTTTTACTTGCTATGAAATAGACTTCGCACCATATAGATTTATCGTCAATAAACGTAACAAAATATTTTTTACCGCCGTAAGACTGATGGTTCATCGGTCCACAAACGTCACTATGAACTATTTCTAGTAATTCGCTCGTACGATCTTCCCTTTTCCTAGGAAAAGGTGTGGAAGTCTGCTTTTCACTAATGCAAATCTCACATTCAGACATCTTTTCGTCATCTTTGAACGTTAGTCCGTGTACTAAACCACTCTTCGCCATAGCTTTCAGGTCGCGTTCGTTGAGGTGTCCAAGACGTTGGTGCCACATATCTATTGAATTTTTTGCATCTTGAACATTATTGACGGAGTTATGACTCATCCGTACATGATATAGATTGCCAACTCTATCTGCACGCATATGAATTTTTTCATTGTTATCAATCACAATCGCATCATTTTTCCTGAAGCGAACTTCGAACCCACGATCTGTCATCTTGGCCACTGATAATAAATTTGTTCGTAGATCGGATACATAAAACACCTTTTCTATGTCGATCTGGCGTTCTTCATTGCCCGTGTCTACTGTTATTCTTACCATACCAGTGCCATTAATTTGTGTTTTGTCGCTATTAGCTAAATTTAATTCGGAATCTAGTCGTGTAAAGCCGTTGATCATTTGCTTATCGTTGCACATATGACCCGTACATCCACTATCAATGCACCAAATCGGGTTTAACTTCTCACCTAACATAACCTCTTCGGCACCACTCAATAACATTGTTGTCTTTTGCACCTCATCTTCACGATATTCCAACATTTGTGCACTTTGTTTATGCTTATTGATATACTTAGTTCTGCATTCTCTCGCAAAATGCCCACGACGACCACAACGATGGCATTCAATGTTACTTTTATAAGCCTGGTTGTCATTATTCTTCTTCAGATTGACATTTTTATGTTTATTGACACGTTTGACGAATAGTGCTCTCTGGTCAGTTGTCTTGGACTTACGAGCTTCATAATCCTCGATAATCTTGACCTTTAACGTTTCCGTTGATGGTAAATCATCACGAGATTCCATTGCCGTTCTAAACATGGCGAATGAATCTGGCAAACTGTATAATAATAATATGGCTAGTAGTTCGTCTATAACTATCAAACCGATTTCCTTCAGTTTTTTAACAGCATCGAAAAAATCTGCGATGTGCTTCTTCAAGTCATCATCTTCCTGCATGCGAGTCAGAACAAGTTTTTTCAATAACGAAGCTTTTCTGGCAGGTCCGCTTGACTGATACATAGATTTCAGTTTATCCCATATAGCCTTGGAACTGGCCAAACCATCCAACGCAGCTAGCTCACTTGGACTCACCGCTAACAATATGTCAGACTCAGCTTTTCTATCCATTTTCTTCCAATCAGCATATTTCGGATCGCTTAGATCTGGTTTTGTCAACACGCCCGATACATAATCCCATAGATCGTTCTTAATCAAAATTGCCCGCATATGTATCTTCCATGTGTCGTAATTATCGCCAGTTAATCGATCTATTTTAATAGATGAACCCATTTTGAAGTTTCTTCAACTCCAAAAAACAATAGCAGCGAATATAATCTTCGTATAAAGTAATAATGTAGTGATGTAAACAAATGACGAACGTAACTTGCGAGTCTGAATGCACTAATCACCTTTGCTAAACCATAACTTGAGTAGACGCGTTTATTACTTTAATTACGATGAACTGTTTTGGTTCAAATCACTGTTATTGTTCAATTATCAGTTTTGATTTCACACACTGGCAGTCTCTGGGCCCATAACCTGAAGGGTTGTGGGATAATTAAAAGTATCTTCCAGCTTTTAATTAGTTTATTTAAATATTAACCCTTAGCCACCTAGCACCTATTACCGTCACACTACCACCTAACATACGTCTGTGAGACCCCAAAGCAAAAAAAATCTCGTTTGTAGAACTGTGTAACGTAAGTTTCAGTTTTTAATTAAAATATTACTATGAACTTAATAAACTATTTATTAGAGTAAGAAAGGCACATGAATATCAACATTTTTATAATAATCTCAATTAAAGTAATCAACAAGTCATAATTTTATTCTTATAAAGTAACATATTTGGAAAATGAGATCCATTACAATAATCACATAAGTAGGAGCTTCTTTGAACTCTTTTTTAATATTTACTAATATAATAACTTAAAAAAACATAATAATATCTCAATTAAAACAAAACTTAAACAAAATTGCAAGTCCTAAACTTACAGATTTTCACGACCTTTAATGCAGAGTTTGTGTGAACATTCCAGGCAAATAGGAGCTTTGCATTCGAAACACATGTATTGTGTTTTACGTTTCTTTTTAGAATCGCAAGTAGAACAGTTCCTACGCACTGTCAACTTTTCTTCAGCACCACTACCAGGTGGAATCCTCGCAACTGCCTTCTAACACATACTCTAATGGTACATCTGCTTCAACATCACTACCTTCATCATTTGGTACACAGATATGAGAATTAGTCAGATGGAACGCGCGGCACAGTTGCTAATACTAATTCTCATATCTGTGATTTGGTATATTTTCGTCATCTGATATATCTCGTTCCAACCACCGCTTGATGTATTCATTATTAAAAGCCATTTTCAACTAAAACAAAAAAATATACTAATGTAAAAAAGTCACGTAACCACCTAACAGGGGTCTCTCCGGCCCCCGGCAACATATTTCTACTTACCTACCAAAGACAAACGCGCGCACGTCCAAAAGCGACAAGCGCTTGCGCGGTACTGAGAGGCGCGAGGAAAAGTTACAGGAACGAACAAGTTTATACGAAGCACAGGTGCAAGAATATTCACGATTATCAATTCGTCGGGATCTGTCAGACGTATGCTAGGTGGTTAAGGGTTAAATAGCACGACAACATGACAGTGTTAACGGTGCGCGCGACATTTTTTATAGTTAACATAGTTTTTGTTAGATGGCACTGCTCACGTTATTCGCAATACCATAACACACAATATAAAATTAATGGCTTTGGTACCAATTGCAACAACCTTCACCCTTGATCTGATTATTTATATTGTTAATTTGTATTGCAAGTTAACACTTACCAACAATTATTGAGTTTCAGCAATAATCGTTTGTAATTAAGACCAAGATAGATAAGTAGAACATATTTTTATTACAGGGCAAAAAGTAACAAAACTGTGCACAACATTGATTCGAAAACAGTGCCGGAGGCAGCTAAAGAAACCTGTCAAAATTGGATGTACAAAATGTCTTCTATTAGAGAGTTACTGCCTCGATTATACATGGAAATGGCATTGCTAAAATGTTACGTGTTCATATCCAGAGATGAAATAAAGCCTGCTATATCCAGGCTCACTGCAATGATTAGAGGCATAGGCAATCCCCTAGTGGCTACGTATTTGCGTGTATATTTATGCCACACTGCTGCCAAGCTGCTGGGCAAAGATAGCGAAGTTTGCTTTTATATCAACTTGAAAGAATTCCTTGATGAATACCAGCAGGTAAATTCAGATTTTATTTATTTTTACATAGACTGTGTGCCGCGGACTTTCGAAACATTCAAATAATGAACACAAAGAAAACCGAGACTCGAAAGAACAAATTGTCGATCACACGGATCACACCAGTGTTTTGTTCCATATGGGAATCGAACCCACGACACTCACTGGCAACGCTCTAGTGGCTCAGTGGCGAGTCCGTTTATACGTCGTCGTCTTACGTGTCCTCATTTTACAATATTTAAAAACGTTTTTAGTTTTCCTGAGTCCACTATAAATTCTTTACACATTTATTTTACAGATCTTCCAAACATCAATGAGAAAGAAATATGAGACGCAGTTACTTACTCAGGACAAATATTTGAGTCTCTATGTGCCGGCCGTCGATTGGCTACTATTTGGAACTTTGAATTCGAGCAAATGCAAAAATGAACTGTTGGACGAATTTCTTCAGCAATGTGAGCAAATTGAAAATAAGTAAGTGTAATATTAGGTACATATTCATATATATATAAGGCTAGTCACAACACACATTTCGCCAGTTTTATAGATCTTAAGGTGGTTTGAACGGGTTTACATATATTCAAATCGAGACGGTAGATGCCTTCGGTATATTAATCGACCCGTTCTGAGCTCTCCATCAATTGGAATGTCGATTGCTGTGAAATCGACGATTGTCTGCATAAGATAGCCAGCTGGAAGTGATTGACTCCACAAAGCTACAGCCATGTCCATATCACACACACAGTACATATTCAAATTATTTCCTGTTTCAGTGAGCTATTCCTGTGTTGCATCGTATCCGCCTTCGACTCGACGTGTGTGATAAAAAGAGCGTCCAAAATCTTGGAGATGATTCAGAACAACGCCGATAAAATGGGTAAATATTAATTTTATTTTCTTATGGAGGGTACTATCTCTAGGGAAAATCATTTGGCAAGACATCCTTCATTACCCTATAACTCTTTGAAAGGCCAGTTTAGATCCACATTAGACAGGAGTGTACTGTCTGGTTAGTTAGAGTTAGGGCTCCTACGCACTATGCGGTTAGCCGGAATGCGGCCAGCCGTGCGGCTGACCGCAATCAACAATTTGTACGAGAAAGTAGTTTCTATACGCACTGCGGCTACCGCCCCACCGCACCGGTCGTTCTGGTAAATTTTTTGGCTGACCGCATCCGCAACCGCATGGTGCGTAGGAGCCCTTATAGTTATTTTGACTCAGAACAAAATATGCTATGCTAGTAGTGGATTCAATATTTTGGTTTATGGAGAGTGCTTAATATGAAGGGAGACTAAAATTACAGTCGAAGACCGACGCTGTATATTTTTTCTATGTAATAGGCGGAAAACGAGCATACGGGTCGCCTGGTGGTAAGCAATTACCGCCGTCCATGGATGCAAGCAACACCACAGGAGTCACAAGTGCGTTGCCGCCCTTTGGGTTGGAAAAAGTAATAGGAAGGGAAGTGGGATGAGGGAGAAGGAGTAGGAATGGCCACCGAAAGAACCGCAACAGTGTAGATACCGTTACTTTACGTCGATTTTCTGTACGAGGGTAGTACCTCCTTGGTCGAGCCGGCCTATTCAAGCTGAAATTAGCAAGGCTCTACTACCTCTAAATATATATTTATTATTGGTAATTGTTACAGTTATGATAAACGAAGTGTTGGCATCGTTGGGCGAACACCTTTGCAAAGCAGACAACTATCGTCAAACCGCGTCAGAGGCGCTCATACAAACCTGGTGGAAAATCGCTAGTACCTTGAGGTCTACTAATCACTTCTTGCAAGTTTTGGAACCGTGGCTACAGTTCGCCTGCACACATTTATCGGTAAACATAATCTTTATTAATATTAAAAATGCTAAAGTGTGTTTGTTTGTCCTTCTGTCATGTCGCAATGGGACGATTTTATGGTGTGGAGATAGTTCGCTGTCTATCTCCACACCATCAAGTAACCCCCTGGCCTTGAGAGTAGTAGAGATGTAGCCTCGCTATGCATCTTCTATCGCTACTACTATGGGGAGTGCTCCGAGGAATTATTCAGATTAATCCCTGCTGCCTCTTTCCGCCATCGCTCTACGCGACAGCATTTCCATCCCCATCATTTAGATGATTGGCAATCCACAACGGTGCGTTTCTCTAGAAACTTTCTGCCTCTAAACCTCTAAACTGTGGAATGATCTGTCGCCAGCGTTTTTCCCGAACCAATACGACCTTCAAACCTTCAAGAAAAGAGCGTATTCTTTTTTAAAAGGCCGGCAACGCACTTGTGACTCCTCTGGTGTTGCGCGTGTCCATGGGCGGCGGTAATCGCTTAACATCAGGCGATCAAAAAAGAGTGACAAAGGCTACTTTTGGCTGCGATAACCGACAACCACGCGGTCTAGTTGGTAAATATTGCAGCGCTCACTGCGTGACTTGGCTTGCCGTTCGTAACAGATCAGCAAGTAAGTTGTGTCATTTACATCAGATCGTTACGGTGCCGGTTCTTCGAGCAATACGCAAAACCTTCGGCGCCCGTTCTTGTCTCAGGACATGAATCCATGACTAAGTAAGCTAGATTACCTAATAATTATATATTTAGTAACATTTTCTTATTACATTACTTCAGCTAGATTTATAAGTACCAACAGTTTTGTAGGTGTGACGTATGAACTGATGCAACTCGGCGATATTGCTTTCTTATTCCTACAGGCACTTTGAGAAACTCCGCTGTTAGTTACTAACTCCTGGTTGCATCCAAATATTTTTGCCTTGGAGCCCGGACTAGATTAAAGTCTTGGATGTAATAGGGACAACGCAAGGACGATGATGGTGATGATGATGAGCATTGGCGTATTTAGGGTTGTTTTTCAGGGCGGGCCTGGGTCTTCATAAAATAATCGTGTGAAGTTTCTTTGGTTTCCTGCCTAGAATTTCAAATCGGTAATCAAAATTACTTATAATTATTATAAACGCAAAGTGGCTGGCAGTGCCTGAATACGAAAAGCCGAAATTCGGGCTCAGTGGCGTGCCATTGGAGATACCTATATCCAGCAGTGGACTATGGCAGGCTGATGATGATGACTTTTTTTTTGGCGGTAGGTGTCAAAAAGTTAACAGCTGTTAAGAAACACCAAGTTTTTATTTAATTAATTTAAACCATAAAAGTGAGTTTTTATTATTGTATTGTTTCACAAAATACAGTACTTACATGGACAGTATTGTTTATGTAATAATCATCATCCAATAAACTACACCACCTGCCAGCACTTCACATACACACTTCATTTCTCAAAAAAAAAAACATATTGAAGAAGCAACAATGTCACAGCTTGATAACATCAAAATGGCTCAGAACAGTCTGGAGGAGTCCTTCTCAAGGAGGATGGCAGAGCTGGAGGCACAACTTCAAGTCGCTGGTCCGGCAAAGGAAACAGTTGCGAAGGTAGCGGAGGAATTCCGCACCTTTAGAGAACTTATGTTTTCAATGCTCAGCCTCCTGCGCAAACAAATTAATGAATGCTGCCATAGCATTGATGCCATTGAGACTAGGCACAGGTGTTAATATTAATTACATTTATTGACTCGTGTTTCCTTCCAACAATTTAAGATTTCTTTAGTTTGTTTACTCATTAGCCGCCGTTACCCACAATTATAATTTGTAAATTTAATTTTGTTTACTTTGCTATACAGACAAGAGTGACATGACAACTATGACAAGTGTGACAACAGCTGTCAATAATGTCAATTCGCGAAAGGTATGAAGGCATTCTGCGTTCAGAAACGTTTTGTTTTTTTTTCATTTCACTTGGTTTTTATTAATACTTTACCTGTTTTATTGTTGCTTTTGTTTTGTTTAGTTTGTGTGAGCTGGCGGGTGGTGCAGAGATGTGTAGCTCACTTGTTAATTAGTATTACTTTTTTATTGTTATATTCTTGATAATTAGGTATATATTATTAAGTATATTAGTATAATTTTATATATTTTATATTAATTATTATATACTATTATGGATTATTATTCGGATGACGATGCATATCTGTCTGCCAACGAATCAGCTGACATAAGTATTAACGACAGTTTTTGTTCCACTGAAGGCACTTTAGGTGACTGCCTGCGACAATGCTTTGTTACCCAGCAATCCCAGCCATTGCTAAATGTTTGTCATATAAATGCGCAAAGCATACCTAGTCATCACAATGACTTACTGGAGACATTTACTGGTACAAATGTACACGCCGTCCTGATTTCGGAGAGTTGGCTAAAACCTGAACTACTCTCTACGTCTTACTCTCTACCCGGCTTCGTTTTAATACGGAATGACCGTACTGGCCGGAGAGGGGGTGGTGTCGCCATTTATCTCTGCAGTGCCATTTCATTTAAAATTATTGCGTCCTCACCGGCTTTTTCACCTGCAGAATACTTATTTCTGGAAATCGACGTCAAAGGGGCTAAAGCCGTTCTTGGCGTTGTGTATTGTCCACCGGCTCTTGATTATTTCTCCAGTATCGAACCGATACTGGAATCTTTAGGGTCAGAGTATGAACATCACATCATCATGGGCGATTTCAACACCAATCTCCATTTTCCCGAATCCAGCCGTTCCCGTAAACTCCTTGATATAATTGAGTCAGCCAACCTCCACATTCTGCCACTACAACCCACTCACCACAACACTGATGGGGAGGATACGTGGCTCGACTTGATAATCACGTCTACTCCTGCCCTAGTTTCCCTCCATGGACAATTTCCAGCTCCTGGTTTTTCCCGTCACGACCTTGTATTCCTCTCATACCGCCTAAAACCCCCCAAATCCTTGCCTAAGGTTTTGCACAGGCGTTGTTTTGGTCGTATGGATTTAGGCAAACTCCGTGAAGACGCGGCGAATCTTAACTGGGCAACTATGGAAGGTTCCTCGACAATAAACGAAAAAGTTCGCATTTTTAATGATACAGTTTGTGAACTATACGATGTCCATGCCCCTATACGGAAAGTTAAATTAAAACGACCACCGGCACCCTGGATTACCAGGGGTGTACGCATGGCAATGAGGCGTAGGGACCGGGCCTTCCGGATCTACAAAAAGGATCGCTGCGATGATAACTTGAACCTGTTCAAGTCTGCAAGGAATCGGTGCAATCAGATGGTACGCAATGCTAAACGCCAATACATTCTGCATAATATTTCTTCCTCTTCCCCTGCCGATATCTGGAAGTTCCTCGGAACTTTAGGTATCGGCAAACAGCGACGTGATAGCTGTCTTGGGACACTCAGTCTGGATGACATCAATACACATTTCACAACCACCACTACATTAGATCAACAGACTGAGTGTCTCACAGTAAACTACTTAGCTTGTCTAACCCGACCCAACATAGAATCCTTCCACTTTTCTCCACTAGCCCCGGATGAGATCAAGAAGATAATCCTTTCTATAAAGTCTAATGCGGTAGGATGCGACGGCATCAGCCGGCGCATGATCACTGCCATCTTAGACCAACTCCTTCTAGCCATCTCCCACGTTATAAACTTTTCTCTTACTTCTGGCACCTTTCCAGCCCTGTGGCGTAAAGCTTATATTATTCCTCTGCCTAAAGTCCAAAACCCTTCTCACCCGAATCACTTTCGTCCTATCTCTATTCTTCCTTTCTTGTCCAAAGTCCTTGAGTCCTGTGTCCAAAGGCAATTGTCTAGATTTGTCTACACAAATAACTTATTAAGCCCCTACCAATCTGGGTTCAGGCCTGGACACAGTACTACAACGGCCCTTCTCAAAGTGACTGGCGATATTAGGGAGGGCATGGAGAACACCAAAGTCACTGTGTTGGCTTTGGTTGATTTTTCGAATGCCTTTGATACCGTCAGTCACGATGTCCTACTATCCCTCCTTACCCATCTTAAGATCTCATCCGAGGCTCTGGATTGGTTCTCAAGTTATCTTCGAGGACGCCAGCAGTCTGCCCGCCTCGACGAGTCCTCGTCGAAGTGGCGTGACAATAACTCTGGTGTTCCTCAAGGCGGTATTCTTTCTCCTTTATTATTTTCAATTTTTATTAATCTCCTAACTCAAAATCTTCAATGCGCTTATCACCTGTATGCCGATGACTTGCAGATATACTCTCAGGCATCTGTTGAAGACGTGTCATCCGCAATTCTCAAAGTTAACCGAGATCTAAGCGCCATACAGAGCTGGTCAAACAAGTTTGGATTGTATGTGAACCCTAGCAAATGCCAAGCAATTGTAATTGGTAGCCAATGCTTAATTAAAAGACTGGACGTCTCAACTTTGCCACCAATAGTTTATGATGGTAATATCATAAATATGTGCCCAGTAGTCAAAAACCTTGGCCTACACATGGACTGTACGTTAAGCTGGCGAAACCACGTCACTCAAACTAGCAAAAAGATTACCGGTACTCTACGTGCTATCTATCGCCTAAGGAACTTCCTACCACCCAAAACTAAGACAATGCTTGTGCAAACTTTGGTATTTCCCTTGATCGACTATGGTGATGTATGCTACTATGACCTGAATGCAGATCTTCTTAATAAACTTGACCGTCTTCTCAATAACTGCATTCGATTTATTTTCAATCTTCGCAAGTATGACCACGTGTCTACTTATCGTTCCCAGTTGAAGTGGCTTCCTATTCGTCAAAGACGCAGTCTGCGTGCTCTCACTACTCTCTATTCTATCCTTATGTCTCCCAATACTCCCAACTATTTAAGTTCTTACTTCCAGTACTTATGCAGCAACCACGATCGTAACCTTCGTTCAACTAATAACCTTCTCCTTCTTTGTCCTTCACATAGATCTTCTTTCATCCACTCTTCTTTTCCTACTCAAGCTATTCTTCTTTGGAATGACCTTCCTCTCGAAATCAGGACGTCCACTACTAGGTATTGCTTTAAGACAAAGGTAAAGCAGCTTTTATTGGCTAAGTTAGCAGAAGTATCGTAACATTTATATGTATTTATTTATATATGTATATATAATATGTATGTGTATGTAAGTATATGTATGCATTTCTATATTCGATGTATGTATGTAATATTATTATTATTTAATGTTATGTAATGTATGCGCATCCATCATATCTATTAAATATAATATAATAAAGTCAAACTCCACTTTTAAATACACCTACCATTAATCTCTGCACCACTCTAAGGTAGACTGGCAGAAAATGCCTAAGGCATTAAGTCCACCTTTATACGCTATGTGTGTATATAAAGTTAATAAATAAATAAATAAAATGATGATGACTCAAAATTATGTGGTGGGCAATAGAATATAGTGGGGCGCATCCAGCCCCTGCTATATACGCGTATGATGCTGAGTTTCTAAGAGTAATGTTTGTCCGTAGAGCCAACATGTGAACGTGATACTGCGCGGCACGATCCGCTACATGATCAAGTGCGGCAAGCCGGCTGACGAGTTCTCCGGCAACTTCCAGTTCGTCATCAAACGGATGCTCAAGTCTATTCCCGATGTTGAAGAGCTGTTCCTCATGGTGAGCAAGTATTTTTTAGTTCTCCTCCTTTCCCATTCCTTATTCATGTCCTCACAGTCTCAAAGGGCGTTTTGATATTTTTAACTTTGGTACAACTTTAGGGCGAACCTGAAACAGTAGTCAAAGGAGAATGGGCGTTGTAGCTTTGGATTCAATAACAACATGCAGATCGTCTATCTTTTTATTGATGATATATGAAAGATTTATTGATTGGTATATGTATGTG
This sequence comes from Euclidia mi, assembly GCA_944739405.2. Taxonomy (NCBI): domain Eukaryota; kingdom Metazoa; phylum Arthropoda; class Insecta; order Lepidoptera; family Erebidae; genus Euclidia; species Euclidia mi. The sequence goes on along the minus strand of OX123198.2, from coordinate 29,125,147 downwards.
AAGTATTGAAAAAATACTAGTAGTAGGTACTACATCTTCTTACTATTTAGTGCGGGTGGTGCTCGCATTCTAAACGTTCTGTACATATCTCGTTATTGGTTCTTTAGCGGGCTTCTACACATTTTTACAACTTCTGTTGATCAATCAATTAAAATCTATACTAATATAATAAAGCGGAAGAGTTTGTTTGAACGCGCTAATCTCAGGAACTACCGTCGAATCTGAAAAATTCTTTTTGTATACGATAGCCCAGGAATTCCGGAAGGCTATAGGCTATATAACATAACGCTTCGACTCTTTGGGGCCGGGCAAAAGGCTAAAAGATAATGTCGGCTAATCTCAGGAACTAGCAGTCGGATTTTAAAAATTGTAATTGCCTATGATAGCCCAATTATTCCGATATTTTAAGGGGCGGAGAATCGAAATACAACATCTATTTCATGATCAAAGATGGCGGATGGGAAATCAAAGATGGCGGATGGGAAATCAAAGATGGCGGATGGGAAAATTTTTAAAAATCAATGTTGGTATCGTCTGCGATGTTAAAAGGGATGGGGAATTCAAAAATACCATCTATTTCGTAATCAAAGATGGCGGACGGGAAAATTTTTAAAAATCAATATGGGTATCGTCTCCGATGTTTAAAGGGATGGGGAATCCAAATACAACATCTATTTCGTGATTCAAGATGGCGGATGGGAAAAAATTAAAAAATCAATATGGCTATCGTCTCTGATGATTTAAGGGATGGTGAATCCAAATACAACATCTATTTTGTGATCAAAGATGGCGGATAGGAAATCAAAGATGGCGGACGGGATTTTTTTTTAAAGTCGATATGGGTATCGTCTCCGATATTTTAAGGAATGTGGAATTCAAAAACACCATCTATTTCGTGATCAAAGATGGCGGATGGGATTTTTTTTAAATCATTATGGGTATCGTCTCCAATATTTAAAGGGATGGGGAATCCAAATCCAACATCTATTTCGTGATCAAAGATCGCGGATGGGAAATCAAAGGTGGCGGATGGGAAAGTTTTAAAATCAATATGGTTATCGTCTCCGATGTTTTAAGGGATGGCGAATCCAAATACAACATCTATTTCGTGATCAAAGATGGCGGATGGGAAATCAAAGACGGCGGATGAAAAAAAAAATTATAGTCAATATGGGTATGTACTCACAAAAATTTGGCAAAATTTTAATTTATGTTTGTTAACATGGTTGATTGGAGTTTTACGGTCTGGCCACGGACAATTCGCTCCAGCGAAAATTCGCGCGACGCGACCGGCGACGCGACTTGCGACTGAATCAAATGTATAGAAATGTTCTAAGCATGCCACGCGCAGCGGCGACCGGCGACGCGACCGGCGAATAGCACCGAGCGGTACAGCGACGTGTCGCGCGACCAAAACAAATGTATGAAGTTGTAAGGCGCACGCCACGGCGTCGAGCGGTAGTCGCGGCGACTAGCGCCGGAGCTGAGTCAGTATAAAATTTTTAGTTTATTTCTCCGCTAGCATGATATTATTCTTAGAATTTTTAGTTAGGCTAGCTATTTGAAACGTCTGGATGTTATCTATATCTACCTAAATGTATACAGTATAAATAAAGTTGAAGTGTCTGTCTGTGATTTCAAAATACCTAAGTAAGTTTTTAGAAGTGCATATACCTAGTTAGTTAGATCACACTTACCTACATAAGCTTTTCCGTATTTTAACTCAAAACTCGAGTTACAATATCTACAAGCGTCGGCTCAGTACGCATTCAGTAGGTACCTAGAGAATGTATACCGAAGCGCCTTGAGTTTGGTATGCAGTAGTTGTCCTTCCCTACGTATAGATTACTTCCAGAGTTTCGAAACCTTATTGGTCAATCTTATGCCCTCTTACAGTCACACAATCATAATGGGTGATTTCAATACTTGCTTACTCAAGAACGATGCTCGCTCTTCTTCTCTTCTTTCCACTTCCACTGCCTGTAACTTGTCGATATTGCCTTCAAACGCTACTCATCATTTTCCAAACTCTAATCCTTCACTTCTTGACCTTATCATGGTCTCTTCAAGAGAACATGTTTCTGTGCATGGGCAATACCCAGCAGACATGTTCTCCTATCACGACCTTCTCTTTATTTCATACAAAATCCGTCCACCTAAGAGTAAGCCTAAAATACTTATGCAGCGCAATTTTGCTGGCATGGACATTGATAGCTTACGTAAAGATGCAAGTGATGTAGACTGGACTCCACTTACTCACTATGAATCAGTTGATGATAAAGTCGATTTCTTCACCAATCAAATAATTAAACTTTATGATAAGCATGCGCCAATTCGTCCGGTGAAAATCAAACATCCTCCCTCTCCGTGGCTCACTGACAATATAAAACAGCTCATACGTAAAAAACCGGCAGCTAAATTTAGGTACAAAATTAGGCCTGATGCACATAACTTGCAACAATATGTCAAGATTAGGAATCACTGCAATAAGGTGTGTAGGGACGCACAACGCCAACATATCCACGATTCTGTAAAAAACGGAGATCCAGCAAAAGTTTGGAAATTTCTAAAGACCCTGGGGGTAGGCAAATCACGTCAAGACATCAATCCTAAAGACCTCAATATTGATTTGCTCAATCAACATTTCTCTGCCTCGTCCAATTTTGACAGGACTACTAAGGCACATACAATTGACTATCTTTCATCTCTGCCAACCCCTAGTTATTCACCTTTTGTCTTTAATCAAGTCTCTGATTGTGATGTTAAGAAGAGCATAATCTCAATCACTTCCAACGCAGTTGGTAGCGACTGTGTCAGCCGTAATATGCTCCTTCCTATCCTCGATATAATCCTACCCATAATTTCCCACATCCTTAATCACTCCTTGTCCAGTATGGTATTTCCATCGATATGGAAGGACGCCCAAATTACTCCCATACCAAAAACCTGTCATCCCTCATCCTTTGCCGACTATCGTCCCATCTCCATACTACCATTCCTATCAAAAGTCCTCGAACGCCTCGTCCATGACCAAATTAATTCATTCCTCTGCAGAAATAATCTCCTTAATCCCTTCCAATCTGGTTTCCGCCCAGGTCATAGTACAGTCACATCCCTTGTCAATATTACGGATGACATCAGGTCCGGTATGGAAGGCGGAAAGCTCACTATTCTTGCACTGTTAGATTTCAGTAACGCCTTCAATACAGTGGACTTTGAGATTCTAGTTGGTGTTCTTCGCTCTCTTAACATATCTCCAACAGTGATTGATTGGCTTCGTAGTTACCTGTGTGGCCGCCGACAGCGTATTCGCATTGAGGATACATTTTCTGCTTGGTGTAACATAACTGTTGGTGTGCCCCAGGGTGGCGTGTTGTCTCCATTACTCTTCGCAATTTTTATAAATTCTATCTCTAACAATCTTCGCTCTTCCTACCACCTTTATGCAGATGATCTCCAGATTTATACGCAGTCACCATTAGCGCAGATAATACAGTCCATTAATGTAATTAACAGTGACCTGGCACAAATTTGCAGTTGGAGCAAATCATTTGGGCTGAAAGTTAACCCCTCTAAAACGCAGGTCACTATTGTTGGTAGCCCCAAATTGGTGTCAAAAGTAAACTGGTCGCAGCTCCCTGATATTGTTTTTGATGGTACCATACTTCACATACGGGACAAAGTCAAGAATTTGGGTGTTACGATCGTCTCTGCTCTTACTTGGGGACCACAGATCCAAGAAATAAGTCGAAAAGTGTTTGCTTCAGCAGGCTCGCTGAGAAGAATGAGGAACTTTCTTCCGACTGCCACCAAAATTGCGCTTGCCAACTCGATTCTTTTACCCATTATCGATTATGCGGATGTCAGCTATCTAGATCTCGCCGAAAACCAACTTGACAAACTTGAGCGCCTCCAAAATGTCTGTATACGATTCATATTTGGATTACGCAAATATGATCATGTTTCACAATTTCGAACGCAACTCAAGTGGTTACCCATACGTCATCGCCGGAATGCTCACATTCTTACTTTACTGTACAATGTATTGTTTAACCCTTCAACTCCTTCCTATGTTAAAGGTCGATTTGAGTACCTACATGACACACATAATAAGTTTTTGAGGTCATCAGAAAATTTAAAACTGAAAATGCCGGGACATTCCACGAGCTTTTTTGATAAGTCCTTTACTGTTACTGCTGTACGTTTGTGGAATGCTCTACCGCTACCTATTAGGCAGGCTCAAACAGTAACGAAGTTTAAAGCGATGGTAAAGGAACACTATCTGTCCTTGTAGGGTAAGCTATCATTCTACTATAATAATTTATATCATTATAAGTCGAGTTAATATATAATATTATACTTAGTATGATTATTTAGATGTATGTATATATGTTGAGATGTATATATGTTTAGTTGCAGAGGTATATATTATAAAATTATGATTAAAATTTTCGAATATAAGTATTGATGTAATATTATTATGTATTTATGTATATATTATACATATATATATTATAAATATATATTTATAATATATTTATTTGGTACGCCTACAACCACCATTATTTTCCTCTGCAAACCATATCCATCCAAAGGTTGCCTGGCAGAGATCGCTTTTAGCGATAAGGCCGCCCACTGTACTTTTCTTATAGTCTAAGTTTATGCTATGTAATAATTTTATAGGTGTACAGTAAAGTATATAATAAATAAATAAATAAATAAATAAGGTGGGTACCGAGCCTGACGCTCGTAGGTATAAATCGCGTTCCGACCGTTTGTATAAAGATAAAATACAGTACCTATAGTTTTCATTACCGAGGTTAGGTACAAAATATCAAGTCTGCCTCTGTGATCTTGCGGTAGTGTACTGTAAGCGGATCATGAGGCCTCGGGTTCGATTGTCGGGTTGAACAAATGTGATATTGCCACCAAAGTCCGTACAATGTCGAGCTAAATTTCATAAAAAGATCTCAGCTAATCTCGTCTCGCTCCTGGTCTACACTGGTCGCGGCGGCGAACGCGTGTGCCCGTGGCATGTTTTTCGCGTCGCGCGAATTGTCGCGTCGCCGGTCGTGTCGCAGGTCGCGTCGCCGGTCCCCGTGGCCAAGCCGTTAGACTGCTATGAAATAGGACTCGGGCTTGATTTTGAGACTTGTTAATGTTGTTGTCTTCTTGAAGTTCTGCAGATAAACATTATAGGGATAACTATATATATGGTAAAAAAATGTTGTGAAGTGTAATGTGAAATAAATTGCCGCAATTACTAATTATGAAAGGCATCTAACCTTACCCTTTATATTCATTCCATATGAAATAAATTATTGGGACATAAAAACGTAGGTAGTACCTACAAATAAAATAGAAGAAGGATCACTGGTAGAAATTAACTTCCTGAAACTTTATTTATATTCTTCGAAGTATTTCATCATACAGCGAGACGTGCGACGGTACTGCAGCGTTAAGAAATACTATAAAATGTATGCTGGTTCACTTTCATGCTAACTAACTTCACCAGCTTATTGGCCAATAAACGTCCACTGCAGGACATAAGTCTACCAGGAAAACGCTTACTTATAAACTGGTAATAAATCTTGTAGTATTTATTATTATGCTTTCCTGATTTGCATAAGAATTTATCTAGTTCATAAAAACTACAAATTAACTTATCTTTCTTATTAAGCTATGACCCAAACCTGACATAATAAGTTTGACAGAACGCAATGGACTCGCCCATTTTTGTTTGTATTCTTTGAGTAAAGAATATACATGGAGAGGGCAAATAGTACATAATTATGGAAAATTATTGTTTTTGCCAAAAGATAACATGAACAGCAACTGTATGCGAGAATTCCTAGAAATGAAACGTTGAATAAAATAATATTATTTATAAATAATATTAAGAGTCTGGAAATGTGCCCGGTACGGCAATAGGCTCGCCCCTTATTACGTGGGACTAAAGTATATCTGGCGCAAAGTGGGTGTAGAAATACACCTCTGCCTACCTCTTCGGGGTTATAGGCGTGAGACTCTGTATGTATTTATGTATTTATAAATAAAATTAATCAATCAATTTTGATTTTGTTATCCCCTTATGATATTTCAGTGTGACAGTGTGTTTCATTACGGTATGAATGGCGCCATTCATGTCCGTTTCTTTCTCAGCGACACTGTATCGATATTGGCTATCAGAGAATATTTTGTTTCATGTTTAGTTTGTCTTCATGTCAAGGGACGTTTTTTGCTTAACCTTGTTTGCCCGCATTTGCGTAATGGAATAAATTAAGCTGAAAAAATATTTAAACTAACTAAAGTAACTTACTGCAAATATAAATTTACATATTTTTACAAAATTAAATTTTAATTTTTTACAATTTTTTTAAGACAAGTAACGTTCCCGGCATTAGGACTAAATCCTGTGTCGCGGGGAACTTTACAAACATACAACTAACGGACACAATGAATACCCAGACTCGAAACAACAATTTATGAATCACACAAAGTGTTGTCTCGTGCGGGGATCGACCCCACAACACTTCGGCACAGTGTCAAGCGGTGAGGCGGCTGCTTAAACCACTACGCCAACCGTGCAGACAAAATCGTAGGTATGCACGCTAATTTCGTAGGTAGGTATGTCCAATCCATGTTATTCCCAGATCGGTGTTTTGTATTGGACTTGCCCAAGTGCAAATAGTGACAGATGAAAGGTCGCGGCTAGGGCTTGCAAATGTTCAAAATTTTTATTCGAATACTTATTTGATATTTTTATATTCAAAATTTTTTTCTTTATTGAACTTCATAACTATAGGCCTATATTCCTGGCAACCATTACAACTAAGGTGCTCGATAGTTATTTGAATAGAAATTTGTCTGCACGTAACGTAGTTTAATTAGTTTAGTTTTGTTTTTAACACAGACCGTCCGGTACTATATGGTTAGAAACACATGTAAATCCGGTTTTCTTAGACCTTTATAAGGCATTGGACCTTAAACCTCTTGTTGTTTCGTTGTTGTTTTTCGTGAGAGTTTGTGGCCAACTCTAGTGTCGGAGTTTTCTTCATAGCCTAGCGATTCCTATCCTGAGACAAGAACCGGGACCGACCGACAGCTTTACGTGCCCTCCGAAGCAAGATAGCGCTCAGATGTAAATCTGAGCGCTATATATATATCTATGGGGTAATTTAAAAACTGAGAGTGAGGCATGTAATATATATGTCAATGGAGTGAGGTAGATACTGGTATGAACTATGAGGTAGGTACGTGAATGCTACAATATTGGTATGCAAATCCAATAAACACTGTCAGGCGGGCGCGTACAGCTCTGCAGGAGGAATATGGGCTGAAATCTGGCGTGACGCAAGAGGAAATCACCTCGCCACGCCTTTTTATATATATTTTTTATTATTTATAAATCAGCTAATTGTTGTACCTACTCAGCAAGGCTGGTGTCGACTGTCATGATGACGGAGTTGTGATGAACAACATCAGCTATAGGTACGGACGACATGGTCTTGCTGGGCTCAACAATCGGTGCGATGAGACGCATAGAAGTTGCGGGCGCTTTTGGAAATCCACTCCAACCATCCAATAACGGCAAGCCGAAGACGAGGCCCGGACTTGAGCACTGACAGCTCGCCACAAAGCTGCCCTGTGATTCGTAACCTTTCTTTTCATCCTGTGATGCTGTTTTTGTTTATCATAAGAGAAAGAAGGTGATGTTTGAAAGCTGTCACTGTGCCCGCCGATTGCGTAAGTCTCATGTTGAGATAATGACTGCCCCCCAGAGATGTTTATTATTATTATGATTCCTTTTTCTCGGCTATTCTTCTTATTATTATTAGAACTCCTTTTAGGGCTTCATACGCAAAAAAAAAATACAAAATATAATTTATGTTGTAATATAATTATGTTAAGAATGTCAACTAAATGTGCTTATTGGTGCATGTATTTAGGAGAATTTTGAGAACGCTGTTCGAACTAGAATCGAATATTGCTATTTCCTTTGGAATATTTGACACAATTCATAATTCGAATAATTCAAATATTAAAATGCAAGCTCTAGTGACAGCCCGTCCACGCTCCGGTTGCACCCCTGACGTGTGTGAACGAAATATCCCGGCCGGGACCCGGAAGCACTGTGACGGCCCGTCCCCGTCCCGTCCACGTCCCGTGCACGGCCCGGATGTGTGTGGATAGACCATAAGACTGCACAGTAGGTACATGGGCTTGTGTGTGTTAGGTACCTGCAATGCGAGCTCGTGGGGATCAGCTGAGCTGCGGCGGTTTGTAAGATAATGTTCGATTCAAGTGTGCTTTTAATTGCATTGCATAGTACGTTTTAGGTAAATACCTATTACATTGGTATCATGCTAACGGCGGCGCGTCCTAGCTTAAAAATAACCATAATTTTGTCCCCCTTAAGAACCTCATACATGGGCTCTATAAATTCATCGGTCGGTCACCCATCCATACTATGACCGTGATGTCAATTAGTTTACCTTAACTTATGTAGTTTGTACGAAAATAAACCTTAGGCATGGGCGTTTTCGGATATTTCCGCAAACCGATACAAATTCGATTTCAGATACTGAAATCGATTTCAAAAACCGATTTTAGAAATCGATTTCTGTAGCGGATGTCGGAGCGACGAGCGTAGTTACTAGTTGCGTAGACAAACGCAAACAATCGAATTCTTATTGTAGGTATCGTCATGTCATGCGTCCATATTTCGCTTGGTTTGCGTGACATATTGAAAAAGAAAACCTACTAACTACCTAAAACTACGTGTTAAAAAACTCAGTCGCCAAACAAACTAAAATTACACAACACGAATTGTTTCTATTTATTTACATTTTACAATCCTAAACTACTACCTACTTACTACCTAAAACTAATTGTTAAAAAACTTAGTCGCCAAACAAACTAAAATTACACAATTCGATTATTTTCTATTTATTCACACTTTACAATCCTAACCTGCTAACTACCTAAAACTAATTGTTAAAAAAATCAGTCACTAAACAAACTAAAATTACACAATACGAATTGTTTCTATTTATTTACACTTTACAATCCTAACAACGTAACAATAAAACTTTTTATATCCTAATATTATAACTTTCACGAAAACCAAATATAGGTACTTAATTATTATTACGCGCGCACCGCACTGCACGTGTCACCTAGGTCAAGTGAACAAATAAACAAAACATCGATCAAGTCAAAATTCTCCAAACATAAATCCCTAATAACTATTAAAACTATTTGCAATTTTCAAAACAAACATTAAATACCTAGTTGCAATCTGAATTAGATCTTATCGCCTCGATGTTTAGTTTTATTTTTTCTATTCAATCTGCAATTCATAAAACCGCCGATCGATTCGTTTCATCTCTTTTCCTCTTTAAACGGATCACTAAGTAAGAAAGAAAAGGATATGAAATTCGCTCTCTCTCATTCTAACTAAGTAGTCGTTGAGTAGAGTGAAAGAGAACGAATGAATATGAAAACTATCGAAAACGTAAGCTTTAGATTTACTTTGTAGTTTGGTTGCGTTTGCTTCGTTTTCGTTTGGTTCGTATTAGATTGTTTGCGTTTTCGTGGTATTGTTTTGCGTTTTCTAAAATCGGTTTTATTATATTGGAATATCGATACGATACGATTTCTGACTGCAATCGGATTTCAGTTTCGTTTTGATATATCGGTCTCATGCCTAATAAACCTGCGATATAGGCTCTGCAAGCCAATCCCATGGTCACCCATCAAAGATCAAATGCGTCTAACTACTGTACCTGTTTATATTGTATATTGCCACTTGATTTTTGCAGCAAGGTATTATATCTGACGGTCCGTTTCTGTCAGTCTCGCCCAGCCCCTAGTTGACCGCGCTACTATACTAACCAGTAACCACTAGACTCCATATGTCTTGACTAACACACTAGTTTAATACGTAATACATAAATAAAGATAAGTACATCAACTTTTCATATTTATAAAAAAAATACGTTGAGAAAAAAAATAAGGATCAAGAAGCTTTAGCCGCGCTATAAACGTTTTGGAATGCAATATTTACGTAAAATGGCGGACGCGGACTCGAGCGACAGGTCCGTCCTCTGAGAGCGCTCAGCGCTGAATGGCGGACATCTCGTCGGTCTTCTTCTCACAACCCCTTTCGGGGTAGTAGGGGTACCTTTGGGAGGTTTACTCCTTAAGGAGGTTGTCTACGCGGCCCATTACTATGGGCCGGTCAATGGGTTGGCCGCCCTCGAGGCTGACCAACCGGGTGAGTCTCCGTTGGGAGAGGCCCAGTTAGTCGCCTGCGAGAGGGCGGCGGCTGGTCATCTTGTTGATGTGGTGATGGTGGTGGTGGTGAAGAAGAAGCCCCGCTCGAGGGACCTGGGATCAGTTCCCGAGCGGGGCGCTTCAGTCTCCTCCGGATGAGGTTTGTTGCCTCTGGATGGGGGAGTGGAGCGATGTTGACTAGGTGGGGATGCTCTGAGCGATCTGCTCGCTCGAACATACCCCGGGCCAGCCCGCTCACGAATCCCTCGATCGGCTCCCATTTGAGGTCCCTATGGATGGTCGCGTTTTTCAGGTACCTGGGCGCGTCGACCGCCAGGCGAAGGCACACGTTCTCCACCCGCTGCAGTCGCTGCCGATCGGTCCTCGCTGTCATGTTGTACCAGGCCGGCCCCGCATAGGTGAGGCGCGACCTGATATAAGTTTTGTAGAGGGCCAGCTTGGCTCTCAACGGCAATCTCGAGGACAGCAGCGGGCGAAGCTTCGACCTGGCTACCTGGGCCTTCGCGACGATTGTTCCGACGTGATGTGACATCGTCAGGTTCCGGTCGATTGTGACGCCCAGGTACTTGACCGTCGGACATAGCATCGCGCTTCGAGCTTTATAGGTCGAAATAATTACAAACGAAAAGTTTAGATTCCAATTTTTTTATATGACTTAAAATGAATCTTAAGGTTTCTAAATATGTATATATCTTTTTAATATTCATAGTAGTTTTTTAGATATAAATGCAAATTTGCGGGCTAAAATTAAGCAAAATGCACTGTTTTGATCTCCGATTTTCTTGAAAATTATGAATGAAAGTACAATTTCTTTTTTAAGGACTCGCTTGTATTGCTTTTGCTCGTACAGTTTACATTTACAGAATTATAGAACGATAAGTTTTCATAGCACTAGCGACCATTAATGCTGGCCTAAACTACAGAAATTACGAAAATGACTTTTTTAAATTCATCCGTTTTAAAATATTTACTATAGTAACCCATATATTTTTCTTTAGCACTCTCTTGATAAAGAACTGAACTTTCATATTTTCTATATCTTTTCCAATAATTGTTATTTATCCGTAACGTAATAGAACAATAAAAACCCGCAAAATCGCCTCCGACGGATTAAACGCTCTTAAGAATTTCCTGGAAAAGTAGTTGGAAAGAAAAGGAACATACATACATACATACATAACGTCACGCCTTTTATCCCAGACGGGGTAGGCACAGGTGTATTTCTACACCCACTTTTCGCCAGATATACTTTAGTCCCACGTAATAAGGGGCGAGCCTATTGCCGTACCGGGCACATTTCCAGACTCCGTGCGGCTACTGAGAATTTCGTGACAGAAAAACCCATTAACACTGCCCGACCCAGGAATCAAACCCGGGACCTCCCGATCCCACGCGCACATTTATGCCGCGAGACCAACGAGGCAGTCGTATAGGGTTTGATGTCGAGTTTTCTGTCTCTACGCAAAGATGGTATTTGCATCGTGTTATCCCTTAGTCGCCTCTTACGACACCCACGGGAAGATAGGGGGTGGTGACACTTGTATTCTATGCCGTCAACCACACGGCATTCCTTTAAACAACAACAAGAAAAGGAACTAGAAAAAAAACCTTAAAAAGGCGATACGGAGTTCGCTGGGTCAGCTAGTGTCTAGATAAAATTTTATATTCTATTCTACTAGTTTAGTGACATTACTGAAAGAGTGAAAACTTTACGCAATTTCTGCACATAAGTTGTTCATTTCAACGATTATCATCATCCCTTCACCGCTTCACTATACTAAAGGACAATTTCACAGTTGTCTGATAAGCCCCTGTCTTATTAATTTGTTAGATATTTCACAGATATTGCGTATCAGTTAAGAATTAATTTTGGAGTCAAGGCCTATCCAGTCCAGTGGTGGTGAACCTGGGCCTAAGTATAAATTGTATAGTCATAATGAATGGTACAGGACGCGTTCATGCCGCTGGCAGAGCTGGTGCAGACGTCGAACGCGCGGACGATGATGGCCAAGACCGTACTGTCCATGTTCTTCTCGAGACACACCGCCGTGCAGATCGAGGACCCTATCGTCATCTCCAGCCTCATGAGGCTCTGTTGTATTCTACACGACTCTATCAAGTAAGACCAATGATAAATAATAATCTATATCTATACTAATGTTGGACGCCCTCCGGCTAGGTGGAGTGACGATATGCGCAAAGTGGCTGGCAGCGGCTGGACACGAAGAGCCGAAAATCGGGCTCAGTGGCGTGCCATTGGAGAGGCCTATATCCAGCTGTGGACTCTTGCATGCTGATGATGATGATAATGATACTAATGTTATAAAACTGAAGAGTTTGTTGGTTTGATTGTACGCGCTAATCTTAAAACCTACTGAACTGATTTAAAGATTTATCTATTTATCTATTACTGAAATAGTCACATAAAGGTTGTCTGTATATTACGGGAGGTCAGCTCAAAGCGGCCACCTTAACTTTAAGTTTAAAAAAATCTATCAAACGATAGACTTTTGAAGAGAATTTAATACTAATAGCCAGAAAATTTATTAAAGTTTTATGATGCAAAACTCAAATTCGTGGAAATTTAAAAATTACTATGTGATATGGGAATTACGAAAACTTGTCCAAAAACCGCTTTGCCCGAGTGTTCGCCCAAAGCGGCCATGGGGGTAAGGGCAATGTGGCCACACCAAAGTACACATAAAAGTATTGGAAAAGTATCGTACCTGACGAAATAAAAATACCACAAAAAAAAAAAATTATTTTTTTTATAAAATAATCATCTTTTTGTGCTTTCTTATAAAATATTTTAATCACAATCAGTCTTGAGAATGGAAAGTTTTTTGCTTCGGCATATTGAAACACGATCTGCAGGAAATCTTCCTTTGTGAGGCCAAAAAAAGGTTGTCCATATGAAACAAGTACTCTAAGAGTTCTTCTTCCGGATGTAAAGTAAATATTCTTGTAAAGAGAGAGATTTGTGCGAGGGATACCGTACCTATTTGATTGCGATACATTTAATCGAGCCGCGTCTTTAATTTACCTCTTTAATTGCTCGAGCCCTCACATTTTCTTCCCATGACGCCTGGGTAGTTTTTCTAATTTTTAACCACCTAAACAAAATAATTAAGCATTATCTATCAAATAAAACGATTTATCTTAGGGCAAAGCGGTCAGTTGGCCGCTTTGCCCGAGCCGCTTTGCCTTTTTCGGCCATTTCGTTTCAATAACTAACTATTATCACATTATTTATTATCCTTCAAAGAGAACAGAACACAAACATAGCTAAATAAATAAGCAACAGTAAACATGTAATAAACACATTGAAATATAACGAACTTTGACCAAAGCAGGTAGAACTTACCTTGTATTTTTTTAACAAAACACCCTAAATAGTATAGTTCGTCACTGCAACCACGCGCTCGGTCCTTACGCTACCGAATGGCTGATCGGTGTAGGGCTGGAGATTGGTAATGCGGACAGAATGATAACGCCACGCTATTATTTCAAATAAGTGAAAAATAAAGCGTGGCCGCTTTGCCTCCTGTGGCCGCTTTGAGCTGACTTCCCATTTTTACCTAAATATATGTAAACTGTATTTAATGGGCAGGCAGCGGAGATACTAACGAACTGCCATGCAGATGGTATCGGGTTCGAATCCACGGCACGCACCACTGACTTTAAGAAGTTATGTGCGTATTAAATCGTTAATTATCGTTTGCCTTGTGCTTCGGAGAGCACGTTAAACCTTCGGTTCCGGCCGTCTTAAAGTTCTTTGATAGTCATATCGGGAAGTCAGTAGGTACCCTCAAATAAACTGATACTGGTATAAAAACCATGGATTATCGCTATCCCATTGGATTGCGGAGGTCAGACGGTAGTCGCTACGAGGAAAAATAGATATCCTTTTATATCTGGTTAGATCAGTAAGTGGACCTCGTGCTACAAGGCGTGTAAGTCTCGATTGCAACCGGGATTACTCTAGGACGATGTTGATGATGATGTAAAATGTATTTAACTACCTACTAGCTGACCCGGCAAACGTTGTTTTGCAAAATTTTTTTTTTTTTTGAAAAATAGATGTTGGCCGATTCTCATAGATACCGGATAAGCACAAAAAATTTCATCAAAATCGGTCAAGCCGTTTCGGAGGAGTATGGGAGCGAAAACTGTGACACGAGAATTTTATATATTAGATATCTTTTGGGCTGAACTGCGCCGGTTCTTGGCTAACATTCATGCAATAATTACGTCGCCAAAGTAGGGCAAAAGAGGTTGCATCTGTTTGGTTGAGAAGTCTGGAAAAATATGCATACCTGGGCCCTATATAGTCCAAGATTAATCTGCTTGCAAGTCGTTTCTCGACGGCAATTTCCATATTTTTCTAAATGCGATCGAAACATTCCATCGTTTCTATCGCTGTTAGTTACTTTATGCTACACACAAATAATTATGTGGAGATCATTCCGGTTCATTAACGACTCTCAAGTCGTCCAAACTTATTAATCTCACAACATCCTTAGATTGCTATATTCACCGGTTATTATAAAATACGATTCTTACAATGATCTGGAAATCTGTTTATATTGGACTATTCTGGATCACCCTTAAAATGATCTCAATTGAATCTAATCCTTCAAGGAATGGGAAGGGTTAGCTGATTATATGAAACAACAAAGAAATATCTTTGCATGGAAATACCTAAACAATGCTCTAGACTAAAGTTTGATAAAACTGGTCAGTTTATTTATATTTACGACTTTCAGTGTTTTCAAATGAATCGATTTTCATGAGTTTCTTGTACCAATTTTATTTGTTTTGTTTGGCAATGAGCCAGCTACGTTGAGAAACTGATTGAAGTTTTTTAAGACGTCGCAGATTTCCTTAGGAAGTTTTGAAATTACTAACTGATGTAAAAAAATCTCAGCTGTTCTAATAAATTATTGTAAGGAATGTTTGGTTTCTTCATATTGAATAATGTTGATTATCTAATATATAAAAATCTCGTGTCACAGTCTTTGTTATCGAACTCTTTCGGTACCACTTGACCGATTTTACGTCTTTTTTATGCATAGGTATTTGGCATACTTAAAAATACTTAGGCCAAGATTATTCTTCTTCTTTTTTAAGTTTCGGTAAAAAAGTTCTTAAATCTCCAATTATATGTCAAAACAACGTTTGTCAGGTCAGTATACTCAGTATACGTTAGCTTCTATTCGCCGGTTATGTTAACAAGAGGTAGCCCATGTTTTATTTTGATGTATAATCAATATTACTGCAAAGTTGCATCAAAAGCCGTTTCATACTTTTTGCGTTTGCGAGCCACAAACATGCATCTCTCCTCAAGAACCCTCGCGTATATAATATCATCATCGTCCTAGCGTTAACCCCGGTTCCATCCAAGACCTTTTGAAGTCTAACCAGATTTTATAGAATACTAAAGGATACCCGTAACTATGCCCGCATTTTTTTTTTAATTTAATCGTTTCGGCCTGATCCCGTGGGAATTTCAGGACAACCTTAGTGCACCCCTACGGTCTCTTAGGACCGTACATGCCAAATTTCAGCTTCTTCAATAGTTTTGACTGTGTGTCAGTCAGTAACGCATTTTTTTATACACAGATAAGTTTTAATTGGAGTATTGTTTCAGTGCTGTGACTGTGGAGGATGAAAGTAAGATCTGCGGCGAGTTGATAAACAAGTTCATCCAGGCGGTAACGTACCAGGACGATCTCGAGAGGCAGCTCAACTTTTACGTAGAGTGCAGATCTTCGTTTATTAAGCTGGACGCAGTTCTCATTACATTGGTGCATGTAAGTTTGCTACTATTATGTAATTATTACTATTAAATAATAATTAGCTCTATCTAGAATGAAAATCGCCAAGCTCGTTAACACTTTAAACACCACATACCTACACATGGCATTAATGTGCCAAACTCAACAAGTAGAAGCAAGACTTGCCGCTGAATTCAATATCCGATCTATCCATAAATTTGGAGATTTGAGATAAATGATACATACAGTGCCGCGCCGACCCAATCAGGCGCCTATGTGCGAAATCTATGAAGCGCACGCATTTTTGCAGTAGGTACTTATTCGAAACTAATTTTAATAATTATCGCTGGAATTTCACCCGTCGCCCCCTTTTTACCCTGGCGCCAGCTCGGCCCTGCATACATACCTACCTACCTACATATTTGATATGCTCCATACAAAATATGTCAAACATGTATCAAAATCTCGAAATCCATAGATAGATCCAATATTGTCAATATTGAAACCGGCCGTAAGTAGGTACGAGTAAGTATTACTAGTACGATGAATATTGATCGAATTATTTTGCTTTTAGTTGCTAATTTTTGAAAGTTGAATGCCCCAAAATCGAAATTTTGTGTCTGGTTCTCTAACGGCCGGTTTCAATATACGATCTTTCTATTGATTTTGAGATTCGAGATTCGTGTTTGACATATTTTGTATGGAGCTTATGTCAAAAACGAATCTAAAATCTTAAAATTTTTCATAGATTGAATATTGAATTTAGCGGTACATAAATCATCAGTTTGAGTTCCCCTGACAAATTCTACTCGTCATTATAAATTCTTGGCCACGACCATGGTTACCGCACGGGTACCTTTTTTATCCAACTGATGAAATTATACAAATTTTCAGCAACCATTTGTCGACATGTGTGTCGTAAATCTTTGAATGGTTTAGAATAACAAAAACGTTTGACGTTTTGGTATTTGTGCCAAGATGTATGACGTACGTAGCTCAAATGGGGAAATATAGCTTCCTTAGTATTTAACTAAGTATATACATCTAAGTATAGAGTTTGCATTGATGTCTGTTCTTAAAATATGCGATGTGATCATTAAACGATCGAGTGCCGCAATGTGCTTCTTGATTTGTGTTTCTGTTTTATTTTATTTTTGTTATAAGCCACTCATCATCGTCCTAGCGTTATCCTGGTTACATCCAAGGCTTAGGCCATCTTACTAGTCTAACCAGATATGACAGAATATCAGTTTTTCCATAGAGCGACTGCTGTCTGACCACCGAAGTCCAAAGGGATAACGATTTTCTAGGATTTAGACCACTATCAGTGTATTTACTTCCCGTAACGACTGTCAAAGTTCTTCATGAAAACCGCGACCGACCGACGGTTTAATGCGCTATCGGGGCCAAACGATAGTTAACAATTTAATTCGCACATCAATTTGAAAAGTCACTGGTGCGCGCATTTGATCCGAACTCTATATCCTCTGCATGGCAGTATGTTGGTATCGCCACTAAGCTAGCGCTACCTTCATATTATATTATAAGCCGCTGACAAGAGCCAAATGCTAAATGAATTAATAAATCTTAAGCGTCAACTTTATATTCTGGCGCTAAGCTGCTTGTCAACATATCTAATATTATAATGCCTTCTATTCCTCCAAGAAGCAGCTGAGCGGTCACACAACTTTTGTTAATGTTTAGGTCATGCTACTTTTGTCCCTTTTTTATAGCTAGATACGTACGTGACCAAACCAGGGCTACCTGTTTTCTGGCTTTATGCTGTTTCGTTTTCGTTGAAGGACCTTCGGCTGAACCGTGTTCTTTGTGCCTGTTGACTAAATGCTTGTTAATACATACAAGTTTATTGTAAAAATAAAAATAAAATAATACCTTGTTGGTCTCGCGGCATAAATGTGCGCGTGGGACTGGGATGTCTCGGGTTCGATTCCCGGGTCGGGCAAAGTGTTATTGGGATTTCCCGTTAGGAATTTCTCAGTAATAGCACGGAGTCTGGTAATGTGCCCGGTACGGCAATAGGCTCGTCCCCTATTATGTGGGACCTAAAATTTCATGGCGAAATGTGGGTGTAATATTACACCTCTGCCTACCCCTTCGGGAATACAGGCGTGAGTCTATATAAAAAAAAAATATATGTCTACAAAAAACAATAATTATGATTACTTAAACATTCGTCGACCAAATCAGGGTTGTTTTGAGAAAAGGGAAGTCCGAATCACCTGCTCCCGGCGAGCACGTACGAAAAGAGTAATTAATGTAAAGCAAGCACGTGAGGTTTGCAAGGATAGGACGAGTGGCGTTATTTTGTCTCTGCCTACCTCGACGGCAAAAAGGCATGAATTTATCTACGTATGTGTACAAAGAAAAGTAAGCGCTGGGCCCAAGCGACGTTACATTTGGGGCAGTGTTGCATGTGCTTGTCACTCTATAACATTTTTTGAGTGGTACAAAATAGTTGTAGCAATAACCGGCGAATGTGTCTACCAGTTCAGAATTTGCCCCTTTGAAGGCCTAAATCATCTTCTTAGCGTTATCCCAGTTTCAATCTGTAGTCCGCTTACTGGTCTAATCGGATTTGGCTGAATATTAGCTTTTCCACAGAGCGACTGCCTTTTTTTTTTTTTTTTTTGGTGTCGGGTTGGAAAATCCTCATGGAGTCCCTCCGCCCCGGGGGAAGGACGAAGGGGACTGTCAGACTCTTACTGACTAAAAACCAACCCGTGTTCCTCATGTACCCGTGTGTCGGAGGGTAGGGATTCGCATAAGCATTCATCGCAACCCCCCGACGGGTATTGGCCCGCCAGATGGTCAGGCGGGCCCCGCACAAAACCCCCTTGGCGGCGGATTAAGGTGTTGGGCTCCGCCGCCAAAACACTCAGCGGCCGCAGAGGATAGGGAGGACGGCAACGCAACACCGCATCTCCTCTTCCTCTGCGGCCCCACCGCGACGCATCGAATGGTGCGCCCCCATTTGGTCGCGGGAGATAGGGCGCGCGGCAACGCAACACCGACACGCCTCTCCTCCCACGACCGCACCCGACTGCGAGGGACAGACAGAACTGTCCCCCGCACCCGCACCGTTGGACGCATCCTGCGCAGGCCCCGTCAAGCCCACGCGGAGCATCCCCTCCTGGATCCCTCTTAGCTTCACCGCGGGACACCAATCCACGGTTACTGAGCCCCCCCACCACGACAAGGTGGAGATCCCACGGGGGGGACAGAGCGACTGCCTGTCTGACCTCCGCAACCCGAAGGGATAGCTTTGAAGACCTAAATATTCAAGAAATATATCTATCATTCGATAAATCGTTTTTTATAGGTTTTGAATTTTATAGCAGGATTTAAACTTTAGCTATAGAAATATTTTTGTTTGTGTTAGGCTGTGAATGCGCTATCGGTGCGCGCGAACACGTCGCGAGGTAAGTGGCTGCAGCGCGCGTGCGCCGCGTACAGCTTCGTGACGGTGCCGTCGCTGCACTGCTCGCTCACCAAGACCCAGCTGTACCTGCTCTCCGGACAGGTCGCGCTTCTGAACAACTGCATCGGACAGGGTGAGTCAACGAGTGGACGTCAGAGCGCTTGTACACGCTAAGAAAAGTCGTCGGGCCTACGCAAGATATCGTGTCGTCTCTACCAGGGCTGCCATCCCTCCGGAATTCCCCGATTTGTCATAGTTTTGAGGGGCGTCTGGCAGGAGATTTTAAAAGTGTCTGGGTTTAGCCCAGACACTTTTCTTGTCAGGGGTACATTTTTTTTAATAGATAAGCGATAAATGGTACTTTTTCAGACGTGTCCGGGCAAAAAAACATATTTCGCCCAAATGTCCGGGTTTTTTGCCGTGTTTATCCAACGTCGGCAATTTAGGAGATGGCACCCCTAATCTCTTCACACGGGCTGAATAAGATAAATATTTTGTTTGAGTTAATCACGGCACGTGTGCGTTGAAAATTGTTCGCGCCTAGATCCGAAATAATTCTTATCGTCTACATGATGATTCGGTCCTATCTGAAGCAGAAAGGATGGATTTACTTAGCGTGTACAAACGCCCCAACTGAAGAACTGTACCTAAGTGAATGTACCGAACGAAGGAATGATGTGAAATAAATATTGTTCAACGGCAGAGGTGACAGGTCTAGGCCGGAAAAGATGACGAATTATTCGGTGTATTGTAAACTGAACTTTATCGTTCTGGGTAATTTGTTCTTCGGTAATTGAAAGTAAGATCCGCGTTTCTACCGCATTATTTGTAAATGTAGTATGTCGATACGTCATAACAAATTTAATGCATAGTTTACCTGCCGCTTTTTAATGGTACCTAGGTACCTACATCATCACATTACGCCTATGGTCATTAAGTGGCGACCAACAAGGTCAGCTTAATGGGGCAGTTGGTTTACTAAGAAAAAGTTTGCAGTTTTTTTAATTAATTATTCTTCCACGATGCAATCAAAAACAAATTGGGGCTTGCTCGAAGTGGGCGTAACAATAAGTGGTCTACAAAATGAGTCATTTTCAGAAGTTGCCATTTTCAGAAGGTGTCGTAGACTGCCGTATCTCTATACCGGCGATGTTTGCATCGGTAAATTTAATAGGGTACAGTCATAGCATTGAGAACTACCCGACCAGTCATAAAAATAATTCTATAAAACGGTCGTTTTAACCCATAGTGAAAAGTAGAGCTTAATTGAGTGTTAACATTTTATGTTTCCATATAAATTTTCCAAATGCACATATTGAGTCATCATAATGAGTAGCAAATGTAAATGACGGTATAATAGCAGTTTCAGCGTAAACTAAAAGTTTATTTATATTAGCTATACGATCTATAAATGACGCATAATATAGTCGCGTGTGCCACAATCGTTTCAGCATGTAGGTTTAAGAATTATTGAATTTGCCGGCAGTTTGCCAGCACTTGCAGACGCTAACTTTTGTATTGTTTACAGCCGAAGCTAATTTCAAAGCTCTGATCGGGCTGATTCCTGACATACCGGACTATATACTAGAGGATGGACAGAAGAAACCCACGCACGTCAAAGTTGGAGGCATATTGAGCGATTTCTTGTCCACACTGTTACTTTTGCCCGTAAGTGTACCTACTAAAGTGCCATGGCGTCTTTTGATTGACTTCTGTTTAACCACAGTTTATATATTTATATGTCTAGAGAAAAACAAAATTCGACAATAACGAAAATATTTATTCTACTTCCTTAAATTTATGTTGTGTTGTAAATGTTATGAAAACAAATATTTTCACAGCATTGAATTGAAAGTAGTTTATGCTAAGGATGTAAGAAGATCTGTCTCTATAGTAAAATATTAATATGTTACTTTCTGGGTTCGATACCATAAATTCATATCCTTGGAGCGCCCTGCCTTAGGGGCGCATTTAGAAATTATATGGAAAATGTTCCCATAGAGAAACAAGTTCCAGCTCGTTCAGACTCGGACTAGAACTCATGATCAACGATGAAAACCAATATGTTAAGATGAAGATAAACTATAGAGGTGGATACAAGTCTTTTGAGCCATTTGAGAACAAATTGAATGAACTAAACTGGTGTGGTTACATTAATAAATGCCGTAATTGACATTCTATGTTTCAAAGGGCAACATCGGTTACTCGTGCAACGAGAGCGAATTCTTCGACGTGAAGCTTGTCTATAGTGGCGCGCATGTTAAAGAAAACGAGATATTAACCGATAACGACAATATTTCTTCATTCACGCGTGTGATATCTCGTGGTGCGTATCCTAGGCGGGCAGATCTTGGGAAGCTGAAGTGCATGGTACCAGCACTGGTCCCCCAGACAACAACCAGTACTTTTTCTGAATTAACTTTCTCTTGTACAGGAGATAGCCGATTCTCCTTGGTTCAAGCGATTTGATGAGCGATTCCTATTGTCGGACCGGACCTTTATCATTATAAGAAACAATTTAAGTTTTCAGATTTCAGCGGTCTGACTTATATCGTATCTCAAGCGCGTTGGTCATGACAATGTCATGTCCATTTGCAGTCGGCGCTTCGTGTGTGCGCAACAACTTGGCAAGCGACATATTTTTCTCGGAATAATGTAAATAGTGGGAAATCGTTGACAGTCTAGCAATTTGCTTTGTTTCCGACTATGAGTCCCATGTTGAAACGATTTGTCATCGTATGTTTTGTCTGCACCGCTAAATAACGCATGTCTTATTTAGAATTTAATTTAAAGACACTGGAAGTCCAGATATTTTTTTTATCATGAAACTCACAAGATGGTGGCATGGTATAATTTGACGTAGTGTACCCGCTTTAACCGTTTAACATTTCATCGACTGTTATAGGTTTGATACCCACTGTTTGTAAAATTCGCCATAGACCATTAACAACAAATGGGGTTCCCTTAAAAATAAAATTGTTACCGTACCTAAAGGAATTACCCATTGACATATTCAACCTGGTAGTCTAACCGGATTTGACGAATTATTAGTATTTCCATAGAGCGACTGCCTGTAAGAACTCCGCAATTCAATATTCTCATAATTCCGAAATGTCAGTGGAGCGCGCCGTAGATTCGAACCTAGCTCTAACCTCTCTGCGATACTCTCTGCGTGGTAAGTACCTAGTCTGTTGGTATCTCTACTGGCGCGTACATTCAGGTGAAGCAAAATCGACACTATCTAAGCCAGGGTATCTAACTATCTACTATTAGCGCTGTTAGTAGTGCTGTTGTCTGGTACTAGCTTCAATAACTGCGTTCTTGAAACGTTTTATATATGACTAGAGGGTGCCCGCAGCCACGCCCACAATTTTTCTTAGTTTAACCCATTCAGTGCCGTGCCCGCCCATCGGCGGGCGAAACGTCTTAACTGACACGCCAAGCCCGCCCATGGGCGGTTGGATTTCAACCTCCGATATCTAAGCCAATAACAATTAGAAAAAAGGAAGATTTTGTGAAATGATTCGTCTTACTAAAATTTATTCGTTACCAAAACGGCCTGCAGATATCTCAGGTTTGGAAAAATGTCGATTCCGACCTTTCATGCCGAACCCGCCCATGGGCGGGCATAACAATTATTCAGGCTTTACCAACCTTTTGTGAAACATGATAATTTTAGTTAAAATTATAATGTTTTAATACTATTAATAATAGGCTTCAGGAAAATATTATATACTTTCTCGATTGTAGTATCTGATACTATTATATAAAGCTGAAGAGTTTGTTTGTTTGTTTGGTTGAATGCGCTAATCTCAGGAACTACCGGTCCGATTTGACTTGATTGATCCTATATAACATCATGCTATGAGCCACGGGAGCGGAGCAGTAGCCTTCAATAACGCGGGTGTAACCGCGGGCGCCATCTAGTCAACCGTATGCCTCGGACATAGAGTATGTTATTGCAAAAAGTATAATAATGTGCAAAAGGAGTTGGCCGGCCGGTCAGTTGACAATAGGTAAACAGTAGTAAACTATTTTTTTATGCGTCCGTGTTATCCTAAGCCAAATGAACTGTATATACAAGGACATATTGTACTATGTAGACATCTTTGTGGCTAGCTAAAACATAACAAAAGGATGCGCCGGTGCATCTCGTTCTTTACGTGAATTCTTTGAAAAAGTCGTTTGATTTCTTCCATATTGTCGTCTTTACCAAATTCAGTTTTATTGCCTGAACAATAGAAAGAAAATATTACATTATTAGCTATAGTAAAGTGGAAAGATAAAAATTAAATTGTAAGCAAATTTACATTATGTATTTTTTTTTCTAATTGAGTGTAGGGGTTGACGACACCTGACTATTGAAAAATGCACATAGATGTGGGTTTTTTAAAGACATTTTTTGTTTCTTTACATATGTATTAGCTTAATTTTATCTGAAAGACGGTTTTGTATGATTTTGATTCATCTTAGATTAATCAAGTGACAGTTCTGCCTTACCTTCATGCTCCATTACTATTTCAGCTAATAACCAATAAAACTGTCACAATTTTACCACAAATATTGCAGGAAACTTCACATACACGCTTTAAACACGATACAGTATATGTAAACTGAACATATCAAACGGTTCATGTCGAAATCTAGAGCTTCATGCCGAAAACGCCGATGGGCGGGCAAGAATACTTAATCGAGATGCCGGACCCGCCGATGGGCGGGTTGTACATCATACTATGGCGGCACCTGGGTAATGACGTTAATTTTCAGGTAGGCAGTGAATGGGTTAACTGTTTCTGCTTGATCTTGTGGGAACTTCGGGCAATCCCTTCTTAGTGCACGCCTACGATACCAAAAACTTGCTTTTTACAACTCTTTGTGGGTCTTGGTCTCGTCAACAATGGTATTCCATTTTTTTCAACAAAAAAAATATACCAAATTTTAGCTTCCTACGCCCAGTAGTTTCAGCTACCTATGCGTTGTCTGTCGGTCAGTCAGTAACACGAGAATTTTGTATTATGTGATTATTGGACAACATTTGCGGTTCTCTAGGGCATGTGCCTTGTACCGGGGGACCGTTAGCACAACCATAATTACGACATTGCATGCTTACTATGTGAAACGAGGACTAAATATAACATTAGGTACTTACATAAAGCAGCTGTGGTGGTTCAAGGATTTCGTTTTGGTTTTCATTTGAACCTAGTGAAGACAAGTTTTATTTGGTGTGAGTTTGATCCGAATTAACTCCCTTCACCCTAGTCAGACACAAAGTGATTGGTTTAATAACCTACACCGTTTAAGCTTGAAATGGATTTTAGGGCAGATGCTTCCCAATTAAGGATTCTCCTACCTACAGTTTTCGGAGTCCACTGGCGGACATAGGACTCTCCTAAATTGCTATGCAGTAGCACTGAGGGTTAATAAAAGGATTTGGCCTACTAAACCACGCTGACCAGACGTGTTGGTGTTGGTACAGGGTTTAAAGTCAAGTTTTCCGTCTCTTCGCAAAGGTACTATTCTACTTTGTGTATTTTCCTTAGTCGCCTCTTACGACACCCACGGAATGAAATGGGGTGGAGAAACGTTGTATTCTTACTCCGTCACCTCTTTCACATCCTGTGTCGCGGGGGACTTTACAAACATACAACCAACGGAAACAATGAACACCCAGACTCGGTGACGCGGCCCCTTAAACCACTACGCCGACCGTTCAGCCATATTACTTACATGTTTGGGATTATTTATCCTAGGGGTGGGGTTGCAGCTGCCCCCCCCTCCATAGAGATTAAAAAACCCCACAGTTTATTATTTTCTCCCTACGTTTCTCATTTTCTATATCAAATTGCCCCCCTTAGGCCAGCGGCTGGCGACGCCCTTGTGTCTTAATAAACCTAATTTGCATTGTAATGTATGTGTTTATGATGTAGGACAACGTGGACGGTAACTGTAAGGCGTACATCCTGAGCGGGTTCATAAAGACGATGGAGCGGATCCACTGGAAGCGCACGGAGCCTCTCTACTACAGCGCGCTGCTGCACACGCTCGACCTGCTGTGCGAGATGACGCAGGAAACCTACGCGCATCACATCGACACAGGTTACCAACGGTTTAATAGCTTTATTTCTGTCTTTATAGCTTTATTACGTACATGCTATTTTAAAACGGAAGTTGTAAAGAGACAAATGGAAAAGATTTTTCAGCATGCTAAACCATGATAGCGACCGACCGAGCTCATTAAAGAACCATAAAAGAGGCCTACGACCAGCAGTGGTCTGATACAGCCTGATAATGATTATGAAACCATAATGTATTTTTATGATTGATGCTTTGTCTTTTAGTTATTGGATAACCAGTTATTTGTTTACAGTGGACCCCCGCCCGGTACAAACCTTTTGCAGGGCAGTGTCGGACTATCAAATTTGGCGGATTATGGAGTAACCCCTATAGTCCGGCATTTATTACAAACTTGTAATCCGACAAATTACAGATCCAAACATAAGATTTTATATGTTAAACTCTGAAGTACAAATTATACTTCATTATGTATGACACACATTTAGTAAATTATACAACACAAAAGAAAGCTTACATAGGTTTTATTATAAATATTATAATGCAATAGAACTTACAAAAAATTGTAATCTTACATTTGGAAATAATTGTGTACAAACCAATGTACATACTAATTATTCATATTTAATTATATTCATAATTTTGTTTTTGTTTGACATTATTGAAACGTGAGGTCATGTCGGATTACAAGGGGTGCCGGATTAGCCAGGGGCCGGACTACCGCGGGTCCACTCTAATTATATCTATGCTTTGATTGGTGTTGAATTTTGGTCATCGAGGTTAGGTTTGGTTTATCGAGGTGGTTTTGAGTTCGATTATCAGGCATGAGTACGAATGCGCACAGCATCGGATCTACGTGTAGTTCGTTGATTCCCAAGATACTACGTATGAATAGAATGTTTCATAATGAGAGCTCTTTATAAATTATGAACTGACTAGGTACGGACCTCTTCTCACAAAGTAAAGGGTCAGTCCATATTCTACCACGCTGGCTAAATGTGAGTTCACACAAGCAAACTTCATATGTCTTTTGAGAACTTTATGGAGAACTCTCAGACATGCAGATGTCCTCACGATGTTTTCCTTTCCACACATATTTTCATACTTAACTCTTTTCAGTTCTCTCAAATGACAAACTGTACGGCAGTGACTCGGAGTTCATACAAGTATTAGAAAAGTATTCAACGAACATCTGCCAAGAGTTGCTAGTTGTGTTGAAGGCATTAGGCGACAGTAAAGAGATAAAGAAGCAGTACAACTTGGCATTAGAACTGTTCTGGCGAGTGGTGAGACGAGGGGACTTGTCAGAGCGAACCATGCTGAGTCTCGCGGCCAACTTGTGGATGTTGTCGCAGAAAATACAAGACTCCAATAATAAGATAGCCGTAAGTATTACTTAAAAAAACCCTTTAAAAAATAAATCAGAAAAAATGATACAGAAAAATTAACAAATATCTTAACAATGACCTAGTACTTAATATATAAATAACTTTCTTAAATGTTAATGTTTGTTGTTTGTTTATCTAACCAAACAATGTCAATTTTCGAAATAGTTCCTAGATATTTTCTTATGTTTAGTATTGGTTGCCGTATTTAGGCAAAGCTACTATAATAACTTCTTATACCAGGCGGGTATTAGATATTTTAAAACCTGCCGAGAAAATCTAGATTTGGTATCGTGCAAAAAAGTTATTTGTATGTTTGTCCGTGTGGTGACGGATTAAGAATACGGATTGTCACCACCCCATATCATCCCATGGGTGTCGTAAGAGCCGACAGAGGGAGCATATTATGCAGAGAACAGCACTGTAAGAGAAGGAAAACTTGATACAAACCCTATACCAATCCGCTTGGCCAGCGTGGTATAGTAGGCCAATTCCTCCTTTCGAAGGAGAGGCCTAGTCCAGCAGTGGACTATTAAAGGCTGATGATGATGAAAAAAGTTATTGAGGCTTTGACGCATCAGGCTTAATCTCAAATAACAACCGAGTCGCAAAGGGATTAAACGGAAAATTCTCTGAATGACCAATGTATAAGAACCCATTTTGAATCCCAGACCTTTCGCAACTCAGTCCTCTTTTTGAGTATTACGTTTACTGCGTCTAATAATCGACCCGTGCACACAAAATAATACACAACAACTCTTTGTATCGATATAAATACCTCAGCTCTATCCGTTTATGTAAATAGTTGTTCATACAATTTTAGTTTGTAGAAGCACTAAAAGCTATTCAGTTCCTGCTTCTTTGTTACAGAAAGCAATCATGTCTGGATTACAAAAGGACAACAATCCCAATATTCGTCAATTACTTCAAAAATTAGAAGAAGGCGTCAAGACTACTTGAATTTACCAACACAACAAGCAAATCGAAATCTGATCTTATTAACTTTATTTAATAGGTGCCAAGCCATTATTTGTTGTTTTGTAAGCTTATAGTTACGACCAATGTAATTTATTCAAGTAATAGATTTTTTTACTTCTCTGGTCGAGCTAAAGAGAAATTAATTCGCTGTCTACATGCCGTCGATTGCAAAACATTTGTACCTACTAAGTATTGACTAGTTTTTAGTTTACCGCCATTGTGATACTGACCAATATTGTTAAAGAAATGTGTTGTAATTAAAATAATTCATGTCACAATTTGGCTATTTACTTCTATTTATCGCTACGTTTAGTTTAATTTATGTTATTATATTATCATTCAATTTGTATTTTTGTATGTACCTACCTACCTATCTATAGTCTT
The DNA here is from genome assembly GCA_944739405.2 of Euclidia mi. NCBI lineage: Eukaryota > Metazoa > Arthropoda > Insecta > Lepidoptera > Erebidae > Euclidia > Euclidia mi. The sequence continues at coordinate 29,096,813 of OX123198.2, read as the reverse complement.
ATGTGTAATTAATGTATGTATGTCATTGTGAAGTGTTATTTATAGTGATACAGTACATCACTGCCAATAATAATAAAATTATTGAATCGAATTAAGCTGCTTTTTATTTCAGTCTTGGCACGTCAATGTTCACTTACGTCCAATAAATTCACTTTGCTATTTATACATTATTATAGTTATTTACATACTCATTCATATAGATATAGTTGGAAAACCGGTTCTTTAATTACTTATTTACACATAGGTAACATTCCTGTGTCGATGGGACATGATACATATTCGAATGAAGGACACAAGAAGACCCAAACTTTTAAAGAATGAGTGTTACCTATTATGTGCGAGTTTTGAAATTCGAACTAAATGGCACGTGCGTTAGAAGTCGACTCGAACACACACGCTATGCGTAATGCAAATCATATTCTGCGTTTATTTATATACCAATACATGGATGATGTCTCGTCATTCACAGGATGTCTGGGCTCAGTAAACGACACACGTTAAAATGTGTTTGTTGTGTTTTGTTCACGCTCTGCTGAGTATATGCCTGTTATGTCTATACGTACTCTGTTATAATTTTTTATCCTATTTTAGCGTGTGGAGGCCTCCGACATGGCCGACAGCTTTACGGCCTGGCCATAGCCTACAGCGGCGGCGACAGCGGCGAGCGATTTCTATGTACCTACATAAGTATATGGCGCGTTTACTCAGATGAGGCGACATGAAAGCACGCCATGTACATCGAAAACGCTCGCCGCTGCCGCCGCCGCTGTAGGCTGTGGCCGAGCCGTTACGTGCCCTCTCAGAACCACGGTATCGCTCTGATGCTGATGTAAATGCCACACGCGGTCACCCATTCAAATGGCGAGCTGTGCGGGTGTTGCTTAACTTTGCCAACCTATTTTACGAACGACAAGCCTAGTCACACTATGAGCGCTCCAATATGCTACCTATGTAATTAAACATACTGAGAAATGTGTCTGATCAGCTTACGTAAACCTCGGCTCTTGACTCTTCGACTCGTACCATTTTTGGTAAACACTATCATTTGAACCGTGTGGGAATAAAACACTAACCACATAATTAGGTACATATATAAATATACAGTATACCTACCACACCTCTTGCCAATTAAATGGACTGGATTCAAGCGGATTTAATATTCGCCTATTTAGTGTTGCCTGCAGTTGATTCAAGCCCTAAATTATAGTTACCTACATCACGAGGCTTATAATAATGGTCTGGGTCTAAATAGGTGATCATCAAAGTATATTTAATTTCTAGTAAGTAGTATCTCAGTTTTCTGGACGATGTCATTTTTCGTATGCGTATCTGACTAAAATGAATTAAATTGGGCCACTTTTACCGTTTACGCACTCTGCGCGTAGTAATTGCTTAAAAACAACGAGATAAAACAAGCAATAAGCCTCAATAATATCCGTGAAAATTGATTGCATTATTGGTTTCATCATGGTTTCATAATTCGACAAATAGATTATGTCGTTTACTGCCATTGTTTATGAACACTAATAATAGATATACCTAGGTTACAAAAGCTCACCCAGCACTACCTAGCGCTAGATTTTAATTACTTCACAGCCACCAAATAAGTGCCTTCGTAATTAATGAAATAATGATTAATTAAGCAATGCTGTAGTCTATTTAGGTGGTTACGTTGTTAGTTTTTGATAAGAATCATCTCGAAAACCGTAGCTATTGGTAGCGAGGAGCGGTAGCTGCTACGAGTGTATAGCAGCAGCTGCTGAGCCAATCGTCGCCGAGAGTGACCCCAACAGTTGTTCGCCGGATGGAGTAAGCGGACATTGTCCGGCAAGACACGCTTGAGTGGTGCGCGCGCTCTGTTGCACCGATCTTTCACCTTCGCAATATTGACGCCTATAAAACCTTGTCATTTCAATAATGTGAAGTTACTTTCATCCCAACGTAAACGAAGAATACAACTCCACTCTGTGAAAAGCAATTTAAGTTTAAAATTCACATTTGGGTGCAAACCCATTTTCAAAATGTCCACGCTTGGATATTTGGTAGGATTTTAGATTTGTGTTATTTGAAATATTTACTTACATCTATAAAAACCCAAATATTAATTTTATACTTTAATCGTCTTTGCAGTTATTAGCCTGGGCTTTATGTGAAGCAGTGGTTACCGGTGAAGAGCAAGATGGTTTTGTTCAGCCACTGGATTTTGGGCCTCTGTTTGATTCAGGTGAGTCATCAGTTACCTACCTACGAAATCTGTAGCGTAAGATTTATGGTATTAGATACACGCACACAGTAAAACACACACGATATAGCTTACGCTCGCACGCTGGCTTATTATTATGATAAGTATTTTATATTCCAATTATGGTCTTTTCAGGCGTCACTTCGCTGGCTTCAAATCCTTTAGCGGAAGCCGTATTAAAAGTAGATAAGAATCAGTACCCCAAGTTGTTTGATACCATCGTCAGTAGTTCCATTGATTCCCTGCAAACACGACTAGCACCTAAAGAAAATGCATTTTCTGCTGAATCATTTGGTTTTAATCCTATTGCCAGCCAAAGCTTTTTGCCACCGGGGAGATCTGCTAAACTAGTTACGCAACCACGGCAACAACAGCAAGCGCAAGCAATACCGATTGGTCAGAAGCTTAGTCCTTTACGATATGACATTCACACTGTTCATGACGCTAATTATAAAGTGTACAAACCTGAAGAGGACGAGCAGGGGGAAGAGATTTTAGCCGCTTTGAAAAAGAATCCCACCGTTGCCGCTTATTTTAAACCTGCTGAGACTTCTGTTGAAGTAGCTCACCCATTAAAATATCGCAAGGAGGAACTTAGTGAAAATGATGAAATTGAACAGAACTACAGGCCAAATGCTTATATTACAGGGCACCCTCGTATTCGACGTTACACTAGCGGAAGACATAGAGCCAACCTGAAAAAGAGCAGCGAAGAAGATGATGATCCTTACAACTACAAAGCAGAGTATATTTCTAAGCCTAAAGCCTTCGACAGTGAATTGTACAGCAGCGCTTATAAGGAATCCAAGGACCCTAAGAAGGACTATGAATATCCTTATGGTGGATACGATTCAGGATATGATCACAAGGAATATGAAAGAATTAAGGCTTTATCAGAAAAGCAGGCCGCGGAAATAAAACAAAACCCTGGTAATTGTAAAGAAGTTCAACGGGATGGAATGACCTGCACGACATGTAAAGATCCAAAGACAGGAGGCAATTTTGAGTCATGTTCGTACGTCGCTGAGCCAAAGAATAATAAATATGCCTATTCCAAAGAAAGAAAATTTGACAGCAACGACGAACCCGATGAAGCTGAAGCGCCACAAAAGGCGGAACCTGCAAGCAAATCGGAAAAGTATCAGCAGCCCGACAACAGCAGTGAACAGAAATACGCTAAGTTGACAGCTGCCGAACCACACAAAGATGCTGATTCCAGTGAAAAATATAAATCATATTACAATCCTAAAAGTAGCGAATCTCTCCGAGCTTCAAATGAGAAACAAAGTTCGGAAGAAGAAAGGGACAGTGCTGGAGCCAAAGCATACGACTATAAGAAAGCTTTACCTGGCTTTTACACCGACAACGAACCTAAGAAAGACGTGGAACACGTATTAGCAGAATTCAAGAAAAAGGACAGATCATCATGTAAAAAGGTTCAGAAAAACGGTATGACTTGTTTCCAGTGCATAGATAAAAATGGATTGAAAAATGAGGAGTGCATGTTTGTATCAGAATCAGCCCCTAAGCGTAGTCATTTAGCTTATCAAGAATTGAAAGAATTTACATCTAAACCAGCGACACTTGACAAAAACAATGAAGGTGCCGAGAGCCAAACTGTGACCACAAGTTCACCACCAGCACAAAAGTCAGCCGCGTACGTAGTTGATACCAACACTTATGGCAAGAAATTAAAACGCAAGAAGGCTCCGCATAATCTCGCTGCAGCAGCCACAAATCCTGTCGCTAGAGCTGTACGACCAGCATCGGCGGCTGCCACTCCCCGGAAAACCAAGAGAAGCGTGGAAGCAGAAGCTGAACAAAATGCTGAGATTTTAGATGAAACGAACGTTGCACCACCCGAAGAATTTGCTGGAGCCGATTCCAAGGGCGCTTTTTGGGCTGAAACAATGCCTCGGTACAGTGCATCTCTAGGAGTCACATTGCCTGAATACATGCTGTCAAGGTCAGAGCACGAAGTTTCGTTTGATGAAACTGTTGCGAGTGCGTAAAAGCTATTAAAGGTTTGATTTGTTAACCAACAAATTCAGTATTAGTAGAGCGTGTCGGTTGTACAACGCTTTAGATAAAACCTGAACAAAAGGTAACGGGTATTTGTTGCGTAATAGTAAAATAAGATTTCACAGACTGACGTGCTGCGAGTCTGACATAATAAAACAATGAAGTAAATCCGCAGCCGAATCGATCGTTTATATCCAAATTAATGTAATTAAGTGTTTTTGTTGGCTATTGTATTATAATTATTATTTTTATAGCGAGAATGTGCAGTACCTATTAGACGGACGGCGACGACTGTTCATTTTCCGCAAGTACTTATGTATGTTGTTGACTAGTTGTAGATGTTATTGAACTATTAAATTTGATATTATTGTTATAATTTGTTTTATTATTTGCCTAGCACAAGGAGTCAACTAGGTGAAACTTACTTTGTATTAAAACGTCCTTGGTCAAACATTTTTGTCCACGGCTCACATGGCGTTTCTCAATGGTGGATCTAATATTTTAATTTGGGGAGGCTTCCTTTAGTTCTTAGGGGGTGTGTGCCTTGCGGAGGGTAGGTTTTATGAAAGGTAACGCTAAAATGTAATTTTAATTATCAATGACAACTCACTTACTCCGACACTCAGTTGCTTTTGATTGAAGCTGGAGCCCCCTAGCATACCCTCTGGTTTCGCCTTAATTTTTTGTTTCGATTAATTACATTTTAGGACTAATGTTGCCACACTGAAATTTCTAACAATGATGCCTGTGAACTCTACTCAATGTTCAAAATGAAAAAACGAACCATCACGAATTACGATCAACCGCAAAATACTTTTACACATTGGTAAAACGGTCATGTTATTTTATTTAGCTTCAAAATTATTAAAAGTCAACAGTAGGTAAGTTGGTTTTGTAACAGATAAAAATAAATGACTAAGTATATTATTCAATACTATTTTATCAAGATATAGGTATGTACCTATTTACAACGTCATTCATAGTAGGTAATTAGGTATAGGGAGTGTAAACCTCCTCTTTTGTTTGTGTACTTTCACGCTCTTAATAACGAGTAGAATTATTCCCTTGGCTTAGATGTTTGCATAATACAACAAAAATCCTTCTGTATAAATCTATTACCTATTAAATATCGTCTCTACCTACACGTATGAACGACATCCCAGTGGGGAGAACAAGAATGTCATCAACCCTGTGCGGGTTCATAATGGCTTCATGCCTCAGTGTCTAGGTGTCGATCCCTGCTATCATGAAGATTTGTAGTGGTTTTCATTGCAGGCGTTACGGGGTTTCACTCTTAATTAATATCCTGTTACTGGTCTGGTCACAGGAAAATATTTTTGTAGAGAAAACAACACCAAGGCTCAAAACAACAATTTGGAGCACTTTAAACAGGAGGAAGGCCGCTTAAACCACCGCGCCATATGTACCTACCTACAGTAGAAATCTGGGGCCCAATTCTGCTAAATAAATATAGTCTCGATATCATGTCAGTGTCATACTTACGTCACAAAAAGCGTATTCTTCTAAATTATCTGATATTTGAATGAAATTGTAACGAGATCGTATAATTATGTCAACGACGAACTGTTTATTTTTAATTATACGATAATGACATTAGGTTATCAGAATACCGCTTTTAAATCCATTCAAAATATGATATCAATGTCATATAAAAATAGCAGAATTGCCCCCCTGGTTAAATAACGGATCGTGTACGACGTAAGGGTTCGACGCAACCGGATAAAACTAAGGTGATACGTACCTATATACAAATATGAGTTTATTTTATTTCCATCATCATCATCATCGTCCTAGCGTTATCGCAGTTGAAACAGGACTACTCGCCTTAGAGCCCGGGGTCCACTAACTAAGTACCTATGTAGTCTAACCAGATTTGACAGAATATAAGCTTTTCTATACAGAGCGACTGTCGTTCTGACCTCAACAACCCGAAGGGATAGCCTTATTGCATGGTTTAGACTACTAAGCATCAGTTTATTTGAGGGTACCTACCGACTACCCGTAACCATTGTCAAAGATGACAGCCGGGACTGACGGTTTAACGTGCTCTCCGAGGCACGGGGCAAGCGATAATAAAATTAACAATTTATTAATAATAAACAAATATGAGTTTATTTAATAAAGGTAAAAATTTTGTTTGCTTGAACACATTTAACTACCTATCTCTAGAACCACCAGTAGAATTTGCTATAGCTGCGTAGCATCACTCTATAGATTCCTGGTTACGACGACATTTCGGAACTGTACAAGAAGAAAAAGTAGGTTAACGTGATTAGGCTAGTATTAGGATATTTTAATCATTTCCACCGCTTTACGACAACGGGCCAAACGGCATAACACTCTCCCTTAGTTTTCCAGGTGCAAGCCACATTTTAAAAACTTGTAAGTATGTACCTAGTTACAACTAAAGCAACCTACCTAAGTAGGAGGGAAATCTTAATAGGACGTAAAATAATCGTTGTGTCATACCCATGAACGGTCCACGAATATCAAATTTATGTACCCACCTACCTAGGTATATCTATAGGTACCTACCTACCTAGTTAAATTTCGGTAATAGGACAGACACGGTGTGGTATGGCCTGTCTAGAAGTTGTTCAACCGAACCGTATGATCTTGTTACATACGTATCCTATACAACGAAACTGTATCGTCAGGTCACAGTTGTTGGCATGATATTCGGTCAGCGTCCTAGATGTCAATACTGTTTTTAATGTGTCTATTTTTACTGGTAATTGTCCAAGATACGAATCATACGAACATACGTCACTAGGAACGGTCTCATAAGCACAAGCAGGCTGCGGGACTTGGGAAGAAAGTGATTAATTTCAGTCGTATTCTAGTCATACAACAGCTCAGTCAGTGTTCTCTGCATATTTATAAAAGCGTATGAGATTGGAAGCCAATAATAAGATAGTAGATGCGGTTTGTTTTGTGTAGTGAACACACTGGTACATTGAACGGCGCTCTCATTTAAATTATAGTGATTATAATACGCGTAACATGTAAGTAATTAATTTGCTATACCAAATCCAGTAGCTAATCTCGGCATGTTTAAGAAGTGACCACTATGTGTTACAAAATAAAAATAAGTTCTTACGTAGGAACGAAGTTAACAGCTTACTTACCGTGCAGTTTTTATTAGTGTCTATTTTAATTGACTAGAAGTCTATTCTCTTTTAAGATATCCAGGTTTTCTACATAATAATAAACCAGACAAATCATTTTTAATATATATTTATAGTCGGCTATCTACACCGGAAATAAAGTAGGTAAACAACGGTTCGGAACTTTACCGACACAAAGAATGTCGCAGCCGGCTACCGATATCGAAAAAAATAATTTGTATCAGTGCCAAGAAGCCAATTGAATAAAAAAACGGGGTTATATTATTGCGCAGCGGTTGTGCTCAGAGCCTCGCTGCGCTGGGCTACGAGAATTATTTTTATCGTGTTATATCCACGTCAAAGGCTATTGCATTCATTTGAATAGTATTTATAAGCATGATTGATGGCTGTGTTTTCTCCTATGAGCATATCTGAAATAATTTGTATAGACATTATGATGACCAAGCACTCATTATAATAGACGTGCGCCTCTTGATTTACCACTTTTTTTTCGTAGTCCACGCATTCGACATTAATTCTAGACCTAATAGTTAGGTATACCTATCCATCTGACTGAAGAGTAAACAACTACCACGCCGAAGGTCGCGGATTCGATTCCAGCTCAAGTCAAACATTTGTGTAGGTACCTACATGAACATGGCTGTTTGCCTTGGTTTGGGTGTTTATTTATAATATCTATATGTATGTTATTTATTTACAAAAAAAGTAGGTACCTATAGCTATGTATGTTTGTCTATTGTCTAGTCTAGATAGTATCCATAGTACCTACAAGCTGTGCTTAGTTTGGGATATAATAAACAATATTATATTTATTATACGTCTCTCTTGATAAGTTATCACCAGAAAGCGTTACGGCGCTGTGAAATGGTTTAATCCATTATAATTCTATAATATTCTACCACTTTTACACAACAACATCTAGTCCCAAACTAAGCAGAGCTTGTACTATGGGTACTGGATAATGGATAAACATACAAATAAACTTTTTTTGTAAATACATACATATTTATACATAGAAACACCCCGACCAAGACAAACATCCATGTTCACGCACACAAATATGTTTGACTTGAGCGGGAATCGAACCCGCGACCTTCAACGTAGCAGTCGCTTACACTCCCGCTACGCCAATCGGCCGTCGGTATTAGATAGATACCTATATATCATTAACTATCATTGGTATTAGGTACTGCTTGATTTACTATACGTCACTAATTTAGGTATCAACCTTTATTAGTGACGTATAGTGATTAGGTATATTATGGTATATTCTAATTATTTACAGAAGTGGTAGTGGTGGTACACGATGAGTGCACAAGACTACGATGACGAAGAATATGTGGACGTGAGGACATTGAAGCTGAAGCCGCCACAGCCACAGCTGCCGCCAGAGCGGCCTGTACGTCGTCCATGGCACCCTGTCATGTGGGACAGCTCTATCATTGGCATTCCTCCTCCAGACCCCACAGATTCTGAAGAGGTTCGCCCTACCAGACATTTAGTACCTTTGTCATAATTCAATGATCCTAAATAACAACTAGATATTAGGTATTTCGTAGAATACCAAACTACCAACTAATACGTTACACCAATAATACCTATGCAGGTCAGTCAACATCTAACGTTTCTTCGGTTTAGTAATAGATTGACCAATCGTAACGGTGTTAATTAACGAGAAAAGGAGTGTCGTTATGATACAGTGTAACTCAGAGGGAATATTTTTCTTGTTCAGTCACACTGTTACACATTGGTGTTATTTGGTGTGAATTATTAGGAATAAACAGTCACAATATGTCACAGTGTTACTGAGCAGGAATTTAATTCCTAATGAGTCACACTGTTACATATCTGGGTGTTACTGCACGGGAATAAACCTCGTTAATTAGTAAGTTCATAAAGATAATTGGAGCTTGGATAGTAAAGAGTGTGATGAGGATTGTTCAAAAGAACCTGACGTTTTTAACAATATTATCCACGTTATTCCAAGTATCCAGATAAGTAGGTACCTTAAAAGTGTGGCTGCTCAATATGGGCCTTATCAGAAAGCTCAAGGTCACTAAGATGGCGATGGAGAGAGCTATGCTCCGAGCTTGTATGCGAGATAGAATCTGAAATGAAATGAGGAGATCCGCATGCGAACCAAAGTCATCGGTGTAGCTTTACAAATAAGATCAAGTGGCAGTGGGTAGGTCAGGGCACATGGCTAGAAGAACGAATGCCCGTTGGAGCAGAAAGTTTGGCGCACGGGACAACGCAGCAGAGGTACCTAGGTCACCCGAAAAGTAGACTTACGATAATAAGGAGATCGCGGTCAGCGGATCGATGTGGGCGGCTCAAGATCGGCCTATGTAGAGAGCCTTTGACCATCAGTAAACATATATAGGCTGATGATGATGACCTACCTACTAAATATTTAATACCTACCAACTAACAAAATTAGTACCTAGTCGATATGTAAGAGACAGACAATTAGATACAGAACAGACGTGCCACTGAACGCGGTAAATCAGAATATTTCGTGAGTGCTAGGGTACCATAATAATATTACTGTATGGTAAACGTATTGCCCATTTATGAGTGTAGTACCTAGGTAGGTACTTACAGCTAGTTCACTAGTTCAGTTACTAAGACATGAGCACAGTTGCAATTTTAGTCATAATATAAATCAATCGCATGAATAAAAACCAGCCAAGTGCGTGTCTGGCCACGCGCAATGTAGGGTTCCGTAGTTGCCCATAATGACTTGCTGCAAAATTAATGTACAACAAATCCGACTGTTTATTTTGCTGAACAAATAATTTTAATAACACTATTATAAGAACCTAAGTTTTGTTTAGAAAAATACTAAGTATGTATCCAGTTATGTATTGTAAACATAAAATGTGGATTCCAAGATATACACTACTACTATGCATACGTAGTACCGTAGTACATAACATACCAAAGTACGTATATTATCTTTAAGATTACGCGCCCAATGTAATCTCACAGAAATAGGTATTTATAAGTTAACCGACGATTACTCGTAAACTAGTGATATCTACTTAGCCGTGATAGTTTTCCTTTTAAATTCGTTATATGTACTACATTTGTGATTTTTTTCACCTCTTCCAAATAAATAGTTTAGCCGGCAGAGGGGGGGGACACTTGAGTCTAACAATTTTTTTCACTTCAAAGCTTGATACTTGACAAACCAATCACTTGATCGAAAAATGATTTGAGCAAACTAATAATATTTTTTTAAAACCTATTCAATAATACCCCACATGATGGCGTACTCAACCAAAAAAAAATTCAACTCCACTATATATGTAGGGGAGATACCCTTAAAAAAAATATTTTCCTAAATTTTATTCTACAGTTTTGTTGCAATATTTTATGTCTATATTCATGTCAAATATCAGCTTTCTAGCACCAGGCGTCTTTGAGCTAGGCTGCGGACGGACAGACGGACGGACATGACGAAACTATAAGGGTTCCTTGTGGACTACGGAACCCTAAAAATGGCTTCAATCATGGCGAGTTGAGCAAAGACATGAGATAGCCTTGATGTTTGGGCGTGTGTAGACCAGATAAATTATATATTTACGTAGATATTTAAACTGGGTAGTTGCCAATAGTATTTACAGTTTTATGAAACAAATTTCAAACAAAAATATAAGTCTTTCTCTTAGCGTTATCCCAGTTTCAATCTGGGGTCCGCTTTCTAGTCTAACCGGATTTGGCTGAATATTAGCTTTTCCACGGAGCGACTGCCTGTCTGACCTCCGCAACCCGAAGGGATAGCGATATTCCATGGTTTAGACTAGTGTCAGTTTATTTAGTATGTACTGACACCCTGTAACGACTGTCAAAGATCTTCATGACAACCGGGACCGACTGCTTAACGTGCTCTCCGAGGCACGGGACAAGCGATAATTAACAATTCAATACGCACATAACTCCTAAGTCATTGGTGCGCGCCGTGGATTCGAAGCCGATACCCTCTGCATGGCAGTCTGTTGGTATATCCACTCGGCTATCGGTGCCTAAAATGGGCAGCGATAGCCTAGTTGGCTTACTTGGCCTTTATAAGTCTGGTTTAAAAAGTATTAGTTCAATAAGTACCTATCTAGCGTGCATAGCCTAGCGTGGACCCCGCAGTCCAAGTCTGTGAATTCTGTAATATGCAGTGTACCTATATTGTCTCTCTACTAGAACAAGTCTCCGATTCTGTATTAGTGCTACCAGTGCTAAGCGTCGAAATTGTTACACATAGACCACTAGACCCTTCGTTCAGAATTGAACTAGAGCAAAATCGACGAAAATTGCCATACCAACTACTAATGAGGCAGCGATAGCTCAGTGGAGTGAGATACCAACAGACTGCAGGGAGAAACTAGTTCACACGAACGCGAACGTTTAACTTGTGCTTCGGAGAGTAGGTACTTTAAGCTATCGGTCCCGCCTGTCATAAAGATCTTTCACAGTCGACATGCGTAGGTCAGACAGTAGTGGTACTGTGGAAAAAGCTTATTTTATCTAAAAGTGGTTAACAAATAAACGGACCCCAGGCTCCAAGACGAAAAGTTTTTGTTGCAACTAGGATAATGCTAGGACGATGATGACCAAACGCTACTGCATGTCCTGCACACGTCCATGTGCCGATATCTCCTGAATACCGTTGCATAGTGGCTGGTTTAAAGTTGTGTCCATCATATAAAGATGGCTTTTTGTAAATAATATAGGTAACACATTATAATTATCATAATTATAAGGCAAGGGTGAGCGTATATTTCAGGCCTGGTGAAAGTGAAATAGGTTAATTCGCCCAGACTGAATACCTAAAGTGATTTGATTTCATGAAAATAGTGTGTGAAATGTGGAATGATTTTATGAATTTACCAGATGTGTACCATGATCGTAGCTATTAGAATTGTGAATATCTTGTTTATATATACTTAAAGATCTTGTTAATTGCTTTGAAACTAATCCAATTTTTACTAAGTGGAATTTCATCAGACAGTTATGAACACAAGATATGCTTATGCTTGAAAGCTATATTAATTTGGAATGTAATATAAATATGGGTTCTTACTATATAGGCATATATTTAATGTTATTTTTTATACATTAAGTTGTTACAGGCTTAATGATAATTCCTCTTTTTTTGTGTCTAATAGATGCATATGAAATGCTACATTTAATAGCACACAATATTTTAAATATTCTGTGTAAGTTCATATGGCAGTTAAGAAATAAAAAGTAAATGCATTTCAGAGTTCAAATCCTTTTAATACGCAATAAAAAATAAATATGTACATTAATCACATGTCGCTTAAATTGTCATCACCATTATAAGACATTGTGTACTATTAAAGTAAGCTTTAATATTGGGTGCGTGAACCAGTAGTCAGTCTCAGCGTCGTGTTGTTGTTGCAGGCGCAGCTGGACGCGCACGGGGAGTACCCTCACAAGCAGCGCATTCGCAACCTGCGACGTCTCATCGCCGAGGGAAAAGTAAAACCTACGTCCGAGACGCTCATATTTTTCCTCTGTAACAAATTCGCGACGTCGGACGACCGACCGAATAAGGTCGATTAGGGCCGATCGCAGGGCGACGGCGGCCGCAAAAGTATTAATTTTACTTACTCGTAAACGTATTATATAATTTTAAATTTGTACTCTGAAAAATGTATATATAAAAATGATATTTTTAAAAGTCGAGTTCTCACTTTATTCCTCCGAAATCGAAATATGTACAAATATTACACGTCGGGCGGACGTCGGGCCGGTCGCCGACGGGTCGAGGGGCGGGCGGACTCCAAACACTCGAGGCGGAGGAGGTACATATACTTTATATTCTCATAAAAATTATCTACACACAAGACTTTTAATATAAAAACAAAATCGAGTTTCTCAAATACAACTTATATAAAGAACTAAGGGCGGCGGGAGCGAGGGCGCGGCGCGGCGCCTCGTGGCGGAGCCCGCCCGCGCCTCGCGGCCCGCCCGGCGGCGGCGGCGGCGCTAGTGTCGCGCGGCGCTAGTGGCGCTAGTGTCGCTAGGTGTTGGCGGGCGGCGGCGCGTCGGGCGCCGGCGCCGCGTCCGTCGTCGCCGCCACCGGCGTCACTGTGCTCGTGTTGCCCGCCTGCTCCTCCTCCTCTTCCTCCTCTGGGTCGAATTTCAGCATCAGCTGCTTGAACTGCAAATCAATAGGTACTGTGAGATGTCAGAAAATATGCCCGCTCGCTAATATAACAGTAGTGCGCCGAAAGTTTAACCGGAGGCCCTGTAGACTTATGATATTAATGTAGATTTTGATATTTATATTTGCAATAAATAATATTGGTGGCTGCCTATGAGCTATGAGTGCTATGAGTCTGACCTCGAGGTAGTCGTCGACGAGTCGCCGGCGGCCGCGCTCGTCGAGCTCGTCGTCCTCGTCGTCCTGGTGCAGCTGCGCGATGGTGGCCTTGGGCTCGAAGATCGGCGCGTGACGCCGCGACACCGCCTTCTCGTACACCTTCACGCCTTCCGACGGCGAGTACTGGTTAATTTTCCTGAAACAACGATTAATATTATAACATTAGATAATATCATAATACACTAGTTTTCGTGTCATGATCACTGATATGTTTTTTTTTATATACTCCCGCCTGTTTCCCCTAAGGTATAGGCAGAGGTGTAATATTACATCCATATTTCGCCATGTTATGTTTGTAAACCCCACGTAATAGGGGGCGAGCCTGTAGCCGTTACCGGGTACATGCTACACTCCGTGCTGCTCCTGAGAATCCTAAAAAACCCAGTAACTCTCTTGCCCGACACGAGAATCGAACCCGGCATCCCGATCAGCAGATGCATGAGTTATCCACTGGACCACGAAGGCAGTCTTTTGAGGAATTTTTTTAATACTGGACGGAGGCAGTTTCGCCTGCGGGTATTTTCTTCTTAATGATCAATAAACAAAATAATCGTGTACATTATACTGAAAGAGTATAAAATCTCTGTCTACCCCAGCGGCAGCGGTCGGCAACACGCGGCCTTCTTGAGGCCCGCTAATGTTTTGGGAAAAATGTATTATAAATCGAACTAAAGCGCCCTATGGCTTAGAATAGCACAATTGATGTGAATTTAATAAGAAACATCAGACAGCCTTGTAAGACCCTTCAAATTCACTCAACCATTTTACAAAAAGATCTGGAACTAGGTGAGGCGTAAACTACGAAGCTGGAACAGTCTTGTCGTACAGGCGATTGGTCAAAATCGAGGGTCGAAGAAACTGGGCAAGAGTCATCTGACAAGGCTGACTACCCCAGTTATATCTTAGTGCAAAAATCTGTATGTCTCACATCAGCCTCCACCAGACACCTGCGAGCATAAAAGCTAAGTTAACCTTAAAGCTAAGTTTTCCGGGCAAAGTAGTAGCGTTTCCAAACCTCCGCCTCCGTCAACACGCCTGCCCAGCGTGGTGACTATGGGCCAAAATCCCCCATGAAAGGTAGCTAAGGAAAACGTATTTCCCGGCCCCCTTACTATTCCAAGTCACGGCAGCGGCTTTGGTCCACGGCAGGGTAGGCGGTGCTAAGAATCGCCGGGCTATGGACAGCTGCCAACACCAATTGACCCTGGCTACGTAGAATGGACACAGTTTACGGCTTGACGAAAGCTTCCAAATACTTGAGGTAGAATTAGACAAAATACGATGGTATGTTCTGGGACTATCAGAAATCCGAAGAGAACGATACGATAACCTTTGCATCAAAAGGACCCTGAGCCCAAGGTGACGAAGGATTTCTCGTTAAGAAGGCCCTTCGTGACAGCATGACTGAGATCTCTAGCGTCTTGACCCAGGTAGCATACCTTGTACTGAAACTGACCGACAGAGATACACTCTTAAGGTGGTACAGGTATATGCGCCGACATCAAGTAGCTCAGATGAAGAGTTGGAGGCCGAATACAACGATGTATCAAAGACCATACATCGCACCATAAAGAAACATTTCACGGTAGTCATGGGAGACTTCAAAGCAAAGAAGCAAGAGCACGAGCGCGGCGAATCGCGTTTGGGTCACGACGGATAAGAAGCATATATTTAGGGATGTCTGTCTCAATGATCAATAACTTAAATACCAGCAACGATCACCGACTTATAAGAGGTACTCTAAATATCGATTTCAAGCTTGAGCGCAGCCGCATGATTAGGTCTGTTCTTCGTCTAACTGTCCCCATAGCGGGTCATGGTGCGTTCCAATTGAAACTGAAGAATAGATTCGCTGCACTAGAGACCCCTGCAAATGTTGATGAGGACCCGAGCGGCATAATCGGGGCAGTACGTAAACTGGAAATGCTACATTTTCGGAAAAGGCGACCAGATATGAAGTCTAACGGCCCGGCCACGGGGAACGGCGACGCGACCTGCGACAAGCGATTTCGATGTACAAGGCGCGCTTAACTACGCCGCGGCGACCGATGTCGCCTTACAGTAAATGCGCCATGTACATCGAAATCGCTTGTCGCAGGTCGCGTCGCCGGTCCCCGTGGCCAAGCGGTAAACTTTCAAGCGAGACTCTGGAACTGATGCTATTTTACAGGAAGCACCGGGAGCTTCCTAGTCAGACCTAAAGTCACTCCATACAAAGGTCCGGGGCTTACTGAGGCGTAACTTCCGTAGCTGAAACACTCGCCTCGTACAGTACAGAAAGCAATTGAGCAAAATCGGGAGTCAAAAGTCTACTTCATAACACTGGGTTCTCTGACAAAGCTGACTACATCGAAAGGTAAAACCGTGACATCAGTCCCAGAGATACTTGCTGAAGTTAAAGACTTCTATGACAATCTGTATCGATTGTCATAGAAGACAGACACGAGCGATCCTAGAGCCCACTTACCCACCACTTTACGGTGGATTTCCATGACATAGATGTCGATGAAATCGATGCGGCTCTCAGACAGCTTAATAATGGCACAGTCAAATAATCCATACAGTCGTTCGACGAACGCGTCTAGACGGGTCAATCGTGCGGGGGGCAAGAGCTGAGACGCGGGAAGAGCGGTACCTACTTATGTATGTCGCCTTAGTTCCCAACTAGGTACATATTTTTGGGGGCTGGCGCGTGCTTGTTTTTTGATCGTTACTTATTTATTTGCTTATGAATATTAATTTAGATGCTGCATACGACTTGTACTGTGAGACATTGCAATGCTTTATGCTGCTTAAAAAATTAAAGAAATAAGGATTTAAAAAATCTGCGATTTCATCAATTTACTTACACCAAAAAATAAAATTTCATTAATTATAATTAAGTATTTAAATTATTTTGAAATGTATTTACCTATAACCACGTAAAATAATATGCACGTACCTACTAATCTACTGACATTTTACGATATCTCATGTTTGGCCCAGTCACAGAATAAAGTAGTAATTACTGTGCGTAAACAACAAGGCAGACGTAAGAAAATATGCGTTTTAAGGAAATATTCGATTCAAGTGTGATTTTAATTTCTTGCAAAAAGTACCTAGTATTTTCGTATTAGGTAAGTACCTATCACATATTATTATGTATCTTGGAAACGGCGCGGCTTAGCTCAAAAATAACCATATTTTTGGCCCCCTTTTATAAACCCCACACATGTTCTCCGTAACCTCATAGCCCGGAGACCAATCCAGTAAATGACCATGGTATCTATTGCTTTACGTTGACGTAGTTTGCACGAAAATAAATCTGCAAAATACTTCATATCGATATAGGCTCTGCAAGCTGATCCCACGGTTACCCATCCATTAAACGACCGCTATGTCAATCGCTTTATTTTAACTTGGTTTGTATGATAAAGACCAAATGAAAAATGCTTCATATTCTTAACCGCCTCCCACGACACCTGTGGGATGAAATAGGTGCTGACTGTGGCTTTTTCTTCGAGACCAAAGGCGTCAAACTACTGTATGCTCTTTATACTGTGATAATGGTAAGGCGAACGGGGAAGATGGAGTGGCCTCAGAGCTCCTTAAGGCTGGAGGAAAACCTTTACTCGAGGAGCTTAGAAGGCTATTTAATTCCGTAATAACCAATCGAACTATCTCAAAGGTGTGGAGCAAATGTGTTGTGGCGTGGTTTTTCAAAAAAGGAGACATAACACTTCTCAATAACTATTGGTCGATCACACTACCGAGCCACGTTTATAAGCTGTTCTCAACAGTCGTCACGAATGGTCTGGCATCAAGATTTGACGCCTCCCAGCCTCCGGAGCAGGCTGGGTTTCGTAAAGGTAAAGCTTATAGTACCGTGGACCACATCTATTCTCTTTGGTAGGTTATACAGAAGTCCGAAGAATATAACCGGCCCCTGTGTCTGGTCTTGTCTTGTGGACTACGAAAAAGCCTTCTACTACATGGAAATCTGAGCTGTTCTGGATTCTTTGCAGCGCTGCCAAGTCGATTGAAGATAGGTGGAGGTGTTGAGGGGCTTCTACCAAATAGCAA
Source organism: Euclidia mi (assembly GCA_944739405.2). Lineage (NCBI taxonomy): Eukaryota > Metazoa > Arthropoda > Insecta > Lepidoptera > Erebidae > Euclidia > Euclidia mi. The sequence continues at coordinate 29,078,932 of OX123198.2, read as the reverse complement.
GTCCAGAACCACAAAAATTACCCACCCAGTTGCTTTGTGGTGTAAGACAGGGTGATGTTATATTCTAGAAACTCAACTTCACCAACGCCCAGGATGTCAAAAACACTGCAGTGGGATGGAATGGGCATGAAAGTCAATGGGTGGTATCTAACGCATCTTCGCTTTGCCGATGACCTGGTAATTATAGCAGGTTCGCTGCAAGACTTGCAGAAAATGCTGTCCAGTCTCGATACTGCCTCAAGACGTGTTGGGCTCGGGATAAATTTGGTCAAGATCAAGCTCATGTTTAATGACACATCGTCCTGGAACCAATTTATATCGAAGGTGTAGCCTGTCACATCTGTCGCAGAACCGATAGGCGGTGAAGTAGGCAGGTTCTCGAGTGTAGGCCACGTCTCGGCAAGCAGAGTGCTGGACGTTCCCTCGGCAGATGGACTAACGACTTGAGGAGGGTGGCTGGATGGCGATAACGGGAGGTCAGGTCTTGTGGCGTACCCTGCGAGAGATCTACGTCTAGTAGTTTTTTTTTTTATAGTAATAGGCGGCAAAGAGCAGACGGATTGCCTAATGGTAAGCAATTACCGCCGCCTATGGACACAAGCAACACCACAGGAGTCACAAGTGCGTTGCCGCCCCTTGGGGTTGGGAAAAAGGTTAGGATGAGGAGTGGGATGAGGGAGAAGGAATAGGGGATAGGGCCTCCGGCACTCTTACTCACCGAATGAAACCCAACAGCTTAAGTACTGTTACTTTACGTCGATTTTCTGTAAGAGGGTAGTACTTCCCCGGTCGAGCCGGCCCATTAATGCTGAAATCGCAAGTGGATTGCAACAGGCTGATGTGATATTTGTGTGATGAGGCAGAAAAGCCGTTTCATGAGGTTTTTGTGGATGCCGAAAAAGCCTGTGACTCCTGGATTGAAAATATGTATAGGTGTTAAGAGAACCAATTGGCAACGATTTCTGTTCAAACCCTGAACAACTAAACAAGACCCAAACAATAGCTTCGAGAGGTAGGACGCGGTGACACTATATTCCCGAAAATCTTCGCCAAGGCTAGAGAAAATCTTCAATTCCCTGCAGTGGGATGGAATGGGCATCAATGTCAACGGTCGGCATGTCACGCCGTCGAGCATCCCCACTTTGCTGATGATTCAGTGGCAGAATTGCTGCAAGACTTGTCAAAATAGTATCTAGTTATTACCAAAAGTGCGGCCCGCCTTTAGTTTGTCTCTTTGCGGCCCGTGCCTACCAAAAGGTTGCCGACCGCTGCCTTAATGGATAAAGGCGTAAAGTGATGTAATGTAAATACTGACGCGTCAGTGAACCCGTAGAGCTGCTTGAGGTGTTGCTTGAGCACGAGCAGCAGCAGACAGCCGCGCGCCTGCCGCATGGCGTCGCGCAGCGCCCGCGTGCTCTCCGGCAACTGAGCAAGCAGTGTCTCCGCCTCCTCGTCGTCCTCCTCCTCGTCCAGCGGCTCCTTCTCCTCCGTAACCGGCTTGTTCAAACCCTGACAACAATACGACAATAAGTACCCAAAGAAGTAGTAGTGGGAATTTATAGACAATTCCAACCTGGAGTGCAGATGTGGTGGTGTTCCACAAATAATGGACACATACTATCTTGTCCTGCCTGGCCTAATACCGGCACGTAACAGGAACTTATGGACGCTACGTACTCGTAGCTAGGTTCCGGGCTGATACAATTTAGATTGGTTTTTATGATAGAATTTTTTCGCGGGTTCGATTCCCGCTCAAGTAAAACATTTGTGTGCATGAACATGGATGTTTGTGTTGGTCTGGGTGTTTCTATGTATAATATGTATGTATTTACAAAAAGAAGTATATATGTATGTTTATCCATTTGGAACTAAATGGTGTTGTGTGAATGTGGTAGAATATTATTAAGTATTATGAAATCAAGATTTTCAGTAGTTGCAAGGAACCAGTACCCTCAAATAAACTGATACTGAAACCAACCAAGGAATGTCACTATCACTTTGGGTTGCGGAGGTCAAACGAATGGAGCTCTGCAGTAAGCTGATATTCTGTCATATCAAGTTGGATTATTAAAGAGGCTCTAAGATGCAGCTGGTTTAACACTAAGATGATTATGATAATGAAATCAACAATTTCAATTAGGTATCGAAGTAAACACAGTTAGCTTGTATGATTTCGAGCATAACTCGTCAGCTGCTAAATTGAATGAACATGAGTACCGTCAGCTCTGTGTTAAAAAAATTAGCACAAATCGTCGCCCATACTCAGAACATTGAAAAGATAATTAAGCTATCAAAGCTTATATTCTGTCAAATCTGGTAAGACCAGTAAGCGGACACTGCGCTAAATCGCAAGGACGATCATGCACGGGAAGTATGACAACGAAAGTAGTCACAGGTTGGATGCTTTTTTCAGGCTCCAAAAGGACGTTAACGTTAACTTTCTTTCGTCTATGTCCTAATTTTAATTTTCTGATTTGTATGGAGGAGCCGAAGGGTCTGTCTTCGCAAGGTCTTAAATACTGTATTGGGATTGGTATATTATTAAAGACATAACTATTTCAGTTATTTGCACTGATACTGATTACATTTGATACTGAGCTGCTGTACCGATTAAGGCACCATACTTTGACTGTCGATAAAACAATCAATGATGATAAAAGATGAAGACCTAGCTTAGTCGAAAATCATATTGTTAATTAGAATAAATGCCAAGAACTTCGACTAATAGCTAAAAAGGCTTGCGTTATGAAATACTTGATAAAAAATTTCGGTATGTCTCTGAAGAGGGATCGAATTTAGACTTATCATTTGGTGAGAACAGCTATTTCTTTAGAATTTGCAACGTGCTAGTTAAGTGTTGAGATAAGATATTTAAGCATCCAGTCAGACGAAGGCTCGAAGTCATAACCGTAGTTATAGAAACAACAACAATAATATTTTTTTATGTCGTGAAAACATTGCTTACAGTGGTTATTTATCCCATTTGAATACAGGTTAATGAAGGTGACGCACCGAACCCGAATGCCTCCATCCGATTTCTTGCAGACATCAATGGATATCAAATACGGAGCAGAATTTTGACGGTCACAAATAATAGGTACTTTGTATAAATACTTGGGTACTGCGTACGTGTATTGTGAAAGGACATAATGTATGGGACACGATATTTTTTTTTTTGCTTCTAGTCGCACGCTGCACGTAACACGTTCTTATTCATCGTGTCACTGGTTCAGATTTTCTGTTCCCAAAACTTGGCTACGGTAACGGCATTGTCTGAGGCCCATTTAAGATCTTGTTCACTGCAGATAGATAGGCAAAGAGGGCATGAAAGCAAATGCGCCATGGACTGTGATGGAGCTCCGCAGTCGCAGTGGACCTGTGAGTGGTCTATGAATCTTGCCATGTTTTCCCTACCACTTGACCACTGCAAGTTATGACCAGCGGGCAGGCTTTCCTTTGCTTCAGGGAAGTTTGAAGGAGGCGGGGCGGGTATTTTGTGGCCCACAGTTGCTCTCTTGTTAACTTGAACGTTTAAGAGCAACGACGGTATAAATGCTGGACGTTTGAATGACATATGATTTCTATTGCTGCAAGAGGCAGGCGAGCCAGTAGCTCATTTGAGGTAAGTGTATATTAATAATCGAATTTTAAACTTTCGCGATTCTTATATTCAAGAGTAAACGATATCGATATTTAGTCCTAACTTGATAGATCCTCTTTTCTACGGATAGGAGGGAAAAATCTGTTCTTGGTGCGTATAAAAAGCCCATTTTATGTACCACGATTACGACGCACCTAAATATAACTGACAGTAAACCTGGGATATATCTGTAGACTAACACATAAGATTGCTTTTAATTAAGGTTTACTGCAAATGTCGAGAGGATCTACTAAATGTATCTTACCTCGCGAAAAAGCTGTAGTAAATTAGATCCAGATGTTGAAATAATGATATCAATGTGATGTATAATAAATAATGGTTCATCTTGAACTTGGTATGGAAAGTAGCTCAGATTATCAGCTAGGTACAACATTTGATCCAATGGAGCAGTCTGAAACAAAACAGATATGCTTTGTATTATTTATTCTATTAAAATTATATATGTTGATAAAGATTATATTTCAAAGGGAAACCTTACGGAAACATCATCAAATTGTTTTAACAATGACAAAATCAACGCTCGTCGCTGTGGCCGCGTGTTACGCAGTAACGAGTATAAAAATCCATTTAGAGCAGTCGGTAAATCATCCTGGTCTTTTTTCCTGTAACAGAGAATGATACAATTGTAAACGTTAAACAAGTTTGCGACAGACAAGATATTTATTTTATCTTTATTTAAAAGAGGACTTGGTACACAAATGAGAAGCGACCATTTTGTCCTAACAGAGAGGATAATCTTAAACTTTAATTGTTTTAGAAATGCAAAAAGTTACGATATATGTATTTATTATATGTAACTAATAAATGAAGTGAAATATATGTAATTTCTTTCGCTGTATCCCTCGATTTCTCTCCTGAATATTTCAATAATCTCATCAAAGTACATTAAGATTTTGGGTTCTTATAGAAACAATTAACTTTGGAATAGGATGCAAATCAACGTCATATAACAGACATACAACTTACCTAAACCCTCTTATCACTCCTTTGCTCGCATTTGTCTGCAGAATTTTTTGTAGTTGATATGAAAGCTTAATACCAAGCTGTGCTTTCATATGAATAAACCCAGGGTATTTCTTGTCTATTTCCTGTAGATGTTTGTCAGCTGTGTGTGACACTGTGACTTCCAAGTCTGTACTCATGCATATTAAATATGGAACAATCTGCAAACAAAATAAATACTTGAACATGTATGTTTGTCTTGGTCTGGGTGTTTATATGTATAATATGTATGTATTTACAAAAAAAACTTTATATATGTATGTTTATCCATTGTCTAGTATCCATAGTACAAGCTTCTGCTTAGTTTGGGACTAGATGGTGTTGTGTGAATGTGGTAGAATATATTATATTATATATTATATTACATGCAGGTACTAATTTTAGAGACAGCCCAATTCATTATTTTATTTTTCAAAGTGAACTCCCTTGTAGATCAAATCATTATGTCATACAAATATTGAAATGGACCAAAAGAGTGTTCAAGACAAAATTGTCTTAAGTTTGTCATTGCTACTATATGACAATTATCAGTTATTTAAAATGTAACATTATGAAATCATTGTAATTAATTATCTCTAGAAATGGTAGTCTCTGGATGGTGAAAACGGGAAATCGGATCTTGTGGCATCCCCCAAGGGAGGCCTACGTCCAGCAGTAGAGTGCAACATGCTGATGAGATGCCTATAAGTATGCTTACCTGTACAGGATGCACGAGACCTTGTGCCAGCACAAGCTGAACAACCTTCATAGCGCTGGAGCGCACAACGGTGCTGGTGTGCAGGAACGAGCCGAGGATCTCCTTCAAGTACAACTGGATCACTGTGGACGCCATACCCGATGACACGTCACCCATCTCTTTTAGATTCTCGTGCTTCGACCGCTTTGACCCTGGAACACAACATTAGGTCCTAAGTTGCGAAAAATAAATCTGATGTTTGTCCTCCTTGTTTGTTTGTAACAATCATGCATGGTGCGTTAGAGAGGAAAGGAATGAAAGTGAATGTAAGTAAAACGAAAGTTATGGTTTTTGAAAAGGAGGAATGCGTTACGGCTTGTAATGTTATGAGCGATGGACAACGAGTGGAGCAAGTGAATGAGTTTGTATATTTAGGTACGCCGTTTACAAGATATGGTAAGAATGTAGAAGATATTGAAAGAAGAGTTAATGCAGGTAATAGAGTGAATGGAGCTCTGAAGGCATTTATGAATAGCCAAAACGTGTCCAAAAAGGCACGTTTTGGCATCAAACATCAAAAGGAACCAGTGTCAATATAATCAGCCCTCAATATATCGGAACCTGTAAACCTCAAGCGTGGCCGCACGTTCATAAAATTACGATGCGACGGGACAACAGCTCTCCACTCACATGAAGAGTTTAAGACTGCAGCAAATTGCCTTACGCAAGAAAGAGAGAGATTTGGTCTGAGAACACTTTTGCTCCTAACAGCTTGAAAATCTATTTATCTATTTCTGTGTGACAGTATATACTTACATTCTTTGTCTTGTCTTATCATCCTCTGCTCTTCTTCTTGTAAGTACATTTCAATGTTTCTCAGTACGTCAGCTTTCATTTCAATCGGCGCCAAATCGGACGTGAGTAGTTGATGATAGAACTCTTTCAGTTCTGGTCTCAACATGAACTCGTAATGTCGAACGCAAACCGAACCCAGTGCTTTGAGCGTATGTGAAACAAAATCTTCATCTTCAAGGCCAACGAAAAACATTAACGTTGTGAAAATTTGTTCCTTTATATCGCCCTACAAACAACATAGCACATTAATAAAAGTACATTCATAAAATAGTTAGGTAAGAACATCATTGTCTTGGTATTGAAGCTTACCGGCAATCCATCTATAACCCTAGCTTCCGTAAAATCAAAGTACCGTAACAACAGACCAACTATAAAAAGCGCTCGTCTAAAATGTGGTCTCGAAGGCAACGCTCTCGTCATCTCAGGATTCCGCTGCCAGCAGTGTTTCCATTGAAGAAGTACACCTGGAACAAACACAAATAAAATTGATAACTAATAAAATACAACTTATAGCTGCAATTAGGTTAAACCTCAATGAGAACTTTACCGAAAATGCATGCATCATTTCAAGATTTTTGTAGGGCAGAGAACTGTTGAATGGGTCACTGCAGTATAAAAGATGTCGAGCATGAAGTGCTTTACGTAAAATTGTGGAAATTACCAATCAATGTCGAGTATAAGTTGCCATTATCCAGCCGACATACCCTTTATCTTCACCTATCCAAATATCACTATCACTTTTTCATCACCAAAAAATAACTTTGTTTTCCATGTTTGTATGAACGACAAAGTTATATTTGCGTTTGATTAAAATTACTTAAATTTAAAATAGCTATGAGCACTTTTTTGAGAGCCAAGTTATTACAGGTATATTTGTTTATAAATTATATTACATAAAAAATACGTCTCATCTGGTTATCAGATCGGTGAAGGTCGATCTGCCACGTCTCCTCTACTATTAGTTTTAGGATCTTTATACATATGAATTATTTAGTATAAATAAACTCTTCAACGTCAAAATGTCGCGCTATTGCGCTTTTTAATTCGCATATTAATAAATTTCACACTTCACATACAATATTATTATGAATTATCGTCATAATTAGCAAAAAGCATAGCAATAGCAATTTAGCATGCTAAGAGTCACGAATTCGCATGCTAATGAAATTTATGCGAATTCGCATTAATTGCCATCACTTATTAGAGCAAAAAGACACAAGATGGTCAACTTACAAAATATACGAGTCCCATGCTCTCTTTAATCTCAAAGATTAGGTCTTCGAAATAGAGCGAAACGAAACTCTGACTGTATATACATACGAAAAGCTCATTTTTTTAAAGGGTATAAACTTAAAAAGGCAGCGATATTGTTTTGAGTAGACACGCAATAGATTGGCATTCATTATTAGATTCATATGAGTCACTAAGGGCAGTTTGAGACATGCGTATTTTCCTGCGCGTATACGGTCGATGCATACGCGCTTATACACGTGCGGCAGATTATGCGCTTCAAAAAGGACTCGCATACGAGGGCATATTTCGATCTGCTGCGCCGTGCTTATAGTGTATATGATATACAGACCGTGGTACTTGTTGAACACGTCCCGAATGAGCTTGTAGTTGTGCGTGAGGCTGTTGACGATGGCGGCGAGGCAGGCGATGCAGGCGGCGATGACGAGCTGGCCGCGCTGCAGGATGAGCTTGACGGCGTCCTCCTCGAGCTGCGCCAGGAACACCTCGCTGGGGTGCTCCATCAGCGGCACCACCAGCTCCAGCGTCGACGCCACCGTCGACATTATCTGCTGCTCGTACTGGTTCTGCAATATTATAATAAAGTCCGTTCTGCAATATTATAGTAGACCAAATTTCAGCCACGGCGGCCAGTCTCATTTGGGACTAGCCAACTGCGCGGGACATATTATAGTGCACAAATGTGCACGCAAACAAAAGTGCACTATCCATTCCCTGTTAGTCCGATTTAGACGCCACATGCGACACGACAGGAAAGGAGAGGAGAGACATTGGACGCAGGACCAACGGCCGAACTCGCTTGTGCTCCCTGACTCCGTTCTTCTATTAGACAATACATAACAGGAAAACCCAATATGACATTTTGTTTGAACCCGAGACCGGCGATCGGCGATCATAATTATACGGACCCATTAACTAGTGATTAACAATATCTAGTCGCTACCTCATTTCATTACGTGGGTGTCGTAAAAAGCATCGTCATCATCCTAGGGTTATCCCACTAGCATCTAAGATTACGCCTTGGAGCCGCAAATCTGCTTACTACTACTACTTTTCCACAGAGCGTTTGCCGATTGACACCCATCAATCCAAAAAGATACGGACATTTCATTCCATGATGTAGATCAATTTATTTGAGGGTTTTGATGCGATGCAGTGTTTGTCACTACAAGAACGGGTGTCATTGGTGTAGGTTGATGGAATGTTTGTAAAATATGGGGATTTTTCAAATTTCACACAACATTTATGTTTAGTGCGAAAGTTGTATTTTTAACTAGTCTCGATACTAGCTGACTTCACAGATGCCACGCTGCTCTAATTTATGTAACGAAAACTCATTTAGTTATGAATAGAATGTTTCTCTCAAAGTTACCTACTCCATTTTCACCTATTGAGGTTGGATGGAGGAAGCACTGATTATGCAACATTATTCTTAGTATACAACATTATCTTAGGTGGTCATTTCATAATAACGAGTACAATGACCCCCTTAGAGTTATGCAATATATTACTAAGAATTAAGTTGTATAAGCTCAACATTATTGGACATTGGACTGGATGTTAATTAAATAAACAACATATTTAATTAGACTGATATAAAATGGTAATATAACATGGCAAAATATATTTATTTCATAATTCCCTTACCTGACATTTTAAACTCAAGTACGGCTGCAGGGTTAATGCATGATTCACTAACAATTGGGGCCTAATTCTCGCAAATAAATGCAGCGTTGAAAGACAAGCCAGGATTCTCTGTGATGAACCAGTTCCTGTAAAATACAAAATTAAAATAATAAATATACAAACAGACAGATTTCATAATGCAAATATATATTGAATTTTTGATTTGCTTACCATCTGCACTTGTCTCTTCCAACTGAAGTAAACTTTCTATGAGACAGTCTACAATTTGTTGACACGCAAGTAAGAGTGATTTAGGCGGCTGATAAATTATTTTTGTAGAATCATCTTTATCTTCCTTAGGTTTAAATAACTGTAAAAAAAGTGTGTTATTATAATAAGAATTCAGACATTGTTGAGGGTGAGGCAAATCAAGCCTAGATTGTTGAGCTGCAAGTCGCATAAACTGGGTCGTGGATTTTATGCTGCATTCAGTTTCCTACTTCTACGTCTTATTTTTACGACATCATCATCGGCCCTGTATATAAACTGTCCCACTGCTGGGTACGCGCTTCTTCTCACTATGAGAAGGGCAAGGCCATAGTCCACCAAGCTGTCCAACTGCGGGTTGGCAGACTTCACATGTCTGTCGAGAACATCATGGAGAACTCTCAGACATGCAGGTTTCCTCACGATGTTTTCTTCACCGTTTAGCAAGCTATAATTAACAATTTAATACGCACATAACTTCGAAAAGTTATTGGTGCGCGGTGTGGATTTGAACCCGAGACCTGTGCGTAGCAGTCCGTCGATCACTCCACTAGGCTATCGCTGCTACATCTTTACCACACGGCGACGCAAAATGATACGTCTGCTAATTCTTAAGCGTTATTTCCAACAAATAGCGTTTGTGGGGAGGGAGAGGAGCGCGACATGACAGCAAATGCAGTTACATCCGTTCGTCGGGCATGCAATTCCGTTCACGATCAGCTCTGGTGGACTGGTGCTGATAGATTTGAGCATTCCATTCATATCATAACAGAACATCGAGCATTCGTCGTTTGTAAATGAAAGTGGGCAAATCTTGTCCAAGCGTCGCCAAGGATGAATCATAATTATACTAAATGAAAGGCAACAATATACAGGGTTATTTGTAAAACACCGTTAACCTCTCAGGACTATGTTACTAACATCATAATCAACAAGTTTTGTTCTATGACTTTTTACAAAACATAATACATTTACCAAAAACAAACCTTCAAGATTCGTTGTCCTATCTAACACATTTCAACTCGTTTATTTTACTGTACCTACCTACGCCTTCCGCGCACGGTCCCCGTTGTAGGTAATTTCGCTTTCTTTTGTTTCGCATAGACTTCGCAACATTTAAAGCGTTCAATGTAAAATCTGATGAATTTTTTAAAGTCATAGAATAAAAGTTGTTGATTATGATGTTAGTAACATAGTCCTGAGAGCTTAACGGTGTTTTACAAATAACCCTGTATTGTGATATTTTGTTCAAACATGCAGAATAATATAAATAATCAAAAAATTGCTTGAGAAGGAAAATATGAATGATTTTGTATTAATCTATAATTGATGATTATGAATAATTCTGATCATAAAGATAGAGTTATGATTTTCGCCTCTCGCACAAGCTGCTGCATTCAAAGAGAAAAACACTCAAGCATCTGACAGGCATAATAACCGGCCACTGTCCACTAAACAAGCGCCTATTCAACATAAGCGTTACGGACAGCCCACTGTGCAGGGGCTGCATGGAAACTGAAGAAACACCCGCTCATGTCATTCTGCACTGCACAAGTGTGAGCGATCAACGGGCAAAGCTGCTGAACAACCTCAGAACAATGTGAGAGGCTTTGAACGACACCAGCCAACTAATGGCTTTCTGGAAGGAGTTAAGGTGGTATGAGTAGTTGGCGTCAGTCAAGACGCCACTTACGCACAATGACCCAAATAAGTGGCTAAGTGCGGAAAACCCACGACCGACTAACTAACTAACTAACTGTGATTTTCGCCTATCAATAACAAGAAATCCTATCATCATCATCAGCCTGCAGTAGTCCACTGCTGGATATAGGCCTCTCCAATGGCACGCCACTGAGCCCGAAAAATTGTGAAGAATAACTTTAATAATACTCAACAATTGGTCAGCCGGGAAGCGTAGTGTTGCCAGTGTCCAGGAGTAACAATCTGCCATTTAAAATAATTTAGTCATAGGTTTGTTTTTATTTTGTCTTATTTTATTTTTTTTCTTTTATCTTTATTTTGTTATTTTATCTTTGGTGTGTGCCATTTGTGGCAAAATAAATATTTCTTTTCTTTTCTTTCATTTTCTTTTCAGCAATGAAGTCAAAAATAAAAATCCGTTGTATCTTTCGAGGCAAAAATAAGCTATTATTTCTCGAAACTTCTTGGACAAATTTTGATGCCCTCCTGCAGGTTTGGACAGTACATTGTACCCGTTAATCTTCTGTATATATAAAATTCTTGCGTTACTGACTGACTGACAGATAAGCTACAGCCAAAGCTATTGTGCGCATGAAGCTGAAGTTTGGTATGCATGTTCCTTGGGCACCACAGGGGTGCATTACGAAGGGATTTTCCGAAATGCCTACGGGATCAGGAAGAAACGGTTAAATAAATTAATGTGATTCATCATTGGCGATGCTTGAAGAAATTTCCATAAGTTTTTGCCCACGATAATTTTCCGATCTGAACAACGAACAGCGACAAACATCACTACGAATATTTTTATGATTTTGTTAGCACACGCTATGTCCGCTAACAAGATTGCTATGCATTGCAAAGTAACTGTCTTTTGGCTAGAATTTACTCGCCCGACAGCTAGATAGAATTTTAGTTAAACACTCTCTTTTATATAGTATCTTCTTGTTAAACTGTAGTTAAATTTCAACACTCTCTTTTGTTTTTGTGTAATGTAACATTTGCAAGAATGTACATTACAAGTGAACGCTCAAGTGTATCAGCACCTCGAGCATCTCATACGCTGCAAAATACGCGACTGAAAAATGGCTCATAAAATTACGCTCGTTTTGTTCGCCGTCACGGGAGCTTTTACTGCTATAGCTATAGGTGTATAATATAATATACTTACACTGGTCAGCAACTGCTGAAACCACTCAAGGCCGATATCTCTTGATGATATCACGACGTCGGTGATGTTGAGCACTTTCCTCGTGAGCGGGTCGGCGGCGGCCGCGGTCATGTCCAAAGTCCCTGGCCGCGCCGTATTCGCACACGGACTGAACCACATATTTTGAAACACTTCCATCACCAATTTCCTTATACCCTCCTCATCGTTCACTCTCCTAATCATTTTTACACAAATCTCAGGTATTTTAGGAAACTCCGGGCACTCTATACAAATGTCTTTTAAAATTTTTATCACTCGTTTTCGCACAGAAACACCAGTGTCCTACAAATAAAATTAAAAACATTTTATCACAGGCAAGTCGGTACATATTATAAGCAGCTGAGTAATGAAGTAGATGAAACTAACCAGTATTCTATTTGAGAGCATTCCATAATACTTATCGATAAGGTCCGGCCGGCTGAGCACGAACTTGCCGACGAGGTCGACGGCGGCCTCGCGCACGGCGGTGGACTGGTCGAGGAACGAGCGGTTGACGCCGATCTGCATGTCGGGCCGCGCCAGCACCGCCGGGTCCGCCTCCACGATCATCGCCAGGCACTTCATCGCCTTCGTGCGAATCGCTATCGTATTCTCACATAATATAACAAGTATTTTCCTTAGATATCTATCGAAACTCTGGGAGAACGACCTCTTCGAGGCTAAGTACTGAGATATGAGCTCTGCACCACTATAGTCTATGTATGATTGCATCACTTGCACCTGAGTACCGCCCTGGTACCTAAAGGGCCGTATTTTTTCGAGAAAGAAATGTTTTCGTCTCTCCATAGTCTTAAACTTTTCGGCCGACACTAGCGCACTGGAGTGTTTCTTGTCAGCCTTGGACTCCTTGACTCGACGGCCGTCGTCATCGCTGTCGTCGTCGGCCTCCGACTCCTCCTCACTGGACTCGTCCTTGAAACGCTTCTTGGATTTGTTCTTTGTTTTCTTCGTGGGAGAGGTACTCTTAGGCTGGACGACCATATCTCTGTACCACTGCGTGATATAGAAATGTCGGGCACAATTCCAGGCCTGATCTTTTTGTCCATTGATGGCGAGGTAGTCGAGCAAGACGCGTTGTAAGAATTCCGTTCTTTCTTCGTCTTCATCTAGGCCCGACGTGACATTCTGAGAATATTAAAACAAAGTTGAGATTGGCTCAAATATGCGCGGTAAATTAGTTAATATAATTATGTATGTAGATAGTAAGTGATACATACTTGTGCCTGGTTGCCATCCTTCTCCTCCTCGGCGCGTATGTCCCGCACGACGGCGTCCATGGTGGACAGCTTGGCGCGCGAGTGCACGCTGTCTCGCCGCAGCCGCGCCGCCACCAGACCCAAGTACTCTAGCGACGCGACGCGAACTGACATCTCCATAGATTTATCTGACATGTATTTTACCTAAAACGTTCGAAGACATTAATACAGATACATCAGTTCATATATCAATAATGTGACGGTTAATAGAGGTAAGCTATTAGCACTTACTAGCATAGTTCCAAGTAGGCTAAGCAATAGTTCAGTCGCAGGCCACTCTGGTTTGTTCACAGTAGTAAGCAAGTCATGAACGAAATTTTCGAACAGGGGCCTGAAGTCGACTTCTTCGTTCCGACTCCGGCACTTGTTCAGGAATGACGTCAGGAATGTACCGCCCACACTGATCGCTGCTTCGTACTTGGATATTATTAAAAGATCTTTATCTACATTCTGGAACAAAAATTACACATTTGAATTTTAAATAAGTTGAAAGCAGCAATAAATTATACCGATTAAATTATTCAGCTGTAAAAAGAGTTGGTTTTGTTGTGAATGGGTTCGACCTATCCTTACTGGATAAAAACACCTTAACAAAAAATATAGAGGTTTTACAGAATTGTGTATTTTATGTAGTAAGAATAAACAAAAATTCTTACTTTCTTACTGTCTGGAGCGTCAGGATCTTTCTCCTTGTCTTGCGTCTTGCACAACGTTTCTGGTAGGGTGACCACGCACTGTACCAGTTGCAAGACCAGCGCCGTCAACATCTGTATCTGTTGGTCGGAGCTCAGTCGGAACGAGCGCAAGTTGTGCTTAGAACTAGGGATGCGCGCTATCGACGCTAGAATGTCTTCCAACAGCAGTCGCCGATGTTGCTCGTACTTCGTGAAGATCTGGAAATGAATATGATATTTAATTATACACTACGCCGCTACGCTCGCACATATTATTTTATACGTTTCTTCCCGATCTCGTGGGAATTTCGGGAAATTCATACCGCAGATATTTTTTGTAGGACATCATTTAAAAACATGACAATTTGCCAATATTTGGCAAAATTCAATATTTTTTAGACTGCTTTATTATAGAATATCGAGTAACATTTTGAGATGTTGCTCAACAAAAAGTTAATGCAAAGTGGATGCATGACACCATATAAGTGATAAGAGACGCGTATATTAGGCCATGCATGCTGCGTATACGCATGTCAGTACATAAGAATGCACGCACGCATTGTACGTGTAGTAGTGTGCAGGTAGTATATGCAGGTAGTTGTGTATAGGTAGTAGTGTGTAGGTAGTAGTGTGTAGGTGTGTGCGTACCGTGGTGACGAGCTTGAGCGCGCTGAGCTGCAGCTCGCTGACGTTCTCGACGAAGAAGGGCGACACGCCGACGGTGGAGGCGTGCAGCACCGTGGTGTCGGTGAGGTGGTGCGCCGCGAACAGCTCGGCCAGCATGGTGACGCTCTCGTGCGCATGCGTGTACAGCTCGCGCACGGCGCGCGCGCCCGACCCCGCGCCCCCCGCAAAGCTGCCGCCACCGCCCCCGCGCCGCGTGCCCGCGCTCGCCCCGCCGCCGCGACGTTTGCGACCGTCCACTGGAAATAATCACTCCTTAATAACACCACATTACCCGCCGCCGGTACTGGGTGACACTGTACAGATCGACGATCAGGTATGTATACTGACGCAGTCGATGCTTGACAGCTATTATGCAGCTTGCCCGGAAACCACTCCGCCTTCAACCCCGGGGAAACAACCCTGGTGGGGCGCTGAACTTGAACGTAAGCGCAAGAAGGTAAGAAAGTCTCTAAGTAGGGCAATGAACACAAGCGCGGACGCAGATTGGGACGCTTATAAAGCGGCCAAATCAGACTACAGGAAATACCTCAGATTCAGACGCACCATGGGATGGAGGGATTGTGTGGGAGCATTGAATCTTGCCAACAAGCAAACCGGGTAAGGAAACTACTGGCCCAGCAACCAACGGTTGCACCAGGTACTCTCCGTAAACCGGATAACACATACACCACATCGGAGGAGGAGACAAGACGCGTCCTACTCGAAACACACTTCCCAGGTTGCGTCCTCACCCCGGTAATAACGTGGCACGATACACCAACAGTGGCGACCGAACACGAATGGAGACACGCAAACAACGTGGTCACAGAAGAAAAACTCCGATGGGCCATCGATAGCTTCCACCCCTTCAAAGCAGCCGGACTGGATGGCATCTTCCCAGGGTTATTACAATGGGGAGGAGAACTTGTCCTTAAAAGACTCCTGGCAATTATGAGGGCAAGCCTGGCCCTCAGATATATATACCGAAGAGGTGGATAGAAGTTAAACTAATCTTCATACCAAAACCAGGCAAAACAGACTATACCCATGCAAAGTCCTTTAGACCAATAAGCCTCACCTCCTTCATGCTTAAAGCCTTGGAAAGGCTTTGCGAGAGGGAACTAAGAAGTGGGGCTCTTAAGCACCTACCCTTACATGCCAACCAACATGCATACAGCTCAGGGAAATCGACGGAATCGGCCTTACATCAGGTCGTGAACCAGATAGAAGCTGCTATACAACAAAAAAGCATCTGCCTGGGCACCTTCATCGACATAGAAGGAGCCTTCGACAAGACAAACTTTTCCAGCATAAGCAACGCCCTAGCCAGGCATGGTGTGGACCAGATGCTCATACAGTGGATCCAAAATATGCCCAGCAAAAGGGTAGTGCGCCTGCAAGGCGACACTCAGACAGCCTTGATAACTAAAGGGTGCCCGCAGGGAGGTGTACTCTTCCCGCTATTGTGGAACTTAGTCATCAATGAACTCATAGACAAACTCAACGCGAGATACTTCTTTACAATAGATTATGCAGATGATCTAACCATACTCACCTCAGGTAAGGTAACCAGTACAGTGTACGACCTAACCCAACAAGCCCTACGCATAGTAGAGTGGTGGTGTAATGAGTACGAATTATCTGTAAGCCCGACCAAGACCGAACTAGTTATGTTCACACACAAACGCGCGCTGGGTACTTACCGATTGCCCAGGTTATTTGATACAGAGCTTAAGCTGTCTACCGAGGTCAAGTACCTGGGCGTCACTCTCGACAGCAAATTGACATGGAACAGCCACATGGAAAATAAGCTCAATAAAGCCAGCATCATCTTCTGACAGTGCAAGAAGATGATAGGTAAACGCTGGGGCCTATCCCCCAAAATTGTCTTATGGCTCTATAAGACAATAATACGTCCGATGGTAAGCTACGGCGCAGTAGTGTGGTGGCCTCGGACCAACCTAATAACGGCCGCCAACAAGCTTCAGAAGCTTCAAAGACTTGCATGCCTAGCGGCCACGAGCTGTATGAAAACAACGCCAACAGCGGCACTTGAAGTGTTGCTGGACCTGCCTCCATTGCACCTGTTCATACAACAGGAAGCAACGATGTCGGCAGTCCGGCTAAGAGCTCTGAAGCTCTGGAAAGACACTAACACACCGCACACTAACAACTTAAATACACTCTTTAAAGAAGTTCCTATCACACAAGCCATTGGCGACCGTATACCGAAACAATTTGTTTTCGACAAGAAATACAAAATCCAACTGTACGAGGACATACACGAAGGAGCAGTTAACCACAACGAGCTCACGATCTTCACAGATGGGTCTAAAACAGATACAGGTACGGGTTCAGGAGTATTCTCCGAGGACTTAAACATCAACATCGCAGCACCGCTGGGAGCCTACAACACGGTCTACCAGGCCGAATGTTTTGGCATAGTCCTAGCTGCCACAGCAATCATGGCACGCGAGGTAAGGGAACGATCCATAAGGATCCTCTCAGATAGTAAGGCTGTCCTCTCAGCCCTCAAAAGCCATACTATCACCTCGGCACTCACGCTTGAATGCCACCAGAAACTAACAGAGGTAGGTAAACTAAACAAATTAACACTGCAATGGATTAAGGGCCACAGTGGCTCAAGAGGGAATGACGCAGCCGACGTACTTGCCAGAAGAGGGGCCACTTTAGAGGTGGTGGGACCCGAGCCCATTATTCCCCTCCCTTCTGGTTTTTATCGCAACCTGGTAAGAAATAGGACCAGGACCAAACACAACCAGTCCTGGATTGGTATTGAAACATGTAGGCAGGCCAAGGAGGCTCTTCCCGCAGTAGACGGTAAGATAGCTAAACAAATCCTCCGGCTGTCCAAACAACAACTACGGACAGTCACGGCCGCCTACACAGGACACGGATTCTTTAATAAACACCTATTTACTATAGGTATCACCGACAGCCCGCTGTGCAGGGCCTGTATGGCAGCAGACGAGACGGCAGCCCACCTGCTCCTCGACTGCCCTGAGGTCGCACAGTACAGGCAGCAGTACCTGAGCAGATACAGCACCCTGAGGGAGGCCGTGGGCCACATCAAGAGTCTGCTGGCCTTCCTCGCAGAGCTGGGGTGGCTCGAATGACGACACCATTCTCACCCACACGCAAAATACACGCCAAGACGTGGAGTTGCGGAAACAGCCCGTGCCATCAAGTATCAAGTAACACCACATTACTACAAAGTTCTGACTCCAGAGTAACTTACCACTAACACACAGCAAACAGCCTTTAAATAAATTTTCATAAAATAAAATGAAATTTGAAAGCACGCCAAGATATTCCAGAGAGTTGCCCTCCAGGTGGACAATGCTTCGATCTAATGATGACAGTCTGTTTCGTAGACAGAGAATCCTATAGACTAAGTGATATTTTTGTCGCACTCACACAGGAAAAAGAGCAACTTATGCCGATGTAACGGAAACGAAGAAATGAAACAGCACGATAAGATTTTTTGTTTCACCGAGCGTGCCACTTTTTTGTAGGTATGCAAACTACTTTCTAAACAAAATTTGACAGCCAACGTGTAGGCACCTATCGTCGCCATAAAAATACAGTTTTTACGTTCTACAATAAAGTAATTCGAGCTCTATTGTGTTGTGAACTATTGAGCCTTGTGTTAAAAAAGCACTAAAATAACAATAATAAATTCTAAATAATTAAATAAATTAAATCTTTGGTGTTGCCAACTTTTCTTTAAATAATTACCCTCTTTTGAGGGTAATTAAAAATAGGGTATAATATTTTAATATTTGCAGTGCCTATTAAAAAAGAATTTCAAAGTTTGAATGGCTTGTTTCAGTTTTCCTGAACATGAGTGATGATTTATATTTAAAAAAGATAAAGGTGGCCTTATTTATCCGTCCCGTGACGTTATCAAAGTATGTAAGTTGGCAGAAAGAATATTCAAGGTCCATTCTAATGAAGGAATATCATTCTTTGCCGAAAAAAATATGTTACAAAAACTTATTTTCACGACTTTCAAACGATGCCAGGATGTATTTATGTTGGATCATTTTGAAAGTCAACCATTTATTGGTAACCATAAAGTTTTAATTAGTAAGGCCATTGCCGTGCTCCATTTTGAACTGCGTATACATCACGCAACAAAACGATTCCCAAGCAAAGAATTAGAAACCTTCATACGAAGCTTGTTTTATTCAAAGGACAACAATGTGTACAATCAAATATATATAAAAATTAATCAAAATTAAATATTTTGTATTATTTGCTCACAAATCCAGGACGTACATATATAACCACCTACGAAATGGCAGTTTAACTACCGACAACGAAATGTCAAAAACGATAATGTGAATGTATGTATGAATTTTGCATTGAAATAGCAACATATGACGTCATCACATTTTTGCGTCAAATAGCATACCTACTTATTTTATATAAATTAGTTAGAACAATTCGAAAATTAAGTATGTCATCAAAATTATTAATGAAAGTGGGATTGTATTTGAATATTTTTGTATTGAAAAGTCGAGATAATTTATTTTTGACTGAGGAAACTACCAAATTAGTTTGCGTTTGACAGCATAATAATATCATTCCCGTATTTTATATCTATCCTATGTCGATAAAATCTATAAGGCAGTGTTACTTTTCGGACGACATATTATTTTCTAATTGTTTCAATAAATAGGGGTAATTTTTGCCTTACGCGGTAACCCTGAATATAGAGTGACGTACTATGTTTGTCTCTTTCTGCGACACGCTTTGCCGATGTCTATAGGTTTCTCTGTCTACGGTCTGTTTACTGCATGAGCTTGTTGCGCCATCCGCGTCGAGCTTTGTATATCATTCCCTATTACACAATACATGCTAACACACTAAATAGTACCTACCTTTCTTTTTGGATGTACTTTGAATGCTATACACTGGGTCGTATACGCAGTAAATCGTATTGTTCAACTGAAATTTGATGAACATAATAATTCTATCTATAACGTCCTCTAGAAATATACGCTTGGGCATGTTGGGCGAGGTCATCACGTATAGCGATGTCAGACACGCGTCCGAGGCACACATAACCCTTTCCATTGCCGACTCCAGCCATATCTGGCGCATCTCCTCACTGTCTTCCTGAAATTTTACGACAAATTATAGTTATATGATGATTAGAACGTATCCCAACATTATTAAATATATAAGACCGAAAACACGTACAGGATCGCTCACTAATGACATTTTCTCCGCCGCTCTAATATTTTTCTCCATTAGACTTAGTAATCGAACCAATCTATCTGAAGGTATCGCTTCCATAGCACCGAGGTTTTTCAACTTAGCTGCTTCTGAACATAACTCTTGAAGTTGATACCGTGGTAATAATAATTCTTCTGGGATATCAGATCCCTCTGCAAATTACAAGTGTTTGAGAAAATAAATGACACTTGACGTTTCTTAGAGCCCTAAAATAACATTGTAAAAAAGACCTTACCCATTTCGTCCGTAACTATAATGTCATCTTCAATGCTTTCGAATACTGATTCTATCAATTTATTAAAACGTTGATACGTATTTGTCTCCATTAATTCGTCTACAGAAAGCATTTCTAGCACAGGTACTAATCTGCGTTCTACCTTGCGTAGCTTGGGTCGAACTGAAAATTGTAAATTACAAATAATTATTAGTACCTTACTAGCTAATTGATATAATAGACATTTTGATTGCGTATGTTACCTATCGCGGCTTCCGCTTCTTCCCTTTTACTTGCTTCTTCATGTTTTCTCTTCACTGCCTCCCAATTTTTCTCCCTAGCTATATCTATCGCTTCTCTTTCTTTATCTACAGTTGGCGTATTACTAATAGATTTCGGCTTTAGGGGAGCATTATCGTCGGAATCTGATTCCAGTGTGCTATTTTTCGTCGACCTCTCTTCGGTTGTAAAATCATGTTTCTTTAACAAGCCCTCCTGTCAAAACGTATGTCGAATATTAAAGTATAACTTTCAACTTAAATAGCTCATTTCAAATATATTATTTTCAAGTTGGTTGGCTGTTGTTACTAACTTCAAAAGTAATTAGAATATAACAGTGTCTTTTGCAACCAAAATTGAGACATTATTTAGTTTTGTTTATAAACACAATATAGAGTACAAAATTGGAACTTATGCGAAATATATAACTTATGTGTAGAAAGGGAGTTACCGATAGGCGTCCGAGTTTAACCACAGGATATCTGTTATTCATGGTACCGGTGCTTTTGTTAGCGTCTGACTTGTCTTGAGTATTGTGCGCGGGTTGGTGCGGCGCGTAGGGCGCACCCATCGACGGCTGAGGCACTTGCGGCTCCTGGCGCAGCGGTGACGGCGCCACGCTGGCTTGTGCCGGCGACTGGCCCGTCACCACGTTACCATCTATACACAACACACCACACACTTTACTTATACACTTACAAGTACCATACTTGTGTACACACGAAAATAAATAGCTTCTGAACAGAGAATAAATTCATTAAAAATTATGATTCATTGTTTTAACCTATTTTGCCTGTATTTTATTTCACATCTAAAATATGGGATTAAATAAAGGTAACATAGATTCTAACTTTAGGGGGATAGATTTGTTGCTTTAGGGGGATGAATGAAAAAAATATATATCAAATAATAATAATTTAAAGATTAATATAAAACACTAGTACATACCTTGTTCAAATGCCTTCTCTTGTGATTGCATTAGTAACCTTTGAGGATCTGCTTGCGTACTTGGTGATAATGGATCTTTCTCTTCATTTAAATTAGTACCAAAATTTCTATTCTCTCCTACTAGACTATTATAAAAACCACCATTTTGGGGATTTGAACAAGATGTGTTACTCAGGGGACTTGTATAAATATTGGAAGAGTTTCCACTGTTCCAAATGGGTGATACACTGTTCTGAGCAGTTATGTTTACTTGATTACCGGGCCTAGCTTGTGAGGGTGGAGAGCCCATATTCACGTGAGGTGATGACTGACACGGCGGCGCAAGTAACTGCTGATTTGGAATGGATGCCGAATGAACTGCCGTACCATGTGATGAGGGACTTGATGGAACAGTATTGTGTGTTGAATAGTTGTATTGCGAAGCAGAAGGGGACACTCCATTAAACTTGGATGAGTGTAAATGGTTGCCCCAGTGATTTCTCTGCTGCTGATCAAACACATTCGGATTTACATGTAAAATTGCCTTTAACAGTTCAGGTGTGGCTTGTTGCGGTGCGGGACTCACTGCATTTGGTATGCTTTCATCTTTCAAGTCTCTGGAAGGAAATAAAAGTTTATTTTAAAATAATATGACTCATGACAAATTTGGCTGCCAGGATACTCAATATTAATCCTAATATATGAATGAATTTGTATACTATAATCAGATAAATTCAATCAAATAAAGAGAAATTTTTACATATGCTGTACTGATGTCTGCATGAGAGATTGAAGTAGCAGCGTCACTAAATTGTCATCACGTGTCGCGAGCAGAATGGCTGCCTCTTCAGCAACTCGTGGGTGAAATAACTGCGACTTGTTGTTTAGTGTCGATGGTAATGGAGTTGGAAGTGGTAACACAGGTAATACTGCAAAAGAAAAAAATAAATTGGTGCCGGACACAATGTTTATAGTTACTTAATATTTTTAACTTAGGTACATAAATATTTAACACAAATTTTCAGTACTTGTATCGGAATACTTTTACTATTCAAAACCCTTTGGTAAAATTGTTGAATATGATTTCTTTCTACTTTGTTTTAAGCGCCAAATAAAACGGAAACATTATTGTACATAACAATGCATACAAATTGGTTGGCAACTTTACTTTTAAAAAGTTCTCTTGAATTTATAATTTTAGACAATTTCTGTGTTTTTTTAATAATGAGTATAATACTATTTAGGGAGCTCAGGTTCTTTGAGAAAACTATTACTACTATATTTAAGAAGTTGGTCTCATGACCTTAAGGCCACAAAAGAAAGAGGAAATTTTATAGAGACATTTGATACTGAACAGTGAATGACAGTTGAAACTTAACACTTTGGAATGATATGTTCCACATTTCGCTTGTTTGCCCCATATTAGAAACCCCTTTTTTTGCCCCTTTTTGAATTTACTGTTTTGCCCCACTATAAAGTATGAACCAAGCTATGGTCAGCAAACAAAAATAGATTATAATATTATTATGACAAGCCTGTAGGTATATTTATTAGTTTACCCTCACATGCAAAGACAACATAGCCAAAGACTATGGGTTCGTTTGCCACTTAAGGTACATTATTCTAAGATAAATGTGACATTTACTAAATAATTAACTAATACAGTTATAAGAATTGTGTAAAATTAACAGAATTATCATTTCTAGTAAAATTGTGTAAAATACTGCATCAACTTGAGGTAGGCATGGGCGTTTTCAGATTTATACGCAAACCGATAAAAATCCGATTTCAGATTTTGATATCGATTTCAAAAGCCGATTTTAGAAATCGATTTCAGTAGCGGATGTTGGAGCGTAGCGTACGACAAACGCAAACAATCGAAATCTTGGCGACAATTCGCTTCATCTCTTTCGCTCTTTCAACGGATCATTAAATTAGTAAGAAAAGAAAATTAAATTCCCTCTCTCTCATTCTAACTAGTCGTTTGGTAGTGAGAAAGAGAACGAATGAATATGAAATCTATCGAAAACGTAAGCTTTAGATTTAGTTTGTAGTTTGGTTGCGCTTGCACCGTTTGGTTTGGATTAGATTGTTTGCGTTATCGAGGTATTGCTTTTCGTTTTCTAAAATCGGTTTTCTCACATTGGAATATCGATACGATACGATTTCTGACTGCAATCGATTTCAGATTCGTTTTGATATATCGGTCTCATGCCTAACTTGGGGCAGTTATTATAGAAAATATAAATTAGCTGGAACCAAGAATTAGACTATGACTGTTATTTTGAAAAGTACCAGGGTAATAATAATGAATAGAAGTTAGGCGCCTACACATATCTGGTAACAAATTTATCAATCAATAATTTGTTTTGAAACGAACCAAGGTAACAAAAAGGCAATTTTTTTAAAAAGATCTTAACAATTAGTTAACAGCCACTTAACACACTATTTCATTTTTTCATTCACTTTTTGCGGGTACTAAAGTTTACTGGTAGTTTGATCGGCAATTTTTGCAAGCCACAAAACACAGAAGCAATAGCTGAAATATATGTATGTCCTCCTAGCCTAGTCGCCACATGGGCTCCGCATACTAGTTTAACTACTGAATTTGAATATATTTGACTGAATATTAGAATTTCCACAGATAAACTACCTGTCTGACCTCCACAACAGAAAGGGATAGCGATATTCCAAAGTGGTTTGAACCACTTTGGAATATCGCTATACAAGAAATAATAGGCACCATATTTAAGTAGATTTTGCTGGCAATTTCTTTGATGATTGAATGGAGACATTGTATTAAGAAAATTTTGTATGCTTTCTTTGACAGCTTAAGTATTGATCACTTACAATAAATCAAAGTTAAAATCATGATCATTCTTGGTTTTCACTGTGAAAATGAAGAAGTGAACCAGAATCAAGTTATAAATAAACTAGATTTTGCCCTGAGCTCTGCTTGCATGTATTATTTACTTAGACCTTCCTCAGGAATCACATTATCTATTGGTGAAAACCATACAAGAATTGGTTGTTTTTTCAATTTTTGAGGTTAATGCTTTCATACAGAGAGGTAGGATGTGGTGGGAACTTTATTTTATAATATATAAAGATCTTTTAAAATCAATATTTTACAGTGGATACTCAGCCGATATTGTAAGTGTAAAAATTAAGAGATATTGAAAATTTTAATTCAGAATGATGACTAACCAATGCTAGCCTGACAAAACTTTATAATCAACTGATATAATATGAGTTTCAAAAAAAGATAGGAATTCTCTGAAATTGTTGTTTTAATTAATAAATTAGACAAATTATAATATCCTTTATATCAATCTATTACACATTGTCTTGTTAACATATTTATATACAAACAGTGTGACATTTGACATTAAAATATTATCACAGAACAGCATTAGAGATTATAATTATATTGAATATGTTTGTAGTAAATATTATTGAGATTTCTCCACTCATATTTGCAATATTTAATCAATGTGGTGTCATTTCTCTTTACCAGCAAGCTACAAGACTAACAACACAGCAATATCTGTTGTCTATAATAAATATATAATAAGGAAGTCCCTGCCACATCCTGCCAGTACCTACAATATTTAGCAATAGATAGTACGATTTTTGAGGCAGATTTAGGTGAATAATTCACACAGAACTCTAGTAAAATCTGTATGATTAAGTTTTGAAGGTGGCAATGTAAACATTTAATGCAGGATACAAATTAAATAAGAAGTATTAAGCGTTTCCATCCACATTGTCACATTATTGTACTGTAGTACCAAAATTAAAAATCCCACCATTTGTACTCACTGTTTTTGGCATTTTCCTATCACATTTTACATAGTAAGGCAAGGACCCATAACTATATAAATAAAATCTTTTCTGTTGTCTTGCTTTATCCTTGAATTCATGTTCTAATCACAATTTTTGTATTTAAGATAATGAGCAGGGTCAATGTAGTCGTTCAATATATCGCACACCTAGCGGTATAATGACACATCTACTTTTTTCTTATTTTACAGAAATGAGGGTCAAAGATTTTACAAATGTTTAAAACGAAGTTATGACTTCACTTTACGTTATATAATGAATTTTATGGTTTAAGCAACTAGTATAGACCCTAATAGATACTTAGGGATAAAAAAATCCACTTCAGGTTTCCAGGAGTTGCTTCATAACAGTCAAAAAAGAAGAAGAGCCATGCAATTGTGCCGTTATACTTTTAACAACTTCCAAAAATGTCATATATGCCCCCAAAGCCATAATTAAACAGGATGTGAAAACCAAAAAATAAAGACATTTGCTTAATATAAAACAACAGTTTTTATTTGAAATCAACATACCTACATAGGCTGCACTAAAAGTATCGGGAATGGAATATTTCCACTGTTCCTGTCATATTAAAATCTTTTTAATTTAAAACTCCTTGGTTTTAAAAATCGAATACCATTTATTTATTTAAAAAAAGATTCTCGGTCTTGGTCTTGTCACAAGGTTTTGTCAAACTTAGTCGTTGTGTCGTTGAGAAAATGGAATTGACTCGAGAAAATTCAAGAGCGATGATTTATTATGACTTTCGAAGTGGCTTAACACAAAAAGTGTGTTGATCGGATGATTTCTGCATTTGGTGATGAAGCCCCATCCAAAACCACAATTTATCACTGGTTTGCTGAATTTCAACGTGGACGTGTCAAGCTCAGTGATGATCGCCGTCAAGGTCGTCCAAAATCTGCAGTCACCCAAGAAAACGTTGGTGCTGTGCATAAGCTGATTGAGGAAGATCGACATGTGACATACCGCGAAATTCAGGCAACTTTAGACATTGGCATGAGTCAAATAAAAATAATCTTGCATGAGCAATTAGGTGTAAAAAAGTTGTTTTCCCGATGGATACCGCATTCGCTCTGTGGAGAGCAAAAAGCGGCTCGCGTTACTTGGTGCGTCAGAACTCTCGAAAGATTCCACGCAGGATCCTCAAATGCTGTATACAACATCGTATCAGGTGACGAATCCTGGATATACGCGTACGAACCCGAAACAAAAAACCAGTCACGAGTTTGGGTGTTCGAAAATGAGTTAGTTAAAGCCAACAAAAATTTTTCGTTCACGGAGTGTTGCAAAAAAATTGTGGCCACGTTTGTCTCCAAAACCGGCCATGTTACGACTATTCCTCTTGAGGGACAAAGAACGGTTAATGCAGAATGGTATGCTAGCATTTGTTTTCCACAGGTCGTTTCTGAACTCCGTAAAGAGAACTGCAACCGCCGCATCATCCTGCGTCACGACAATGCGAGTTCTCACACCGCGCACAGAACAAAACAGTTTTTAGAGCAAGAAAACATAGAATTATTAGATTTCTATACTTTCCCTAAAATAAAGAATAAATTGCGTGGACAGAGATTTTCATCACCTGAAGAAGCTGTGGACGCCTACAAAACGGCCATTTTGGAGACCCCAACCTCCGAATGGAATGGTTGCTTCAATGATTGGTTCCATCGTATGGAAAAATGTGTCAAATTTCGCGGAGAATACTTCGAAAAGCAATAAATACATTTTAAATAGTAATGTTGTGCCACTTCCTTGATTTCCGAAATTTTCAGATATTTTTAATATTCTTATTTGTAATTTTATTCAAATAAATATACTTACATAAAAAGTTTAACTAAAATATTATAATAATCTATATTTGGCTCGTGAAACGTTAAGAAATAGTCATCATCAAACTATAATAAATAAAATAAAGAATAATCACGAATCTTCTCTTAATTGTAAACGTAGGTAATAATCATATTTTTTATCATCATATTATGGTGAGATAGTTACTCTCCGTTCTAAAAACAAAAGCACTTAAAAGCTTGGCAGTTTAAGTTTAGATAAAGGTACGATAGTGAAATCCAGATCCAAATCAAGGTTTACCTTACTGCTCCGAAATTTTAAGTACCTTTAAGTATCTTTATAAATTGACTAAGCAGTAAACAAAACTATAAGCATTGCAAGCTTTGTCTCTCTGTAGTTAGCTGTGAGTTAGATTTGCGCATGGAATAATCGTGTTTAAGTTAAATAGCGATGTCACATTCCTTTGTCAAATGTGCCATTTTGCCAAATGTGTTTTGAAAATTTTTTGTGTCTACTAACTTACTACGTTAATAAAATGTCACATTTGCCACTTACGCCAAGACAGATTTAGAAGCGATTGCTATTCGCGCGGCACAACTGACAAATAAGCCGTTGTTATGCGCGGAAGCGGGGGGAACGTACTAAGTACTACATTGACACTTAACGCCCTATCTCAACAAATAGGACAACTAACACCGTGCCGTTTTACCGCTTTATAAATTATACACTTTTAAACACTTAGGCCGTAAAAACTCAATTTCGCTTTTTTGTAAATGTGCCATTATACTGCTAGGTGAGCGATATGTAATGTTTCTTAACAGTTTATACAGAGTTAATTTTAAACTTT
This sequence comes from Euclidia mi, assembly GCA_944739405.2. Lineage (NCBI taxonomy): Eukaryota > Metazoa > Arthropoda > Insecta > Lepidoptera > Erebidae > Euclidia > Euclidia mi. The sequence continues at coordinate 29,050,930 of OX123198.2, read as the reverse complement.
TTAATCATGCAATCTTATATTTTGTTAAATGTAAAATAACAACAATAATAAAACTAGTATGATATAATTATATTTCTTATTAGAATAAGTAAAATTTTTAACATAAAACACATTTTGCTATGGTTATTGGGCTATTGCTAATCTTTTTAAGACCTATACAAAAAAAGTATAGAATTGCTATCACCTTGTCATAGTAATTGGAAAATATTACACAAACTACTTTTGCACTATTATATGATTAATACAATGGTTTGAGGCCAATTACTTGTATTTCAGTTAAATAAATAAATGTATAAGTAAAAAGAAAGAAAGTAACTGTTTTGTAAATGCTAGTTGTCAAAAGATCATAACTGATGTAGCTCACATACTTACAGTCTGTCAAGCTGGCTACTCCTGCTAATGTTGTAATTGGGACACTTGGGATATCCCTTTCATTCATCTTGATTGAACAATTTATTTTCTCAGGTTCACTAATATTTTCCTAGAAGTTAAAAAGAAAGCCTTTGCTGTTGTACTATAGAACACACCATACAAAATTGTTTGCGTAGTCGCTGTTTCCATTATCATTTTACTTTCCACTCACGTAACACTTAGCACAAGATATGTATATCATAATCGGTTGTTCGTTTGCTATAATGAATCTCTCCACTAATAATTAAAGTAACATCAAATCCAAAGATTGTTATGAAAATGGGGCAGCCGTCAATTTGATGCTTTGTTGTGCGTTGTGCATCAAAACGAAGGTCAGCGCATCTGTACGACACTCCCATCAACAACTGAGAAAAGTAGTTTGTTTGACACCAAAACCTATTTTGATTTAATATGTAGCAAATACTCACTGAAACATTATGATAACTATGTCTAATTTATTTATCCAGGACAAATCAAACATAATCCCAACATTTAGATAATCAAGAAATTGTGAATTGGTGTTGCCAATTAACAAAAAGTTTCACCACATGACGCCAAAAAATATTTTAGTAGTACTGTCACAGAGTCACAGATAACCTTTAGTAATTTATTTTGTGGAATATATAATTAAAATCTAATTGTATTGATTTATAAAACGGGAAAAATATATATTATGCATCTGTGTATAATTATATGATATGACAAATGAGTCAGAATGTGATTACATTTTATAATAAATTAATAACTATCGACAGAAATCTGAGACAGAAATTATAACAATAAGCGAATGAAATAACTGACACACTTTCATCTGATCATCATTCATCATCTGATATTCTGATTGTTCGATCTCAAACTTGACACAACCTGCACTAAGGCAATCAGGTTTGTATTAATCTAATTACTTATAATTATATTTTCTATTACATTTCATTCCAATTATGAATAAATAAAATTCATTCTGACATAACAAATCGTCATGGTCACCAAATATGCGATAAAAAGGAAGGACAGGATGGAAATTAAGGCCTCCCCCACATTAAGCGTGCGCGTTCCCCGGGCGTGTGTGGCGTCGCGCGCGCGACGCGAGCGCGCTGCGTAAGCGTCGCGTGTTGCCGGCGTGTGACGTGTGTGCAGCGAGCGCACGGCTCGCACGCGGCGCTCGCCTTGACGTTAAAGGCCTTGCCACACGGCACAATTTTACCACTGATAAAATTTTCTATCGAATTGGTTTTGCCCGTCTACATGACACAATCTAATCACTGACTTTCATTTCGCCCACCCGATTGGTTAAAATCTGGTGGTACCGCCCACCCGATGAACTTGAGTTGGACGACTGGCGTCTACACGTCACGATTTCATCAAGTGATTTAGTCAAGTTGGACGTAAAATTGTGCCGTGTGGCAAGACCTTAAGGCCTTGCAACACGGCAGAATTTTATAAATTTGATTTTGTAAATTTGATCAGTGGTAAAATTGTGCCGTGTGGCAAGGCCTTTAACCCTTTCAAGTAGCGGGCGGTGGGGATAGCGGGCGGAGGGGCAAGAACGCGACTCGAGCGCCGCGTGCGCGTCGCGCGTGCCGCTGCAGGCTGCACTTTACACACACGCCGCAAAACGCAACGCACACGCAGCGCGCTCGCGACGCGCGCGCGTCGTCCGCGCTACTAATACGCCCGAGGATCGCGCACGCCTAATGTGGGGTCAGCATAAGACCTTATAGATAATAAATGACGGAATCACACCCTCGCACCACCAGCTCTTGCGAGCCGCTCGGCAAGTGACGGCAAGTCAGTGTCCGTCTGCTTCACGCTCGTTAAAATTATAAATAGTCGGTCCTTTGAGCATACATTTAACACTAATAACTCATAGGTACCTTTGGGGTAAGAAGTCGTACCTTCAAGCAGCGGTATTTTTTTTTAGTAGACGCTCTATTTATTTAGCTTTGTAAATATTTTTTCGGTACCGAAACCATGTCGATTCCTACTTAAATACCACCCAGAGTTGTTATATAAGTAACATTTGGGAACAACTTTAGTCACGTATCTAAATAAAAATATAAAGAAATCCTAATTAATTAAATAGTCACATACGCTGTAGGACCATACGACAACTATATCGGTACCGAGATATCCGGGAACCGAGAATCCCGGGATGTGAAATCTGTATGATATATATTATACTTTCAGTATCAGAAACAAGTAGGACCCGGTAATTTCGGGATTTTCATGACTATGATTAAAAAACCACTTAGTTAGGTATTTTACGATACAAAAAATATAAATGTCATGAAATGAAAACATACGTTCGCCGGTCGGTCGCGGCGAACTCTGCCATACAATTGTGTGGTTTACTAGATTCAAATTTGTACCTAAAATATTTGTTTGAAATGACCGGGGACGAGCTCACACGATTACGCGGGAGCTAAACTATGAGGGAGCGTTTGAATTTCGTGCGTATGTCAGTTGGGCGATAGGTTGCGACGTGTCGTTTCGGAGCAATTTTGGCGATCCTGCTTTCGCCAATTGTAAGTACAGTTACGTGAATATTTATGAATATTTAGTAAAGTTTTGAGCATTTAGTATAAGTTTCATGTTTTGCTGTTAATTGTATTAATTTTATACTCTTGTAATCGTTTGTTTTGGTACTTTGATGAGCTAACGAATTTTTTCAACACGTTTGTGGGAAGCCGGGCCTTAGGGCTAGGCAATGTTATGGCCAATGTTGACCCTGCGTATTATTTTGTTTCTTTTTACAGTATCTTCGATGATGGCACGTTTTTGGAGGATAATGACATTTACCAGCTGCTGAACGGGTCTGGGGATGATGGAAGTGACAAAGAAGAGCAAGAGGATGTTCAGATTCCAGGCCAGATGGATGGATCTCAGTAAGAATCTGCCACTAGTAGTGATGACGACATACCAATCGCAAATCTAAAGTGGAAGAAAATGAAATTGGCAGCAAACCAGTACCAGAGACAGGAGTAAGTCCATTGTCAGTATTGTTACAGCCAGTTTTAACTCCAGCGCAATATTTTGAGCGATATTTTACCCCCAGAGTTGTTGGAACAGTTTGCCCTAGCCATCATCAATACTAATATGACAGAAACAGGCACTCAAAATAAAGCCCGTTTGTACTCCTGGGGAAATAATCCTCAATCCTGGGGTAATAAGGCCCTCGTTATAGGGCGTCAGTACCTCTAAAATAAACTGACACTAGTCTAAACCATGGAATATCGCTATCCCTTCGGGTTGCGGAGGTCAGACAGGCAGTCGCTCCGTGGAAAAGCTAATATTCCGCCAAATCCGGTTAGACTAGAAAGCGGACCCCAGGTTGAGACTGGGATAACGCTAGGAGGATGATGATTCAAGGCATGCTGGGGTGTTTTAGTTTTACTAGGATCAAAATGTGTTGGAACCAGAGAAATGAATTTGATCCCGGAGGCTTTTCGCTTAAGTATACGTGATTATCTCTTGACTGGTTCCGCACGTGCTGCAGGCGATAACCAAGAACCAGAGTTTGCAGCCATGCCCAGCACATCTAAATACCGACCAAAATCTTTGCCGTCCGTTGACAAGCCGAACGATGGATACAATTACTGGCCAGTTATGGATACACTCAAAGAGCCTCGATGCTGCCGCGCACTGCAATGTACAAGACGTTCACGTTGTCGTTGTTAAAATCTAATATTTTATTGTGCTTTAAAAAAGATAGGATTTCTTTTTACAATTTTCATAATGGACTTTAATATCTGATCTTAATTAAGTCCGTTGTTGTGGTGTTTGATTCGACAAGACCAAAACCAAGATATGACAAGGCTGATTCAATATTTTTAAGACTGATTAATATGTTACCTATTTTGTATAAGGTTTTGTTGATTATGCATGTTTAAGACACTTAAATTGTTGCTTTGATGGAAATAAAGAGTATATTCGTAACGTAATGCTTTTTTTCATTCCATGTGCGCAATGGCTTTCGGCCCATCTAGACACAATTGTGCGAATTCACAATTGTGCGTCCGGAAAATGGATTGCAGATTTGAGATAAGGGGGATATTTTACCATAGGTATAGTCTTTTTATCGATGAAATTCTGTCTAGTTTTGGCGTCGGTCTGAAAGGGTTATAAGGGTTATGTAGAATTTCCTTTTTTATTTATTTAGTCACCAACCATTTTTTCTGAAAGTAAAGGAATTATATTAATAAATAGAATTATAGTCAGTTCATCAGTACCTAGTAAAAACTCACAGGAGTCAAAAATAAAAAGTACAGCACAATAGTTTATGAACTCATTGTGGCCACCAGAGCAATATCTATGGGTGTGGCGCTAGCGTAGCGCTTTCATATATATGTCTGTGGTAGTGATGGCAATGAATGCGATTTCGCATAAATTTCATTAGCATGCGAATTCGTGAATCTTAGCATGCTAAATGTTATTGCTATGCTAATTGCTAATGATGACGATAATTAATAATAGCTTTGTATGTGAAGTGTGCAATTTATTAATATGCGAATTAAAAAGTGCGTTCGCCTTTGGATTATTTACAGGTACTTTTTAATTAGTTCATATTATTATCAATACAAGGTACAACAATATAGGTACAACAATAAACATTACTCGAAAGAAAGTTTATAAATTCGTAAACAAAACTCCTACTATCATATGCCAATTCGTACTAACTAAACTTTGACATAATACGTAGCGCGTCAAACGCGTGCTACACACATTATTATTATCTTAACAAACATTCACACAAATTTACTCAATATGCGACCCTAAATACGAGTAAATCAAACATAACCGCACGATCGCTTGAGCGATTTAAAATTTTTGCTAAAGTGCTTCGTGTGTCAAATGACGAGCTGACGCGGCCACTTGACACCGCCTGGGGTCGAGAAATTAGTTTTTGTGCGCTCGTTGTTCACCTCTGTGGCCTCAACTAATGTTTTTGTTCAACTTAATGAATGATTCTATCATATGATCCCAAATACACTACGTTTGAATGAAGTGTTTACTTTATGCGAGGGGCCGAACCGGATGCTATGTAAACAATTACGACTTTTAACGACTTACTCGAAACAATTGCTTATCGTGATAACAATACGAGTTGAACCTTGGTTCCTTTTGTTTTTTTATATACCTGGTGATATTATCTTAACAAATATATAAAATCTATAATTTTAATACTTGCTTGAAAAGTTATTTAGATATTAGCATGTGAAAAATTATATTATTTCGCTGACTATGCATTTTGCGCGCGGGGCGTAATTATGGATTAAAAACTTCATTGTAAACAAATATGATACTTTTATATTTTTATTGTGGATAAACTCATTAATTATGAAGTTACAGCAAGAAAAATACATATATTGTGTATAACTTTATTTTAAGAAATTTTTACAAACAATTATCGTAAAAACGGCATTTATTTTTTATTGTATGTAAATACATAAGACTGTTGATAAGGTTACATTTATGCTCTGTATTATTTTTTTATTATGACTACAGAAATAAACCTATCATATGATGTATAATACTTATATTATTCATGAGATATTGATTATCGAAAAATTTTGCGGATATTCAGGTTATTTTTGGCGGGAAAAAGTAAACAACTGTGCACATTCCAGTAAGAACAATTCTTATCGGATTCTAATTGGAAATGGTTTTTGCTTGGAAATCTAATTGGAACCATTTGCTAATAATTTCACTTATCGTGTCACGTGAAACGGATATATTGAGTATTCCTGTGGGTGAGACAGAGAACGCGTGTCCCGCGTTAGCAAGAAACTATGAACGAACCGAATCGCGTACGAAGCGATGAATTCACACTTCACGACATTTCGCAACAACATTTTATTTGCTAAATGAAAATTCGCATGCTAAAATTAATATGATTGCTAATATATCCATCACTAGTCTGTGGACGCTGGGCGCTATCTTTGTGCTGCTGGGATGCTCGATTCAGGTTCTTTGTTTCGATATTTTCGATCCCAATGTATCGTAAAACAGTGTATCGAGCCAAATATCGATACGCTATTTTTGATCATCCAGTGGATCGATCCGGCATCGAATCAAGTAGGTATAAGGTTATTAAAACGACCCTTTTCATTTTCAAGTTTAATTACAAAGGACAATGGCAGATCTCCATACATCAAAATGTCTGAAATTAAATTGAAGCGTACAGTAATAAAAAATATATCAAAAAATTTGGCGTACCTCAAACTCAAACTCAAAATCATTTATTCCTTTAGGTCACAAAGTGACGCTTATGAACGTCAAATATTAAAGTTAATTACTAGATGATTCTACATTTACATTTACTGCCACGTTCGCAATGCAATAGGTAGAACCACGAGAAAGAACGGGCAATAAAACTCGTGGCCACTCCTTTTAACTGCCAGTATAATTCTTTTACATGTTATATTTGTAAGGAGCTGCAACTGTTTCACATTGTGAGTTATCTACTATTGCAAAAGTTAATAGTTATTGATATCATACTCAAGCAATAAATTATGTTCATTTAGTAAGCCTCCCAAAGTGAATATGGTGAAACAGGAGCATCCACTTACGTCTTTTGGTGTAAGCAACTCGCGAACATGACTGTTCTGATCAATGGTGGAACAGTATGTTCCGAAAAGTAATGGTAGATATATGAACCTGCAGCAATTTACAATCTATTAGTTAGCAGTTCATGACCACGCGTTACCCTCACCTTACAAATCCGATAAATTATAATAAAAAGAGTAGAACAAGAATGCAAATGTAGTATAAAAGAGAATACGGTAATTAACTACACTATAAAACTGCCTATTGACCTAATAATAAAAAGAAATTGACCTAATAAAAGAATATTTATTTCCAAGCGTACTTGTCGTCAAGATACTCATTTAAACTATAATATGCCTTTAGTAAAAGATTATTTTTAACAATTGTCTGAAACGACCTTAAAGGCAAGTCTAAAATATTACTTGGTATTTTATTATACATTCTTATACTAAACCCAATAAAAGACCTAAATAACAGAGTCTATAAATGATTCTATTTTCACTCAGGAAAGGTGGAAAAAGAAGATATCGGTGTTTGAATTTTTAATTAAGAATGAACAATGTATGTAAAAGGAAAGTTATAGTATGAAAGTTAAACAATGTAGGTAGGTACAAAGATATATAAATACTATAAGTAGATGCGTTGCCCGCACACTGAAATGACAAACTGAAATGAAGGCAATTGCCGCCATTCCGTTAAGTTAAGCGCGAACCTGTGTTGTGATAGTACGCTCCGTAACAATAATTTGTGTGTAAGAATTTAAAAAACAACTAAAATTATCTCTCTCTAACAACAGGTGTCCCCTATAGTAGTATTTATTTGGTTTCTCTTTATTCATACAAGATGTTATTTGGTATTTGTAGCCGTTTTTCTTAGCCGCTTTGTGGGAGTATGGCGCACGTTTGAAATTTAATGATGTTCGAATCTGCTATTTATCAATCACATGCTATGAACTATATAATAATGTTTTTTAGCATGTTATTATAAATGCTATAATATAGCATGCTATCGTGCGAAGCGTCAACACCCGCTAGTTTTAGCACATGTAAGTACGATTTAGCGCGCTATCCATATTTGAACGTAGGTTAATATAGCGTCGACAAACATGCTATTTGCCTAACAAGTCTGCGGCCCATGATGGGCCACTGCAGGCCATCGCCACGATCACTTGGTGTTCACACAATGGCGCATTGCTGCCTGGCGAATCACTTGCGATGGACGTGGTAGTAATTGCAGCCACGGCTATCTAATCTTGCGATTAATCTCAAAAAATTATTTCTCTATTAGATAGCCCATTCATCGAGGGAGGCTATCTAATAGACTATATAACATCACGCTATGAGCCACGAGAGCGGACAAAGACTTAAATAACGCGGGTGTAACCGCGGGCTCATCTAGTATATTTATACATATTATATACTGCCTCCGTGATCCAGTGCATAGCGTATGTGACTGCTGATCGGAGGTCCCGGGTTCGATTCCTGGATGGGGCAAAAGCGTTACTGGGTTTTTCCGAATACTCAGTAGCAGCCCGGAGTCTGGTGATGTGCCCGGTAACGGCAATAGGCTCGCCCTCTATTACGTAGGACCTAAAAATTCATGGCGAAATGTGGATGTAATATTTACACCTCTGCCTACCCCTTCGGAGATACAGGTGTGAGACTATAAATAAAAATATATACATTTTAGCTATCACCCGTGGCTCCGCCCGCGTGGATGTAAGTTATCGCGATAAAAACTATCCTGTGTCCTTCCTCGGGTCTTTGATTGATCGAATAATTAGTTATAAATATTGATCTTTCAACAGAAAATCCTAGTCATACTGGACAACTACTGCTAAGCCGTCAAGTCTGTATGGAATAGTGCAGATGGATTCATATAGTTCATCATCAGATGTTTCAGATCTTCGATAAGTCAACAAATAATGCTCATCAGACTGAATAAGTTTTGCTAAAAAGGCAAGCCTGTATGTTATAGTGTAGCTGGGCTCTTTAAGTTCCACATCAGATGTTCGAGATCTTCAAATTTTAATGGCTTATCAAAAAATGCTCATCATGTGAAATGTTTTTGCCACACCGCAATTTTTTTTGTCTTATAGTTACGCTGGGCTGTTGTGGTTCTGCATCAGATGTTCCACTTTCCAAAATCAATTTTAGCCTATATGTCGCCTGACCTAATAGCAATATAATAAAAAAAAGTTTCATTCAAATCTTTTTAGTAACTTCCGCGATTAGCGTGTACAAACAGACAGAATTATTTTTTTTTATTTTTGCTCCATTACTGATTCATAGCATACCTATAATTATTTTGTAAATATATTCAATATACAGTTTCTTTTACTGCCTTCTATATACATAAAACAAAAATTGCACTATCCCGGTCTGCGGTCGGTGACGAACTAAACAATGGGCCATTGTGTGAACACCACAGGCCACGCTACGCCACGATTCCTTTGAAGTGTGCCCAAAAAAACCGACAACATCCCGATTGCGCGCCACGATGGACAATAATTGCCCGCCACTGTATACCATCACCCCGTGTACACAATGGTCTATGATGGGCCACTGCAGGCCATCGCCGTACTCCGTGTACACACGACTACACATCAAGTTAAACAAAACCAGTTTATCATGGTCTCGCTTTGTATGATCTTTCCGCACATTAAACGATCAGTTTATACTGGTTTAGCATAGTTTGATGTGTAGCCGTGTGTATACAACGGCGATGGCCTGCAGTGGCCCATCATGGGCCATTGTGTACTGGAGCCTAGGACCAAGAATCAAAATGACATATGTCAGATTGACATCAAAACGCGAAAGTATTTTGTAGCATCCATGAAGGTCATGGTAGCATCTAACTGTCTTAGCCAAAGACAAAAGCAGAGCTGCACATTTTTAATCGATTTTATGTAAAATCGATACAACATTAAAACGATGCCGTGACGTTTTTATTTGATTTAAACGTCGTTTTGCTTCAAAAATATTAGCTTATTGATATAATGTTGATTAAATATTACATAACTGCATTTCAAACCAAACCAACTCTATAAAGGTCGATCGTATCGATTACTTATTTAATAATTGATACGGATATAGCACTCACGTCTATTCCTGTCTTTGATTCTTGGTCCTAGTTCCTGTCACACCATTGTCTATGGCAACAATCAAATATTAAAGTATTCAAAATCAATTGGAATGCTTTTTATCATCATAAAATACTGGAGTATTTTTAACGAGACAAAGTGAAAATATTATGTAAAAATCGTAGAAAAAAAAAACCAATTTGTTTTGCTCATATGAAGTTTAAGGTTGCCACAACAAACTCAGACCAAATTCTGCCATTGTTCTTAAAATTATTTTGTACCAAATATAACTATAAAAATGACTTGATTATATTCTAATATTTTCTTGGGTTTACGCGAATGTTACACATTGAAATTAAACTACAGTTTACGGATTTTATCGCGTTATATTGCTGTGTGTGAGCATGTAGAACAAGGAACCAACCATTACCTGCGATTTGATAAACCACAGATACTCGCAAAAGAACACCGCTTTATTCCAAGAATGATACGAGAAGCTTTTGAAATTAAAAAACATCCTAATTTCAATAGGGAAGATGGTTGGAATGTTCCTCCAGCTTGGGATCAGGGCCGTGAAAGCTCCATACATGGATAAATTTCATATAGATCAGCGCCATCTACCGAAGATTGCAAGAAAAAAAATTACATATATCTAGAAATATCTGTAGCGATAACTGAACGGTAATTTCGCCAACATCGTTTAAAATCTGAGTGGCGCAGTAGAAGAGTGGTAACCCCCCCGTGGGATCTCCACCTTGTCGTGATGGGGGGGCTCAGTAACCGTGGGTTAGAAGCCACCCACGGTGAAGCTAAGCGGGATCCCGGGAGGGGACGCTCCACGTGGGCTTGGTAGAGGCCTGCGTAGGATGCGTCACATGGTGCGGGTGCGGGGGACAGTTCTGTCTGTCCCTCGCAGTCGGGTGCGGTCGCGGCAGGAGAGGCGTGTGGGTGTTGCGTTGCCCCGCGCCCTATCTCCCGCGACCATATGGGGGCGCACCATCGTTGCGTCGCGGTGGGGCCGCAGAGGAAGAGGAGATGCGGTGTTGCGTTGCCGTCCTCCCTATCCTCTGCGGCCGCTAGGTGTTTTGGCGGCGGAGCCCAACACCTTCATCCGCCGCCAAGGGGGTTTCGTTCGGGGCCCGCCTGACCATCTGTCGGGCCAATACCCGTCGGGGGGTAGCGAGGAATGCTTTGGTGAAACCCTACCCTCCGGCACATGGGTACATGAGGAGCACGGGTTGGTTTTAAGTCAGTAAGAGTCTGACAGTCCCCTTCGTCCTTCCTCCCCGGGGCGGAGGGACTCCATGAGGATTTTCCAACCCGATAACAAAAAAAAAAAAAAAAAGTAGAAGAGTGGTAAGCTCATAACATAAAAGTCCGTGGATCGAATCCACGCTAATCTAGAACTACTTTTTGTGATTTTTATATTTTTTTACTTTTAAATTGCATATTTTACATAATTGTTGTCATTTACTTATTTATTAACACCTAAATTAAACATTTATTTTATTTTGAAAAATGAATCCACTACTAACGCCATCTATACGATCGGAATAAAAATAACATTTATTTGTACGCCATCTATCGAGGATGCCTATTGAACTTTTTCCTTAGAGGGAGTTGCGCATCTATACCCATAGATTATACACTTATACTGGTATAGATAAGCCACTCACAGTTCGAAATTGAAGTTCAATAGGCATCCTCGACCACTAGATGGCGTTAGTTATGGATTCATTTTTCAAAATAAAATAAATGTTTAATTTAGGTGTTATTAAATAAGTAAATGACAACTATTATGTAAAATATGCAATTTAAAAGTAAAAAAGTATAAAAATCACAAAAAGTAGTTCTAGATTAGCGTGGATTCGATCCACGGACTTTTATGTTATGAGCTTACCACTCTTCTACTTTTTTTTTTTTTTTTTTTTTTTTGTTATCGGGTTGGAAAATCCTCATGGAGTCCCTCCGCCCCGTTTACCGTTCAGTTATCGCTACAGATATTTCTAGATATAAAAGCTAAAATGACATTCCCCGGCCGCTAGATGACGTTAGTTTGTATGGATAATTTTTAATTACGGGATTGTAGGGCAGTTTCATAGGCCTGTCTATACCAGTATATCTGTATAATCTATGCTTGGGACCCTGTTATCAGGCTAATGAAACCCAAGAAGGACAAAGTCACCAGAAGACATCGAGACACAGTGAGCACATTCTGCGTAGATAGTAACACCAATAGTTGAAAAATGTTCGGGTACTTTGAGATAACTTTTAAATTCAAGACAAAGACAAATACCACCTCAGTCTGCCGTGAACATGAATCCTGTAAATAATTCGGAACGTCGTCGGCTAGTAATAAAAATGTAGTTTCTAGATCATTCGGTTTAAATGTAATAACAAGTGAAACCAATATAACGCGATAAAATCCGTAAACTGTAGTTTAATTTCAATGATTATATTCTGCCACAAAATTAATAAACTGACTTGTTTTTTCGAGTCTAGATGTACTACCTACATAGAACCAATGGACATCACAACGTGTGTCCATTGGTTCTTGTAGGTATGTTAGTAAAGTCCACAGGATTACTTCCTAGTGTGGGCTTACTAAAGAATATATTATATGGCGGCGACAAATAGTACATAATTATGGGTACATTACATTATACAAATATATATGAAAACGACATAAAGCCACCAAACATAATGTTGTCTCGTTTTGTCTTAGGGATATCTGTGTCAGAAAAAAGAGATAGCCATAGTTTACTGAATACGAAGGCAGCGATAGCCTAGTGGAGATACCAACGGACTGCCGTGCAGAGAGTATCGGGTTCGAATCCACGGCGTGCACCAATGACTTTTCGGAGTTATGTGCGTATTGAATTGTTAATTATCGCTTGTCCCGTGCCTCGGAGAGCACGTTAAGCCGTCGGTCCCGGCTGTCATCAAGATCTTTGACAGTCGTTATAGGGCGTCAGTACCTCTAAAATAAACTGACATTAGTCGAAACCATGGAATATCGCTATTCCTTCGGGTTGCGGAGGTCAGACAGGCAGTCGCTCCGTGGAAAAGCTTATATTCCGCCAAATCCGGTTAGACTAGAAAGCGGACCCCAGGTTGAGACTGGGATAACGCTAGGGAGGATGATGATAGTTTACTGAATACATTCATCGTGGCAATACTTTATTAGAAAAGCCTAGGACCAAGAATCAAATGGACTCGACATTTGCGTACACCCGTAAAGGACGGACATAGAATACATCCTGAGTCGGTGTTACCAGATGTTGTAAATGTTTACCCTACAATTCTACGAAGTACATATTAACTTTTAAGTAACATTGTATCAAACCTGAATTATAATAATAATAATAATATTCTACCACATTCACACAACACCATCTAGTCCCAAACTAAGCAGAGCTTGTACTATGGGTACTAGATAATGGATAAACATACTTATATACTTTTTTTTTGTAAATACATACATATTATACATTGAAACACTCAGACTAAGACAAACATCCATGTTCATGCACACAAATGTTTGAATTGTGTGGGAATCGAACCCGCGACCTTCGGCGTAGCAGTCGTTTACACTCCCGCTGCGCCAACCGGTCGCCGGTCGTTCCGAAATTGAATACCTTACCAGAGATCTGAGACCGCGATCTCCTATAATTTTTAATCAATTTGGTATTTCGATGAATTTTTGAGCTAACTCGAGAAGTTCCATCAATATCCGTTTAGGTATTTTTGCAACGAATAGTAACAAACATCTATATAATATAATTTACAGCCCAATATAAAAATAAAAATATAGCTAACCTTACAAGGAGGTTTAAATCCATCCATAAGGTGTGCGATAAGTATTTTTTATACTTAATATTATTATGTATAACAAAAGTGTCGAATATGTGGGACTGGCTTCACTTGCCAAATTAACACGAGGCTCAGAGTTATATACCTTTTATTATATTATTTGACACTCAACTTTACTGTCCTTTGAACAAAATTAATTTTGTATACAAAATTCTTATTTTCTCTTCTTTATCATTCGAGAATCGAGAATGATTCCAAATAAGTACCTATTGCGGGGCGTTTTCCTAAAACACTTTTGTTCAAAGTGTTTAGAGCATACTCTTGCATATTTATTCGAATCCCAGTTTTCTCCTCCTGTTGCACGTATCCACAATTATTTTTGGATCGTGAAGTCCTTTGGGAATATATAAACAAATAATTTCATTACAACAAAGAATCGGAAAACAAATTAAATAATTAATCTTAGGTTCATGAAACTAAGTAACGGCAAATTACCCAAAATTTGGGTAATTTCCCAAACGCTTCTGTAGTATCCCTAAAAAACATTTAACGCTGTAAAATTAAAAAGTATCGATGACTTTTGGCTAGCTCAACATTCAACGACCTACTGAATTCGATTGTATAGTACTAAAATCGCGGTGAAAATAAAATAGCATTTTTTGGTTTATTGATGTAATTTAGAAATTATTTCCTTATGTAATAATACGCTATTTGTATCATTCTATCAATATTTTCATGTATAAATAGATATTATAACTAAAATATCGTACTTACGAATAAATGGTTATGTTCTCACATTTCCGCTCACTATGGCTTTTACAGCCTACAATGTAACAAATCACCATAATAAATCTGAACCAATGATATTTTCACTAAGCATTCACAATTAATAACAATAATAACACAATTTTTCGCGGAAATTATCGAGAGCTCAAACGTTTGTTGGTCACAACATTCAGTTGTGACCAACAAAAAAAACGAAAACTCTGACAAAGACAAAAAATGCTATCTTTGTCTCTTTTACTCTTATGTATTTCTGTATGTCATTATCTCGGTCTGTCACGGTCAAAGAGATTGGATATATAATACATAGAGGTAGCCCTAGTACTGAAAAATTGAACACAGTCAACTGACGTGTAAGATACAATTTAGACAATTTAATGCCATCAAATTATATAACTTTAGTGATTCATCTTTTATGACAGTTCTATCATGATTTTGAATTTAGCCGTATAATATTTATATCGACTTTTCAAGTGTTGTAAGAAATCTTATCGATATGTCTATCCACCGTATATTTTTATCTCGTTATTTTTTAGATTCTTTGTGCACGTGATAAATATTTATAAAATAAGTGGATTGCTGCAGTATGTCGTGGAGAAAATTGGGTGCCTAGAAAGCACCATAGAATTTGTTCCAAGCATTTTACTGCGGAATGTTTTTATAGTAATGACAGATGGCGCAGACTAAAAGAAAATTCTGTGCCAACATTACTCCTCCATTCTAAACGTATCAGTGTGAGTGTTTAAATAATTACTTGCTTTTACTTTTATTAGGGTAGCAGCGCCAAACAGGAGTCGGATCTTGGGCTCCATTCGATGTCTCGACCAAAGGAATAATTTAATTTTAATATTTTCTACAATTTTATTATCAGTGCATAGGGTTCCCACCAAGAACGTAGGGTCCCAAGCCAACCTCACCTGCAAGTGGTGTACCTGCTTATCAACGGATGAGGCTCTGGCAAACAAAACATTAGGCTCGCCACCTATTACGTGGGATCAAAAGTCTGGCAAAAAGTGGGCGTTTAATATGCCTCTGTCTACCCCTTCGGGGAAACAGGCGTGAGCCTATGTATGTATGTTATAAACAATATTCAGCCAGCTACCTGCAGTTACACTATTGCCACGAAAAGCCACGATTTCGATGTTTATTTGTGCAGTTCAGTTCTGCACTGAGGTGACAGCGCCGGCGGCAGAATAGAGAGCGGCATGAACATTGAAATCGCTTGTCGCTCAGCGTGTCGCGGCCGTTCGTGGCCAGGCTGTTAGACGACATCCACTCATTTCATATTTTTACTATATCCTTACTAATACCTATTATAAATGTAAGTGAATTTATTTATTTGTTAAGCTTTCACATTTTGACTACTCAATCGATCATAAAAAGTTCAATGCACGTTGCTGGGAGTAATGGGAGTAGAGAAAAAGGTGTAAGGTACTTTTTATCAATCGGCTTTGGCCTATAAATCAAGCTTCAGGTATCATCAGTGATTGCTAGGGTGGCAAACACAAAGGGTATGCTTATTTATTTTAATATACTGCTTTGCATTAAAACGTGGCTTTTTTCTTTCTTTAGTGTACGCGTGCGCCTTCCATAAATGAGACATCTTCTGTTTCTCCGACAACCAGCACTAAAGCGCCTACGTTAGTTACAATTTCTCCGCCAGTAGGTACAGAAGCGATGAAAATCGTGTGCGCTAAACACTTACGTACAATAGAAAAACTACAAAAAGAAGTTTTTCACCTTGAGCAGCTTGTTAAAAGACGTTTGTTAAAAATTAATTACCTATTTAAGACAACGTTCTAAACGTCTGATGAAAAAGAACATTGCTATGAATTCACGTATATGTCGGCGATACGCCAGGGTTATTGTGCCCAGTCCAGGCTCCATTATAATAAAAAGACTCACGTAATATTACTTGGTTTATTTTCAGACGATTTCTAGCACAGAATTGAATTAAAATGTGACCTACAGTCCTTTTTATAAACTAACCGTCATTACACTTAATGTTAACAACTGCCACTTCCTTTTCAACATATAATTGAAATTACTGTACAATTAATTATCAAAAATCAACATTAATATTGTTATGAATATTGCACAACACCATATGATTTATTTTATACGAATAAAAAATCTATTGTAATAATCAAACGCTGCTTTACAACATTCGCAACAGATGGCGCTATCAACAGGATGTAAATATAAGCGCAGGTTATTTATTACCGTTAACATAAAAGTATCAGAATAATGTTATTTAATACTAATTGATTTTACTTTGAAAGTTTCTGGAGTTATCTTAATTATTAAGCGATAAATTAAATACCCAATATTTATAAAACAGTGAAGCAGTCAATACAGTGTCTAATATTCTAAAGTAGTGAAGTTCTCAGTTCTGTGTTCACAAATAGTTATTTAAATATCAATCTTAAATATTATTAACATTTTCGTAACAATATAATCATTTTATATTAATTTGCGCCCATATAGACTTGATAGTTTGCAAAACGAAAATATCGTGAAGAAGGATTTGATAATTTTAGATCACGTGAAAAATAACAGTGTTATTAAAAAATACCTTTCACGCGCGGCTGGTGACAAAACACGTGAGATTAGCTTGAAGTTAAAAAAAATGCTGTGACGCTTCATTATTATGTGCTACTGAGTACCCATTTGAAACAAAAAAATATAGATTCCGTTTAAAAATGCAAGTTTGTGTAATAATTATATAAATACTATCCATTACCTAGCGTTCTGTAACTCGCCGTGTGGTTGACGGCATAGAATACAAGTGTCACCACCCCCTATCTTCCCGTGGGTGTCGTAAGAGGCGACTAAGGGATAACACGATGCAAATACCATCTTTGCGTATAGACGGAAAACTCGACATCAAACCCTATACGACTGCCTCGTTGGTCTCGCGGCATAAATGTGCGCGTGGGATCAGGAGGTCCCGGGTTCGATTCCTGGGTCGGGCAGTGTTATTGGGTTTTTCTGTCACGAAAATCTCAGTAGCAGCACGGAGTCTGGAAATGTGCCCGGTACGGCAATAGGCTCGCCCCTTATTGCGTGGGACTAAAGTATATCTGACGAAAAGTGGGTGTAGAAATACACCTCTGCCTACCCCTCCGGGGATAAAAGGCGTGACGTTATGTATGTATGTATGTAACTAGCGTTCTGACTGCTGTTGACACAAACTTACGGAATGTATAACATGTACATACTTACTTTTACAAGTCTGTTTGATTTTGAACCTATATTATTGAAACTTTGATCGATATCGATAGCGGATTTGCTCAATCACTAAAAAATTAAAAAGTTACGAAATTTGTGTTCAGCTCGTCTTTAGCCCTAACTGACAAAAATAGTGCCATCTTCTTCTGGCAACTCTAATTTGTCATATGAGTGAAGAGTGTAGCTATATTCAATTTGTTCATAAAAATATCGTTCATTCCATGCTTTAGTTATTCTTCCATGGTCACGGTATTATTATTTGCTCGTCAAATCCATAGAGATACATCATCCTAGAGAAAAGCCAATCGTGCCAGTGTCGCCATATTGTTCGCCAAGTTGTGTGGTACATCTGCTGTCAAATCGTTGTGTACTAGTCGACCAAGCCAACTAGACGAATGTCAACGTGACAAAATTCAACATACTAACATAATTTTGTTTTTGTGCATAAATATGTCTAAAAACCAGATGAATCAGTGCTTCAGGCTTTGCTAGAGATCGTGAAATCTTGCCGAAGTGAAAAATTTAACTGTGCAGTGTAAGATAAAGCTTTAATCAACACAAATGTACTCTTCACAAGTAAGTAACAAGTTAGAACTTATATTGTTTAATTGGATTAGTATTTGTACTATATTGATATTTGTTATAATTAATTGAACAATTTTTAGCTTTGTTATGGCCTAAATGTTGTTATTTTGGTAGTTTGGAAATTTCCATATTTACGTATTAGAGGTTAGTAGTGATGTTACTGCTAGTGTCTATATGGGTTATCGACATAATCCGTAACGTATAGATAGAGTCTGTACGGAAAGAGAACAGACTTTTGATTTGAGGGCGCAACAATACGTACTTACCGTATTTCTCATGTTGGCAACATTGTTAATTTATTATAGTGCGACTAAAAATCTTGATCTGTTGAGCCTTTTTAGTGCACTCCTGCGATCCCCAAAGAACATACGTGCCAAATTTCAGCTTCCT
Organism: Euclidia mi; assembly: GCA_944739405.2. NCBI lineage: Eukaryota > Metazoa > Arthropoda > Insecta > Lepidoptera > Erebidae > Euclidia > Euclidia mi. The sequence continues at coordinate 29,032,089 of OX123198.2, read as the reverse complement.
TCACCTTATAGTTTTCGCTGTAGCTTATCTGTCAGGCAGTCAGTAACGCAAGGATTTTTTGTATACAGATAAAAACAAATAAATAAAATTGATTAATCAATTTTGATTTTTCTAACCCCCCCCCCCCCTCATGGTATTTCATTGTGGCTGTGTGTTTCATAGCGGTATGTATGGTGTCATTCATGTCCGGTACTTTCAATGCGACACAGCATCGATATTGGCTACCAGAGAATACTTTGTTACATGTTTGATACATGTTCGCCCGCATTTGCATTATAAAATAACTAATCTGGCAAAAGATTTAAAGTAACTTACTACAAATATCAATTTACATATTTTTTCTAATTCAAATATTTTATTGGTCTCCATAAGTTTTCATGGTGTTAAAAGTTTATATTCAAATTATTAACGAAAAAATAATTAAAGCTATAGGTAATGTCAAGGATATTTTAAATGTTTTATTTTTCTATTATTGAGTTTATAGATTAGAGAATTGATTATTTCAATGTAATATTTTAATTGGTGCATAGGGTTCCCGCCAAGAACTTAGGCTCCCAAGCCAACCTCACCTGCAAGTGCTGCATCTGCCGATCAACGGACGAGGCTCTGGCAAACAAAATATCCCGATAAGCGACAATAGGCTCGCCACCTATTACGTGGGATCAAAACACTGGCGAAAAGTGGGCGTTTAATATGCCTATGCCTACCCCTTCGGGGAAACAGGCGTGAGTCTATGTATTTTAATTAGCCAATGGGGTTTTTCATTAATTATATTTATTTATTTAAAATGGTTGGAGATTCATATTTTAGACTAAGGAAGTTAAATTATCATTTAAGTATTCATCAATACTATAGTAAACTTTTTGTAAGAGCATGCGTCTTAGTTGATGTATGAAAATATTAAATTTTGTTTCATTTTTAATTGTATTTGGTAATTTGTTATATATTTTTATTGACATTACGAATGGGCTATTTGAGTACATGGCAAGTTGAGAGGTGGGTCTGTTTCTATGGCGTAGTGTCATGTTTGTGTTTATGTCTGCTCTTTTAGTATATAGTTCTGGATATTTTCGCACAAATGTACAGATTTCAAAGATGTAGATACATGGTAATGTCAATAGCTTTAGCTCATGGAAATGAGGTTTGCAGGTTTCTGTCTCATTTATGTTAACTATTATTCTTATTCTTAACACTTTCTTTTGCAATGTAAACAGCTTAGGTGCGTCTGTGCTGTTTCCCCACAAGATGACACCGTACTTAAGCCAGGCGTATGCGTAAGCGTAGTATGTTGCCAGAGCAGTTTTTATGTCTGTAGTTTTTTTTTATTTCTCGTAGAGCGTATGAGATTTTGATAACTTATTCTTTTGATAATATTTAAAAGGTTAAAATCTATATCTATGCCTAATAAGGTGAATTCATTAACTACTTCAATTGCTTTATTATTAAAAGTAAAGTTTATATTAGTTTATAAACTTTAAATCTACAGTAATGTATTATTTACAAGGAGCAATACATGGAGAGATAGTTTTAAGCATAAACAAGAAACCTATAGTTGTTTCTTTTTACTTGTATAAAATTTCATATGTATAACCGAGACAGATGTATTGTATTTATTACCTCTTGAAATACTCATGTCGCAATTCTTTCAAAAGAAGAAATGACTTTGATTGGTATTGGTATATTATTCGGTATGTAGAGACAAGGTAAGCATTTGATTAAGTAATATACCAGTAGTATATTATTTTACGAGCTTTTATTTAGAGTATAGTACTTAGGTGCCTACAAAGAAATTTGAATTGTCTTCCGTCGGGGGGTAGCGACGAATGCCTCGGCGATACCAGCTCCTCCGACACACGGGTACATGAGGAACACGGGTTGGTTTTTATTCAGTAAGAGTTTGACAGTCCTCTTCGCCCTTATGTCCAGCAAAGATAGTATTTTGGCTGAAATAATAATGCAATATTAATCTCTAAAAAAATAATGTCGTAAATTACCTACCGCTTATTCACAGGAGGAATTCAAGTATCCACTTCGAACTGGTATGGTGGCCAGAGTATAATTTATCCACCTCTATGATGATTCGCATTTCAGAAATTTCCAAATAATATAAAGTATTTCCAAATAATATTATGCATTACAATAAAATGAAGTTTTGTCTTAACCGTACATTTGGTACAATAAGTAGGTTACTTGTTATTTGTAAACGAATCCTCCAGGTATGTATGTACAATGAAACAAGTCGGCGGTGGACCAGTTCGAAAAGAAATCCCTTGGCTCGCTCATAGAGTCGAGGCACACTAGAAACTGTTTTTGTATACGAATGTCAATGTTTGTGTAAAGTAGCACTGGAAGCGACGATGTCCTGCTGAGCGCTTCTCACCCTTATTGTGGTCTAGCGGAAAGTTGTTCGACTGTACCTAGATAGGAACAGTATACAGCGCAGTTTAGCATTGCTCGGTATCACAATTTGACAATTTTCTTACAATCCGACAGAAAATAATTACCTTTAATTTCTCTTAAATTGACAACACTGAAACATAAATACAATTTTTGAAGGAGTCAAAAACTGCGCTATTAGGTTTATTTAACTAGTTGAATGTTGCAATACCGACTAGACAGACACAATTATGTCTCGTAGTTCGCACTGATCAGTGCATTTGCAGTCAGCAAGTTATTTTATGTTCTCATTCTTTGTGACATTGTGGAATTGGAAAATAATTGAAATAAAGCCAAAATAGTCAAAATCATTTATTTATTCCACAAAGTGACGCACACGATAACTGCCCGGCGGGTGTGACACTATATGTTATATACTACATACATATGCTACGGAAATGGGATGTACATGGATGGAAACAGTTAACATTTACGAACAATATTTTCATCCTGAGTTCCAGAAGTGCAAGACATGTTCTTTCTTGAAGCTTTATTATCGCTTCTAAAAATAAGGTTTCGTTATTTCGGACAATTCTGAAAATTACAACACAAATCTGTTTATGATATACATATATGTTTAAATGATTAGTTACAAACCTCAGTATTAGATATCTGGTTAGTAATAATAGTAGGCACAGCATAAGAATGCAAAACTTTTCTTTGAAATCCTTCTTGATAACAAGCAGACACAAAGTTTAGAAGAATTGGACTGTTGCCATTCTTCCTTTCTCATATTTCGGACTCAATTTAGTTTGAAACCTTCATTCTTTGGAAATCTACAAAAAATCACAATCCAATTATTCAAATTATAATCTTTCAGAAACTGGTTTTCTAACTGACAATTGTATTACAACAGTATCCTCATATTTTTTATCGAAATATTTCTTTTATATTTATTTCATTGTGACTAATGGAATAAAAATATGTGTCAACGGTGGTCATAATCTTTATCTTTAAGTATAAGCTTTACAAATATCATTGTAGAATTATGACGGCAGATATCTACAATTTTACTTAGTATGACTTGCCGGTGGTATGATATTTTTTGACCATTTTCGGTCAATAGTCCCATTCGGCTTTTACATCCGACGGCATTACAAACTAAAAACATTACGAAATTTTTTTAATGTTTAGAAGTGATAATATCTACAATAATTGTAATATTCTGTAGCAATTAAAATTGCAGTTTATTTCGACACGGCTTTCACTCCAGCTGGACGAACACCGACATGACATAACATTTTTTTTGGCATATGTCATTCAAGGCTGTATCAAAACTCTCTATAGGTACTTGCTCCTTGATTATTTACCTCTAACCGGCTCAATGTCGATATCGATTATATTCTGGCGTCCAACCCATAGAGATATTAAGAATAGAGTGGCAGAGTGGAGCCTATTCGTGTCCGCCGGTGGGAGAGAGAACGCAACATTAAAGGCCCCCTGCATCTCTCTCTAACAATACATGCACAACATCAACATTACGCAGTGGCGTGCTACCTGCAACTATCATTTAAATCAGTTTATTAGTAATCAATAGTTTAAAAGTTGTTTTTATTGATACACGAAGATAGTTTGAAGTGACAAAAATGTTTATATATTTTTAAACTATTGATTAGTGATAAACTGATATAAATAATAGTTACAGGTAGCACGCCACTGCGTAATGTTGATGTTGTGCATGTATTGTTAGAGATACAGGGGGCCTTTAATGCTGTGTTCTCTCTCGCACCGACGGACACGACCATAGAGATATTAAGAATAGAGTGGCAGAGTGGGGCCTATGCGTGTCCGCCGGTGGGAGAGAGAACGCAACATTAAAGGCCCCTGCATCTCTCTCTAACAATACATGCACAACATCAACATTACGCAGTGGCGTGCTACCTGTAACTATTATTTAAATCAGTTTATTAGTAATCAATAGTTTAAAAGTTGTTTTTATTGATACACGAAGATAGTTTGAAGTGACAAAAAAGTTTATATATTTTTAAACTATTGATTACTGATAAACTAATATAAATAATAGTTACAGGTAGCACGCCACTGCGTAATGTTGATGTTGTGCATGTATTGTTAGAGAGAGATGCAGGGGGTCTTTAATGTTGCGTTCTCTCTCGCACCGACGGACACGACACAGTATTGAGTTAGGTACTGTTCTGCCACTCTATCCTTTATATCTCTATGGACACGACACAGTATTGAGTTAGGTACTGTTCTGCCCATGAAGGTATAGATAAACATGGAGGCCACAGCTGCAACAAAGCCTTGAGTCAAATACCTACATTTCTCTATCTCACTCTCTGTGGTCTGACCTCTCATTTTAGCGTGGATTTAGTATTGCTATCTTCTTATTAAAATCTCCGAGTAAGCTCTTAAAAAGAGCCGACATATTAAGCAAATCAGATGTTTACACGGTCAATTAATGTGTATTTAAATCGAGAGTTGAAATCCAATCACTTGTTAAAACTCCCAATATTGTAGGTCTCGAACGCTCATAATCATGGTTGGCGAGACAGTGAATTATAATCCCATTTCCTAAGGATTTGGTAATGTGGCATCATTGGCCACCATATGTCAAGTAAATCTTGTCAATATGGCAGTGGTTGGTTGAAAATGGTTGAAAAGAGATGGTATGACCACAGTGAGCGAGATAGCGATACATCATTTGAGCTTCAAGTAGGTATTCGGAGTGCGGTCTCCATTTATCTATAACTTCATGGTTCTGCCCATAGAGATATTAAGAATAGAGTGGCAGAGTGGGGCCTATTCGTGTCCGCCGGTGGGAGAGAGAACGCAACATTAGAGGCCACCTGCATCTCTCTCTAACAATACATGCACAACATCAACATTACGCAGTGGCGTGCTACCTGTAACTATTATTTAAATCAGTTTATTAATAATCAATAGTTTAAAAGTTGTTTTTATTGATACACGAAGATAGTTTGAAGTGACAAAAATGTTTATATATTTTTAAACGATTGATTACTGATAAACTGATATAAATAATAGTTACAGGTAGCACGCCACTGCGTAATGTTGATGTTGTGCATGTATTGTTAGAGAGAGATGCAGGGGGCCTTTATTGTTGTGTTCTCTCTCGCACCGACGGACACGACACAGTATTGAGTTAGGTACTGTTCTGCCACTCTATTCTAATATCTCTATGGTTCTGCCACTCTATTCTAATATCTCTATGGTCCAACTTAACGGCAGCCATTTTATTCGCAACATCATTTCGTAGGTACGTCCAATCCATGTTATTCACAGATCTGTGAGTGTGGGTGACTTACTTGAAACTAAACTAAAACATAATAATAATATACTATTAAAAATACATTATAATCGACCAGTGAATCGAATATATTTGAATTAATACCATTTTTTTTTGGATCGAATGCCATTAAATAAATAAAATAAAATAATCTTTATTTCGGATAAGTAACATCCATATGGGTTAGTAAACAAAAAGATTAGGTACTTATAACTATGTAAGTAAAAACTTAATATCTATCAACATCATTGTATCGATACTGTCAAGCATCGATTCGGATCGAGCATCCTTCGGAAGGATGCTCGATCCGGAAGGATCCCTTCCCTACATTTACAAGCCGGATATTATACTACTCTATACTAGTCGACCAAGCCAACTAGACGAATGTCAACGTGACAAAATTCAACATAATTCAACAATTATAATCCAGAAATGATTTATCGTAACGTGCGAACGTGGCGTGTGAACGTACAATGCGCCTGCAATCGGTACTAGGAATTTCTGGATTATAATTATTGAAATATGTTGAATTTTGTCACCACAGATTTAACAAACAAGAACCAGATGTAGCGTATTCGTCCAACTAAGTGAGGCACGTTGAGAGCTATGTGTGCGTGACATTTGGCGACTGGCACTGTACGGACACGCGCGTCTATGTGTGTGTAAAGTTGCCAGATTATGAATAATCTCCCACTATTTTGCATATAGTTTTTGCAAACGAATATAAAAATATTACATAGGTAATATTTTATATTCGTTTGTGGTTTTGAAGAATTTACCATAGATTTAATTAATGCTTTTAATATGTAATGCTGTTGTGAAAATTATTCAAATAAAAGATACTATTAAAGTATGCTTTTATAAATACATTTCTTAAAAAATGTAGGCTCCGAGTTAAGTTTTAACTAATTTTATTCGTAAATTGAGAAATAAATAGATAGGCTTGCGTCATAAATATTAATTAGCTAAAAACATTTTGTCATGCATTCAATAAATTATGAATATCATAATCATAAATCGTAACCAAAAAAAAAATGCATTTAAACATAAATAATGGCTACAATCAATAATTTCTGTTTCTGTACTTAATGTACACACGGCGCCAAGTCAAGCTAAATAGTCGAAGTACGATTTTGATACTTATTCCCTACGCCATAAGAACGGTACAAAGGTCTAACAACGGTACAAAGGTCAATGTGTATAGCTTGACAAGTAGCCGCGTGTACACGAATATTTGGATCGTTTGGGGATCGAACTCAAAACAATGTATATACTAATGAAAATCCTATTAGTATATTTATAAGAAAAAATATAATCTACAATATACTTTTACAATACGTTAATGTATTTTTCATTAACATTACAATCATTATTACCTACATAATCAATTGACAAGTGCATTTTCCCTAATTCAGGGAAAACGGTGTCGACGTAAACTGGCAACACTTACATATTTTCTGCAGAAATACGAATTTTATCGAAATAATATTATAAAACGGTCAAATAATCCATAGTTATCTGTAAGAATATATTCCATCTTCCCGTATTTGCTTTTAGAAACAACTTTTACAATGTTTAAAAACGCAAGACGGCATTTTATGAATTTAAAAGCAGGATCGATCGTGGCGTGTGAACTGTGCGATGCTTCGCAGCGCACTGAGTCGAGTTTGTATTCGCTTTTCAATTTTGTATTTGCTTTAGTGGCCTCACGCAAGTGTTCCGCGCGCTCTGTCTGCCTTTTATTCTATAGTCTTAGTTTGTCACGTTGACATTCGTCTAGTTGGCTTGGTCGACTAGTATGAAGATGAAGCCGGACCATAGATAGCTGGACAACAAACTCATCGTCAAAATCAAAGAGGTTGGACTAGGTTTAGACTTATGGTTATATTTCTTTGGTCAAAATCGTGGTCAAATCAACTAATTAAAGTCAGATCAATTTAATCTAAGATTCAAGTATTCAATAAGTCTTAAATACGTAGGACAAATAAAGTAATCTGTGATCTAAATATGTTTTGGAGTCTTGAAGTTCTTTGAAGTGTAGTGTTAGTTGTCCTAGCTCGAGGTTATGAAACATGTATAACCTACATTGATCTGTTGTTATCTCAATGCTTACCTACGTATAATTATGTTTTTACAGAATTACTATTAGAAACTCATTTAACAAGTTTCCAAAACTGACGTCAGATTTGCCGGCTTATAATGGAGATCGATGCTAGCGCAATAAATTCAATACCTTGGTACATCAAGTATGTTAGCGGTCTCCTGGTAGTTGGCGTTACAATGTATAAATTGTTTGGTTATAACAGTAAGAACAGGAGAGCTGCTCTGCAGGGCAAGGTAAAATTATTTATCAATGCATCTTTCAAAGCATCATCACCATCAGAGGATGGTACACTAACCTAACCTAAAAATAAAGATTTTTCGTATTTTTTTTTTATAAAACGGCGTTTCCGGCAAGAAAATCGTGTTGCATAGGTATGAGAAGACCCCCCAGAACCCCCTAATATCCTCACTTTTCGTCGATCGAGGCAGCACGTTTCTAAACCCAACCCGTTTAGACTAGTGTCAGTTTAGTTACAGATACTGACGTCTAACGACTATCAAAGATCTTCATGACAGCCGGGACTGACGGCTTAACGGGCTCTCCGAACAATTTAATACGCACATAACTCCAAAAAGTCATTGATTCGAACTCTGCATGGCAGTCTGTTGGTATCTCCACTAGGCTATTGCTGCATATAACCTTTCAAAGCATCGGGCATAAATTTGCAACAAATATACGCCAATTGCTAATGCACACTAGAGTGGCGATAGGCTAGTGGTGTACGTAATGGACTGCCGGCACACACCTCTGCCTTTTCAAAGTTGTGTGTATTAAAAATGTTAATTATCGCTCGCTTAACACTTTCACTGTCCGACCCCAGACACAATATAAATTCAATTGTTATGAGCCACATGTGGTTCATGGGACTGGCAATGGGTTAATAATGTGCCCAGTAGATGGCAATAGGCTCGCCCCCTATTACATGGGGACCTAAACATAACTGGCGAAATGTGGGTGTGTGTATACTCTGCCTACCCCTACAGGGATAAAAGGCGTGAAGTTATCTATGCTAATGCATTTGTGTATTTATTTTAGGTGGTTGTTATCACTGGTGCCAGCTCTGGAATAGGAGAAGCCTTAGCTCATGTATTCTATGAAAATGGCAGTAAAGTAGTACTAGCAGCGCGAAGAAAAACTGAGCTAGAAAGAGTGAAGCAAGACTTAATTGGAAAAAAATTGGTAAAAGACTTGTGTTAAATTTTTTATACCTATTACTATCTATGTAGTATTAGTAGTAGTAGTAGCTTTATTATGCACATAAGTAGTTGTGTTTATCTGAGATACATTAATAATATCTTATGGGTCATACAAAGGTAGTGAGTCATTTGCATTCATAGCATAATGAATTGTTACTCATTTATAATTTCAGCTTACTCCTACTTTGGAACCAGTTGTAATTGAATTGGATCTTTCTGATTACGAAAATATGGATCCATTTGTTCAAAAAGTGTATAATGTATGTGACCACATTGATGTCTTGATTAACAATGGTGGAATGTCGCATCGTGGATCTATATTACAAACGAAAATTGAAGTTGATAAAAAAATTATGGCTGTCAACTACTTCGGAGCAGTGGCTTTAACAAAAGGTAAGTTAATTCATATAATATAATATATAAATATGTACCTTACATGTACTTGACTATTGACTAGTCTTTCTTTGAAATTTTCTGTATGAAGGTTACATACCTGGCAGTTCATAAGATCTGCCATGGTAATCAGGATTGCCATCCAAAAAAATGGTGACTTTTATTAAAATTACCCAGTGTTTGTGTTAGATTAACTTAGCTGATGATGTATAATGAGGAAAATAAAACAAAAGTAGTTTGGAAGTAGTAGTAGATCAATATTTATTCTTCATTATCTCCTGTATATAAATGTTGAATGTTATTTAAACATATTTCTTCTTCTTCCTTCTTCAAATTGTATTTTGAACAGTCTCTCATGTTATTTATAATTTCTTTGGTTGGTTTAAAATTTATGCAAATTCCTTGTGCCTTAATACATTCTTTAGCGAGCAACATGCTATTGATCATAGATGTAATTATTTAATTGCGTGACTTTGTTTTAATTATGTTATTTGTCAGACACTACTACTGTGTTCTTATTTTATTCCATTACATTTTGTTAGATAGTTTTAATAATAATCTTTAGTTTAATTGCCGTGTTTTATGGTATTGTAGTGAATGTTCGGCCATGTACTATGTTTTTTCTGCCAGGTAGCCTTAATTACTGTATAACACGGCAATTGCCGTGGCAATGGCAACCCTGATTCTAATGATCAAAGGGTTTAAGCGTTAAACTTGCCAGTTGCAAAATTTCCCATTAATATACATCCCATTCAAAAATGTTCCATGTATACTAAGGTGGTGGAAAACAAATAGAAACATTTATTTTTAATATACTGAGTGTTTCATAACCCCCTGTCCGATACCGAAACCATATACCTATTACTGACGTGCCAGGCATACTGGGAAAAATAATAAAGAAATTCAGGTCATCATAAAACATCACAATTTATTTCCTTAGCACAGTAATAACGAGAAACATTACCCCGAAATTAGGGAAAATTCCCTAAACTAGCAAAAAGTTTCTTCGCATTTTTTAAGAAAATTCAAAACATTTTTTAACATAGTTTATTTACATTTAACTAAAGTATGTAGGTACCATTTTGTTCGATAACTTTTTGCCATATTGTAGGTAGGGACATGATCCCATTGCTATAGACATTTTGGGACTTCTGATCAAAATACCGCGACAAGTGGTTTTGGCAGTCCTCTCGTGATGTTAACCTGACACTGCCTAAAGAGTTAGAAACCGTAACCGGTGGAAATCTGAAGGTGCAAGGTCAGGACTATACGGCGGATGCATTAACACCTCCCAGCCAAACTCTCTTAATTTTTGCTGAGTGGCTAAAGATGTGTGAGGTCTAGCGTTATCATGATGAAAAACCACACTCCTTCTGTTTTTATTCATTTTTTTTTTTTTTAAATTAGTTTCCGGCCGCTTTCTCTCAACTTCTTGCTTTAATCTCATCAGTTGTTCGCAGTAGAGTTCAGAATCGATGGTCCTGCCTGGTGGTAACAGCTCATAATGAATAATGCCCTTCCAATCCCACCACACACACAGCATCACCTTGTTGCAAGTTAACCCGGGTTTTGCCACAGTCTGTGAAGCCTGACCGGTCTTTGACCACGACCTTTTTCGCACGTTCTTGTACGTGATCCACATTTCATCACCAGTTATCAGCTTCTTCAAAAATGGTTCGGTTTCATTACGTCGTAATAAAGAATCACAAATGAGTACACGGTTCATTAGGTTTCTTTCAGTGAGTTCGTGAGGTACCCAGATATCGAGCTTTTTTGTGTACCCAGTTTTTTTCAAATGCGCCAAAACTGTTTTGTGGTCAATTCCCAGTTCTTCAGCTACGTCGTAACTACTGATATGCCGATCTTGCTCCACTTTTTTAAAAATAGCATCCATTTTATCCGTAATAAGACAACCAGAGCGACGTGTATCTTTGACATCAAAATTTTCGGATTGAAAACGCTTAAACCAAATTTGTGCTACTCTCGCAGACACTGCACTAGGTCCATAAACATCGCAAATTTTTGTCGCGGCTTGCGTTGCATTTTTGCCTCTTTTGTAGTAAAATTTTAAAATGTATCGAATTTCTTCATTAGATGCACTCATCTTGACAGTACGAAAAACAAATAAAAATCACACATTTTCCTAATTTGAATTTGGAATTATGTTCTTTAAAATTTAAACTTTCAATGATACCAAAACCAGCCAGATACAAATAGTATAGCCAAAGAGATTTTATTACAAGTTCATACTGTATACTATAATGCGAAAAGACTTTTCCCCCAACCTAATATTAATTCTATTAAAATATTGTGGCTTTTTGTGTCAAAGGGCATGCCGTCTTTAAAATAGTGCAATTTTACCGCCAAACGAGCCGCTCTACACAACACCGAAACGCGGTAGAGATGTTTACGTTTAATAGTAGCTAGGTATCGATTTAATAAATTTTAACATGAAATGTGACAAAACATTCATTTTTAGGGTTCCGTAGTCAACAAGGAACCCTTATAGTTTCGTCATGTCCGTCCGTCTGTCCGTCCGCAGCCTAGCTCAAAGACGCCTGGTGCTAGAAAGCTGATATTTGACATGAATATAGACATAAGATGTTGCAACAAAACTGTAGAATAAAATTTAGGAAAATATTTTTTTAAGGGTATCTCCCCTACATATATAGTGGAGTTGATTTTTTTTTGTTTGAGTACCCCATAATGTGGGGTATCATTGGATAGGTTTTAAAAAAATATTATTAGTTTGCTCAAATCATTTTTCGATCAAGTGATTGGTTTGTCTAATATCAAGCTTTGAAGAGAAACAAATTGTTAGACTCAAGTGTCCCCCCCCCCCTTCTGCTGACTAAACTATTAATTTGGAAAAAATCACAAATGTAGTACATATAACGAATTTAAAAGGAAAACTATCACGGCTAAGTAGATATCACTAGTTTACGAGTAATCGTCGGTTAACTTATAAATACCTATTTCTGTGAGTTTACATTGGGCGCGCTGGCTTAATCTTAAAGATATACGTACTTTGGTATGTAATGTACTACGGTACTACGTATGTATAGTAGTAGTACATCTTGGAAACCACATTTTATGTTTACAATACAAAACTGGATACATACCTAGTATTTTTCTAAACAAAACATAGGTTCTTATAATAGTGTTATTAAAATTATTTTTTCAGCAAAATAAACAGTCGGATTTGTTGTACATTAATACCCTTTGCAGCAAGTCATTATGGGCAACTACGGAACCCTACATTGCGCGTGGCCCGACACGCACTTTTTCAAAGTAAAAACGTGAAAAAATTATGAAATCGAACACATTAGGTAAACAAAACGTATTCCATTTCCATAAAAACACACTGATCGGCACTTTTAAACGCTCTGAACGAATTTACTGACCGCGTACGTTCGATACACAATGGCAAATGACTCTTTAACAAGTGGAAACACGAGAAAATGCTAAAAGTTACAATTCATGGCGGATGATTCCCCAGGGGAATCATCAAAGTCCCTGGCGCTTGGTGCCCCAGAGGCATCACGGAATTTTTGTTTGACGCCAGGCACTAAAGATTGCTAAAAAGACCTCCGCACGGAATCAGTTAATGGATTTTGTGTAAGTTCATTCTGACGATTTTATTCACAGACAACGTAAAATCGCCATGCCTATACATTTTTATGCAATGTACTAGATAGTTATCTGTAATATTATTCATTGTTGGTCAATAATTTAATATTTTAGTATAGGTAGGCTACTAATAAAAATTTATGGCGAAATGTGGGTGTAATATTTACATCTCTGCCTTCTCCTTCAGGGATACAGGCGTGAGACTATAAATAAAAAAAATAAAAAAAGGTAGGTTACTTAATGATTTATTGTCAATGATTTTAAAAAAATCATGTGAGTAATAGAGTAACATGTATGTATAACAGTTGCAGCACCTTACAAAATGTAAATTATGTGTATTATGCAAAACCTGGTGATGAAAAAGAGTGACCGTGAGTTTTATTCCCATTCTTTCTCATGGTTCTACGCCCTTGCTTTGCGAACGTGGCAGTAAACGTAAATGTAGTAGATGTAGAGTCATTAAGTAATTATTTTATAAATTTATTATTTGACGTTCATAAGCGTCACATTGTGACCCAAATGAATAAAGGATTTTGAGTTTGACTTTGTACTCTATCATTAACATACATATGCCCGTTTTCACCAACGGCCCCTAAAATTTAAGTAACTCCTACCGTAGTTTAAGGGACACCTAACGAAAGATTTGTTTTCACCAACTGTTAAGACACACCTAAGGCATTAGGTAACACCTTATATTTAGGGGCTAAATATTCGACCCCTAACGTTAAGTGATAATTTTAACTAAATCGTTTTTAGGTTATTTCAGCGTACGAATTTGTTAATGCATTCCATGCCAAATATTTAGCTAATTTTGTTGTCCCATCTGTCTTTTTGTTCAGCAGTGTATCTTTATGTGGTAGAAGTAATTGTATTAATCTACTATGTGTCTTACAGTGAAAAGATCCAGATTTTCTTTTTCTTTCATTGTTGATCAACTTAATTAATTTTACTAGACAGTACCCTATTTGAGCGCTAACGAAAAAATACCATGTATCACGAAATGAAGATGAACCGCCACGATGTTCCGTTAAATAACGTCAATTAATAAAAAATTGTCCTCTGTTTAGAGCAAAGGATTTTTGCCATACAGCCTAATGTGAATTATTATTTTTAAATTAATAACTTTTTAGCATCGACTAGGTTTAAATCAATGTGTCCTTTTATATTTTAATCAAAACAATATGTATTACATTTATTTATGCTGCCTTTTAATAGAAAAGTAAACAAAAGTATTTTGTCGACATTATGTTCAGATGCTAGCCGCGCACTGTCCGTCACTTAATTACCCTGACCCCTAACTAAGTAGCACTTACGATCGTGAAACGAAATTTGAGAAAGGGGATGATTTTAGGTATCCCATAGCGTAAGGCATTCTTAGTTAAGTTTCTGATTAGGGACTGTTGGTGAAAACGGGCAATAGTATTCTATTTTTCCTTAATTTACGGAATAAATTATGTGTAAAACGACAAAAAAATCGACAAATTTATGAACATTCGACAATTCAATCACAAAATCAAATATTTTTATCACAGTAAAATTTAACAATATACCTAAATTTAAAAACAAAGGCATAATTAGGCATTGAAAAAAAGACTTCAAAAAGTATAAAATCTAAAACACAACTATTTGAAAAAGGTTGTGAAGTCCTGAATGTTTGTTTATAAAAAGTCTATCTTCTCGTGGCACCAACTATACGTTCGGCTTTTGTCAAAGGATTAATTTTTTTCGCTTGTTATTAAAATACTTTAATCTGCTTAATCAAATTAACGATTATAGATTAATGATTAATTGTATGAATCGCGATTACGATTATTATTTTAATTGAGATTAATTTAGTCACGATTAAGTTTAATCTGATTAAAATTAATCAAATTTGATATGTAATCGATTGAAAAATAAATCGATTAATGCCAACACTGCCATGGGTAATCTGATTTTTAAAGTTAATTAAATTTACCAGGGAAAAAAATATCCTGAATTGCCGTGAAATAATGACATATAAGTACCTCATCATTTTACACTACTCTACAACCTCTTCATTGATCGGACGGAGGGTTATGAAACAACCTGTATATGTTAGCTTCTTTTTTAAAGACGACTCCAACATAAGGCCGAAAGCCTCTATCGCGGGGGACTTTACTAACATCCAACTAACGGACACAATGAATACCCAGACTCAGATCTTAGATACACATTTGTCATAAGTTCCATACAAAATAATTATGTCAAATATGTATATCGAAAACCCAAATCCATGGATAGATCGAAAATTGGAACTGGCAAGTCATTAGGTTGATCTATCCCAAACATTTACTAAAAGTCTGGGCTGGTCTGGTATTTTTTTTAAGATTTCTTTTTTTATGATGTGTCAGTAAAAAATACATAAAGCCCGTAATTTTCAACCTTTTACCACCAAATTCTATTTTATTATACCTAGCCATTAATAATTTAGTCATATTACTAGTTTAGTTATATCCTTATATCCGTTACAGTGTTAGTTACAATACTCCTCTGAAAGGGCTTGACCTTATTGTATGAAATTTTATATGTATATTTATTTATACTCTATTCACATTACGAAAAAATAAAAGGTAAACAAAGAAACTTAAAAAAAATATTCTCAAACTTAATCGGCCTTATTACAAAAGACGGTTTAACGCTAATACTAAGTTTAAAGCAGCAAAAATGATATTTAAGACCACAGTGTTATTACAAAATGAGGTTAATCGCGAAACTATGGATCACTTTACGATATAAACCTAAACCATCGCGACTCCTAGTTTATTACGATAAACCAATGTTGCTACTTTCACTAATGTCAATCACTTTGTGTACATTGTAACTGTTTTTAGTGAAAAAGCTTGCTAAAGTCAACATAAATATTATTGACTCAGTCGGTATCAAAGATATTGAAGATCTGAAGCTATTTAGGCAATTTAGGCAAAAGTAAAGATTCACAAAAACTTTGCAGTGAAAATTGTCGACATGTATGAACTTGCCTTTTTGCGTTTATTTTCTTCCATCGTAGCGGTACTTCAACAAATAATTTTATAGACGTGAAACTTCTATTTAAATAAATAGAAGTTTCACGTCTTTGCAAATTAAACTTTGATGTAGCGTAAGTACTTTTGCTTTAAAGCGCGAGAGTGCACTCCGTTTCGTTACACGCTCATAGCTGTTCTTCAGGTGACATTACAAAGTATAAGACTCGAAAAAGAAATTGGCGCCTAGAAAATATGTAGTGATTATTAATATTTATTATAAAAAAATCGTATTTTTAGTGCTTTGCAATTACAGTTACAGTAAACATATTTATTGCAATTACAGTAAACATATTTTTTTTATAAAAATACGGAACGTAAAGAGTGAATGATGTCATGACGAACGAATAAGATTGTTTTTATCTGTGGTTGATATTTTGAGCTTAGTTTATAACGCGGTATCATAAAAGCCGAGGCTCAAATATATTTTGAAATAAGAACAAGTTTACACCGTTGCTCAGCTATAAGACTTGGCCTATAAAGTACTGGCTCAAGCTAAGGTTTATTCAGTTTTTTTGTAATAAGATAGCAAGATAACCGATCGGAATAACCCGCCCTAATTAAAAATGACTCCCTGTCATGCGAAATGGTTACTTTGGGCAAAGAGCTCAGATATTTACATAAAGGCGCATTTCTTATGGGCGCTCTGTAGACAATCTTTCTGTGACCCAAATTGCCGCTTGGCGGCGCGGCAGTCGCGCTGTGACAGCTTTCTCTACGAGAGCAAGAGAGATAACGTTCCTCCTGTGTATCTTAACTATGAGAGCAAGAGAGACAGAACGACGCCAGCGCTGCCAACGGTGCCAACTACGAAGTACACTGGCGACAGTGGCGACAGTCGCCACTTGTAATCGGCACACGAAATTGCATTTTGAGGCGCATGTTCTTGAATCTGTAAAAAACTGTTTTATCGTCTCAAATTGCTATACCGCATTCGGGATCACCTCAGCACAGATGTGCGCATACAACTCTGTGAGTCATTGGTATTGTCCAAACTAAATTATGCAGACACTGTATTTGGGGCATGTATATTGAAACGAACTCAAAAATTAATACAGAGAGTACAAAATGCATGTGCTAGGTTTTGTTACAAAATCCCACCTCGCACACATGTCACTTCATTTTTGAACAATGGGAACCTCATGAAGATGACTGCACGTAGGCACCTTCATTTGGCAACATTGCTTTTTGGCATAGTTTTGTATAAAAAACCAGCTTACCTCTATGAGAAGTTGACATGGTCGCGAGAGGTTAATATATATAATACAAGGGCCTCATCAGATCTCATGGTGACCTCGAAGCACCGTACCTCTTCATTCAGAGGTGGATTCCGTTTTGCTTCAACGAAATGTTGGAACGATCTTCCTCCTCCCCTGCGTAGCCTGAAAACAGTACACACATTCCAAACTAAATTTAAGCAATTATTACTACAAATACAAAAAATATCATAAGTTTAGTATTGTACAGTGAAGCGGTAACTTACATTCGGTATTTAAACATTTTGTGTAGTAAATGACATTATCATCATCTGTACTCTGTAGTAGGTACAATATGTATGCAGAATGTTGGATACATTCTATAGAGTAGTTTTTAGTATTGACACATTAACATTCCTATTGCTGTTTTTTTTAATATTCGCACAATCACAACAATCACTCTTACGCAGTGTTTGTATATTATTGTTTGACAATCACAATGGCCGACCGAACATACCATCTGTCAAATACAACAAAACGTGATTGTAAGCAGTGGCGTAGCTAGCTTGGGTGGCACCTGGGGCGGATTTTAGTGGTGTCACCCCATCGCGGGTGTATTGCGGCTCATTGCCCTCTCCAAAGTATCTGAGTCCTCCCATGGCTTTTGAAAGATCATCTTCATAAATCCTACGATAACGAGTCGAGCCGACCCTAGACAGCGCCTCGCGATCTCTACATGTCGGCAGCGTGCTGCTGTCCTCATCGCTACTTGGAGGATCCCCGAACTACCTTAACGGAACTTCACGGACGAGTTACCAGAAGTAGAAGTCGAAACAATGTGCAGCTCCAATGTATATTTAAATCTAGCCTCTTCTCGGGGAGTGGCGGACAAAACCCTTTTTAAATGCTATCGACACGTCACTCTCTTGAGCAAAATACCTATTTAAGCTGTTTTCTAATATCATCAGTCACCACCAACCGTTTCGCGTCTTGCTTGACGAGTTTTAGACCTACAAATATTCCGGTTCTCGAGGTTGAGCTGTCACCAAAGATGACATTCACATTACGGCAGATTATACCTACATGAGACAGAAGAGTATAATCATCCCCTGTGCTTATAGCATTAATGGACTATGAAAAAGCCTTTGACTTCATTGCAACCTAGTCTATTCTGGAGTCCGTGTAACGGTACCGTTTGCTCAGAGGTATGTCGAATTTCTGCGTCGCGCAAAACTTGCAAACGTCGGGTAGAGACAATTTCGAGAAGGCTGAAAGTGTGTTCTATCCGTGTCTTACAGAACGTGGACACTGACGGTACGACTGGTCCACCAATTTGAGCTCGCTTAACAAGCTATGGAGAGGGCTACGCTCGGAGTTTCTCTGAAGAATCGAATTCGAAATGAAGTCATCTGCCAGAGAATCAAAGTAATCGACCCTAAGATCAAAATAAAACAATAAAACGAAGAAATTATCTGATTAGATATCAGTAGTGAACTGCGAAAGGCTGAAGATGATGATAAATTGTATTTATATTCTTTAACAATTGATGATTTTTGTACAAAATGGTATAGATTAAGAAAGTCAGCTAACTTAAATATAATTATGTAGTAGGTATGTACAAATTTTAATTGTGCTTAATTTTTGCAGTATTTCCCAACTGGTAGCGAACTTCACGTAATTAGGTAAATAGCCTAGGTACTAAGTATATAAAACTGGAGAACATAATTATTTCAGACAAATATAATAAAATAGAATGTCAAAATATAACGACAAAAAGCGCTTCATAGATTTCGCACACAGGCGCGCCGTCTTGAATCGGCGCGGCTCTGATATAGGTAAATTCACGAAAGATGACCACTGCGCAGACATCATTTTTTAGGTCCCCGTGGAGGTGCGGGGTGAGGCGCGGGTGGAGTGCCAATGGCGTGGCTCCGTTCTTGACGCATTCCCTAAATGCGTCAAGAATGGAGCAACGCCATTGGTGCACGAATGTACATATGCGCGACGGCCGCCATTTGTGGTCAACTTTCGTGAATTTACTTATACCTACACTTATTATAATGAAATGAAGTCCCCTTTTCATTCTGTCTGTATGAACCAGATAAACTCAAAAACAACAAAACTGATTTTTGTACGCTTTTCACCAATAAACAATTAGTGAGATTGCTGAGGAACGTTAAGGTGTAAGTATAATGCACGCGGACGGGACGAAGGCTTATATTTACTAGATATTAGAGGCTACTACAGCTACGCCCAGCCATTTTATTTTAACTGAACCGTTTCTCCTCGATCCCGTAAGCATTTCTTGAAATCCGTTCTTAGTGCACCCCTACGGTCCTCAAGGGACGTGCAAAATTTCAGCTTCTTGTCCCAAATAGCTTTGGCTGTGCGTTGTCTGTCAGTCAGCCAGTAACGCATTTTTTTCTATATTCATCTGTAACATTACACATCTGTGTAATATGCCCGGGTGTCACCCCAAAAATGGTGTCACCCGGGGCGGACCGCCCCCGCCGCCCCCCCCCCCCTAGCTACGCCACTGATTGTAAGCGTTCGGAAACGCATAAAAAAAAAACTATTTATAGTTGTAATATCTGAGGATTATTTTTAAGACATTTGTATTCTGTATATGTTTTTTTTATTTGGATTATTTAATCAGTGTATGTATATTTAAATATTAATTCATAGTTTAAGTACTATTTATAATTATTTATGACTAGTTATAAGAGATTGTATGTAAGTATGTAATTAGGTCCTGCGGGAATATCAATGTTGCAGTCTCACCTGGATTCTGCAACTTATACTGACGCAGGTACCTTATTTGCCATCCAAAAATTGTTTTTCTGTTTAATTGTCCCACTACATTGTTACTGTTGCTTTGGATTTGCAAATAAAACAATTTTCATTGATTGATTCATTCAAGAAATGCGCTTCTATGTAAATCTGTATTCAGTGCTTTGGGTGTAATACTTAAGTTGACAGGATAATAAATACATTTTTTAGAAACATTGGCTTTTTCGGTTTTTTATCATGTAAAATAGTTGACTAGCATAAGTAATAAATAAAAAAAAATAATTCGTTATTTTAATTATGAATAATACAGAAAAAATAATAAATATGCTGTACCTTTATAAAATGTTAGCGATAGACGTATTTAAAAAAAACGATTTGACTGTTTCGCTAGGAATATTGAACTAAAATCTACTTTTCTTGCAAAGGCGACATTAAAAGAACCATTTTTATGGTTTGTTTACATTTAATTTTTTCGTATCTTGAACAGACTATAGGTCTGAAAATAAGTTGAGGGCTGGTGCACGCTAAACTTTTATTTTTGCATAATATAATACTAAACAACTTTTACTGGGTTACATATACATATATACAAAAATATTTTTTTTTAGTTTTTTATTTATAGACTGAAATGGTAAGAGAATTAGCATTGCTGTCTTTGGTTTGATAACTGTCTGGAATAGGTTTTGCAAAGAAAAGGAAATGAAACAGAAAAAGCCTTTAAAATATTGTACGGAGTCCGCCAGGTCAGCTAGTTTTTAAATATAATTGTTTCTAGTCTACCCAAAAAAGCTTCTTATTAAAAAAAGTGTAATATTTTGCAGAGAGCGTAGATTTTTTTTAAATAGAGGGCGGAAGCCCGTGCACTTCATAATATAATTCTAATGAACTGCATTGACTTCTACTCCCTGCACCTGAGTCCGGAGCAGGGAGTGGCAAATGGTCTCAGGGGTAGCGCAGGTCGTGTAGATCCCTAAGGCAAGGCTGGTGGACTATCCTTCACGAGGTTGCTGCCCGTTCTTGGTCCAATTCCTTAAGAATTGGACGCAACCAAAACCTCCAGCCGAAACACAAAAACAGATACATTACACTCACATATACACACACAAAGAACACACAATCGCATACACACAACATACAAAAACACATCTCTGCACCACGCCCCCTTGTGGCTAGGTGGGCGTGGGCCCGTAGTAAAAAGTCACGGGTAAGAGAAGCTGTCCACCAGCGCTAGGACCTGCGCAGTCGAGCGCCGTACGCGGGGATGACGGAGTCCTGGAGGGTTGAGCCGAACGGCGCTGGCGGTAATGCGTCCGCGAGGCAACACGCCCTCTTTGGTCCCGAGTTCACGCTAAACGGTAGCCCCTGCTGTGAGCCGCTGTGGGGGAAATGGCCACCGTGTCCCGTCAGAGGGCCACAGGCTAGGGACGTGGGGTCCACATCAACAGTTTCAGCTGTTGATGTGGTAGGTGAAGGCTATATTGAAGGCGCAAGTGAGGATTTGACAGTTAAGAGATAGGTTTTCCTTCTCCGGCTGTTGACCCGAGCAAGCGCTGGATGTCGTGCTGTAAACCAGCCCTGCGTTCCTATATCCCTCTGGTAATCCTAACGTCCGGTTTGACGTTCCCAGTTGCGGGCTCCATGGAGGGTGGGAAGCCAGAGGGATGAAGTTTTATAAAACTTGCATGGATAACTCTAACCTTAATATTACCCCATCCGCGGCGGAGACACTGAAAGCTGTTTCCGTTGCAAAAACTAACCAAACCACACAGATTGTTGGCGCCGTAGCTTCGGCTGCTGGTGTCAAACCATCCCCTAATGACGGGATTTCAGCGCTGGCTAGCACCAGTACTGATCCTGTCTTAACAATCGTCAGTCCGTTTGATATCAAACGGACTGACGATCAATCTTCTTTTGCGGGCTGGCAAACAATGAGCCACAAAAAGGGCAAGGGCAAGACCACTAGTCCTACCCAACGCTCGCTCACCACACATCCAGGTGGCTCCGCTGCAGCCAGTTTGTATAAGAAGAAGAAAAAGAATAGGAGGCAGCGTATAATAGGTAGGCAGAAGGCTGCACAAGCTGCTGCTCTTGCCAGTACAGCCTCCTCACAGACAGCTGAGTGGGTCGCTCTTGCTGGTCCCAGCAATGAGACCAGTGCGCAGCCAAAACTCAGCTCTGAGGGGTGCATAAAGCGCGGAGGTAGCACGGAGGAGCGACGACTCCTTCGTGCTACCTCCGGCCTTCATGCACCCAACAACAGACGTGTCGTTCAGCGGCGGCACCCAGTCACAGCTGCACCGCCGAGGATCATGGCAGTCAAAACTGCCGAGAACACGGAGCGAGTCGGAGCCAAACGTGCTCTCAGCGAGACAAGTTCGACTCGGGGGGAGCAAAAGCGACCTCGACTTGAACCCCCCAAACAGACTGCTGGCAAAACATATGCGCAGACCTCCATGTCGTCCCTGGGCGTTGCGATAACATGCAAGCGCACAGGGAACTTGCCGAAGGAGTTGGCGGACCGGGTACTCACGGAGATCCAGCGGAAGATCCTTAGTGATGCCTGGTCCACCCAGTCACCGAAACGTCCCGCTCCGGTGTTCATTGGAAAACCCGTGTACGCGGGCGGGGTTTTGAAACTTTGGTGCGCCAACGAGACCACCCGCACCTGGCTGTCGGAGGCGGTCTCGCTCCTAGTCCCTCCACCAGGCGTCGACCTGGTGGTCAGGAGCCAGGACGAGACCCCAAAGAGAGTAACGTGCAGCATACTGATACCCAACGAGCAGGGAGTTCTGGACGATGTGCGCGACATAGGTCGCACACTGGAGTTCCAGAACCCCTGGTTAGGGGTCGACAGGTGGTCGCTAATACACTCAGAAAGACAGTCGCGTGGGTGGTTTCTGGTCGTTGGTGTTCCGGAGGACCTGGTCCCGATCTTGATGAGGAACGAGCGCCGCCTCGCGCTGGGGCTTGGCGCAGTCTACATAAAATTCCGGGACCCATCTGGTAAATATACCGACTGTCCTCCTGGATGGAACCCCGCCAGTGCAAGCACATATTCCAACCTGGCACAGAACACCCAGACAGAGTGCGGCGCAGACTCCGATTCCGTCAGAGCCGACCACGTTGGACTCGGGGGCTGGTTCATTGGCTGAGGGTAACTAGGATGATGAGATGCTGCTTCGCGATCAAGATCTCGATCTTATTCTAATAATTCTAATGGCTGATACACAAGCATTCACCTGTTTTGAGCATTCTTACGAATGTTACAAAAAGAAAACGAGAGTTTGTTAGCGAGCAATCTATCGAGCGTTCTGGCAAGTACCTATTCTAGCGAATGGACAGTAAAGGGCAATGGCAGAATTTGGTCTGGGTTTGTTGTGGCGATCTTAAACTTCACATGAACAAAACAAATTGTTAATTTTTTCTACGATTTTTATATTTTCACTTCGTCTCGGAGTATTTTGTGATGATAAAAAGCATTCCATTGATTACGAACTAGGGAAGTACCTACTTTATTATTTGATTGTTGCCATAGACAATGGTGTGATAGGAATAGACGTTTGACATTGATCCGTATCGATTATTAATTAAGTAATCGATACAATCGACCTTTATAGGCTTGGTTTGGTTTAAAATATAATTATTAAAATGCAGTTATTTAATCTTTAATCAACATTATATCAATAAGCTAATATTTTTGAAGCAAAACAACTTTTAAATCAAATAAAAACGTCACAGCATCGTTTTAATGTTGTATCCATTTCACATAAAATCAATTTAAAATGTGCAGCTCTGCTTTTGTCATTGGCTGTGACAGTTAGATGCTACAGAATACTTGCTGCGTTTTGATCTTAGACTACCTATATATATTAGTTTTGATGTCAATCTGATAAACTCGTACGTCATTTGATAATTCAAACGTACCTACCTACATCATTCATTCTTAACTAAAAATTAAAACACCGATGTCTTCTTTTTCCAGGTCTCCCGAGTGAAAATAGAATCATTTATAGACTCTGCTACTTAAGCCGATTTTTTTGATATATTTTTTATTACTGTACGTTTCAATTTAAATTCAGACATTTTGATGTATGGAGATCTGCCATTGTCCTTTGCTTCGACTGTTTTTCTAATAAGTGCGTTAGTAAGATCGTGAAAATGTTTGTAGCAATGTTCGACTCATTTCGTTGTTCAGTACCACAAAACAAAATACGGCGAATGCTCGTTGTTCTTTTGTAAGCGAATGGTCAGATATATTAGCGCCATAGACGGATACAGGCACGGGTTCAGGAGTAGGCCGCGCGCACTTTGGACACGAATTCGTATCGTACATTATACGTCGTACGAATTGAGTGCGCACACTGAAAATTTTTTGTATTAGTGAAATGAGCAGTGTTCTAGGCACAACGTACGAATGTGCTTTAAAATCCCAACAAGTTCGGATTGTTTTCGGACGTCTGAACTACACTTACGTATGCGCACGACTAACTCGCACCCAGTCTGCGCACTCCCATAGTACTTAGAATATCGGGATCGTTCGTACGTGTCCGCACGAGTAAAATTCGTACGAAAACGTGTCCAAAGTGCGCACGGCCGTATTCTCCGTGGACCTCAACATCAACATCGCAGCTCTGCTGAGCCCATAATACGGTCTACCAAGACGAATGTTTGGGCATTGCCAACTCAACCATGGTGCGTGAGGTAAGGGGCCGATTCATTAGGAGCCTCTCAGACAGTATAGCTGTCCTCTCAGCCCTCAAAAGCTATACCATTACCTCAGGACTCACACATTGATGGCGTCAAAAACCAAGAGACTTAAGTAAATTGAACAAATTTACACTGCAGTGGATCAAGGGTCACAATGGCTCTTGTGGGAAAACGCAGCCGACAAACTCTCCAGACGAGGGACCAGTTTGGTAGTGGTGGGACACTAACCCATAATTCACCTCCCCTCTGGTTTTTATCGCAACTGGTAAGACAAAGAACCAAGACCCAGCACAACTATTTCTTTGATTAGTATTGAAGCATGCAGGCAGGTCAAGGAGGCTCTACGCGCAGCAGGCGGTAAGATGCTAAACAAGTCCTGCGGCTGTGCAAACACCAACTGCGGACAGTCACGGCCACCTTTATTACAGGACACCGATCCTTTAACACGCACATATTTATCACCGATAGCCCGCTGTGTAGAGCCTGTATGGCAGCAGAAGAGACGGCAGCTCACTAGCTCCTTCACTATCCTGAGGACACACATTATGCGCAGAAGCACCCAACCAGACACATCACCCTGAGAGAAGCAGTGGGCAACTTTAAGACTGCTGGCCTCTCGAAGTGCTGGGGTGGCTCGAGTGACAACACTAATACAACAGAGTTCGTGCCATCAATACCAATATCAATAACGATATAAAAGAAACATGTTTTTAATTGTTTGCAATCAGTTGGTATACATGACATTTTGAGAATGGAACAATTTGCGAATATACAATGTGCGAATGGGACATTCTGCGATACTGTGAGATATTTTGCAAATGGGATATTTTGCGCCCAAAAATCGTTAAGGATAAGTGCGTAGGTATGTATTGCATACTTAACAAAAGAAGAAAAAGGTAGTCTGTGATAATAGCAGTAAGTCCTATAAAATAAATTGGACTTTATAGGACTTACTGCTATTATCACAGACAGGAAAGGACTGTTCTTATCTGTGGCAGAAATATGGTCAAGAGTTACTGGCAAAAATATTTTATCCGCTATATGCCTAGTTTATTATAACATTTCACAAAAGGCAATCTTATTTTCTAAAGCTTTTGAAAGTGGCTCTTATGGTTGAAAAGTGCTAAAATCAATGTTTCTTATTCCAGCTTGTTTACCTAAAATGGTTGAAAGGAAATCAGGACATATAGTTTTTGTGAGCTCTGTGCAGGGCCTTATTGCAATACCAGATCGCTCAGCATATGCAGCATCTAAACATGCCATGCAAGCATTTGGTGATGCACTTCGCGCTGAAATGCATCAGCATAACGTCAATGTGACTATGATTAGTCCTGGATATATTAGGACTAGTTTATCTCTAAATGCTGTTACTGGCTCGGGTGAAACTCATGGAGGTAAGATAATTTTATAACTACCACCAGTTCTGGCTGGTTATTTTATTAATTTTTGTTATTACTCTTTGACTCAGGGAAGCTAATCGAAGTGAGAAAACTTTGTGGATATGGGAATTGTTGTAAAAAAAATATTCTCAGAGGATATCTCTTACTTATATAGTAAAATACTTTAAGTGCCATAAGTTCAGTTGTTTCTTCAGAGCAGTATTTTTCAAAGCCAGTATCTTTTTTCATACGTGCCTGTTATAGCATGTTCACAAAATGGAAAAGTATTTTTTTTTATAGACTCACGCCTGTATCCCCTTAGGGGCAGAGGTGTAACATTGGGGTTATTCCTCTTGTCCCCGTGCTCTTCCGCCCCACTGGGGGCCAATGAGATTTTTTTTCCTGTTGTCCCCCAGCGGGGACAATGGGAAGGATTTTTCCTTTTGTCCCCCAGAGATTCAGCCCCGCGGGGGGCTACTGGGCTTTTTTTTTCCTGTTTATTAATTATGTAAAAAGCGTTAGCACCAGAGCTACAACTTGGTGTGCTTTCCGCCATGACGCGGTATGTACTACTGATAACATGCACTCTTTACCTTTTTGTGTCACGGGAAGGGGTAAACAATAGATTACTACCTGCTTGAGACATTTTAGATCCAGGTAATACAGTTTAAAGGCGCTATTGAATAATTATGAGTCTCATGACAACATAAAAAATAAATGATTTAACAAACGTCAAATACCGATATCAAGACGATATTTAAAATAATATTTTATTGGGGGCCGACAGGAAATTATGATTCCGTTTGGCCCCGTTAAATTGTAGTGGAGGACAACAGTACAAAAATTCCTTTTGACCCCCAGTGGGGCCGAAGAGCTGGGGGACATAATTCATAATTCATAATTCTTTATTTGCACAAAATGTAGGTACATTACAAAAGGTAGATTTGGTAACAAGCAGTGCCAGGTACATTCTGTCGTGTCAAGACATGCAAATATAGGTGGTATTAAATTTATACATAAAAGTTAAGATGATTGATGAAGATTAATTTTATGTTAGTATCAGACTTAGGTACAACAATAATTAAGTATGTGCTCAATATATATTGTTTTAGTAAGACCAATTGTGAGCTGCTATTCAACTTTACAACACAATATTTGTATAATATTATGGTTAATACAAATGTCAAAGAGTACAATTAAATGTCAATACTAAATAAACAAATATCAAAACAGTATCAATTCAAAAAATAAAATTCAGATAAAATGTCAATGTTGTGTATAAAAAAAAAAATGATGGTCAAATGTCAAATATAATTATACAAATGGTTAAATGTCAAAAATGTCAGTTGCGTTAAATGTCAAATTATAGTTTTATACTTTTAATAATTCTGATACTGAGTAAAAACATTTATCAATGAGCCACATTTTCAGTTTTCTGTTAAACATGTTTGGGGGTACATTTTTTATGGTGTCAGGGATAGCATTGTAAATACGCCCACACATAACAGAACAGCTTTTTAGAATCATTGTTGTTCTAGGTACATTTGATAGGACTATTCTATTTGGATTTCTAGTGTTTCTGGGAAACACGTCCTTAGCTGCTTTGAATAAGTCACCATTTTGCTTAACAAACTTAGCTGCCTCCAGAATGTACATACAGGCCAAGGTTAGGATCTTATACTCCTTAAAGAGTGGCTTGCAAGACTCCCAAGGTGGTATCCCCGCAATGGCTCTTACACACTTTTTCTGAGCTAGAAAAGCTTTATGACAGTCGGTTGAGTTACCCCATAATACAAGACCATAGTTTAAAACGGACGACACGTAACCATGATATGCTGCTAGTACCGTTTGAGAAGTAGAGGTTTTTCGCAGTTTATACAAAACATATATGAATTTATTTATCTTGCTACAAACTCTATCAACATGGCTTTTCCAGTTTAGGTTTTTATCAAGGGTGACACCCAAGAATGTTGTTTCATCTACCTCAAGGATGTGATTATTTTCGTATTGGATTGACAACTGTTTGCTTATTTTCCCATATGTAGCAAACTGGATAAAGTTTGTTTTACTTAAATTGACCATTAAATTATTATTATTTAGCCATTTTATTACAGATTCTATAGAATTATTAATGTCAGTGGTATAAGTATTTATGTCAGCATTATTATCACAAGTCAAAATTAAGGAAATGTCATCGGCATATAGAATACAAGGTTTTAAAATCATGTCAGGGAGGTCGTTAATATAAAGCAAGAACAGGAGCGGGCCTAACACGCTGCCTTGCGGGACACCAAATTTATTCTCTATAGAGGTAGAACGATATGTTTTCACTTCTCTGGCTTCATTAATGTTTTCTATTTCCACCACTTGTGTTCTAGCTGCTAAGTATGTGCGAAGCCAATTCAACGCGGGGCCACGAATTCCATACTTTTCTAACTTTTCTAATAATAAGCTATGCGACACACAATCGAATGCCCTAGTCATATCGAAAAAGACTACTGTGACTATTTTATTTGAGTCTAACCCTTCTACCACATATTTTATCAAATTATAGCACGCTAAGGCTGTAGATTTACCTCGCTGAAACCCGAATTGTTCACGCCGCAGTATATTATTACTCCGTATAAAATTTATTAGGCGTTTATACATCGCAGTTTCAAAAATCTTTGAGAGTATGGGTACCAAAGCTATGGGTCTGTAATTAGTTAGGCTTGTTTTGTCGCCCTTTTTGTATAAAGGCTTAACTATGGATAGTTTGAGAACGCTAGGGAAACGACCATCTATAAACGAAGTGTTGATTAAATGTGTTATTACTGGGGTAATTTGATTTGAACACGCTTTGAGAATTTTAGTTGATATTTCGTCATAGCCCTCTGAATTAGTATTGTTCAGGGTCATTATTATCCTATAAGTGTCATCAAAATCAAGAGGATATAGAAAAATACTGTCACGTGAGTCAGTTGCGCATGTGTTGTTTAGTGAGACATTTTTGACTGGTATATTAATAAAATGTTCATTAAACGCTTCTGCTATTTGAAGTGGGTTGTTTAGTACAGTATCCCCCTTTTTCACATTGTTAATAAATTCAATTTGTTTGTGCGCTTCACATTCATGTTTTATTAACTGCCAGGATGTTTTGCACACGTTTTTAGAATTTGCTATCATTGCTGAATTACGGTTTTTAATTGATTGGTCGATGCACTTACGTAAAAGCTTAGAATAGGCCTTATATTTATTTTTAGTCAAACTACATTTATTAATATAATATTTATAGCGAAGTTGACGCTTTGTTTTGCAACTTAGCCTAAGGCCTTTAGTAATCCATTTCTGTTTACGAGTTTTGTTTGAAATTCGAATTCTGATTTTAGGAAAACACAAGTTATAAAATAATATAATTATCTCATGAAATGATTGAAATGCTGGCTCAAGACGGTCTTCCTCATATATTTGGCTAAAAGAGAGGCTGGACATACATTCTTTAAATTTCTGCACGTTTTCCAGACTGTAGTCCCTTTTATATATGAAATATTCAATCACCGGCGATTCTTTGCATGTTGTAGGAATATTTAATAATTGAGCCGTATTATGGTCCGATATATCTAAATGTAGTAATTTACCTGTCGCATCACTCATATTGCTTATCATGTGGTCAATGCAGGACTTTTTGCGAGTGGGATCTTTAATGTGCAGATTCAATTTATAAGTATAGATGAGGTCTATTAATTTTTTTGTATTTTTGTTATTAGTATGTAGCGTATCTATATTTAGATCTCCAGCCAACACTATTTTCTTTTTATTATATTTATGACTAATTCTATGCAAAAGAGTGTCTAATTTCTCAAAAAACATGTTACAATTTGAATCGGGTGTTCGATACAAGCAGATTATAAGGATGTTTTGGCGGGTTAATTCGATCCCACAACATTCAAAATGTTTATCGACTGTATATTCATCACAATTGAACTGCCTGTAGTGTAACCCTTTCTTTACAAAAATGCATACCCCTCCACGCTTTTGTTTTTTCTGCCTGGTGTAATATGCTGCTAGGTAGTATCCATTAATATTAGCCATTTGTTCGTGTCCTTTTTGAACAAAGGTTTCAGATAAACATAAAACATCAATTTCGTTGTTACTATCTAAAAGTTCGCTTATATGGATTTCTAAAATACGACGTTTGTTAAACAAGCCTGCAATATTTTGGTGAAAAATTCGGAGATACATGCGGTTATTATCGTTAATTACGAAAAAGATCACTATTCAAGCGACTTTTTTGTGAAACGGGAGTGTCGGTTTGAGTGCTTTGGTCATTTGTAGAAACTCTCCTAGAGCTTAATATATTTGTGTCCTTTATACAGTCACGCGGCCTCGGCCAGTTTGTACATGGTCTGTAAACAGCTCTGCTTGCTGAGACTAAGAACTTAAGATTATAGTCAGTTTGGTCTAGAACATTGTTTATACTATTACATAAGTCATTGAAAATGTTGTAGGAATGATCATAATCTACGTCAACGTAAGTACATTGAGAATATTGTTTGCAAATCATACGTAACATATAATTAAGTTTATATTCATTTAAATATCGATTTTTATATATTTTTATGACGAACACAGGACATTTAACGGACTTCAAAAATGAACACAGTTCAGCTTCAATATGAAAGGGATTGGAGTCATTTTGACCTATAAATAATACTACTCTGTCCTGTTGCGTTATGTTAAAAAGTTTGACACTACTCAATATTTGTTCTGTACTCGCCTGAGATTTGACAAATGATACAAATTCATATTTTGTGTAGGGATTATGTAACCTTGATTCGATTAATCGTCTTGTTAATCCTGAGCATAGTTGGCCCCCAAAAATGAAAGTCTTCCTCGTGCTTTCATTTTGGTCACTTTGTTTGGACGTAGCTGAACCTGTCATGATCTTGTGCTGTGTGGATGTTTGTAATTCAGTTTCATGTTGAATGTTCAGAGCATCGCGTGTGTCAATAGTGGGTGCGTCAGGTATGTGTGGAACGTGTTCAGGTATTTGTGTATGTGGACTGGACTCAGTATCATTTCTGTTTTGTTGAAGTTCTGTTACAACGCATTCTAATGAGCTTGTGGTTGGAATGTCTTGTTTAGTAGGCGGATTTTGCTGTTTATGTGGAGTGTCTTTATTGTGGAGTGTTTTGACAAGAGGAATAACCCTAACATTGCACCCACTTTTCGCCATGAATTTTTTAGGTCCCACGTATAATAGGGGGCGAGCCTATTGCCGTACCGGGCACATTACCAGACTCCGTGCTGCTACTGAGAAATTGCTAACGGAAAAACCCAATAACACTTTGCCCGACCCGGGAATCGAACCCGAGACCTCCCAATCCCACGCGCTAATGTATGCCGCATGACCAAGGCAAAAGTATTCATAATGTACATTTACTGTGATTTAATTTTGTAACTATCTCATTTCAGAAATGGATGCCTCTACAGCTAAAGGTTTCACACCTGAATATGCAGCGGACAAGATTGTGGATGCAATTGCCAAGAAACAGAAAGAACTGATAATTAGTCAGTTGGCTCCAATGGTGGCCATCTTTATAAGACATTTTATACCTACTTTGTATTTCTGGATCATGTCAAAGAGGGCAAACAAGACATAAGTAACAACAAATAGAAAATATTGGTGTGGCTTGTATTAATTAATCGATTTCAAACTTTCGCGATTTGTATATATCATACAAAATAATGTAGCGGGTCTTAATCGCGTAAACTGAACTTATTTAAGGCATAATACCTATTTGTTTCCAACGTTTCGATCGTCTTGCATCGGTCGTGTTCGCGGAGAGACTGATGAGAGCGCAGCGCCGCGCCGTCTTGTGGAAGGTGGAAGTGCGGGTTTCGGCACCTACCCTCACTTGATTTTTATTTTTTAAGTTCGCAATGTCGGTACTTCGACACGTCATTAGTGTAGTGTGTCAAAGTACTAACATTGCAATAGGTATTTATACCTTAAATAAGTTAAGTTTACGCGATTAAAACCCGCTAAATTATTTTGTATGGTGGCTATATTTATACTATCAGAATTACTTGGAATATAAGTATTATTATAGTCATTTTTCGTGACTGAGCTGTGATTGTGAAATGCTTCATAATATGTATTTATTATTAAAATATGATATCTGTATGGTGACATCCTAAAACGTTGATGTTAAGGGGTGGGTTTAGTTAGGTGGTGGTTATTAGGACCAACACAATTTAGATAGAGTTTTATGTAAGCTCTGTAATGCTATGGGTTAAAATAAGGATACTAATTATTGTGTAATAAAAATTCAGTTCTAATTGCATTATCATTTTATTTCATGCCAAGTGAAGTGAGGATCTCAGAAAAAATAAACACGACAATTTTATGCTAGAAGTAGGTAGGTATAATATGCATTAGGCTTCCATAAAGTTGTTGAAGGAAATCTAATAAAATTATTGTTGAACATTATCTAACTAGACATCTCTCAAAGAAATTGTTGTCTGCTAGTGCATCTATTCTCATAACATAAATATAATAATATTATAACTGAAATATTACACCCACGTTTCGCCATTTTATGAATTTGTAGGTCTTTCGTAATATGGGGCGGGCTTATTGCCGTTACCGGGCACCTTGCCAGAGTCCGTGCGGTTACTGAGCATTCGGAAAACCCCGCACTTTTGCTCGTTCCCGGCAATCAAACCCGAGACCCGACACAAAGATAAACATTTGTGTAGTCGCATAGTCTACACGAATATTCTTAAACACTAGAAATTTCTAGATTCATATGCGCCTGGTATAAAAGGCGAGCAGGGAGTTCAAGATACGAAGCAATCGAGAACAGCGTAAGAAGAAAGAGAACCAGAAGCACATGCCAGAAGTGATCTTTAAGTGCAGAATTGAGTACTTACTTTTTTCTGGAAATTGCAGCTCGTATCAAATTGGTTAGGCAGAAAATTTTGGTAGCACGAGATAATCAGCGACATCGGAATGGAGAAGCTCGTACATAGCTAGTTCGAGATTCGTGTCACCGACACGGACATATGGGTACACGATCACAACGAGACCCGTATCGCTGAAGTGAAGAGGAAATTGCGAGGGCTGCCGTCTCCTAATCTGCGGCAGTGGTCCCCTCACCGCGTGGGTTGAATGTGTGGAACATTCAACCCACGCGGTGGGTTGAATGTTCCACACATTCAACATTTAACCTTTTAAGCGCTTGGCTAAATATCAATTGCCGTGCCCCTAGCGCGCGGCCACAAATCGATAAAATAATACCTACAATAAATAAGGAGGAGCAATCGTTGTATCGATAAAAAAGGCAAAAAGTTTTTTATGCTTTTATTTTAAATCAGCCTTATGGTTCCTACATACATGCGCGACACAAAGGAATCGCTCATGTCTTTGTGTCAAAATCTTCATTGTCCTCATGATCCTGAAATGACAAATTAAAATTAATTACGTATATTATTTCTTATATTCATTAGGTCAAAATTACATTTCGTAACAAATGGTGGGTAGGTAGGTATATAAATTTAATAAACGGGCAACGCCGGAGCACAGTAAAGTAGCAGTAACCGTTCGTTAAAAAGAGACAAACGCGAGTGCGAGTGCCTGTCCGACTTGGTAGGTACTGTCACAGTAGGTACTAATGGTATGGACAACATACAACATGGTTCCAAATTTGAACAACAATAATAATAATCAATAGGATAGATATGTAGATAAGTAGGTAATATAATAACAGAATTACATCACAATGTTGAAAATACTATTTCGATTCATCAAAGAGTTACCTAAACCCAACGGAAGTCTTATTTATACGGTTATACCTATACCTACTAAATAAAGAAGAACAAGAAGAAATTGAAATAGGTACTTACCTCTCCATCACTTCTAAATTCTTCCGTAGATACGAATAATTCCTCTTCGTCGTCACCTTCTTATATTCTTATTAATTCCTCAGTAGTCATCATTATTGAAATGTGACTGTTTTATCGACAATGCGAAGATATCCACGAACATCATTAATGGAACTTTGCATTCGTTTGATCCGCTTGTGACGAAGGCAGCGGTCGTATTAATGTGACAGCCGCGCTAGACTAACTAGAGAAATACGTTGCAAGCATAGGCGTCTAGGGATGGGAACTAACGTCAAATGTTGGCGTTATACAAAGATCCTCAGGGGTATTTTTCTGTGAATAATAAGGAAAAGAATTAATAATACAAGGCAATATGTGGTTAAATTAATAAACTTTATTTTGTATGACACTGTTTATTTTATGCTGAATGATGCATTATACCTGATTATTTAGCTGTGTGTTATTTCGTTTTTAAAATGCGCATTGCATTGTATCCCATCCCTATGGTCATATATATGCGACACGCGCGATAGACAATGAAGAAAAGTCCGAGCTGCCGGTTACTTTTTTTGTTAAAGTTTTTTCAACGCTTTGAGCTATGACACATAATTTTAAGTAGTTGTTATAAATAATAGCTCTATTTAATAATAGTTTTAGTTGTACCACACAGTTAATAGGACGAAAATAGAACGAAATAATCATACATATTCTCTGTCGCAGAAATACGACACGAGCGGTAGGGACACGGAAATATGTGTCGCATATATGCGACACAAGCGGTTAAAGGGTTAATGGCTCATCGTCGTGATCAGCGTGTAGTGTTTGTAAACTTTATTTTTTCTGGGAAGAGAGGTAACCCTCGGCAGAGGCTGCCGCAGAGAGGTATCTAATATTACTATTAGTCGGTAGGTAATAGGTAGGATATCTAGTGTACAATGTACATATGCATATGCATTGATTAATAAGAAGGGAAAGGGTATTTCAGTAATTTGGGTGCCAGAGATGTGAGTTACTCTAAGGTAAATTATATTACAATAAGTACCTAAGACTAAAAATGCGGTTAAGATGTAGGTACCTAAAATCCACGCAATTTTTGGTGTGAGGCGATGGACAGGCATGGGGAGTCGTTGGCTATTAGTCTCGACATCTCCAAAGCCTTCGATAGAGTCTGGCATCGTGCGCTTCTTTCTAAGCTTCCAGCCTACCTACGGCTTGCCGCCTCGATTGTGCCACTGGGTTGCCAGCTTCCTACATGAGCGCCGTATACGAATCCTTTGTGACGGTGAGTCATCGAAGTTTCTCCAGGTGAATGCTGGTGTGCCTCAGGGGTCCGTGTTATCGCCCACGCTTTTTCTTTTGCATATCAATGATATGCTCACTTTTGGGGGCATACATTGCTATGCATCCCTCAGAGACATTCTTACAATAGCTCAACTTCGAATGGTGTACTACGCCCTAGTCGAGTCCAAGCTGCGGTATAGTGTTCAGTTTTGGGGGAACAGTTACCACTATAACATCAATGCTGCTTTTGTAATACAGAAAAGAGCAATACGAACTATGGTACGAATAAAACAGATGGAATCTTGCAAGGACCGCTTCATTAAATTAGAAATATTAACGGTACCTTGCCTTTACATCTTAGTAGTCCTAACTAATTTAATAAAACACCTATCTAAATATGAAACAGAATCGGATAGGCTGCAAAGACTTGATACTCGCAGAAAGGACCTACCGACCATAGTTCATCCAAGATTGAATATTGTGCAACATGGCACCAGAGTACAAGCCGTGTCTTTATTTAATAAGCTACCAGTGGCGTAGCGTGAGGGGGGCCGGGGGGGCCATGGTCCCGGGCGGCACATTTAAGGGGGCGGCAAATGACGCCCCAAAATTTTAAATATAAAAATGCAACTTGTGCAAATAATTGGTGCGCGCCCTGACACGATCCCAGTAGGAAATCGCGTTGGCGCGGGCGCCGTAGAAGGAACAGTAATTGAAAACAAAATATGTACATTACGTGAAGACTTGCTTGTGTCCGCAGTCTTGGTTTATTAATTTTTAATAGGTTTTAATATGCCGATGATCTGCGAGCCTGTTATGATTAATTTATTAATCCATATATCGGGGCCGAGCCGCCCTGAGTGCGATGTGTGCCGCCCCTATTGCCATGGCGTACTGACGCACACAGGCACCAGGGCAATAGGGGCGCCGCGTGCCAGATAAAGTGCGAGCTTTAACCATTGAAATTATTTTTGATTTGCTTCAAAATACAACATAATCTTTATAGTTGCATAGGCTTCCTTACAATACAGCAGCATATACATATTATAGCAGTCTCACCTGCAGCTTAACTATAGGTACTTACGCTTTTTGAACTTTGACTCCAATATTTATGATATTTGCGTTAAAATCAAAGCCGATTGTTTTACATATTACAAACGCGACGAGACGCGAGTTTTGTCCATAAACTTACAGATTTCTCCTCTCAACTACTTTTTTTGCGAAAATAAACCGGGCGTAGCTGCTCACTCCGGTGACGTTGCTGGTGACGGGCAGCAACGTCACCGGAGTGAGCAGCTACGCCCTGCGCCCTTCATGAAGCACACGACCATACAATGGCACAAGTTCTAGGTCACCTCGATGTTCGGAAGAGAATACCATCTACCTAGAGTCAGGCCATCTTATTTACTTAGACGGGGAGACCAGCCATTCCAAAGCGTCATAATTTTATTCCGACTTTGTAAGATCCAAGTGGAGCATAAAGTGATTTTAAAGATGCTTGATGTGAATATCAATTTACATCTTATTTTAAATTGTTTGGTTTTTATCACCGACAACGGACTGCTATGGACTATCCCTCCTCATTTCACTCCTCCACAATTGCCATAAAATAAGGCCTCCAGTTTCCGGCAGCTATGTTATTCCGGCGATGCATGGGGTCTATAAGATCACGAGTTACGGCAGGCTACCAATTTCAAATATACCTGGCGACCTACAACGAACGCAATCTTCGACTAAATAAACAGAAACCTCTCCGAGGCAAGGTAGAATTAAGTATTATAAAATGTTAGTAAAATGGTAGTAGAGTCTTGCTGATTTCAGCATGAATGGGCCGGCTCGACCGGGGAAGTACCACCCTCCCACAGAAAATCGACCTAAAGTAACAGTATATAAACTCTTGCGTTTTGGTCGGTGAGTAAGCTACTGGAGGCCCTATCCCCTATTCCTTCGTCCTCATTCCACTCTTCATCCTATCCCTTTTCCTAACCCCAAGGGGCGGCAACGCACTTGTGACTCTTGGTGTTGCTTGTGTCCATGGGCGGCGATAATTGCTTACCATCAGGCGATCCGTCTGCTCGTTTGCCATCTACTACTGTAAAAAAAAGAGTATGCCACTTACTGGAGTCATCAGAAGTTCGAGACGGGGAGAACATGGTAACTCCAGATTCACTTGTGCCTTGCTCTACCTTCAGGAAGGCGATCTACTCTCTTGAGGTAGTATTTCGTGGTCACGAGGAAACTTGTCAACAAGGTTGTGGAAGTTGGTAGTGTATCGACCCAGGTACCGTATCTCGTACTAAAACTCAACAGTAGGTGTTGCCTAAAGGTGATACAGGTATGTGCGCCGACCTCAACTCACCCTGACGAGACAGTTGAGGCCATGTACGAGGGCATTGCTAAGGCAATACTCAGTACGACTAAAGCTCAGTACATTTTCGTCATGAGAGACTTCAATGCCAAAGTGGAAGAAGGACGCAGTGAAACGAAAATCGGAGCCTACGGCATGGGGCATAAACTAGGATCCAACGAAAATAAATTCACAAGAATCACAGGGTCAAATGTTTCTTTTCCTCGAAGCAGGAGCGCGCTGTCTTGGCCGGATGAAAGGGCCAGCAACAAATATAAAAGCTAATGCCGTCACGTCGCATTAGTTTTCGACACTCTAACACCCGCACCATGGAGGCCGTGATCGAAGAAAACCGGGCATCACAAGTCTTCGCTCTGCGGTTGAGGCGGCCTGATC
Source organism: Euclidia mi (assembly GCA_944739405.2). Taxonomy (NCBI): domain Eukaryota; kingdom Metazoa; phylum Arthropoda; class Insecta; order Lepidoptera; family Erebidae; genus Euclidia; species Euclidia mi. The sequence continues at coordinate 28,994,059 of OX123198.2, read as the reverse complement.
TAACGAAATGAAGAATGCAGATGGCCGCACCCTTAACTCAAAGTTCGAGATTATCGAGGAGGTTGAAAGTTTTTATTCACACTTGAATAACTCGCGCATAGACAGACTGATTGGACCTAGTCCTGACGACCACAGAGCCTCAGTGACAAGCTACTACACCGAAGACATCCCGGCTCTCGACCAGGGCTAGGTCCAGGCGGAACCATAGGGATTTCATTAGTATTACTTTAAGTTTTCCTTCGGGAAATGTTGTTATACCACAATTTCTACAAAGATATGGGGCATATCATATCCCGTAAAATAATGTAAAAGTAACACAAAGCACTTGGTGATGAAAGAACTATGTTTTTAATTGATTATAAGCCATCCAAATTTTATTTAAGAAAATCCTACAAGCCGTCGAGACCTACACTAGGCTATACATACTGTATTGTAGCCGAAAAAAGGCTTGCTGCCCTGCGCGAAACATAAATAGCGTTTAGAGCTGCCAGTTTTCTTCCTTAAAATAGTATAGGTATCCTATGCTTTATGATATTACAATTGAGACGAATCAAATGACATCTAAATTGTTTAAATCCATCAAGCCGTTTGGGGTGCAAAGCCAAACTAATGAACATATAAACATACCTACAACCGAAAAACGTTATACTTCTGGCAGATGTACTGGGGTACCTAAAAGAAGGGCGGCAAATTTCTGACCGGCCCCGGGCGGCGAAAACCCACGCTACGCCACTGCTCCGCGGGCTACTGCTCCACCACGATAATACGCCCGCCCACACCTCAATCAAAACGAGGGACTTCCTAGACCGCACACCGGTCAAACTCCTGGGTCACCCTCCTTACAACCCTGACCTAGCACCGTTTGACTTCTTCTTATTCCCAAAAATAAAAAATCAGCTCAAAGGGATACAATTTTCGTCGCCGGATGATGAGCTCTCAGCGTTCGAGCAGGCTGTAAACGAGGTGTCTGCGGCGGACTGGAAATAGTGTTTCTAAAACTGGTTCAGACGCATGAAACTTTGTATAGAGGCTGGTGGAGAGTATGAAAAGATGTGTAATAAAAATATTAAAAGAACTTTTAATATTTAAAGAACATTTTTTAGTGTCGCAAAAGTTTCTGAGTGTCCCACGTATATTGCAGCAGAGAAACAGCCGCTGCCGTGCGCGACCCATTAACACCGCTGAGAGCTGCCACGTTTTGCCGTAAAATTATTAAGACCGTATGCTCGTATGATATTCGAGCAAGTGAGACAAATCGAATGACAACATTGCTTTCTTAATCCTTTAAGCCGTTCAGCGTGTAAAGCCAAACTAAAGGGCATACTAACAGGGCCGTTCCGACCCAATGCAGCGCCTGTGTGCGAAATCTATGAAGCGCCTATGCAGTGGCGTAGGGCGGATGAACTTTTTATTTTTTTATTTTTTTAGTCGTTTAACCTAACTATTCCGGCCTAAATTTAATTTTATATTTGCCCTTCCTACGCCACTTGCGAAATTTGTGAAGCGCCTTTTTTGGCATCCTTTTTCGAAAATGAGTGTTATAATTAACGCATATCTCGACGCGCGGCGCCCCTGTCACCCTGGCGCCTGTGTGCGCCGCACACATTGCACATAGGGAAGGTTCGGCCCTGCATACTAATTAACATACAAACATACAAAAACCCGTAATACGTTATTCTTTTGCAGAAACATTGGGGTAAAGGCTTAAAGCATATCTCCTAAAAAAATGTTACTTTAGCGTAGAGGAGTACATAAAGGACAAAAAATAATGAGTCTTATGCATATAAAATAATAATGGCTGTGTAACTTTTGTATATTGTAATCTCTTTTTTTATGTTTTGTGTATATTTTTAGTTATTAAAGTTTTGCCTGTATTTATTTTCGACACAAATGTAAGTTTGTTATGAAATAAATGTCTTTATGTTATGTTATGTCTTATGCAGATGACATAACTGTACATGGGCGATATCTCGGACACCCTGCGGCAGTGGCGTAGCGTGCCTTGTCGGGGCCCCGTATAAAAATTTTTTTGGAGGCCCTTATATGGAGGTAAAGATTTTTCACGAAAGAAAAAAAATATTGTGAGAAGTAATATTTATTTATCACATAATTTACCCATTTTACAAATAAAAATCGAATTTTAAATATTCACTCTCCTTGCCTTTTTATCGGCAAACTGATTTATTAAATCATTTATGGCTGATGATGATTTTAGTTTTTCTAAAGTTTCTAAAAAACTTTAAAACGGGGAAGTCCCGCAGCCCGCCATAACGATGTAGTGTTGCCAACTTTTGAACGCACGCTTAAGGCGGGAAAAAAAGGAATTGCTTTATAGAATTTTGTCATTTGTAAAATAAAATAAATTAGAAAGTTTTTATTCTTTTTCCTTACACACTTTGGGGGCCCCGTATAATTGATACGGCAAATACGGCGGTAGCTACGCCCCTGCCCTGCGGCTAAGCAAGCCGATACTGAGGAGTATAGGCGAACACTTGTTGCTGAGCTTGACTGGGTTCTGAATTGCATCTCGCATTGGGGTGATGAGAACCTGGTCGAGTTCAACGCCAAGAAAACACAGGTGTCCGCATTCTCAGCCAAGGTATCTCCATTCCTTCCCCATCCCTCTCTTCTGGACACTCTACTACCGATTCAAGACAGCCTCAATATCCTAGGTATGGACATACGCAGAAATCTCAACCAGAAGAACAACATCGAGGGTGTCATCAAATCCGCATCTCGGGAACTTGGAGTCCTGAACAAGGTGAGGAGGTTTTTCACGCCGGAGCAGTTGTGTCTGTTATACAAGACCCAGGTTCACTCCTGCGTGGAACACTGCTCTCACCTTTGGAATGGCTCCACTCAGTACTTATTGGACGCCCTCGATAGGTTGCAGCGGAGTGCTGTCCGTATCATTGGGGATCCAGAGGCCACTAAGACTCTTGAGTCACTGCAATTACGCAGAGACGTGGCCTCAATGGCTGTCTTCTATCGCATCTATCACGGTGAGTGCTCCGAAGAGCTCTTTCAACTAATCCCACCCTCTCCTATCCTATCCCGAATGACACGTGCTGGGTTGAGGTGCCACTCTTACACGGTAGAACAGATACCGTCACGCACCAAACGGTTTGGCGCCTCTTATCTCTGCCGTACCATTAAGATGTGGAACTCTTTACCAGTCCACGTGTTTCCCTCCACTTATGATCCTGGGTCCTTTAAGCGGGGCGTGAAAAAGCTTTTCTCAAGGCCGTCAAGGTGATCCGAGGGCCATCATGCCATAATGCCATGCTGGCTGCTGGGATGATGGCCATCACTATGGGACCTCATTGACTGCTTAACATCAGGCACCATGGAGTCAATTTGTTCGGCAGAATAAAAAAGAAAAAAAAGAAACAACGATAGTAGTTCCTAACCTTTTCTAAAGGTACTGTTACCCCTTTCGTGTAAAACGTTAACCACCATCGTCTTCTACTTAGCCTATTGCCCAAACACTGTCGGGATCGCCTTTTAGTCTAATCAGAATAACCAGATAGGTCTGGCCAATGAATACAAATTTTTACATAATAGAAGCTTATTTCTTAAGGATGTCGTGTGCCGATTAAAGTTGGCGGTTTTTAGTGACGGTTGTCAGTGTAGTACGTAGTTGGCGCCGTTGGCGGCGCTGGCGTCGTTCTCCGTCTTTCTTGCTCTCGTAGTTAAGTGACACAGGAGAAACTTTCGTCTCTCTTGCACTCGTAGAGTCAGCTGTCACAGCGCGACTGCCACGCCGCCAAGCGGCAATATGCGTCACACTGGTCACAGAAAGTTTGTCTTAAAAGCGCCAATAAAAAATACATCTCTATAAATAAATATCTACGCTCTATGGTATGGCTATGAGTACAGTGGCGGATAGTGTTTGAGCGAGGATTACCTATTTTGGTTTTAAGGAGTTTTTATACCTGGTGAAGGAAGGTTTTATCAAGGGGGAAACACTAACGGAATTTGTTTATGCCTTCCTTCACCTTTAGAGGTACAAAAATCTCGTTTAGGGTACAACTAGTACCTACCTACTTACCTACTTGTGTAGTAAAAACCCGGTATTCAGTATTGCGATAATATCGCAATTTAAAATATATTATAAATATCTAATTTAAAATATATTATATTTTAAATTAGACACTAAACTTAGTGTAGTAGTACTGTAGTAGACAGTTAACTTAGTAGATGGTGTTGCTAGTAACACCATCTTGACGCTCACTTAAGGTGGAAACATACATTACGGATTTTATCGCGATGTATTGGTTTCACTAAGTTATTACATTTGAAACGAATGATCTAGAACTACATTTTTAATTTATTACTAGCCGACGTTTCGAATCTACTAAGTTAAGAATTCTTTACAGGATTAATGTTCACGACAGACTGAGGTGATATTTATCTTTTTCTTGAATGCATAAGTTCTTCAATCAATGTATAAGTTCTTCAATCGCGTTCAATTCTGTCAACTCTGGTTAGACTTGTAAGCGGACCCCGGGCTCCAAGGCGAGAAATCTTGGTTGCAACTGGGTTAACGCTAGGAAGATGATGATTTACATTATAATATCCATATAGCGTAGCCGTTGTTGTTGATCTAAAATAACTAGGTGTTTGAATAAGTATTGTTTACATGTGGCAGCCCTAGCCTCCTTACCTTTTCTAGATGTTGGCTTTTTCTAAGAGATTAAAGGCGTCAAATTACTGCACTTTTGACTACTGTGATACGACCTACCAATCTTTTATCTACTGTCCATTCTGAAGCACTCAAGATCTGACGGAACGGCTTTCGGCTTTAGCGAGGTAATTGAAAACTCAATCCATGGAAACGCTGATAGTGCAGGACTGCGGGGGTAAGAAAAGATAGAGAGAGAAGATATCTATACTGGCATTACAACTTAATGCATGAGACATGCATCACTACTAAGTCATTGACGACCGGTTGGCGCAGCGGGAGTGTAAGTGTAAGCGACTGCTACGCCGAAGGTCGCGGGTTCGATTCCCGCACAAGTCAAACATTTGTGTGCATGAACATGGATGTCTGTCTTGGTGTTTCTATGTATAATATAAGTATGTTTATACATAGAAAAACACACATATAAAAGTATATAAGTATGTTTATTCATTATCTAGTACCCATAGTACAAGCTCTGCTTAGTTTGGGACTAGATGGTGTTGTGTGAATGCGGTAGAATATTATTATTATATAAAATTATCTAGGTTCGGTGCTTCACTACTAAGTTATATAAAATCAACAGACTATAAGGATACTACGTATAAAATTACATGCGCCTTCAGGCGCTTCACTAAAACTTAAAAAAATAGAACAGCTTAAATAGACAGCTTGAGTCGGCTACCCGTATACAAAAAGTATACAAGTACTACGTAAGACCCGTATATAAAAAAGTACTCTGTGGTCAGCTAATCCCCAAAGAAATATAACCTTAAGCTAATCCCTTTGAGCATAGCCCATTCTTCGGCTATGCCTTTGACTAAAGAATTGTATTGTTATTCACAGATCTGTGGCTAATCCTATGACGTTAATGTCAAAATAATTAAGTTTTGAAGTTGTACTTAGTTTCATCAAAAATTTAATTGCGTAGACTCCTTATCATAACTAGGTGCTGCTGGAACTTGTTTGACTAGTTTCCGCAACTTAAGTAAGGTTTGTGTGGTTGTGTCATACTTAAGTAGGTAATGAAGTTTAATGACAACACAGCGACGAGCTCAATAACTTGGTACATCAAATATGTTGGAGGCCCACTAGTAGTAGGCTTCACAATGTGTAAATTATTCGATTGCATTATTCGTAAAAAAAGGAGAGCTGCTCTACTGGGAAAGGTAAAATTGTTTATAATTGGTTCAATGCGAACTAAATAAATTAGCAAAACATTTGTAGGAAATGTTAGTGATTATTATTGTTCAATAAGTAAGTATAGTGTATTGGTAATGTATTAAAATTGTGTATTCATTTTAGGTGGTTGTTATCACTGGTGCCAGCTCTGGAATAGGAGAAGCCTTAGCTCATGTATTCTATGAAAATGGCAGCAAAGTAGTATTAGCAGCTCGAAGAAAAACTGAGCTAGAAAGAGTGAAGCAAGACTTAATTAGTAAACAATTGGTATAAAAGCTATATTCATTGTTATATTTTCTTGTTCTATAATTTATGCATTTAATATGTATGTTGTGTTTATCTGTGTTAGGTACAAATTGTTATGGGTCATACAAAGGTTGTCTGTGTGATTTGAGTTTATAGCATTATCAGATGTTATTTGTTTATAATTTCAGCCTACTTCTACATTGGAACCAGTTGTAATAGAATTGGATCTAGCTGATTTTGAAAACCTTGATCCCTTTGTCCAAAAAGTGTATGATGTATGTGGACATATTGATATTTTAATTAACAATGGAGGAATATCTCATCGTGGATCTATATTACATACAAAAATTGAGGTTGATAAAAAAATTATGGCTGTTAATTACTTTGGGGCAATGGCTTTAACAAAAGGTATGTTTATATGTATTTCAAGCAACAATGTACCCTACATTTATCTGGTTTATCCATTTCATATGGCTTTTGACTGTAGATCATTTTGAAAGAGATTGTTTCAAACAAAAACTCCGTAGCATATTCCATCAAACTGACCAATGATTAATTAAAATTTCTTCTTCCAGCTTGTTTACCTAAAATGGTTGAAAGGAAATCAGGACATATAGTTTTTGTGAGCTCTGTGCAGGGCCTTATTGCAATACCAGATCGTTCAGCATATGCAGCATCTAAACATGCCATGCAAGCATTTGGTGATTCATTACGTGCTGAAATGCATCAGCATAACATTGATGTGACTATGATCAGCCCTGGTTATATCAGAACAGCTATATCTCTTAACGCATACACAGGCTCTGGTGATGCACATGGAGGTAAAATATGATTTTAGTTATCTATTGTATATAATAATTATTCCTTTAGAAAATCTGATTCCTATGTGACAATGCAGTAAGTTAGTGTTGAGAGCCTATTGCTGCCTCCGAGTCCATAACTGTATTGGGCATGAATAACCTATTGTAATGATAATTAAAATGAAGGAAGCTGCAGGCTAAGGAGACAGTATATTAGTTAACTTTCATAGTTATATTGGTTCTCAGTTGTCTATTCATATATTTATGCACCATGATCATGGATCTACTAAAGTATTGCAGACGAATTAATATTACAAGCAACTAAATTGGTCTATCAGATTACCTATGGTGAGGTAGAATTTGGCATGTTGTATGGAATTAACTTTACTACTGTGATTTAATTCTGTTTTAGTAATGGATCCTGCTACTGCTAAAGGTTTCACACCTGAATATGCAGCTGTCAAGATTGTAGATGCAATAGCTAAGAAACAGAAAGAACTGATCATTAGTCAGTTTGTTCCGAATCTGGCTATCTCTATAAGACATTCCATGCCATCTTTGTATTTCTGGATTATGTCAAGGAGGGCAAACAAGACTTAAATAGTGACAAATATAAAACATGGTGGGGCTATATTATAATTTCTTACTAATAAATGAGCTATCCTTGTGAAAATCTTTGTATCATATATTTATTATGGATGGTGAAATCTTGAAACATCTAATGTTAATTCGTTGTTTATGAGATAGTTATTGGAACCAAAACTGTTTAGAATATTTGAAATTAAACTATTGTATTGTTATGTGCTGAAATAGCATATTCTTTTTCTACTTATTGTTATAAATAAATAAAAATCTGTTCTAATTGCATTATTATTTTATTTCATGCTAACAGTGAGGATAATTTATTTCAGACAACACTGTCAACATAGCTTAGCAATAAAATCTTCGAATAATCCACTATCACATATTTTGATTAACTAAAAGCTTCCTTATATTACAAGAAAATATATTTTGTACAGGTTTTAAACTAATTTTACTAATAATAACTTTATAACATTTTTACACTGGACTACAACAAATCATATAATTACATTATTAGACATAAAAACATCATTAGAAAGCACTAACAGTTTGGAACTTATGCATTTTGATGGTGCTTTTTGTGACTTCCTAATATAAGCTTTATGCCATTGTATTATGCTTGCTGCAAACTATATTTTATTTAAAAATGTTATATAGTCTCCATAAGCATATTGCGGCAGCTGTCATAGACACAGTAGTATGTAGTAAGATTTTTCTTTTATTGTCTGTGTGTACTAAAACAACAGGTGAAGCAGATGTAAGATCACTCAACATGGGTAAAGTAGCTAGATGTCTTCGATTCTTGTCTTCTTGATATTTGCAACAAGGATCCCACTGCCATGACAGTGTATAGCAACCAGCACAAAGAACGGAGACTATGCCAAAAGGTGTACAAGCCAGAGAACTCCATGCAAGACCTGAAATAAGTATTTAAAATGTTATCATATTCACTATGGAATTGTAACATTTGGGTTATTTGCCAAGTGTTTCAGTTACTTGTTTTGGAAGCCTTTTTAGTTAGTGACCATGTATAGAAAAAAGTTATGAGAAAATAGAAAATCTGTTATAATAATTATTATTAACAATGGTACTAATATATCTTAAAGTTTATATATATCATAATATATTATTAAAGTTGTTAATCTAGTATCCACTATCCAGTAATAAAAAGATAAATGTTATAAAGATAGGGTACACAAAAATACTGCAAGTCGCACGATAAGTAAAATACTGTAGAAATAAGTAAACCAGAACTCTATTCAGATAACATCACAATGCACACCGGTATGGGAATGTTTGAAAGAATAAATATAATATTAAATACCTGATGCTATGCCACAGAGTCCACTGTAAACAGAAACCTTATGCAAGAGGTTGCCTACATATATCCAACGTGCTGTTTCTTCACCCAGTGGTTCAGGTTCGATCACAATAACGCTAACACCGGCCTCCAATGCTCTTTCCAATTCCATTTCAAATTTAATGTGAGCATTTTCACTATCATAAACTTCTCTTATGATCGCAACACTTGATGGCTTTAGATCACTGTAAACAAAGACTGATTATGTAATAATAAATAGTAAGAAACGAAGACTTCTTGACTGCATATTAAACTGTTTTAAAATGTGGAGTAGCATAGTATTTTATAAATAAAACTTGTGTTTCTGTCTATTCATTTAGTATTTACAAACCTGTCACTTTCATCACCCGCCATCTTATACATAGACATCAAAGTTATTATAGAATATACACTAGTCTATAGAGCACTATAGAGCTTTGAAAATGTCTGTGATATATGTACAAAAACAGTTTTAAAGTAAATGAGTTTAAATGAGAGAACGGGAATATTATGTAATTCAATTGCAATAAAAGTAGTTGATACATATGTACGTCGATACAATATTTTTATTTTGCTTATATTTATTACTCTATGGTCACTTAGTTAAAACTAATCTTTTACTTGTCTTTTCTTAGGGTTAAACCTAGAGCCATAGCAGTTTCTTAGTAATGTAAGCAGTGACTAGTCCTCGCTTAATATTCAACTTCACCACAAGTAGATTTACCAGCGTCAGCGCAATTAATTAAGCCTAGCATTAAAGACTAACGCAATCGCCAATTTGCCCGTCAAGCGAGGCGATGCCTGCAAAACACTCCAAGTAAGAGCCCCAGAATAATAAAGATGCCGAATCAGTCTCCATGAAAAACTTTAAAGGCCTTTAATCAGCAATAAACGTATTGCAGCTAGGGCTTTCAGTCTCGATACATTTTCGAGTCCCAAGAAAACATTCTTCGAAGCAGTGGCGTAGCGTGGGTTTTCGGCGCCCGGGGCCGATCAGAAATTTGCCGCCCCCTCTTCTTTTAGGTACCCCACTAAATCTTTCATCCGGGATGTTTTCGGTGTAGTGGCGCGTCAGTGAGTCTCTGTGGTCGTCGAGGTCTGTTTACGCGCGAGGTATACAATTGTGGATAAAACTTTCAACCACCTCGAGATTCTCGAACTTTGGGTTGACGGTGCGGCCATCCGCAGTGGCAACTCGCGTCCTTGCCTCATCAGTCCGAGGGTCTCAGCTGAAAGTTTACACTCCTTTTTTTCTCTGTGCCTTTTTGATACCTGTATCGTCTTAAGGCAACGCCTATTGTAGAGTTTAAGTACGAGATAGGTACGCTATCTGGTTCGACACACTATCGACTTCCACAACGTTATTGACAAGTTTCCTCCTGTCCAGGAATCCGACACCACCCAAGAGAGTAGGTCGCCTTCCTGAAGGTAGAAGCAGGACCGAGCCGCCCTTATGTGCGATGTGTGCGACGCGCACAGGCGTCAGGGTAAGAAACCGGGCGACGGGTGAAATGCCAGCGTTAATTATTCCAATTATTTTCGAAAAAGTACGGCAAAAAGGCGCATGGATTTCGCACACAGGCGCTGGATTGGGTCAGCGCGGCACTGGGTAGAACCAGTCACCTGAATCTAGAGTTAACATGTTCTCTGATGTTCTCCTCCTGTCTCGGACTTCTGATAACCCCAGTAGGTATGTGACATTTTATGTGACTTAATTCTAGCTCGGGCTCGGCGAGGTTTCTGTTCATTTAGTCTTAGACTGCGTTCGTTGTAGGTCGCCAGGTACCGTATAATTAATTTTAGTCGCCTGCTAGCTCGGTGATGTTACAGACCCCATGCATCGCCGTTACCGCCACCGCGTCCTTGGCCGGGAATAATGTAGCTGGCGGAAACTGGATCTGAATCTAGGGTAATGGTATTCTCCTCCAAATAGCTAGGCGACCAAGAAATTGTGCCGCTGTGTGTTCGTGTGCGTTATGAAGGGCGCAGGGCGTTGCTTCTCGCACCGGTGAAGTTGCTACCCGTCACCGATTTATGGCATTTACCAACTCCTTATACTCGCAAATATAAGGAGTTCAAAGGCGAAATCTATAAGTTTATGGACAAATCCCGCGTCTCGTCCCACAGGGTTGCGTCCAAATATTAGCAGAAGGTGTTTGTCGTATGTGTAATTTGGCTTTGATTTTAACGCAAATATCGTAAATATTGGAGTCAAAGTTCAAATAGCGTACCTATAGTTAAATCGCAGGTGTGACTATTGTCTTAGGAGACCTGTACCTGTTTTCTTCCCAATTCAACTATAAAGATTATTTTGTATTTTGAAGCAAATCAAACATAATTTCAATAATTAACACTGTTATTTTATCTGGCACGAGGCGCCCCTATTGCCCTGGCGCCTGTGTGCGCCAGTGCGACATGGCAATAGGGGCGGCACACATCGCACACAGGGGCGGCTCGGCAGTGATATATGGATTAATTAATTACTCATAACAGGCTCGCAGATCACCGGAATATTGGACACTCGCAAGTCTTCAAGTAATGAAAATAATGATGATTTTGTTTTCGATTGTTGTTTTTTCTACTACGCCCACGCCGCCATACGGTCCTGCTGGGATAGTGTCAGTGCGCGCGCCAAGTATTTTGTAATTTGAATTTTTATTTTATTTCTCGCGTCCGCTTTTGCCGCCCCCTTAAATATGCCGCCCGGGGCCATGGCCCCCCCGGCCCCTCCCACGCTACGCCACTGCTTCGAAGGAGTCTTATAAGGAAGGATTTCGAGACCGCGCTGAGTCTCGATATTCCCGGTAAAAGTGAGACTTTCGAAACTCCTTCGAAAAAAAGTTTCATTCCCTTAAGAACAATGGCAGAATTTGGTCTGGGTTTGTTGTGGTGACCTTAAACTTCATATGAACAAATCAAATTGTTTTTTTTTCTACGATTTTTAATATTTTCACTTTGTCTCGTTAATGCTGGAGTATTTTATGATGATGAAAAGCATCCAATTGATTACAAATACTTTATTATTTGATTGTTGCCATAGATAATGGTGCGACGGCAATAGACGTGAGTGCTATATCCGTATCGATTAATAAATAAGTAATCGATACGATCGACCTTTATAGGGTTGGTTTGGTTTGAAATGCAGTTATTTAATATTTAATCAACATTATATCAATAAGCTAATATTTTTGAAGCAAAACAACGTTTAAATCAATTAAAAAAATTGGTTGCCTGTAAAGTCGGTATACGGGCGAAAGTTTTACGTGACAACGACTTTGAGTGGTAAAATAATTTTAATGTGAATATTCATTCGTATAGTAGGAAGAAGGATGAAAGACGCGTGCCTTTCACTTTTTATGTCTGTCTCTCTCGCTCTTAGGCGGGACGCGTGCCTCTCACTCGCTCTCATTGTGAGCGCATAACGTGAGCGGAGCGTAACGCAGTTTCTTGAAGTGTCACCCGGCAAACCAATTTATAAGACGTTGTCACGTCAAAACGTCACAGCATCGTTTTAATGTTGAATCGATTTTATGTGAAATCTCACATAAAATCGATTTAAAATGTGCAGGTCTGCTTTTGTCTTTGGCTGTGACAGTTAGATGCTACAAAATACTTCTGCGTTTTGATGTCAATCTGATATAATATGTCATTTGATAATTCAAACGTACCTACCTACAGTACTCGCCAATCTTTATGGCCGCTCTGAATGTAGCCATCGGTACGAACTTGCGCATGGTACAGTCGGGTGGACATGTCATAACCAAGAAAATATATTTGTAATTATTGAAAATTAAAATCTTCAGTTACGTTGTTAGATTAGCTATATTATATTGTTTAATTACATATTCAATCAAATTCGAGTAATGTAAATTCAGTTAGGTGAAGGGACTTTTAAGCCTAGACTTCTTTCCTTCTTCATAAACGTTACTACGTCATACACTATTTTTCGTGTTTGGCGACGTAAAACATTAAAACGACCGCAAGGCATGATCAATGACAATGTTAACTATATCAGTACAAATAACAACAAGAAACAACGATAGCAACGAGAAACAATAAAGAAGTAACACTACGAAACTATTTTAAACGCTACGATACTGTCAGAGCTCAGCAATGATGTGAGTCGTGTACGAACGTAGCACACTCACACTAACGCGCGGGAGGCGAGGACGCTAGCGGGTGGAAGACAGCGCGCGCGGGCGTGCCCTGCCTCCACGCCCCGCGTACGTCCCGCTGATACCTGATTTTGTGTTCTGCGCAGCGCAATGCGGCTAGGTTCGGAGCGGCCATAAAGTTTGGCGAGTACTGTACATTGTTTAACTTTCATACTATAACTTTCCTTTTACCTACATTGTTCATTCTTAACTAAAAATTCAAACACCGATATCTTCTTTTTCCGCCTTTCCTGAGTGAAAATAAAATCATTTATAGACTCTGTTACTTACGCCAAATTTTTTGATATATTTTTTATTACTGTACGCTTCAATTTAATTTCAGACATTTTGATGTATGGAGATCTGCCATTGTCCTTTAGGTATTTCGTCTTTCATGTAGGTACATGCGGCGTATTTAAATAGATCTTAAAAATGCTTTGAGGTCCCTAATACCATTGTTTCTCAAAGTCAATATTTGAAAGATAGACGCCTCCAAAGTGGTAAATAGAGTGTCCCTCTTCCTCTAATTTATAAAATAAGAGCGTGACGAATCTAAAAAAAACTAGGTATACTAACTTCCAGCGATAATAAAAACTGCCAACGAAAATTTGTTTAAACAAGTAGCCAGCAGTTTTTGAGATAAAACACCTATTCAAAATCGTTTCGAGTCGTTTCATCAAACACCATGGAGAATAAAGTTATGTTTGCTGGCGAAAAAGTGATAAGTAGTGATATTTGGTCAGGTGGAGATAATGGAAACCTTCATGAGCGAGTCCGATTAGCACTTGATTTTTTTAATATAATTAGCCTCATGGATCATCATTGAATTTCTTTTGAGAGTCTCTGTGTTTCATCAAATCACAGGTAGTGGTTAGTTCCTTGTTATACATGCTCGTACACAGCAGACGCTCGACAAAGTCTGCTGTATGTAAGGCTAGTTAGTTAGTTGGACAGGTGTTTTCCGCACTAGCCACTGAATTGGGCCATTGTGCGTGAGCAGTGACACGGTTGTCGCCTGCTACTCATACCAAGCAAGTTCCTTCCAGAAGGCCATGAGTTGACCAGTGTTGCGTATGGCTTCGCTCATAGTTCTGGGATTGTTCAGGAACCTCATCCGTTGGTCGCTCACGCTGGTACAATGTAGGATCACATGAGCGGGTGTTTCTTTGGTCTCCATGCAGCCCCTACATAGTGGGCTGTCCGTGACGCCGATATTGTAGAGATGCTTGTTTAGTGGACAGAGGCCAGTTATTGCCATAGTGCCAGTCAGATGCTCGAGTGTTTTCCTGTTGGCGTACAACAGTTTTTGCGAGAGTCGTTTGTCTAATTGGGGAAAGGCATCTTTAGATTGCCTACACTCTTTTAACTCGGCCCACTCTTTTTCATGTTGTTGTAGGGTTCTCTCGCGTAACCACGTTTTTAGTTGGTTGAAAGGTATCGGAACAATTGGTTCGGGTCCCAGAGTTGTTGTGTCCGATCCTTTCCTTGCTAGTTGGTCTGCTGCGTCATTGCCCGTGGAGGCGTGGAGTCACTGTGTCCTCGTATCCACTGGAGCGTGACCCGATTCTTCGCTGCAGTTTTCTGCAGCTCTTGGTGGCATTCCATAATTAGGCCGCTGTTAAAGCAGTTGCCGTCGAGAGCTTGTAGTACTGAGGCACTGTCTGTGATGATGCGTATTGACAGGTTACTCACGTTTCTGGCCGCGATCGCCGTCGCCGCCCTTATAATCCCAACGCATTCAGCTTGGAAGATAGTGTTGAGTTTACCAAGCGATGTTGAGAGATTGATGTTCAAGTCATGGGAGAATACTCCGGCACCTGTCCCATACTTTGTTTTTGAGCCGTCTGTGTATACTCTAACTTCGTGTATACCAAAGCTATCCTTGTGCTCTTCTTGCAGTTGTATGCGGTATTTTTTGTCAAAGACAAAGGTTTTAGGTATGAGGTCGCACGTTGCATCTAGCATCGGGATCTCGTTAGTTAATGTCCTTTTCAGGCGTGCACGGGTTATTCGGTCGTCTCTTCTCCAAAGCCCGAACTTATCGAGCCGGATCGCGGCGGCACCTGCTTCCTGCTGGAGGATGAGGTGCAGTGGTCGCAGGTCGAGAAGCACCTCCAATGCCGCCGTTGGAGTTGTTTTCGTTTAGCCTGTTGTGGCCAGACAGGCGAGGCGTTGTATGCTCTGCAGCTTGCTCTTGACTGTGCTTAGTTGAGTGCGTGGCCACCACACTACTGCACCGCATGTGAGCATGGGGCGTATTATGGCAGTGTAGATCCAGAGGGTGATGAATGGTTTGAGACCCCATTTCTTGCCTATTATTCTCCTACACTGCCTCAAGATTGTACATGCTTTTGTGGTTTTAGTGGTGATGTGTTTATTCCAGTTGAGCTTGTGGTGTGTAAGGCTATGGAAACCCAAGAAAGATAAAGACACCAGAAGACATGAGAAAACCGTGCTCATTCTGCGTAAATAATAACACCAAAAGTTGAACAATGTTCAGGTTCTTTGAGATAACTTAGGCATGCAAGAAAAAGACAAATATCACCTCAGTCTTCTTTAGACTTAACCGATGCGTTCGAAAAAAACCCACATCTTTCAATAAGTAGGTGGTTCAATATCTTTGTGAAGGGCGAGGTGCAAGAGTGCGCACGGTATGTGTGTTTAAGATTGTGCGCGCACTCTTATACGACATTTATTTTTCGCATGTAGATAGTGAGTAAAATAAAGTGGAATTTTACAAACTAAATATTTTTCATGTATTTACAGAATGCTAGTCATAAAATGCAGCCCCTTGACTGTGACTTTCACAGTGTTCTAAAAAAAATACTATGCCAATGAGTGCGAAAAATCGTTGCATATCCATCCTGGCAGACCAGTCACTGTGTTCCAAAGGGTAGGAATTTTTACACCAGCATACTTAAAAGCTGCAACATTATCATGTACAGCACAAAGTTTCAAAGTTACTGGCACTTAGCCTTACGATCCCGATGTTTTTACCGAAGCTGGTGTTTTAGCAAGTTCAGTAACAGACAGAGATCTAGCGTCGTCTGCACCTGTGGTTTTAGAGCTAGACCCAGAGCCACAACCACCAACGAGGCGCTCAGTTGAAGTAAACTTGCCATTGATTGATTATACCTACAAGATACACCTATTGATGATATGCGCACTCTTGTACAACCCGCCGCGCACTCTTGTACACCTGGGTGTATAAGAGTGCGCGATTTTCATTTTTTATATTTCTTCAGTTCATACTTTAATGAATGTCGTTACTTGAATTTGTTATTCTATAATTTGCTAACTAATAACTAGAGATTATAAATAAATAATGTTGATTTTTCTAAATATTATATTTTATTTTTCACGAGGCCTCAAAGTTAAAATGCGCACTCCTACACCACCTTACCCTAGATATTTTTTTTAATAATGGTTATTATTTAACTTAAGTCTCAAAAGTCTCGATAGTCTCGATAACTGGAGGTAGCAGTCTCGAGGCTTGAAAACACAACAAAATTGGCAAGACTCGAAACTCCCGGGGTGAAATCCTTAATTTCAGCTGAAGTGAATGACACAACGAAGGTTTTCCAATATCAGTAAGGATTATTTGTAACTCGTATATTTTCTATTTACCTATTTAAAAATATATACCTACTTATTGATTTTTCAGCAAAGGTAATAAACGGGTAATACCTACCAATACCTGGGTAATACTTGGTATATACTGGCAATATTCTAATCTAACACAGATATTATGTCATTTTGTTCTATTTCAAATCCCAGCTTGCCTACCTCTACCTCGCATAATAAATATTCTATTCTACTACATAGGTACACACGCAACCATCTAGTCCCAATCTAAGCAGAGCTTGTACTCTGGGTACTAGATAATAGATAAACATATTATTATATGTTTATATTTACAAAAATAAAGTAGGTATATTTACCTACTTTATTTTTGTAAATACCTAACATACACATAGAAACACCGAGACCAAATCCTTCGCCCTATCTCCCTTTTATCAGCGTTGTCCAAAATATTAAAAAAAATGCCAACAAGAGAGTCATGAAATATTTAGAAAATAACAAATTCTGAGTGACTTCCAATTCGGCTTTCGAGACAAAAAAAACGACTGAGGCCGCTGTGTTAACACTTACATCTAATAACTTAGTCACAAACTTACACAAACGTAACAAATGCGAAGGAGTCTTCTTAGACCTAGAAAATGCGTTTGACACAGTGTCCGTCCCAATCCTACTAAGACGTTTGGAGAACGTTGGTATAAGAGGAGAGGTCCTGGAGTGGTTTTCTGACTATCTAACTGAGAGATACTTAGGTATCTCTCAGTTAGATAGTCAGAAAACCACTTCAAGAACTCTCAAGAAGGGTTAGAGCTGCTGGCTATAAAAGTAGTGACTCTTAAGTGGCCAAACCTTGATATAGTTATGTTCGCTGACGACACAGCGTTAATTTTTTATGGCCAAACGTGGAATATGATATTTAAACAAGCAGAAACCGGTCATTCCCGGGTCGAGCAAAAGTGTTACTGGGTTTGTCCGAATTCTCAGTAGCAGCACTCTACTTTTTTACAAACATATCTAGCTCTATGTGAATGCATAATTAGATACTTAAGTTCTCCTTTATTTACCACTAGCTGACCCAGCGAACTCCGTATCGCCTTTTTAAGAGTTTTTATTTAATTCCCTATTTTCCAAGCCCCTTTTCCAAAGTTACCATTGACTTAGCACTTAATCTCTTATCATTTCAGAGTCTATAAATGATGAACAAACAAACATAGATTTTTACATAATATTGAATTCCCCATTCCTTGAAATATCGGAGACGATACCCATATCGACTTTAAAAAACAATCCCGTCCGCCATCTTTGATTTCCTATCCGCCATCTTTGATCACGAAATAGATGTTGTATTTGGATTCACCATCCCTTAAATCATCAGAGACGATACCCATATTGATTTTTTAAATTTTTCCCATCTGCCATCTTTGATTTCCCATCCGCGATCTTGAATCACGAAATAGATGTTGTATTTGGATTCCCCATCCCTTAAAACATCGGAGACGATACCCATATTGATTTAAAAAAAATCCCATCCGCCATCTTTGATCACCAAATATATGGTATTTTTGAATTCCCCATTGCTTAAAATATCGGAGACGATACCCATATCGACTTTTAAAAAAATCCCGTCCACCATCTTTGATTTTCTATCCGCCATCTTTGATCACGAAATAGATGTTGTATTTGGATTCTCCATCCCTTAAATCATCAGAGACGATACCCATATTGTTTTTTTTTATTTTTCCCATCCACCATCTTTGATTTCCCATCCGCCATCTTGAATCACGAAATAGATATTTGAATTCCCCATCCCTTTAAACATCGGTGACGATACCCATATAGATTTTTTTAAATTTTCCCATCCGCCATCTTTGATCACGAAATAGATGTTGTATTTCGATTCCCCACCCCTTAAAATATCGAAGGCGATAACCATATTGATTTTTAAAATTTTCTCATCTACCATCTTTGATTTCCCGTCCGCCATCTTGGATCACTAAATAGATGATGTTTTTGAATTCCCCAGTCCTTAAAATATCGGAGACGATACCCATATCGAATTTAAAAAAAAATCCCGTGCGCCATCTTTGATTTCCTATCCGCCATCTTTGATCACGAAATAGATGTTGTATTTGGATTCTCCATCCCTTAAATCATCAGAGACGATACCCATATTGATTTTTTAAATTTTTTCATCCGCCATCTTTGATTTCCCGTCCGCCATCTTGGATCACTAAATAAATTTCATATTATTAATCAGCGTCTCGAAAATCACGAAAACGATACCCATATAGATTGTATCCTATTCGTTTAGCCTTTTTTTGCCTTTGACCCAACCCGGAAATGTGCCCGGTAAGGCAACAGGCTCGCCCCTTATTACGTGGGACTAAAGTATATCTGGCGAAAAGTGGGTGTAGAAATGCACCTCTGCCTACCCCTTCGGGGATAAAAGGCGTGACGTTATGTATGTATGTATGTATGACCCAACAACCCTCCCCTTTCTCGTTTGACCATTTTATTATTTTGACTGGCCCCTAAAAGTTGTGGCGTAATTTTATATAGCCTATAGCCTTTCCGAATAATTGGGCTATCATAGGCAATAACAATTTTTAAAATCCGACTGCTAGTTAGATTTAGATTAGCCGACATTATCTTTTAGCCTTTTTAGCCTTTTGCCCGGCCCCAAAGGGTCGAAGCGTTATGTTATATAGCCTATAGCCTTCCGGAATAATTGGGCTATCGTATACAAAAAGAATTTATCAGATCCGACCGGTAGTTCCTGAGATTAGCGCGTTCAAACAAACAAACAAACTCTTCCGCTTTATTATATTAGTTTAGATATCGGTATCCAACTTCTGCCGTCTATGAACAAGCAGGTGGGCTATCAATAAGAAAGATATTTGTGTGCGAAATTTTACAAAGATATCACAGGAAAGTGGCCCCTAACTTAATATTGCTACAAAAGCGCATAAAACGCTGACACGTTCCTCATATGAAATCAAAATTTATTCAAAGATCCTATGACTTTCTGGCACCCTATGTCTAGACATAGACATTATATTGAGTGTGTCAGGAAAGTGTGCGCAGCTGAAAGAAACTCGTAGGCCAAAATAATACTTTGAATATATTTCCTTTTTAAATTAAAATTTACAATAATAACTTTTACTTTCAATACGGATGAATTTATACAAAATAAAAATATTGGTCGGTCGCGCTCTGCACGGACCCGGCGTGTGCTTTTATAGCTACTGGAATGGAGAGGAGCCTGGGCGCGGGGTGCGGGGGCCACCGCGCGTCACAGGGCTAGGCGTGAACATCCTTCCCCCTTGAAGGGTCCTCCTTCAACGATTGATCTGGGAACAGAGGGCATAAACGATTTACTGCACGACGAACGATGCCATTTGCGGTCCTTACGTCGGCTACTCTGGCTACTTCATCATTGCCCAAGTGCAAGGCCTCTATTCGTCCAATCTTCCATTTTAAGGGAGGCAAGTTAATATCCTTGATAATGACCATATCTCCAATTTGCAATTTTACATCCGCCTTCCGCCATTTAGTACGATGCTGAAGCTCAGTGAAGTAATCGTGTTGCCATCTCATCCAAAAACATTGTCTCATCTGTTCTAATTGTTCGTATCTGTGGAGTCGATTACAATTGATATTTGATAAATCAGGAGAGGGAAGAGCAATCAGGGGTTTTCCGACGAGAAAATGCCCAGGAGTCAGGGGTTGGAGATCATTAGGATCGGATGACATCTATACTAATATAATAAAGCGGAAGAGTTTGTTTGTTTGTTTGTTTATTTGTTTGTTTGTTTGTTTGTTTGAACGCGCTAATCTCAGAAACTACCGGTCGGATCTGAAAAATTCTTTTTGTATACGATAGCCCAGTTATTCCGGAAGGCTATAGGCTATATAGCATAACGCTTCGACCCTTTGGGGCCGGGCAAAAGGCTAAAAAGGCTAAAAGATAATGTCGGCTAATCTCAGGAACTAGCAGTCGGATTTCAAAAATTGTTATTGCCTATGATAGCCCAATTATTCCGAAAGGCTATAGGCTATATAAAATTACGCCACAACTTATAGGGGCCAGACAAAAATAATAAGATGGTCAGACGAGAAGGGGGAGGGTTGGGTCAAAGGCAAAAAAAGGCTAAATGAATAGGATACAATCTATATGGGTATCGTTTTCGGCATTTTCGGGACACTGATTAATAATATGAAATTTATTAAGTGAACCAAGATGGCGGACGGGAAATCAAAGATGGCGGATGGAAAAATTTTAAAAATCAATTTGGGTATCGCCTTCGATATTTTAAGGGGTGGGGAATCGAAATACAACATCTATTTCGTGATCAAAGATGGCGGATGGGAAATCAAAGATGGCGGATGGGAAAATTTAAAAAAATCAATATTGGTATCGTCTGCGATGTTAAAAGGGTAGGGGAATGCAAATACAACATCTGTTTCGTGATTCAAGATGGTGGATGGGAAATCAAAGATGGCGGATGGGAAAAAATTAAAAAATCAATATGGCTATCGTCTCCGATATTTTAAGGGGTGGAGAATAAAACTACAACATTTATTTCGTGATCAAAGATGGCGGATGGGTTTTTTTTTTAATCAATATGGGTATCGTCTCCGATGCTTAAAGGGATGGGAAATCCAAAAACAACATCTATTTCGTGATTCAAGATGGCGGATGGGAAATCAAAGATGGCGGATGGGAAAAATTTAAAAAATCAATATGGGTATCGTCTCCGATGTTAAGAAGGATAGGGAATCCAAATACAACATCTATTTCGTGATTCAAGATGGCGGATGGGAAATCAAAGATGGCGGATGGGAAAGTTTAAAAAATCAATATCGGTATCGTCTGCTATGTTAAAAGGGATGGGGAATGCAAATACAATATCTGTTTCGTGATTCAAGATGGTGGATGGGAAATCAAAGATGGCGGATGGGAAAAAAAACAATATGGGTATCGTCTCCGATATTTTAAGGCATGGAGAATCCGAATACAACATCTATTTCGTGATCAAAGATGACGGATGGGTTTTTTTTTTTAATCAATATAGGTATCGTCTCTGATGTTTAAAGGGACGGGGAATCCAAATACAACATCTATTTCGTGATTCAAGATGGCGGATGGGAAATCAAATATGGCGGAAGGGAAACATTTTTAAAATCAATATAGGTATCGTCTCTGATGATTTAAGGGATGGTGAATCCAAATACAACATCCATTTCGTGATCAAAGATGGCGGATAGGAAATCAAAGATGGCGGACGGGATTTTTTTGTAAAGTCGATATGGGTATCTTCTCCGATGTTTTAAGGGATGGCGAATCCAAATACAACATCTAATTCGTGATCAAAGATGGCGGATGGGAAATATAATAATATAAAAAAAGTTATTATTGGTGGTGAAAAAGTGGTAGTGGTTTTTGATGTTCGATGCAGATAATGGCTATGTTCAGTGGATACCTCTCCTACGGAACCCTTCATGGGCGAGTCAGACTTGCACTTGATTTAATTATTTAATAGCCATAGTAATTAATAGTATTAGTCATTTTATCATATCACTAGATCAGTGATCTAACCATATCACTCATATACCACCTTCTCATCTCCTTACAATAAGTTAGTTTTTCTACCCTAGAAATAATTTATATGGCAAAACAACTTTGCCTAGCAATTAAGAGATTAAAGACTGATGTTCTTGGTAACTTTGTTCTGAATAAGTTGAAAAAGAGTTAAAAATTAATATCTAATGTAAATACATTAAAAAGGCGATACGGAGTTCGCCGGGACAGCTAGTGGGAGATAAAGGTCTAGAATTCAATATGGCTTCTACTTGAACAAATAATGTAGAAAGCTCCTCATATGTCAAATGTCTGTTTCCTAATATTCTTTTTACGTGAAATTTAGCAGACTTTACCCCAGCCGACTTTATTCCCATAAACCTCCAAAATTTGGGGCATATGGTGGTATGAAGGAGAATTTTATACCTTCATCAGAACAAAAAGTATTTATGTTTTCCTTATTTATCAATAAAAACTTATTAAGTTCATTACTAGCACCCAAAAAATTTGTCGCATTATCGCAATATATTACATTAGGTTTTGAACCTCGGGAAATAAATCTCCTGAGAGCCAATAAAAATGCTTCGGTACTTAGGTCACTGACAACTTCTAAATGCAGCGCCTTAGTTGTAAAACAAACAAATAAACACATGTAACATTTACTGATTTTGCAACCACGACCCTTTCTATCCGTTATGAGATACCTAAGGACCAGCTAAGTCGACTCCAGAAGTTTCAAAAGGCGTCCCTGGATTCAAACGCTGCATAGGGAGATTCCCCATGATAGGAGTGATTGACTTAAACCTAAATCGCTTACAAACTATACAACTATTAGCTACGCTCCTAGCTATTTTTCGAGCAATAATAATCCAGTAATTTTCGCGAACAGCTGATACCATTAGTTGGCATCCGCCGTGAAATAACTTAATATGCTCGTTTTCAAAAATAAGCCTTGATAATCGATGACTGGAATCTAACAGAATGGGATGCTTTTTATCGTAGGGAAGAGGTGAATTACGAATACGACCTCCTACACGCATTACTTTAAGTTCAGAATCCAAAAACGGGCTCAAAGATAATAATTTGCTTTTATTACTTAAAGGCTTATTCGTTAACAACTGATGATACTCTTTACTGAATGAATCTAGCTGCGATAATTTAACTAAACAAAGCATGCTATCATTTAATTCATCAACCGTAAAATAGCTACACGTAAGTCTATTATCACGATCCTTTATTCTACAATTCTTTACAAACCTAAGGACGTAGGCCATTGTATTTTGCAACCTCTTTAGCTTAGAATAACGTTCAAATTCAATTAACGTATTCTTACTGTTTACATTTGCTACTAAGGTGCCTACAAGTTTCACTTC
Organism: Euclidia mi; assembly: GCA_944739405.2. Lineage (NCBI taxonomy): Eukaryota > Metazoa > Arthropoda > Insecta > Lepidoptera > Erebidae > Euclidia > Euclidia mi. The sequence goes on along the minus strand of OX123198.2, from coordinate 28,970,542 downwards.
TGGTAATTGAACATTATTTAATTTATTCTTATCTACACTCGGCCAATCATACTCTGATGATGATAAAAAGGATGGCCCACTCCACCATAATTTCTTGACTGAATCGTTCATTTGGTCACCGCCTCGTGAAATGTAATCAGCTGGGTTCACATCGGTTGGTACGTATCGCCATTCACAATCCTGCGACAAACGGCGCGATCAGTACGCAACCACCCGAGTACAATCATCGAGTCTGTCCAGTAAACACAACGAACTACGTCACAACGCAAGGAGTGAGTCACCTTTTCTCCTAACTCGGAGGCTAGCAACGCACCGCATAACTCGAGTTTAGGTATAGTTAGACATTTTAATGGGGCGACCCTTGACTTCGCGCAGAGTAATTGGACATGAATGTCTCCGTTCCGATTGATTAAGCGCACATATCCGCATGCCCCATAGGCACACATAGAAGCATCAGAAAAAATATGAATTTCTATACGTATCACTTCCTCACACATAACATGCCGAGGGATAACATGGGAGAGAATTCTCTGTTCTGTGTTGAAATACAGAACAGAGAATTCATACTTTTAATAAAGTTATACCACGAAATTTGGATTTCTTCAGTTACAGGTTCGTCCCATCCGATTTTATCTAACCACAACTTTTGTAAAATTAATTTAGCCTTAATTATAAAAATACTTAAAAGACCTAGAGGATCGAAAACCTTCGCAATAGAAGACAATATACTTCGCTTGGTGACTTTTTGATGGTTGTCCACTTGTACACAGAATTTAAATACATCAGACTGAGGCGACCAAGTTAACCCTATAGTGCTACTAACTGATTTGCTTTCGGTGATTGTCTGCACTCCATTTGACCTATTTTCACATAACAACTGAGTGGCGTTTGATCGAAATTTTCTTAAATTGAATCCGGCTGAGCTTAGGGTTTTAGTAATGATTCGACAAATTCGATTTAACCCTTCCTCAGTCTGATTTCCTGTACATAAATCATCCATGAAAAAATCACGCTTAATTATCTCCCTAATTTCTAAATCATCACACTCATCCGCTTATTGTAAAAGACAACGAGTACTTAAAAACGGGGCGCTCTTAGTCCCGTAAGTGATCGTGTTCAGCCTAAAATACTTAAACGGTTCGTACTCATTATCCCTCCATACTATCATTTGCAAATGTCTTTGATCCTCCGATATTAATATTTGCCGATACATTTTTTCTATGTCTGCAGTCAAGACAAATTTATGCTGCCTAAATCTGAGCAATATACTAAATAAATCATCTTGAATCACTGGACCTACCATTTGTATATCATTTAACGAATATCCACTACTGGTTTTTTCTGACGCGTTAAAAACTACCCGCAATTTTGTTGTCTCACTTTTTTCGCGAATGACTGGATGATGAGGTAAATAATATGCAAAGGCAGGGCTACCAGTCAGACAAGTGATTCAATAACTCATATTCCTTTATAAATTCAGTATATGAACTTTTTACAATAGGTTGTTTTTTGAACCTTTAATCTAAATTAATTAAACGCGCCTTTGCTATTCCTAACGAATCGCCCAATACGGACGGCGATGTGTGAAATGGCATCTTTACACAAAACCTACCGTCACTCATTCTAAACGTATTTTCTACAAAATGTTTCTCACAAAATTCTTCATCAGTGCTATACGGTTTTTCATTTATATTCAATACTTCTTCAACTTTCCAAAATTTCTCTAATTGTTCACTAATACTTCTAGTTAAATTACATTTTACATCATAACATGGAGCAGTTCTACTATACACTGGACCAGTGACGAGCCAACCTAACTTCGAACTCTGCAGTGTGGGTAGACCCTTATCTAACTTTACTTGTTGGCCGGTCACTAAATCCCAAAACAAATCTGCTCCTATTAATAAATCTACTTCGGCAGGTTCATAAAATCTGCTATCCGCCAAATTCACGAATATATCACCCGGAATATTCAATTCATTTACATTTACCTTTACATTTGGCAACTTATTCGTAATTTTTGGCAAGATCATGCAGTTAACTTCTACCGAAAACTCACTATGCATTGAGTTTATTAACAGCTTACAACTGTTCGCTACTTGTATTTTACTATTACCTATACCATAAATATTTAAACTTTGATCAGTTCCTGTACAAGCCAACCCTAACTTATTACATAAATCTACAGTTATTATCGATAACTGACTACCAGAATCTAATAATGCGCGAGCCACATATAATACTTATTTTCTATTTTGCTAAATACTTTAACTAGCGCGGTAGAAAGAAGGACGTGCCTAGTTGCTACAGTCGTTAGCGAAACCGGTTTGGCGGCGAGCTGCATCGACGCGGCCGGTGCGAACTCGTGAGGCGTAGTGATCGACTTGGCGGGTATTGAAGTCGTTGCCGGTTCGATTGTCGCCTGATGCACACCGCTGTTCGAATTTACATTGATATCTGCGGTTTGAAGCTTATTTCTATGCAACAGAGAATTATGTTTATACTTGCATATTTGACAGCCAGGTGATTTACAATTATAGGCTCGATGACCCGGTTTAAAACAATTAAGACACAATTTATTTTTTGAAACAACTTCGTTTCTGTCTGCAATACTCATAGAAATAAACTTCGGGCACTGAAACAAGCGATGATCTTGATTACAAACGACACAATTCAAAGGACGATTACTGTTTATTTGAGCAGACGCAATCAAGTTCGCGGTCTTTTCATTTTTACTATTTAAATTTAATTTACTGGACCTGCTCGACTCGATTACGTCAGCCCGATCACGTAAAAACCTAAAGAATTCTTGCAGGGTAGGTACTTCTCCTAAAGAACTTTTATATTCTTCCCACTTTCTAGAAGTTACATTATCTAGTTTATTTACGGCTAAATAAATTATTATGGTATCCCAATGTTCTACAGGTTGTTCTAAAGTCTTTAAACCTCTTAAATTCTTAGTAATATTGTCAATCAAAAAGCGCAATGATTTTTTAGACTCCTTTGGAACACTTTCCATATTAAATAATGCTTTCATATGATTACTTATTAAAAGTCTTTTATTATTAAATCGTTGACACAGTAAGTCATACGCAAGGACATAATTATCTGAGCAAAAGGATAATGAGTTATAAATCAAAGAGTGAAATTGATTCTCGATCTCGGAACGAATTTTCATTTGTTCTTCCGGATCTTCCGATTCAATTTCAATCTCGGACTGTAAATCGTCAAAAGTTGAAAAACATGCTTCTAATTTAGTCAACCTTAATCTTAGCTCTGAAATTTGCTGATCGGATAGGTTTTCTAGACCGTTAATATCCTCTAAATACGATTTAAAAATTGTCAATCTGCCTTTTATGTAACTGCGCCTTTTTATTGGCTCTGCACTTTTTCTGGTAGCCAACGACATTTTATATATACCTTCTTTACTTAAATTTTTATTTATAAAAGATTATGGATTGGCGGCGCGACCGATCAATAATTTTAAAATACGACAAATTTTACGTTGTGTACTAAAATAACGAATCCCCAGGATTTAACAAAAATACACCAGAATATCCGAAACTTTACCACAAAATTGTTCAAATATCGGCACAAGGAAAACGAAGTAGGTAGGCAGGAAAAAAAGGAATGGGCTCACCAATTTGCTTGTAAGTTTCCCTTTTGGTTAACTCTCTCTTCCCTGTATCCTTAATCTCCTTATTTCCTTGGTCAGTGCTTCAATTTGTTCCTTTTTTGGTTTCTTCAAATCCTGGTCACGGCACCAGCTTGTCTAGACATAGACATTATATTGTGTGTGTCAGGTAAGTGTGCGGAGCTGAAAGAAACTTGTAGGCCAAAATAATACTTTGAATATATTTCCTTTTTAAATAAAAAATTACAATAATAACTTTTACTTTCAATACGGATGAATTTATACAAAATAAAAATATTGGTCGGTCGCGCTCTGCACGGACCCGGCGTGTGCTTTTATAGCTACTGGAATGGAGGGGAGCCTGGGCGCGGGCTGCGGGGGCCACCGCGCGTCACAGGGCTAGGCGTGAACACCCTATTTATATGATATATGTGACAAAAATAACTATTTGCACCAACATAATAATAACAAATGTAAAATAAGAATATCAACATGGCTGAAGTCAATGACTAAGATGCTGTAGAAAAGCTTCTGAAAACCATAAACACGTGTAGTCATATTCAAATACACGAAAGGGCGCACACACGTTCACAAACACACGCACGCAAAATACACACACACGCACAAACACACACGTACGCTTACACACGAGGATTTGAGGATGCCCGCGGTTACACCCGCGTTATTTAAGGCTACTGCTCCTCTCCCGTCGCTCATAGCGCGATGTTATATAGCCTATAGCCTTCCTCGATAAATGGGCTATCTAACTCAGAAAGGGGGACTGTATGGGTGCACGAAGATGGGATTTCCCGAAATTCCCACGGGATCGGAAGAAATGTGCGGACGTAGCTACGGGCATCCACTAGCTTTTTATAATAATGTTCAGCATCATCTGGTATAAGATGGCAAATCTGATTCCTCCAGCGACCGTCAGATCTGTGGCATATATGACCTACCCACTGCCACACTTCAGCTTGCTTATTCCCTGAGCTATGTGGGTTACTTTAGTTCTCTTTCGAATAATTTTGTGACACTTATGAACGTCAAATTAAAAAAATAATTACTTAAAGCTTCTACATTTACTGCCACGTTCGCAAAGCAAGGGCACAGAACCATGAGAAAGAACGGTCAAAAAAACTCACATAGATCTTTCGATAGCTCGCTGAGCTACCTTAAATTGGTGGACATCTCGTACTGTGAGTGGCCACGTCTCCGACGAAGCTTTCCAAATGCTGCTCAGCCCAGCCGTATCTGCCTCTTGACTGTCTTTTTTTAAGTTGGAGCGGAGTGGAGTGCATCATCCGGCGACGAAAATTGTATCCCTTTGAGCGGATTTTTTTATTTTTGGGAATAAGAAGAAGTCACACGGTGCTAGGTTAGGCCTGTAAGGAGGGCGACCCAGGAGTTTCACCGGTGTGCTGTCTAGGAAGTCCCTCGTTTTAATTGCGGTATGGGCGGGCGCATTGTCGTGGTGGAGCAGTAGCCCGCGGAGCCCTGTGTTTGGTGGCTTGTTGCTCACAAACTCACAACAGAGAAAACTTTTGCCAAGCATTTGGAGGTATACCATTCGGCCTTAATGCTTCTTTAGTTTCGTAAAGGAATTGACACCAAGTCGCCAGTCAAATTGAAAAAGATCGCGATCAAAATCTTCCCCCCGCTTCTAGGTCGCTTTACTTTGGTAGGCGTTGATTCGTTTTGAAACACCCAAACCGTCGACTGGCGCTTTGTTTCTGGATCGTATTCATAAATCCAGGATTCATCATCTGTATCGATGTCGTAAACACGCCGAGACGAGCCCGCTTCAAATTTGTCTATCATATAATGGCACCATTCCATCCTTTCCTGCTTCTGAAACTATCCTCCGCACCCATAGATGCACGTGTAGAATTTCGTGAAGGCTTCCTGATCCAATCTGCAGTAACTCGTCTATTGTTTTCGATCAAATTTTTCACTAGCTAGCACGTTTTCTTCCGTAACAGCCGTCAAAGGGCGACCACTTCTTTCTTCATCCCCCAAAGTTAGTCGACCGCGCTTAAATTCTAGAAGGGCAAAATTATATTCTTAGAAGGGCCTTTATCCCTGAATGCCATTTGAAGTATATCGTATGATTCGTCCGGTTTCAGGAGACACTTAAAAAAAATAGCATAACATAGCGCGAAAAAGTTCGCGACGCAAATCTATTTCTCAATGAGACACGGTAATTTTAATAGGGTTGTTTCCAACTAGACAAATCAAGCACTCCTCCTATATACAAAGGTACTCTGTGTCAAGCACTTTTAATGAAATGTCAAAAACAACCTTTGCCAAGGGTTTTGTACTTGGTTTTGTATGAAATATGACGTATAGTGACGTCATACCCAACTAACAACTTAACGTCGTTCAAAAGTTTAGTAAACGTTATCTTAATACCTTGACCGTAATACCTAAATTGCACTAACGTCATAATAACGTTTACTAAACGCGAAAATGGCCCCAGTTATACGACCAACATTGTCGTATAATGGACATACAAAAGTCACAAGCTGACTTCGTTACCATCATTCAAAAGTCGTATGAGCGTAATGGAATTACAACTTTCGTCGCGCAGAAGTCGCATCATAACTTTACAAACAACGACTCGTCTGTTGTATTGTCGTCATACAGGTGTTTTTGAATGACTAAAACATTTTATTTGAGTCAAGGAACAACACCTGTAAGACTTATTAATTTTTCTTGTTAGTGACATACGTGTTTATGGTTTTGTTTCAAGATTTGAGAGCAAGAAATTAAAGATGAGTGTTATTTAACTTATATTTATTTATCTCGCTAATAACTGTAGGTACCTATCTGTCTCTCATGCCGTTTAGTTCGACTGGGTATTAAAGTTTTATGGTAATATACCTATGTGTATTTGGTTCAGATTTTCATGCCCCCTCGCAATTTTGTGTTTAAATTATTATATTTTTATTAGTAAAGATATTTTTATTTCTAAAAATGTAGTACATGTTGCTTTTGTCACAAACTTATCTCTTTACGACGTTGTAAAGACATAAAGTCGTACTAAGGTTATTTCAAGACCATGCATCCAATACGCCATGACAGCTAGGCGCTAGCTATTAGAGTTCCTTAAAAATTTAAAATCCTTTTCATATTGGTCACAGTAAAAGTGCAGTGCAGATTTCAAAACATTGTAACATTCAAGGAAATTTTATCTGAAAATATGATCATTCAGTACTTGGATATAGATAAATTTCTAATGAGAGCAGATTTTAGACTTCTTAATAGATTGATTTGGCCGTGGGAAAGCACTCATTTTATAGTATCGGAAAAGTGCTATGGTTGCCACAGTATCATTGACTTTCAAACACTGTGGCCATTTCATTGCATTTCAATTCATTGAATATGGCGCCCTAGACGTTTTAAAGTGAAAACCTGACTTAAATGCGACTAAAAGCATTTACAAGTTTGAATAAAGTCAGGGCATTACATTAAACGGAGATCATGTAATATATAGGTTATATTTGAGTATTAAATAAACAACCAAGTCGTTTAAGAGTCTCCAATTGACCGCTGTAAAACAGGATAGTGATCGTTATATAAACGTCACTATAAAAACGTCTATACAACTGCTACATTATATAAATGTCATATAAATGTTTTTCAAAGACATAATTTGGTCAGTTCAAAACGTTTAATGGACTATAACGTTAGTATGACTATTGCGTTGTCGTACAAACGTTTTAGCTAAGACTGTAATATAACGTCGTTTAATTTAGTCTTACCAACGTTGCTAAGACCAGCTTATTATGGCATATTCGTCGCACGACTAATAAGTTAAATTAAAGATAAGTTAAATTAAAGACGTCTAAAGGATCTAGTAGTCATCTCACTATCATTATAAGACTGCTATCCAACTTAATGTGGTATGAGTCAAGACTCATATGACGTTTTTGTTTGTTGGGTAGTGTTTTGCTGTCAAGTAGAATACTTATTATCAATAAATTGACGATAAAAATGTTAAATAAAGTTTTAACATTAATTGATGAATGAAACTACCTACTATTATTTTGAAATGTTTCACTAGATAAAAATACTTGTATAATTTATTTCACTTGCAGGAAACTTCCCTAATAAAAAAGTAGAGGGAAGTTTTGAATTGAGAACGTACCTATTTATACTAATACGAGGGTCAAACTGAAAGTTCTTAGAAAATCAAAAACTGATCACATTAGCCAGTTATTAGTTTTATTATATCTTTTCAAAATATTGTCCATTGACGTCAATACACCGCTGCATGCGATGGAACCACTGGGAAAAGCACTTTGCCCACTCGTCCTTAGGGGTCTCTTCAATGGCATCGCGATACGCAGCCACCGCTTCTTCAGCATTCATAAACCGCTTTCCTTTAAGTTTTTCTTTAATTTAATTTAATTGGAAATAAATAAAAATCACAAGGCGCGAGGTCGGGGCTATACGGCGGGTGACCCAGTAATTCAACGTTTGATGTCGCCAAATAGTCGATCGTTCGCTTGGCGGTGTGCGACGAGGCGTTGTCGTGGTGAAGGAGGATCCTACTGCGAGGTCGTTTCTCTCGAACTTTTTCCGAGACAAGTGGCAAACAATTGGTAGTGTACCATTCTGCAGAAACTGTTTTTTGATCCTCTAACACAATTGTTGCGAAATGACCTATCCTTCCAAAGAACGAGGCCACCATTTTTTTTCCCGCACTTCGATCTCTCTTCACTTTAGTTGGCAACTCCTCGAAAGGAAACACCCACTGAGCAGATTGTCTTTTGGTTTCAGGATCATAACAGTAAATCCAGCTATCGTCACCTGTTAGTATGTCGAACACAGCATTTGAGTCACCTCCGTTAAATCTTTAATTAATTTTACGGCACCAATCCACACGATGGAGTTTTTGAGCCTTAGTCAAATTATGAGGTATCCACCGGGCGCAAAGCTTCCTGACCGCTAAATGTTCGTGGAGGATTTTGTGCACTTGACTCATACCGATGCCTAAGCTTGTCCGAATCTGCTGATAGGTCACTCTTTTGTCAGTCTCTATCATACGCCGCACAACACAGATGTTATTTTCAGTCGTCGCCGTAGAAGGCCGTCCCTCACGTACATCATCAGTGAGATTAGTGCGACCACGTTTAAACTCATTAAACCAGTTGTAAACAGTCGCACGAGATGGGGCTTCATCGTGAAAGGCCAATCGTAGTCTATCATAACTTTCTTGTTGACTTAAATGACATCGAAAGTCATAAAAAATCATTGCACGAAAATTTTCTCGTGTTAAATTGGACGTAGTTAAGCAGAAAGGACTCAATCCACACAAAGTCACTTTTGAGTTATGGGCGTTTAAAGTTTGAGCTGTAATTTCTCTGACAAAAGGTTATTTTTTTTTTTAAATGGCTCTTATCATCAAAAGAATAGTTTATATTGTATTTGTCCATCAAGTTTGTGATATATTTTGCAATAGATTTCGAGATATTAAGTTAAATGTGGGTTGAGTCCTTACCATTAAACTTAAGATTGTTAAGACAGATTTTAATTTTTTATTTCTCAAAATGGACTCAAAACTACCCTTGTACTAGAAAATTATTTATAAAAAAAAATGAAATGGGTAAAAGTACTAAAAAGTTTTACATTAATTGACCTTAAACACAAAGCTAGTAAAATCACATAAAACACAACCATTAAAATTAAAAAAAATAGATAAAACAGGCCAAAAATGAGGTTGCATGTTAATTTCTTTCATCCTCCATCTGTGGCACCGGATGTCCACGACAAAGGTCTTCTGGTCTCGGTGTAAAATCTTGTAGGGACCTGAGTACGGTCCTTCAAGTGGTCTTCTTGCCAGACCCTGACGAACGATGACGTGGGTTGCTGTTGGCAGGTCCTTGGGTACATAAAATGTTCTACTGGAACTATTGTGCCATGACGTAGGTAGCGGCGTGAGTTTGATGACGTGAGCACGTAGTCTAGCAGCCAGAGTTGTAATATCTGTCTCAGCTTCGGAGGCAGGCGAGAGGAATTGTCCAGATAAACGGAGTGGTTCACCGTACACAATTTCTGCTGTAGACGATTGTAGGTCTTCCTTCCATGCGCTTCGTATGCCAAGTAGAACCCAAGGTAGGATTTCAACCCAGTTGGATGATGCATGGCAGGTAATGGCTGACTTTATTTGTCGGTGCAATCTCTCCACTAGGCCATTAACTGCTGGGTGGTACGAGGTGGTTGTGTGATGGTTTGCGCCAATCAGTGCGGCGAGTTCCTTGAATGTGTGCAATAGGAACTGTCGCTGCCGCGGTCGGTGGTAATGTGTTCTGGACAGCCAAACCGCGAAATCCAACCATTGACAAGGGCGGCAGCGCAGGTTTCAGCAGTCATATCCTGGAGTGGATACACCTCAGGCCAACAAGTGAAGCGGTCGACTATTGTGAGGCAGTATCTGTTGCCAGAACATAAGGGCAATGGTTTCAAGATCCAGCCGTCTAACGAGAGCCTCTTGAGGTGGTGGTCGAGGCTCTTGGCAATAAGACCATTTACGGTCACGACTAATGGTACAATGATCGCCGAGTCAACATCCCACATGTCGACAATCTCGTGAGCCAGGTCCAAATACTTAATTTGTTTATCTTTTTGGGCTTTCACGGGATTCTCGTCATGGGGTATGATGACGTCGATGATCATTGCAAGGCGCTCTAATCGATCTGTCAACACTATGTCCGGCTTGTTAGCCACAATAGTTCTGTCAGTAATGATAGACCGATCCCAATACAGAGTAGCACGACCATTTTCAAGAACTGGGTCGGGCACATACCTGTAGAACGGTATTTCAGAGTCGACAAGTTGGTACTTTAAGGCAAGTTGCTGGTGGACAATCCTTGCTACTTGGTTCTGTCTTTGCAAATATTCACCGTTGGCAAGACGTGAACAACCGGATACTATATGTCTTAGCGATTCACCAGGCTGATGACATGCCCGACATAATTATGTTGACCGTCCCATCCCTCTGAATATACTTCCGGTAGTTGTTCGTCGTGACAACTTCGTCCATAATCGCAAAGACAAAACCGTCTGTTCCGGCGAAAAGATCGTCAAAACGCAGCTAGGACACCGACGCTGGAAAATCTACGTCGGGCCCATGCAAGGCCCGGTAAAAACGTCCATGCAGCTCTTTACCTTTCCATACTTACCTGCACTCCTCTACACCAAGTACGGCAGGTTTGCGCCAGTTCTCTTTGGCCAGGCCCAGCAGGGTAAGCCCTCTGTCCACAGCGACCATATCTCGGTGTACACCCGCGTCGATGTGGAGAAAGTACCTATTCTCTGAGATTGCACACCTCGCGATTGTGGAGGGTCTTGGCACTCAAGAAGCCACGACCCCCACACTTGTGCGGGATGTACAATCTCATCACCGACGAACGCTGGTGATGCATCCGTTATGTCGTAAGTAGGCTGCGAACTTTCCTATCTAAGGCGTCCAATTCTGTTTGAGTCCATCTGAGTATGCCGAAGGAGTACCTACATTAAGACGGGCATAGCCCACCCGTTATAGGCACGCACCTCGTTTCCGCCAAATAAAAAGCTTTTTAAAACTTTCTTCAGGCCTCCAAAGAAACGTGCCTGCAACGCCTGTTTCATGCCAGCGTCATCAATGCTTAATGCCTGCGACATACCCAGATATTTGTAGGTTGCCGTTGCAGAGAGAGATCTAAGTTGTGTGAAATCTGAGAGCTCTAAACCATCAGATTCCACACTCCTGACCTCTAGTCTGCCACCGATAGCCTAGCCCTGAACTTTCGAGCAAAGTACTCAGCGGGTTCAGTGCTAGGCAAAACCATAGTGGACTCAAACTGTCGCCTTGGAAAATACCCCGTTTGATCTTTATAGGTACGCCATACCCGCAAGGCTGTCGACACCCTAGATAGCGAAGCACCGTACTCCACTGCCCCATACATGCCTTCAAGAGGGCGCATAGTGTTGCATCTACTTTGTACAACTCCAGCACTCTCAAAAGCCACGTATGCGGCACAGAGTCATAGGCTTTTTTATAGTCTATCAGGCATGTCACCAGATTCTTTCGACTACGGCGCACCTGTTGGCTAATAGCCTTAGTACCACGTGCCCGGCTTCCACATCCATTTTGAGACTCAGATAAGATTTTATTATTGAATATAATAATATGTAAAGTCAATTTTGTTCTCAAAATGGATGTAAAAACTTTATAAACTGTAGGCAGGCAAGTTATAGGCCTATAGTTCGTAGGCTCCGTGGTACTACCAGACTTGAAGAGCAGCTGAGTCACGCCAGTTGTCATAAAACTTGGCAGCGATCCTGAGTCCAGAGATGACTGGAATTGGGATGCCAAGCCAACATGTGCACTGCGTAGCCATTTTAACCAGAAATTATGCAACCCGTCCGGTCCAGCAGATTTCTAATTGGCTAACGGACGGACTGCACAATTTACATCGCTGGCGTCTATTGCTACAGGCTCCATATGAGGTATTAGATACCTCACATGATCGCTCAATATCCCTAATCCAGTCACCCTCTGTATGGCTGACTGGAGTCGATCATAAACTGCGCCAGAACGCAATCGTGTTCGCATCATCTGGTCGACGCTCATCAGCCAGACCTGGTTCGGTCGCTCCCAATTCCTATAAACCAACTTCTCATCTCTTTGAAATGCGCGATTTTGGGAATATCGGTCAATCCTTTTTTTGTACCGCCTAATGCGATTCGCCTACGCATAGATTTTATTATCTTAATATATAAAATCCTTGCGTTACTGACTGACTGACAGACACGCTACAGCCGAAACTATTGGGCGCAGGAAGCTGAAATTTGGCATGTATGTTCCTTGGGGACCGAAGGGGTGCACTAAGAAGGAATTTCCCGAAATTCCCACGGGATCGGCCAAAACGGGTAAATTTAAAAAAAATGCAGGCGTAGCTGCTGGCGTCCTCTAGTTATTTAATATTATTCAAATCTATTTAATTTTATTATTAATATTATTTAATAAATCAAATGTTGTAAGTTGCTTTAGTTCATTTGAAAGTATTTCTATCAGTCATTAAATCTATTCCTTAGAAACGACTCAGCCTATTTGAGTCGATTTAGTTTATTTGATATTAAATGCGCTGTTCATTTAAAGCAGTTTTTCTGAAATATCCTAAGTGCTTTGAGTCGTTTCTGATAAATAAAAAGAAATATTTTGTTTCAGTAAACCTATAACACAGAAATGACTCAACCTGTTTAAGTCGTTTTAGTTATTTGATATAATGATATTTGTATAATAAAACTTATTCTTAGAAAGGATCCAAGCTGTTTGAGTTTATTCTGGTTTATCGACCCTAAGAACATACTCATAGAAATACATTACTCAGAAACAATTCAAGTGGACTGAGTTCATTCTGCAAATATTTTTGTGTGCTCTTCATACTGTGGGTTGAGTCGGGATAGCGAAAAAAAACTAGTTGCAGTGTACATTTTCCAAAAAGGGTTTTACTACATGATAGATTTGACCCTCGGGAGTACGATGGCATACTTAAATCAATTTTGGCCAAAGTGTGGATTGAGTCCTTTCTGCTTAACTACGTCCAATTCATGTTGACGTGACACAGACAATTTTCAATTTGCCGCCAAATCGTAAAACAAATGACAAATGAATGAAATATATACTCAGTAATATTGGCAAAGAGTTCTATTTTCAAATTTTAGAATATTTTTTTTATTATATTGTTTATAAGTGGCCAGTTCTAAGAACTTTCAGTTTGACCCTCGTAGCTTATATCATATCTATACTAATATAATAAAGCGGAAGAGTTTGTTTGTTTGTTTGAACGCGCTAATCTCAGGAACTACCGGTCGGATCTGAAAAAATCTTTTTGCATACGATAGCCCAGTTATTCCGGAAGGCTATAGGCTATATAACATAACGCTTCGATCCTTTGGGGCCGGGCAAAAGGCTAAAAAGGCTAAAACATAATGTCAGCTAATCTCAGGAACTAGCAGTCGGATTTTAAAAATTGTTATTGCCTATGATAGCCCAATTATTCCGAAAGGCTATAGGCTATATAAAATTACGCCACAACTTTTAGGGGCCAGACAAAAATAATAAAATGGTCAAACGCGAAGGGGGGGTTGGGTCAAAGGCAAAAAAAGGCTAAACGAATAGGATACAATCTATATGGGTATCGTTTTCGAGATTTTCGGGACGCTGATTAATAATATGAAATTTATTTAGTGATCCAAGATGGCGGACGGGAAATCAAAGATGGCGGATAAGAAAGTTTAAAAAAATCAATATGGTTATCGTCTCCGATGTTTTAAGGGATGGCGAATCTAAATACAACATCTATTTCGTGATCAAAGATGGCGGATAGGAAATCAAAGATGGCGAACGGGATTTTTTTAAAGTCGATATGGGTATCGTCTCCGATATTTTAAGAAATAGGGAATTCAAAAACACCATCTATTTCGTGATCAAAGATGGTGGATGGGATTGTTTTTTTATCATAATGGGTATCGTCTCTGATGTTTCAAGGGATGGGGAATCCAAATGCAACATCTATTTCGTGATTCAAGATGGCGGAAGGGAAATCAAAGATGACGGATGGGAAAAATTTAAAAAGAGAATATGGGTATCGTCTCCGATGATTTAAGGGATGGTGAATACAAATACAACATCTATTTCATGATCAAAGATGGCGGATAGGAAATCAAAGATGGCGGACGGAACTTTTTTTAAGTCGATATGGGTATCGTCTTCGATATTTTAAGGAGTGGGGAATTCAATATTATATAAAAATCTATGTTTGTTTTTGCATCATTTATAGACCCTGGAATGATAAGAGATTAAGCGCTAAGTCAATAGTAACTTTGGAAAAGGGGCTTGGAAAAAAGCAAATTAAATAAAATCTCTCAAAAAGGCGATACGGAGTTCGCTGGGTCAGCTAGTTTTAAAATAAATTATAACTGGCCAGTCTCACATACATAAAAACTGTTTCTCGCAATACTTTCTGCGGAAATAAGGCTGATTGAGACTCCATTACTGCGATCGGTACCGGATCGACATACCTGTTTATCATAAATTTTGTCTTATCAAATTTCATCAGGAGACTAATCCGCTTAGACGAGGTAGCCAGGCTGTCCAGCATTTCTTTTCATTCCTGCAATGTTTCTGCCATGAGAATCGTATGTGGGAGATGTGTTTGCCGTTTATATTAATGGCGTGATCTTTCCAGTCCAGTACTCTGAACATATCCTCCATTGCGTTTTCCTCCATTCTTCTGTCTCACCCCGCGACGCAGGTAGACATGTTCAGTGTCCTGATTCTGTACTACGATGGCCATCGTTGCGGCTTCATAAAGGCATCTCATCGTTAGTTGACTTGGCATCCTTGCAAAAATCCAGAACAGAGGTTTCAATAATGTCAAATGGCCTCCTTATAATCCACAAATGCTAGACACAGGGAACGATTTCATTGTACTACTCTGTTTCCTCAATAATCTGCCGCACTGAGTATAAGTGTTTATTTTAAATTGTCTTTCGGGAAATATACCACGTACCTTTGTTTGGAGTAACCGATATTTCGTCACTGTTGTAAGCGCAATGTTCACGGATGTACTGAGGATATTGCGAGTGGATGAATGTTACGAGCAAATAAAACGGTCTACTCGTTTTTTGCCTACAATACCACTACCACTGTTTTCACTATAGCACTGTACCCGATCACGACATACTACACTGACGTCATGTCCCTTAAAAAAGCTTGTAAACATGACTCAAAAGCGATATGGACCGGTAGTTTTTCAGTAAGGTTGACCACCTTTCTTAAAAATCAAAACGACCTCGCTTCTGTGCCATGCATTTGGAGTTCTCCTAGTGAAAAGGACTATATTAAACAGCTCCTGCAGCTTTTTAATACCGGGGTATCTGCTGCCTTCAGAAGTTCACTTGACATTCCGTCCTCACCGAGGTCTTTTCATTTCTGTGCTTTTTAAGTGCCATCACGATCTCGTTATTCTCGTTCATGCTGATATCGGGCAAGTCCTCCGTGAAGTGGCATGTAAACGTTTGCCCTATTCTCTAAGCATGCTCACAACTTGGTCGAGCTTCTAGTAAACGCAGTCGGTGATTTCTAAGGCAACGAATCCGTTCTCGAGTTTTATTAATTTCCAAATAAAACCTATCGATACACTAGATATCTCAATCTCATCTACAATGCTATCAGCAAACGATCAGAAACCCGATGCCACCTTGGAAAAGTTGGTCTCCTTCTCTATTGCAAGGTTAGGGTGTCTTTAATAGGACACCCTAACCTTGGAATAGAGAAGGATCGGTAATCCGTGAAATCAATTTAGGTGGTGGCTCTTTTTGAATTAATTGTGGATTTTTGTGAAGTCCCCCGCGTCACAAGATTTATTACTAGCGCGAAGTTATCTTTTTTAGAAGAAAAATTAATTACTTAGACTGAAATTAACGTTAAAATTGTTAGGATTTAATTCTTTTTTGCTGTGACTTTTCATTTTACCGAAATTTGGGTTGATTCAAACATATTGATAAGAAATAACTTTATTCCGAAAAGTCTCGAAGTCCTCGGGACACGAACGTTAGCTGGCTCGTGTCACGGGACTTTGAAATTGTCGAGACTGCCCAAACCCTAATTATGATTATTCAAAATTCAAAAGTTGTTGTTATTCATATATTTCACCAGATATTAACTAGGCTCTAATTTTATTCTGAAAAGTCTCGAGGCCCGGGAAGTCCCGGTTATTTATATTGGTATCAGTTTAGTAAAAGCGATATACTTGAGCATTCACTAGTAACAGAACATCCAGCATTCGACGTTTTAATTTTATTTGACTGAGCAACGAACAGAGCCAACCATCATTACGAATATTTTCATGATCTTTCTAGTGAACGCTCTACTAGGCAAAAAGCTCAAAGCAAATTTACTATCGTTTCGCTAAAATGTTCGCAAGAAAGCACAATAGAATACTCGCTAAAACGCCCTCGTTTATTTGTCTGTAAGGTAACATTCGATAATGCTGAATACTCAAGTACATATATCAGCACGTTAAAGAGAAGTGACTACACAATAGAAAGAAAGTATAAAGTGAATTCAGAGTCTAAAAGTATTTAGCAATAGATATCCGGCAGTGTCCATCTTCCTCATACCGGCACCGTAGCTAGTTTTTGCTGAATCGGTAACGCGGAAATGATCACTGTGGTGTAGCGATCATTCAATAAGTTACAGTAGTAGCTTATCATCATGTGCTTGTGCCAATAGTTAATAACTACAATTTTAGAAGTAGGTATTATTAATATAATATCAACATTCGTTAGTCCAGCTGCTCCAAAATTTTCATTTACAGCTCGGAGTCCGCTTTCTAGGCTAAGCAGATTTTTGACAGAATTAAGTTTACCTTTTAAACCCTGTACCTTTATTGTATAAATGTAATACCTACTCTACAAACTCTACCTACTTAAGGTAGAGTTTGTAGAGTAGGTATTACATTTATTTCAGGCCTTTAAGTGATGTACAAGCATATGTCCTATCTACTTTAATGTTAACCTTACTAATACAGTCTAAAACAAAATATGTTTAAGAAAAATATGTTTCTAGAACAGCATATTTTGTAAACAGAAATTGTTAACAATTCTTCTGTAAAACCTGCAGTTCCTTAGGATCCAAATATTGAACCCATATTCTTTAACTAGCTGTTCCCCACGATTTCGCTCGTAGGTCTTATTTTCGGTATATATATCGAAAAAAGCGCCACAAACTGGGTCCAATTGGGCAAAGTCTCATTACAATAATTGGTTCAGCCATTGTAAGATTACCTAACAAACAGAAATAAAAACAAAAATTTACAAAAATATTAAAAGTTTTATGTCCACTATTTATTACCACGTAGGTGTACGGTCGCGGTCTAAAAATGTTTACCACTTTTCAAATTACATTCTTTGTCACGCTGGGTTCAGCAAGGTCTAAAATGCTATATCTGAGTACTTATTACTTTTCAATCATTGGTAAGGCATCGATTCAGAGAGGTTGGACTAAGTTTTGCATCGATTCAAACAAAAAGAGTATAAATATTTTTAGGTCGATGAAATAATTTGACATAGTGACAGAATTGCATTTATTTTGCTGTAAAAGTTCTGTACTTTAATATTAATATTATTATAAAAACACTCACTTATTATAATAAAATGGTACTATCTAAACAAAAGCTCACTTATGTGATCAGCATGCGCTTTAACGTGACTAGCATGCCATCCAATGTTATTATAGCTCACAGTCTGACCACGCCCTGATTTTCGCTAGACGATATCATCATCATCATCACCCTAGCATTTTCTTAGTTGCATCCTAAGCTTGCGCTTCGGAGCCCAGGGCCTTCTATTACTGGTCTACCGAGATTTGACTGAATATCAGTTTTTACACGGAGCGACTGCCAGTCTAGTCAGTAGGTATATTTGAGGGCACTGACTTCCCACTAATGACTGCCATAGATCATGACAGCCGGGACTTCTTAACGTGCTTTCTGATGCACGGGGGTGAAACACCACCAACTTCGGGCTAATTATTAAGAATTTCTTGACAGAAATTCCTAATAATTTGTCACTAAGAAATTCTTAACAGAACACCTTAGCAACATTTTCCGAGCCCGACCCCAGAATCGAGCCCGAGATCTCATGATCAGCTGTCGTCAATCGTCATGCACTACCAAAGAGTATACAAATACTACGTAAGATGCACTACCGCTAGACCAACGAAACAGTCTTACGCTAGACGATATAAATATTGTATTTTTTTCAAAAAGGTTTTATATTCAGGATGTCGTATTTTCGCCATCCCTTTCATTATAATGTAAAGGTCATTTGATAAACTTATTAATTACAAATACCAAAATCGTAAATAGCAAGTTTAAAATTACATTATTTGAAGACTACAAATATTTTAGTTTTAGTGTAAATATCACGCTTAAATGAAGGTATATTATAAATGTGGAATAATAAATCGCTATTGACACCAGTTGCTACGCAACGCATGTTATCATAGATTGGTTGCCTAGTACAATATCGTCGTCCTTGTGTCATTGATGTGTTCATGCAATTATAAGCCTTAAGGGTGGTAAACACTTTCAGACCGCGACTGTACATACATAATTTTATTAATTTAATAAAACATACGCAGTTATTTTAAATCTCAAACTGATACTTTAGTGTTATTTATCTGACGGTGTAATGTATTACTTACTTATTACCTATATTGTATAGACTAGACGATACCCGCGGTTACACCCGCGTTATTTAAGGCTACTGCTCCGCTCCTGTCGCTCATAGCGTGATGTTATATAGCCTATAGCCTTCTTCGATAAATGGGCTATCTAACACTGAAATAATTTTTCAAATCGGACCAGTTGCTCCTGTGATTAGCGCGTTCAACCAAACAAACAAACAAACTCTTCAGCTTTATATATTAGTATAAGATAACCTGGTCGAGTGCATTGCTGTGTAGTTCCTGAGGCGCAGTCAGTTATCTTTACTATCGATACGAATGCAGTAATCTTTACAAATGACATAAACAATCTTGAGGTACTAGTCGACCAAGCCAACTAGACGAATGTCATCGTGACAAAATTCAACAAAATTCAACAATTATAATCCAGAAATTCCTAGTACCGATTGCAGGCGCATTGTACGTTCACACGCCGCGTTCGCACGTTACGATAAATAATTTCTGGATTATAATTGTTGAATTATGTTGAATTTTATCACGTTGACATTCGTCTAGTTGGCTTGGTCGAGTAGTAAGGGTCAATACCACGATAGCTGTTTTTGAATCATGGCAACAATAATTTAAAATGAATGTCGGAAAAATAAAATGCTTTAAATCAAACGGCGCCGGGGCGGTACAATATTAGGCATAGCGATGATTTTATTAGCAGCAAGGTCGAAATTGTTGAAATTTTTAAATTGAATCGGTTTTGAACTGCCAAACAGAGATGGCAGTAGGTGTCCATTCAGTGGGCGCTTCTATATAGTTAGGCTCTTAAGACCTCTACGCTTGATGAGTCTACATAATGATACAGTATCTAGCTATCATGCTAACAGTTACAAATATAATATTACTTGCGTCTCGCCTTCGCACGCCTAGTATATAATTTAAAAACCTTTACAAATAATTTGTACATGTACCTAAGTGCCTACTATGTACATTTCCTCATGAATAACTCTATCTATAGGTGAAAACCTTCTACATATAAATCCCTTAGCAGTTTCGAGCTTTTTGCGAACAGATCTTGTAAAGGACTTTGTTTTAAGGATGACACATGACTTTTAAGAGCACTAAAACTGACAAATTGACAATGCTTTTAAAACCGAGGTAAAGAAGTGGCTTTTACTGCACTGTAAGATGAAGATAACTCGTGATCATGGGCTGTAAACTAATGTTTTTGTAATTTTGTGTATTCATATACAGTCACTTCTGTAACATACATTTCCCCCATAGTTCTGAACATGGTCGCGAGTTGCCTACATTATAAGACGTAAGTGGATGCTCCTGTTACACAATATTCACATTGGAAGGCTAACTAAAGCACTTAATTTAGTAACTGCATTAATTTCTTAAGTATTATGTCTGTAGCTAAGTAATTACTATTTACAAGTAATTAAGTACAATGTGAAACAGTTGCAGCTCTTTACAAAAATAAAATACATATCTATGTACCATAATATTGGCGATTCAAAGAGTGGCCACGAGTTTTATTGCCCGTTCTTTCTCGTGGTTCTACCTATTGATTTGCGAACGAGGCAGTAAATGTAAATGTAGAAGCATTAAGTAATTCGATTTAAAACATTGACGTTCAT
This sequence comes from Euclidia mi, assembly GCA_944739405.2. Taxonomy (NCBI): domain Eukaryota; kingdom Metazoa; phylum Arthropoda; class Insecta; order Lepidoptera; family Erebidae; genus Euclidia; species Euclidia mi. The sequence continues at coordinate 28,950,036 of OX123198.2, read as the reverse complement.
AAGCATCACCTTATGACCTAGATGAATAAACGATTTTTGACCTTTGACTTTGCTCCCGGTAAAGGGTTATTGTGTTATTAAGGCATAATTTAAATTAAATCAAATGTTACTAACGTAGGTGGTGCTGTGGAAAAGCTAATATTCAATAATCCGGTTAGACTAGTAAGCGGACCCCTGGTTGCAACTGGGATAACGCTAGGAGGCGATGAGGTAAATGTAACATAAGGTACTTCTTATTAGGTATGTATCTAGGTACTAATTTAATTTTGTTGTCTGGTCTTTTGGTTGCTCCACACAAATTACAGCTAATGTTATACCAGTATTTGTAGTTATCCCTCATGTAGACCCAGGAATCTAATGCATACCTACCTACCTATTGAAAATTGTGAGAAGTTAAAAAATTACACATTAGTAATTAGAGTGGTTTTAGTGTTTTATTGAGCTAACTTAATATTTTTTAATTTGAAATACCAACCTAAAAACTTATTAGTTGTGTTGTAAGGAAAAAATGTGCGCTATATTAATTTCGTATTGACGAGTAGATTGTACCTATTTACATCAGATTTTCAATTGAGATTCTAAATAAAGAGTACAATACAATCTACTTTTGAGTTCCACTTACTATGAAAATCAATCAAACAGAACTACCTAAACCTGAAATCGCAATAGTTATTTGTGCAACAAGAGAGCAAAGTTGTTTTTTGTTTCGAGTCTTGATTTTGAGTCCCGAGCAAGCGAAGGATTCTATGATTGATTCACGAGCGTAGCGAGTGAATCAAAGTTAGAATCCTGAGCGTGGTGAGGGACTCAACAGCACGAGATACAAAAAACTTTGCTCTCGTGTAGCACACATAACTTTTCACCACAGCAGTGAGAACACATATATTACTTAGGAGACATAGAAATGAACAGGAATAGATTGAATTCTGCATAATCACTTGTTGATTTAACTCTTCTGGTGTTAAAGTACAGTCATCATCGCTAGTTTCACTCATCTTTCTAGATTATTTTATATATTAATATAATTTAACACGTTACGCTATACCTACAGTATCAGCATCAGCGAAATTTTTATTCCCGCTACTTTTTTAAATCACGTTTTAATACCGCGTCCCTGATGTTTATTTTTCAAATGTATCATTGTTGTAATCTATACTTATAATAAAACTGTAGAGAGGTCAATTCTGTACATTGAATATATATTCAAAATTAATATTGGAGGATGAATGGTGATCGATACTGATGCCAAAAATGCAATCAGTAAATTTTTTGTCTGTCTGTCTGTCTGTCTGTCCGTCTGTCTGTCTGTCTGTCTGTATGTGCACGCATGGGTCAAAAACTACTGAAGGGATTTTAACCAAACTTGGTACGATTGTAGTCCATACTCCTGGGCAGGTTATAGGCTATATAACATAACGCTAAGATACATAGGAGCTGAGCAGTGACGATAAATTTGAAGCAAGTCAGATGAAAATGCGCTTTCGAGCTCTTATCCTCGCATACGTTGATCATTCACCAAAAGTATGTATTAGAAAGATGATGTTCTTCAAAAGATCTACAAAAAAGTCCTTAATAGTATATATCTATTTTTTATGAATTAGCCACAATAACGGGTTTAATCGTTAGACATTTCTTCAAAGTGTAGTAAATACATCAATATATTGTATTTCACACAGATATCAAACTCCCATATTCAAAAAGTACACTTATATGTACATTATATTTAAAAAAAAATTGAAATCGGTTTATAAACAATTAAAAACAAAGATTATAAATAGAATATTTTCGAACATTTGGAATTTCCAATTTAAATTGAGCTTAAATCTGTATGATTAATTATATTAAATAGGGTTCAGCTTAGGCTGGACGTTTTCGCACATGTAAACAGGTTGAAGAGTGGCGAGTCATTTTATTTTACTAGATGGGGATTAACACTGGGATAGTATTGTCTGAAGCAAGTATAAGTAAAAGTCCTCATCGATTACGCCATGGGTTTGAGATGCTGCATAGTTATGGCATAAATATGAAGACAAATAATTGGCCGAGGGCATTTTTAGGTTCCCACAACAAACTAATAAACCATTGCTAGACAGTAGATATAGTGATATCTATCCTATTACTCAATATGAACGACCACGACGACCGATACGAACCATCATTTGCTGGTGTAAAAATGAGCTCTCGATACATACTGAAGAACAGCTTAAAAAATTATGATCGTGTGTGTCGTAGCGTGGATAGTGATTTAAGAAAAATACTATCTGTAGATGCTCCGGGTGGAACGGCAAGACTTTTCCTACGAAGGTGATTTCGGCAAAGGAACGAAGCTAAAGTAAGATTGTGCGAATACAAAATGAAGAACCCATGGGAAGTATAACAGTACTTTTTCGTGGCGATTTTCGTTAGGCTCTGTTTTTTATACCACCATAGAATATGAGACAAGAGCTGATGAAATTATAGCCTGTCTAAAGAGTTCATAAGTATGGGATTGTATTATCGCTATTCATTTTGACATTAAATATGCGAGCATGATCATGGGGCAACGAACATTCACAGGAATTCTCTGATCTTTTACTCGCGATTGGTAACTTCGCGGTGTAGACTTGCACGAACAAGTGAAAGTCATTTGAGCTATTTTTAGGACATCTACACTATTCAATATAGGTATTACTTATTATTTACAGTCTCACGCCTGTATCCCCAAAGGGGTAGGCAGAGGCGTAAGTAATATTCCACCCACATTTCGCCATGAAGTTATAGGTATAGGTATTATATGCAACTTAAAACATTTTGGGTATCAAATAGAAGACAAATTAGGTAGCCCAATTAAAAGACAAATCCCGCGCGAATGGAGTCGCGGGCACAGCTAGTTCTAAATAAAAATGTATTGGTTAAATACTAATTTTATACTATTAATTAGACTTATTTTTATTAAAATCCAATAATAAATTAAACATGTAACATTTATTACAAATATCTTTTTTTTTTGCGTTGCCGTAGGTGTTTTCTTTGAGGTCGAATTTCAAAATCGAATTTCGTATTCGAAGGGTTTGTTTTTTCACTCACTTTTTATATGCATGTGAAAGAGACAGAGCACATTAAAATTCGAATGTTTCAAATTTATGGCTGAACAATGTCAATTCGTGACACTGAAGATTGAAAAATTAAAAAGCTACTTTTACTCACGCTCGAATCAAAATCGCGTTTTGTTCACTGTTGTCTCGCAGCAAAAGCGGCATGTTTGAGCTGCAGTGGTGAAAAAAATCTTTATAGGTACATACTTCTTTATGTGTGCACAAAATGTACCCAGTAACCCACTTAAGTATACCTACAGGGTGTTTGGTAATTTAATCAATTCCTTGAATGAGGTTATATTTGAGGTCATTTCCAACAAATTGACTCCCATCAACTAAAATTAATGACCGGAAAAAACCGGTCCAAAGTAAATGGTTTCTGAGATATCGAGCTTTAAAGATTTTTTGAGATTTTTCACCTTGTCATCAAAATAATCGAAATAAAAAAAAACTTTTCTTTTTTTGCCTCTGATTTGTTATTTTTGGAAAGCTAGTTAACTAGCAATTATTCTAAATAAAAAATCGGCTATGAAAACAAATAAAAATGTCGCAAGAATTTAGAAATAAAGGGTGATAAGTGATTTTCTGAAAATAAAATGAATTTATTTAAAAATATATATAGGTACTAAACTTGACGTACAAATTAATTAAAAAACATCAAGGGTTCATAACCTTTCGATAGTGGTGCAATAAAATTATAGTCCACTTTTATAACAGTGTAAAAAATACCAGCCGATTTCTTAACAAAAGTTAAAGATATCCTACAAGAAAATTCGCATATCCTCGATTTTTCTAAATTGAGTTTTTTGTCTTTTATTTGGTTCATCAGTGAAAACGAAAGAAAACACGTCTTCTGATTTTGAAATAAAGAATTAGAATGGAATGAAACGGTATAGTGACACTTTGTATTGTTAATCCGTTACACCATAACCGTTCAGAGGATTATTACACTGAAATACCTAATTAATTAGAAATAACCAATTATAATTACTTAAATACATACATACATAGTCTCACGCCTGTTTCCCCGAAGGGGCAGGCAGAGGCATATTATCTAAACGCCCTCTTTTCGCCAGTGTTTTGATCCCACGTAATAGGTGGCGAGCCTATTGCCGCTTATCGGGATATACTTAAATACTACTACTTAAATTAATTTAAAACATTAAAATTTAATACAAATAAAAAAGAAAATAGGTATATATTCAAAGGGCATCGTGAAGGTCCTCCACATCGCCGTCTAATGGGAAGGTGCCAAGAAGACTGGCAGCATTGCCACGCTGTATAGCTGTGATAGATACATACCAGCCTACTGGTCACGCGAGGCGTCGACAAGTCTCTTCGCAAGCTCTCTATAGAGAGATCTAGCACTTGGACCCCATGACCCCAACGTTTCGACTCCAAAACGCTGTGGCAGCAGCAGCGCCCGCACAACCCGCGGTGATAGGAAGATGAGATGGCGCAAGGGTATCGACACACGTTAGATTGTCTTGACTTAAACAATTGCCCATATATCTTAGAAGAGGACAATTACTCTAAAATAATTAGATACTCAATTAATAAATTTGCTGTCACACCCTGGTAGAGCTTGTAGATACCGGTCGAGCTATGTACTTACTTGCACACCTGTAGGTAGAAAACCTTGCATATTGTGACTAAGAGCCTTTATTATTATTGTCATTCAGTAATTAATGTCTTAATTTTATTTGTCCATTAAAGTCAATTTTATATCTGCCATTTTCTGCCAGTGACATAACTTCCACAACTTAAAATTATGAATGTACCTATGTATTAACCAAAGTATTTCCCTCCACTCACGATTGTCGCCCACAACGACCGTTCTAAAATCCGCTTGCCTGTTTAGGAAAAGGTGAATGTTGCAAACTGTATTATATCTAGTAGAACAAAGTGAAAACTCGACAACTAGAGATACGTGACTTTCGCTTTTAACACTAGGTGAATAAAGCACAGAATGATTTAAAAATAGCTTGCGACATTGGACTCATTATCCACGCGTATATATCTTGTTTAGTGTTGAGATACCTACTTAAAAGGCATGTGTGGGTGCAAGGCTGACCTTATAGGTGCTACCCACAGTCTTCGCTAAACATTTAGTATGATTTCCCTGACATCCCACACTCGATTGCTATTAAAGCCATAAACGATAGGGCAAAAATCTTTAATATGACACTATAACCAAGCATAGAGGTGTTACATGCTAATCTTATACCAATATATAAAGCTGAAGAGTTTGTTTGTTTGGTTAAACGCGCTAATCTCAGGAACTACTGGTCCGATTTGAAAAATTATTTCAGTGTTAGATAGCCCATTTATCGAGGAAGGCTTTAGCCTATATAACATTAAGCTATGCGCCACGGGAGAGGAGCAGTTGGCTTAAATAACGCGGGTGTAACCGCGGGCATCCTCTAGTACCTAATATCAAAGAAAGCAAGGCTAAAATGAACTATAAGATAAATGTAGCAACGTTGTACAAATGATGTAGGATAAGGAATGAATTGCATGAGTCATGTCGATATCAATCTCTAACTAACATTTATATAAGTACCTGGTAGTAAGAGTCAAATCTATTTACCAGTTGGACAGTAAAATATGTGCGCTCTCCGTTAACTTTAGAATTTAAGTTCTCATTCACTTATCTAGTGAGTGGAACATCCTTTATGTAAGACATTTATGTCTCACATAAAGGATGTTCTAAATACCTACTCGTTTTCACTTTAACTGATCTTAAAATTCTATAGAAAATGAGATTTTCGTTTTGCAACCACCGAATATCGGTCAAACAACAAAGACTTTGTTTTAACAATACTTAACATACCTATACTTTCATTGGCGTTGACATTATTGTCACCACTTTGCATGTGAGATAATGTGTATGTACATCTTTTAATAATCTGAAAGTAGTACAGTAATGGTTTTACTTGCAAAAATTATAAAATGGCTAAAATCTTACTAAGGAGCTTTAGGTATAAGCCAGACTTACATAAGATTTACAGAATGGAGATGTGTGCCATGTTTCTTAATAAGTACTTAATATGCGTGACGCCATTCAATCCAATTTAGACTTTAACGCTTAGATTGGCTATGAAATAATGCAATTCACTAGATGTAGGTATCTAGTGAATTGCATTATTTCATAGCCAGTTGAAATTCCTTGTTACTTGTGAAGTTTATGACGTACTTTTAGCCGCTAAGAGACGAGAGAGAAGACTGAGAAAATAAACCTAAAAATATTGTATTGCTTTTCATGTGACTAGGTCAAATGAAGAATCGCGAGTAACTACCTGCATACAATTAAATTACCTATTTCCCAGCACTCCCCAAAACAAATTTAAAAAACATTTTTAACGATTTATTATAATTGATTTCATGAAAATCTCTTGTAACAAGTATTACAGCTTCCATTCTTCTCAGGGTAATAACCCTTCTTCTTATTACTTCGTTACTGTTGACCAAAAGCCATCTTATTAGTCATCCGTATAATAGGTTCATACTCGGCTAATATGGCTATTGTCTACCAAATTCGTTATAGGTTACAAGACTTCTCAAACAAAACTGTTGAGGGCAATAAACGACATGTTTCATATTGCTAATTACGGTAACAACTTGATAACTGTATAAATATATATCAAACAAATATATTCAGTTAATATAAAATACATACATATGTGTAAAAAGACTAATAATTTTCTGAGGCAACTATCTACACTTATTAAAAATTCGTTTAGAAAGTAGAGCTTCCGATATTGAAGATATCTACAAACAAAATGTGCTCTCATTAAAACACCTGATATTATAAGAAACTTGGGTTCACTTGAACCAACAGTTTTAAATGTAAGCAAACATTATAGTTGCTAAACGTTTACAAAATACGGCTATCGCTCTAATTTTCTACGAAGTGTGAGCTTGTTTTGAATTCTTTATTTATATCCTTATTTGCTTTGTAACAAAGTAATGGTACAACTGTGCCAACTGCAATTGCATGCAAAAATAACGCAAGTACTAATAGTTTCGTATAGCTGACATACCAACCCATTTATCTGCTTTGAGAAGAAAAGGATGTAAAAGATATCGCCGTCACTATCGAATAATGATACCATTACATTGCTTTAGGGCTGAGATCTACAGTTAAATTGAAATTCCAAAAAATATTGCTCATATAGCTAGAATGCAACGCCAATATGCCTTACAAAGGGAACACACATTTTATAATAAGTATACTTCCTTGTACATAAATGAATTTCAACAATACTTAATATTGTAGCCAAAAAAATAACTGTATCACACAACCTACACTGTGACATTCAAGTGGCAATGTGTGCCAAATAAAGTGCCTTTCAGTAACGTATGCGAATAAAATTACCGTTTTATGATTCAGCATTGACAACTCTACTTACAATTAAAACTATCCAACGCGAAACATAGTTTAAATAGTGCTTTGTTTCTACGGAACGGTTCCGAGACGGTGGTTTACCACGTTCAAGTATGGTATGGCCCCCATTGTGGATAGTCCGTGATCGAACGGGCGCGGGTAATGAACCCAAGCATCCGCGGGATTCATGAGCAAGCAGCGCGCACCGCCCGCCGCGCTTCCGCCGCGACTTGCACCGACGTACTTCGTGCTCACGAATTCACAGTTCCTTCGGGCACCAATACAACTACATTGTATATCTCAAGCCCTTTTTGCCTTATTATTGTTGATAAAACCTGTGATAGATGGGTGTGTCCACTTTGTTATTTAGCTTTAGAAGAAATAATGCTTCAACGTTTTCATTGTTTGCAAGTATAAGATAGGTACTTGTTCTACATTGTAATTTTGCAGAAAATGGAGATCGTTTAATATACTTAAGTATAAAGTTATTTTACTTCAACTTTTATAGACAAAAGCAATCATTAAAGTTTTGAATTCTGCTTACGTAAGTGATGGAAATTTGCCTATTGCTGCTACTATTCTATATTTTTTACCTCATTGGTTGTTTAATTTTGCTCAAAACCTTCATTTTTGTATACCGCCTACGCGATTGATCAGGAAAATATACATAATCGTTGGACAGTGTAGTCGGGGGCAACAGCATGGCATAGCAAAGTCAATAATAACGTGTTGTTGAGTTGAATGTCATCGCAATAAGCAACGCAGCGGGCGAGTTTTCTTGGTAATCCATTTTTTTATAATAAGTATACCTACACAATTACAAAATACCACCGGAATATTTGCGCTGCTGCTTAAACTACGTAAAACGGTACTAATTTGTTTGTCGACTGTTCAAGTTTTTGTTTGTAAAACTAATAACATAACGTGTTTTGCTCATGTGAACCTCCATTAGTGTAGCTACTACGTAAAACGTCTAGATATAACACAAAACTTTGTTCATGTCAAATTAAAGAATAAATATTGTAAGCTCAAAAAAGTCGTGCCATTTTATACAGTCAACAACTCCTTCAAGCGATAGTGCCACCGCAGTGTCCTTTTGAATACTAATTATTTTTGTGTTCGACAGCCAAATAAAAGGATTTTGTCTTTGTGAATTGTTGGAGTGGCATGATACTTAATTAGTTTGCATTGCTTGACCGATGTCCATCCCGTGGAGGTTTTTTTGGATGACGTTTATACCAAACGTCCTTTGTTTGGAGGCTACCTTACAGATATAATTGAAAGCGAAGAGGGTTCAGCAGTTGCCAGCTTGACAACAGGACGTCATATATTATCAACTATTTATAAGTATATGCGTAATGTATGCGTTGTCTAGACTTGTATAGATGTGACTAGGTACATAAATCACACTTTTGCCTAATTACGACTAACCCAGGCACAAGCCAGTACCTATAATGTTATAAAAATAGTGAAAATCAAATATAGATTATGTTATTCAAGTCTATATTTAAACAAATCAGTATCTATTTTCTTATTGTTATAAACACATCTCCCGCTCTATAATTATTTTCTGTGAATGGCTTTAAAATTTAAATCGGATACCGAAGACGCAATGCCAAGGGTTAGGACACGATTAAACTACGCAATTATTGTAAACTATATTTTAGGATATGACATTATATTGTATAATGTAGTGATCATCATGGGTATCCGTTATTTTACTACACTGCCTAAGTGGTAGATACATTTTCTGAAAGATATTTAAAAAAATATGCTAAACTACGCTAATCAAGTTTGATAAATATTCTCTTCCTACAATTTATTTCTGTTCATTGTGTTTTCTACTAAGTACCTTCAATAAGTAGATATACAAAACGGTTATTTTATCTACTTTATTATTCTAACAGGCTCTGAGTTTATTGCTTTATTTAAGATACTTTATAGTATCGACTAAGGTCAATGTTCCACCATAACATAGTCATAGAATCTAAATCATTTAAGAATCTTTTAATGTAGAAAGAATTGGAATTTAATAGAGCGGAAAATAAAATATTTTGCTAAATATTCTTTGTACATTTTTCACACCATTTTGTATAAGCACAGATAATATAATATTATACTAGTATCAGTTAAGAAATAGATATATTTCGATTGGAAAACAAGTTTTACAATCTAAGTGTAGTCCTTCTGCCACATGTTTGTGACTAGTTTGTTGAGATGGTTACCGTTAGTTCAGGCAGTTACCTTGCCTCGTGGGCAAAAGGAACGGAAGCAGCCATATCCTGGCCAGTGCCGCGCCCGTAATGGCTCTTTGTATATAATCACCGTCTAAATAATATGTTCCTTACGTAGATATAGTAGTTAACCTAAATAGTTTATGAATCCTGTTTTTTGAGGATTGTCTGTTCCTTTTCGTTTAGGCCGACGTTTATGTTAATTTGGTCTCGTAGTCCGAAGGCGGTTCTGTTAGTATTCTGGTGATGATTTGACCGATACGAGAGAGTCGCTTATGATTTCCTGTCTTCTTTGTACATGCATAGTAAGGTGGTGTTGTCATGATGTGCGTCAGGCGACAGCGGTCCCCTCCCTTCGCCCCGCGCCTCCGTACCTCCCCGTACCCTCTGTCCGCCACGGTCAGCGCGCACTGTGACCTTTCGCTGAATATCTACACTACAAATATTACGTAATTCACACTACTCTGTGAGACAGAATTAGTGTCTTCATTTTCAATGTGAGATACTTAATATGTATTTTTATCGTGTTTAGATAAAATGTAGAATTTATAAATTTTGATTACTAGTGGTAGCTTATATATATTTATGCTCTATCAATAATTGCACATGTTCCGCAAGATTCAAGAATCTTCTTCTTATAATTGTGTTTCATACTTATTCATGACGTTCGATATAAAAATAAATAAATGCGTCATCGTATAAATAAGCTCATGATCAAGTACAATAACATTAATTAAATATCAGAAGCAGGAGGATAGAGATGGTATGATAGCGAGAATGGCACGTATCTTGTATCTACTTTCTATGGATCTCGGAGCGTACACCGCTGAGATAAATTATCGGTTGATTAAAGTACCGGTGAGCCAATCTCGGGATGGGATCTGTTGGCCGTAGTCCAGTTTCCCAACAGTGCGCTATTGTTGTGTGACGAATTCGGTATTTTACTCATTATTTAGTAGCGGGCATCGGGGCATCGCTTGACGTAACGCGCTCACTACTCGCGCACAAAAGAGTTCAACGGGCACCGATCTCGCACCGGCCGGCCACCGCGTCAGCGCAGCGCCACGGACCAACTACAAATATCATTCAGTTATTTTGTTCATTTTTGCGCTATTGTTGTGAAATCAATGCAAGATAAAAGGACATTAAAATATATATTTTATTATTTCTTATTCTACAGCTTCAGCGTTAGAATGGAATTCAAGAAAAAAGATCCAAAGAATAATATCAAATTTATCCATAAATCCGACGACGTTTTTTGTACTTATGTTTTTGTCAAGGGTTTTAAAGCTTAAAGCTATAAATATATCGAGCTTTTACCCCTAATGCGCTTTGAATACACACAATGACCTCTGATATGTATCTTGGAAGATATTATTAACAGAAGTTTTGTTGTTTCCACCATTGAGAAAAGGTTAATGTATAAGCGGTACAAAAACTATGGCGCTAAACAGAATAAACACGTTTATGTACGAAGTAAATACCTTTAGCATTAGGTGGATTACCGTGGATTGAAAACGGGACAAAAACACAAATTGAAAATTTTTTAACCTTGTAGATGTGTTCAAGGTTAAGACATAACGTGTGATGCGAAGTGTAAGAAGCTACAAGCAAAAAATTATATTGCTTGTGAACGTTAAAAGGCTTAACTTATTGTTAAGGAAAATTAAGATTCCATTTTGCCGTGTACGCTAAGGAAATTCATGTACAGTAGATCCTCTTTTAATAATCTCTTTTATAGTATTTTGTCAGAATTAATTATGAATCACATAATTTTTTTTTGCATTGGGTATTATCCCATAGCATTGAAAATGCGCTCATTATACGTTCTTGTGTGCCAATAATAATCATCAGATGATTATTTTCAGATTTTCATGTTCAGTGACTAGTTTAAATTATTATTTGTGTAACACAGGTAGAGCATGATGCACAGAGGTTTACTACCATGATTAAATGTTCAGTATTACATACTCACTATTAAGTTATCACATAGCACATTTATTGCAGGATATGCGGCACATGAAAATGTATTTGACTCGCAAATTTTAGTTTTCAATAGGTACACAACTTATAGGTTTGTTATGAAATATGACCATGACTGTAAAAATAATTTTCCAAATAGTTGTATTGGGCAAATTATTTTTATTGAGATCTTATTTCTATTGGAGGTCAATTACGTATCGACATAAGTCAGAGCCAAAATAGGCAGATGCCAAAATCAGGGTCTACTTCATACATACAATGCCGTCCATAGCATGGCAATCTAAGTAAATTACAGATTTTTAAGTAAGGTACATATAACATAACTTACAATGATTTATGTAACACTAGAGGACGCCCGCAGTTACACCCGCGTTATTTAAGGCTACTGTTCTGCTCCCTTCACTCATAGCGTGATGCTATATAGCCTATAACCTTCCTCGATAAATGGACTATCTAACACTCAAATAATTTTTCAAATCGGACCAGTAGTTCCTGAGATTAGCGCGTTCAACCAAACAAACAAACTCTTCAGCTTTATATATTAGTATAAGTATACTGCGCCGTGCTCTTGCCACCGCTGGCGTTCCAGCCCAACTTGAACCTCAAGGCTTGGCACGCGACGATGGCAAAAGACCAGACGGGATGTCGTTACTGCCGTGGAAGCTGGGTAGGCCTTTGGTATGGGACGCAACATGTGTCGATACCCTTGCGCCATCTCATCTTTCCAGCACAGCATGTTGTGCGGGCGCTGCTGCTGCTATAGCGGAGACACTCAAACGGCGCAAATATGTCAATCTAATAGGAGATTATGTATTTGAGCCGTTTGGGGTCGAAACATTGGGGCCATGGGGTCCAAGTGCGCGATTACTTTTTAGAGATCTCGCAAAGAGACTTATAGACGCCTCGCGTGACCACCGGCTGGCACGTATTTGGCTCAAAAAATAAGTATAGCCATCCAACGAGGCAATGCTTTTTTTTTTTTTACGAGGTGGAAAATCCCTTCGGATCTCCGACTCTTGGGGGAAATAAGAGCCGGAGTATGTGGTGTTTCCACTAAAAACCACCTCGACTGCCGCCATGTACCCGTGTGTCGGAGGGTGGGGCATCACCTAAGCACTCGTCGCCACCCTCCGACGGGTATTGGCCTGCCAGATGATCAGGCGGGCCCCGAACAAAACCCCCTTGGCGACGGATTAAGGTGTTGGACTCCGCCGCCAAAACGCCCAGCGGCCGCAGAGGATAGGGAGGACGGCAAAACAACACCGCATCTCCTCTTCTTCTGCGGCCCCACCGCGACGCATCAAATGGTGCGCCCCCAGTTGGTCGCGGGAGATAGGGCGCGCGGCAACGCAACACCGACACGCCTCTCCTCCCGCGACCGCACCCGACTGCGAGGGACAGACAGAACTGTCCCCCGCACCCGCACCGTTGGACGCATCCTGCGCAGGCCGTCCAACGAGGCAATGCTGCCAGTCTTCTGGGCACGCTTCCAATTGACTGCGATGCGGATGAGTTTCATGACGCCTTCTAAATTTTAATTTTTTGAATTTTCCCTTGTATATATTAATTCGTTTTTTTATTATTTTAAGACTTAATTTAATTATATTGATAAATTCGTAACTATAGGTACATTGATTCTACTTTTTTGTAGATATTTAATCACATAGCGATGATTCAAGTCGCATAATGATTATCCAATCGTGTTTATGTCTGTGTTTGGGTGACCGTATAAGATAAGATAATTAATTTATCTTACTAGAAAACAACCAGAAAATTATGGTAAGTATGTTTAATTTCTGATTTTACTAAAATACATGTAGACAGAAATGTATATTGATGTTTTAGACAAATGCATAAAGTGCATTGACAGATTTATTGTCTGGTTTGCAATGTTGTTAAACACTATTTTCTTCCAGGCTTTCCGGTTTAATCTACTGTCTATGATGATCCCAAATAAATTTAGTCTTTGCATAGGTAGGCCTGAGGTTACTTTTGACTAAACAGCCGGCAGTTAGAGAGCTATTAACATATTTACATTTTATGGTGACTGTACTGTCATCCACAAGATCCACAAGAGTAAAGAGGTTGTCCGTCGCGCTAAGCAATTTTATATCTCTCTGTTCAATTTACCTTCCAGTATGTTTTTGATAAAGTCATCTTGTCGTATAAGATGGCCAAACATCTTGCCTCTTCTTTTTTCTATTGTCGCTAAAACGCTTCGTTTTTCTTGGACTAGGCTCAATACTTCTGCGTTGGTCTTCCTTTCAGTCCAGCTGATTCTTGCCATCCGCCTCCAACACCACATTTCAAACGCCTCCAGTCTTTCCCAGTCTTGCTGAGTCATCGTCCACGTTTCGCTTCCGTACAGAGCAATACTCCAGATATATGATTTACAGAATGGTTTTCTTATATGCCTAGCTATTTTCGATTTCAGAAGATGTTTTTATGATGTTTCAGTTCTATATACAGGATATATAAAACCATTAAACTACAGATGTAACCAGTAGCACTATTAATAAACAAATGAGTCAGCAATTAAATACTAAACAATTATAAAATATTATGAAGCCATATCTGAGATGATGTTTACTAAGATTGCGTTATTGTGCCCTTGTGGTTTTTTAATCATTGATCATTACGTGAACATCTATATAGGTCTGCCTATCTCACGATGATTGACAAGCAGATGACCTCAACATATTGAAAAAATGTTAGCATTGACTGACTGTGATCTTTTGCGTCGTAATCGGCGCAACTGTAGGTAAATTAAAGCAAATCAAGACGAGAATGTCATTGAATAACATTGCACATCCGCATTGATTTGTTAACTGAAGGACGAAATCATAACAACTGTACTATTTAATTAATCTTATCCCTATATATAAACTGATCCACTGATTAACACAAACATTATGTTTAGGTATGTTTTATATAAGTTAAGCCATGCATAGCAGACGGTCCCAATATATGATTTTACACGTAAAAAGAAAAAAAATGCATTAGTTTCACGCGTCTTGATTGTAGTCTAAGTTCTACACAGTTCTTCGGTTTAAACAGATCATTTGTCAGAAAACTAAATCATTACGAATTGTGTAAATATTAAAAATTGTATAGTTTATACGTATTTGTAGGTAAATACACATTTATGAATTCAAAGAATTAATTCTGAATCTTCAAACGTACCTATCCGTTTGGAAATTGGTAAAGTTCTGCTCTCATTTTTTTCCGTATTTGATTTTTGGACTCATGTAACATTACCGGTGAATAGAAATGATGAGTACAGCTAATTTCTATACTGAACATGTATGTATTATATGTACAAAGAATTAGCGAGACCTTCAGCGACGAAGTCACTTGCACATCCTATAGGAAACTGGTTGAGGTTGAGGTCATTACTGCAACGTGTGATGTCTCCATGCGTGTCCAACCGCGATACACGTCATCGTTCTAATACAGCGGTATACAACCCGAATGACTTCATAATATTTCAAGAAAAGTTATTACATATCTGCTGTGTTTTTTATTTGTAATATTGTGAATATTTTATCGTGTTATTCATATTTAAAAATTGGCTTTTAATTATAGATTTCTTAAGATTGTCCACGCCAATTACATAGCTAACCTGTACTCTCTCCTATAACTGTAACTCTATTATATTTTCTTTAAAATCCCAGGTCGTATTTATAAACCATTGTGCTGTAATCATGCTGGGTGTTTTTATTTTAAAGTTCCGGTTTTGCAACGCTTACGTTTTTTGCTTTGTGAAATTGTGATCATACCAACATAATCTTCACACCCGCGCCTCCACCGCGCAGAGGCCCCGCCGCCGGCACACCCGCTTATAAAGTCTTGTAACCTGAGCTCTGGATATTTTTTCTTTTATAGACTCACGCCTGTATCCCCGAAGGGGTAGGCAGAGGTGTAATATTATACCCACATTTCGCCATGAATTTTGAGTCCCACGTAACAGGGGGCGAGCCCATTGCCGTTACCGTGCACATCACCAGACTCCGTGCTGCTACTGAGAATTCAGAGAAACCCAGTAACACTTTTGCCCGACTCGGGAATCGAGCCCGGGACCTCCGATCAGCAGACGCATACGCATCCACAGGACCACGGAGGCAGTCCTGGTTAAAATATAATAATATAACTTTTACTTGAAATGTAAGCATATTATTATGAGTTAATAAATATATATTTTTTACCTTAAATCATAAATCAGAATAGTTATTGACTGAGCACGTAGGTATGAAGAACAATCTACAGGACTGGGATCGTTAATTATCATGTTGATGGATTTATGTATGGAGATATTCAAAATATATCTCCATACCAATGAATATGGCATGGTTCTGTTTGTAATCCAAAACAAGTCAATTCAAGTAGAGCGGGGCAGAATGCGCGACGAAGTGACACGGTCAGCGGCGCGTTATTTAGTCTACAGTCTGCAACTGCGACTCAGACCTTATAACATCTGCTTAAACACGCGATCAATGAACTCCCTAAAAGTGTAAAGTTTACTCGTCCTGCTCTCTCCGAAATCATAATTCAACTGTCATTATTGGACAAATGGCCACATGGTTCGGTAACTGAGCAGATTCTCAAAAAGACAATTTTCTGTAATTGTGTTTCGCAATGATTACCTACAACTCATGCGTTTGGTCTTCTCGAGTAAAACCATGAATTTGTTGTGCTAAAACACATTGGCTAAACAAGAATAATACCAGCAGATGAACATGTGAAAGTTATGAGAAAAGGTTGACTGCAAATGTTACAAGTTTTAAGGCGCTGTTATACCTCAGAAGCCGTGAAACACCTAATTTTTCGTCGCGCATCTAGCCATAACGGTACATATTACAAACTAGCAAAAATTAGAGCTTAAAGTCAAAAGTCTGAACAAAAGACTTTTGAAAGAATTTTTCATGTACGTAAAATAGAATCACGGTAAAAAAATCACAAAATCGAGGCAGAAAATAATCTTTCGTCTCACTGTTTGCAATATTTTGATCGTAAGCTGTCATATTTTTTTCGATAATATTGTAGGAAATCTAATGAACTAAAGAATTACCCTATTTATTTTCATATTATATATGTATATTTTGTAAAATTAAATAAAATCTGCCAAACGTCTATGATTTTGACGCTCGGTAGATCCCATCAATATCAAACGCTTCAGCAATTTAAACCTTATTAGCATAAGCGGTGTACTGAGTGTCAGTTGCTAGTTTACGCCCCGCCCAGACCTCATCATTCGGCTATGAGCCCTGTGAGAGATAGGTCATGTCGCTTGCGTCTCCGCTGCACGAAATTTTACGTAAACCTGTTTTTTATTATAATACGCCGATTTGAGTTCGTAATTTCATGTTTTATGTTATAGACTGAATACTTTGAATCAAATAGGCTTTAAGTGTAACTATGGGCACATATAATTAGGACCTAAGTTTATACTCTTGTTGCGTTTAATGTGTTATTGTTTCTGTGCTTATAAATATATAATTAGAAGAATAAAATATGGACAATTAGGAAATGAAGTTCTACGAAGGATTTGTACAAGAAAGCGTCGTAATAAAATAGAAATTCATCCATGGCCAAGTGATTATGAAATATGTAACATTTTACACAAATTATTTTCATAAGAGTCTTTTATGACTAACTATGTTACTTATATATTATCGATTATGCATAATATAATTATATAAATTATTCTCACAATACATAGCTGCCACAGTTTTCAATTTTTAAAAGAGTAATAACATAAAATCGAATCATTTTATGTACCTATATTTCAAATTCATTAGCTTGTCAGAATGCCTGGAGCGCTAAGATGCCGCCACGGCGAACAATAATGATGACAGCGCTAATATGGCGCTCCGCAATCCGCACACAAGCGGTAACGAATGTTGTATTATTGTGTTTTGAACATAAACCTTTTTAGGTACATCGGGTAAAACTTTGATTATTCATAAACTATTAGGTATGTCTCAGTACATCTAATATCTTTTTAATCCTAAAATCAATCATTTATAAATAAGAAGGTGACTTCTCTGTTTGCTATAACACAAGATATAGAATTATTTTTATAATAAAGTACGTAACTAATTAACATTATTGTAATTACAGTGAAGTTCTGCAACGTCTTACACACATTTGACTTCAGTCATTCCTAACACGATCTGTTCAAGAGCTAGCCAAGAAATGCCAAACAATTTTTTTAACAAATTTGACTCAAATCCCGTAGTGGTAAGCAAAAATTACAAGAGGGATAGCAGTGACTGGTTCGAATTGCGTAAGAATATGTTGACAGATTGTTGTATAGTGGTAAAAAGAAGAGATAACAGCTGTAAAGCCAACTTAGTAAAAAATATTTTGTACAAATAAAATATTTGAAATGTAAAATCAGTTGCGCATGGAATCTAAACTAGAAACTGGCGAAGCAAGAAAATGTAACAATCGAGCCTTGTGGATTATTCGATTATTGGTGCCACGCCAGATGGATTAATAGGTCCAAACACGATTGTGGAAATTTAATGTTCTAAAGTTGCCTATAAGAATGGCCTGGAGAATAGTATAAGAGCAAATAAAATACAAATATGGAAACATGATTAAAAAGTGAACTGACTAGTCTAAACAAATATTGTAATTGTTATTACCAAATTCAGGGGCAACGCCACGTTGTTGATGGAAATTGTTGATTCTCGTCAAGCTCAAGGGATGGCATTGCGAGATCACGGAGAGGAAAATGTTTCATCAGTGCTTGAAATTTCTACAATACCAAGCCGTAAAAGGAAAGTAAATGAAACTGTGCCTCGTGAACAACAGCAAATAATAAGTCTTATCACCTCACACACTGCCTTTAACATTCGATGAGAATAAAGAAAACCTGCCGGGTTGTAGCAGACAGCTTACTTTTGATGAGCTGTATACTCTGTATTTCGTTAATAAATTATAAATGAATATAAATAAATATCTTTTAATATTTATTTTCTTTGAAACAACACATATTTGAAGCGAAATATTTTTTTTATATTTTTCCATACAAACATGTATGATGAGAGCTAACGAAAAAGCAGTAACTCAAGTTCTAATTCTATAATTTTCTAAGCGACATAGCAGTATCTCATGAATAAGGTATATCCACATATATTTTTGATATTTCATCTATTTTGAAAAATAATAATGGGTTGGGTTTCGAAACGAGTCGCCTGAATTTGAGGGTATTGGTAGTGTAGGGGGCTTAAGCTAGTTCGTTTTAATCCCCTAAAAGCAATTTTGGCTGCCGGAGTTGCGTCTAAATATTTTTAAACAATTTCCAAAATTTCATAAATACTTCGGCAATTATGCAAAACGGAACATAGTTTTTATACTTTAGTACAGTTTTACAAATGTAATTTTTAGGTTTTATGTGAAAAACGTGAAACGAAACGCAAAACTGCCATCTTGGAATGATCACATTGACAGCTAATGTCAAATTTGTGCGTCATTGCTTTCGAGTGCCTTGGGTTAGGTGCGACTGTAATAAGTAAATAAATAGGTTATGTTAGGTTCTCTTTTGACCCTTAATCCGAAAATAGGAGCCCTTCGCAGGGCTCCGACAACCTTAGTTTATTAAACTAGTGTGATGAATGTGGAAGTTGGCAGTGCCATACACACCGATGTTTGGAGATTTCTTTTTTCAGAGGAAACCAAGTATTTCCGGCAAGTGAAAATGGTGAGGGGGGTTTCAAGACCTCCCCTGCTCCCTCTCCAATCACTCGCAACCCCTAAAAACGGCGACGTATTTCGAAACCTTTGCCATAATAATTATACCTATAATAACAATAAACATCCATAAATAAATAAAAGAAATCAACTTTTACTAAACTTCAATTATCTCGTAACTCGCTTTAGTTGAGATACGGTTTTTGCGCTTAGTAGAGCAGTATTGTGTTTTTTAGGGTACCGTAGCCAAAAATGGTAAAAACGGAACCCTTATAGATTCGCAATGTCTGTCTGTCTGTCCGCCCGTATATCACAGCCAATTTATTGCAAAACAGATTTGAAAACTGGCAGGAATTGAATTAGATGTAGGTATTATATGAACTGCTTCACTATTTTTATACAAAAACAAAACAAACATAATAATGGCCTCTCCATACATGGAACTGACTTAATTATTTTTATCATCTTACGGCACGTATTTACCTACTTTCGTCAACATTTAATACCTATAACGTCTAATGTAAACCAGTTTTGCTCATGGCTGCACTGAGAAAAAAAATTGCGCTATGCCTATATTGTACAAACAGATTGATGTATGTAATATAAATGTTAATATCAGTATCTCAATTCAATATGCTAAAACGTTTTGCTTGCGATTTTGAAATATTGGAATACGGATGTCGCCAGAATACGGCCGCACGCGACGAGAATGAAGGGGGGCGCCCCGCTGTAGACGGAGCTAAGCTCCCTTCACCTCCCCTGCTTCACCCCCTCATTTACCAAAACAGTCGCTTAGGACAGCGCCAAGTAGGTAAATGGCGTCCAATTAACCACGCTATTGACTGGCAGAGTAGTTAAAATGGTATTTACGTTGGCACATCCACAAAGTTACGCTTGTTGTTTTAAGTTTTTGTTTTGACTTTTAAAATTGTTTTGTTGAAAAACTTACGCAAGCAACGGTGTTACACGGCACAGTTCGATGGCAAGGTTTTTGAGCGCGACGGCGACGTATTGTTTACCCAAATATGTTCGATTTTAGAAATGACGTGTTTAAGCTCACAATTAAATGTCAGACAGTTAATGAAAAATAAATTAAAAAATAATATATAACGACCCATTTGACATTTGATGGATTATGTATAAATATATTAACTGCGTGTTGTAAATAGGCACATACGTATGTATGTATCTATCCGTAAACGTGTGTATACTGTATAAGGTCAAAAGAAAAACACGTTTCTTTTATATTTCTACCTACCCAATAAGTAATTAATATTTTCTACAAGGCTATAAATCTGGACTATCTACACGTATGTATCAACAGGGACTCGCCTGTAATGTTGTCATGCTAATAGACTTGTGATAGCGTGTTTAACAGAAAGCTGTACCTGATCGATGTTATACAGAATACCACTTACACAAAGAAAAATGTTAATAGTTGTAACGAAGACGTCAGTTGCCAATTATGACAAAAAGGTGGGCGTATACCTCGGACAAAATCAAGGGCGGATCCAGCTTTGGCGCCAGGAGGGGGTCACATAGTCGTGGTCAAGTGAAGAACTTATAATTTAATTTCAATAACAATAGGTACAAGTAAAAAGTAGGTATTTAATTAATGTACCTACGTAACAGACCAGTGCAGATACGTTAGAAAACGGTAAAAAGTAAAATAAAGTTACAGTAGGATGAGACCCATTGGAGAAGGAAGAGAATATAGCGATCATTAAAGGAAAGTTAAATTACGGGCGATCTGAGGTCGGGAAGTGGATGGAGTTGCGATTTTAAGGGTAAAAAAGGGTTTATCTCGATTGCCAGCAAAACTACAAGTCCTATGGAAAAACCTCAATGACGAAGTTGTAGGTAATAAAAAGATCTACAACTTTCGTATTTACATTTTATTCACACAACGTCATAATTTATGTGAAAAATTCAAATAACCAAGTTATTGGTTTTTAGGGTTTCGTAGTCCACAAGGAACCATTATAGTTTCATCATGTCCGTCCGTCTGTCCGTCCGCAGCCTAGCTCAAAGACGCCTGGTGCTAGAAAGCTGATATTTGACATGAATATAGACATACGATATTGCAACAAAACTGTAGAATAAAATTTAGGATTTCTTTTTTCAGGGTATCTCCTCTAAATATACATATAGTGGGGTTGAATTTTTGTTGAGTACCCCATTGTGTGGGGTATAATTGGATAGGTTTTAAAAAAATATTATTAGTTTGCTCAAATCATTTTTCGATCAAGTGATTGGTTTGTCAAATATCAAGCATTGAAGTGAAAAAAATTGTTAGACTCAAGTGTCCGCCCCCCCCCCCCCCCCCCTCTCTGCCGGCTAAACTATTAATTTGGAAGAGGTAAAAAAAATCACAGATGTAGTACACATAACGAATTTAAAAGGAAAACTATCACGGCTTAGTAGACATCACTAGTTTACGAGTAATCGTCGGTTAACTTATAAATACCTATTTCTGTGAGTTTACATTGGGAGCGCTGGCTTAATCTTAAAGATGCCCGTTTTTAGTCCCATGTGAAACAGAAGTTATTATCAATGATGGCCATTATGGTCAACTACGGAACCCTACATTGCGCGTGGCCCGACACGCACTTGGCCAGTTTTTTATTTTTAACTTTTACAATAGTTTTTTCTTTTACACGAAAGGACAATGGCAGATCTCCATACATTGAAATGTCTGAAATTAAATTGAAGCGCACCATAATAAAAAATATATTAAAAAATTCGGCGTAAGTAACAGAGTCTATAAATGATTCTATTTTCACTCGGGAAACCCGGAAAAATAAGATATCGGTGTTTTAGTTTTTAGTCAAAGAGTATACAAATACTACGTTTTTAGTTAAGAATGAACAATGTAGGTACGTTTGAATTATCAAATGAAATTATGTCAGATTGACATCAAAACGCAGAAGTATTTGTACAATAACTGTCACAGCCAAAGACAAAAGCAGAGCTGCACATTTTAAATCGATTTTATGTGAAATCGATACAAAATTAAAACGATGCTGTGACGTTTTTATTTGATTTAAAAGTTGCTTTGCTTTAAAAATTATTAGCTTATTGATATAATGTCAATTAAAGATTAAATAACTGCATTTTAATAATTATATTTTAATAATCGATACGGATAAATAGCACTCTCGTCTATTCCTGTCACACCATTGTCTATGGCAACAATCAAATAATAAAGTAGTTACCTAGTTCGTAATCAATTGGAATGCTTTTTATCATCATAAAATACTCCAGCTTTAACGAGACAAAGTGAAAATATTAAAAATCGTAGAAAAAAAAACAATTTGTTTTGTTCTTATGAAGTTTAAGGTCGCCACAACAAACCCAGACCGAATTCTGCCATTGTTCTTTGGTGAAAACTTGCCTTTTTATGTTCCAAACACACTGTTTATGTTTTTTATTTAAAGTTTTTATTTTTACGCCTTATTTTGACTTAATATCGAAATAAAACCCTAATTTTCAATTGAAAATTCTCACGTCAATATATCAGCTTTCTTTTTTAAATTGTTCGGCGTTTTGTTCGTTGAAATCTCTACTTTCTGATGGTGTGAATAAAATATACATTACTAAGGTAAACGTTCTCAGAAAATGCAACGACCTCAGATCGCCCGTAATTTATTTTTCCTTAAATTTTTGCTATATTCTCTTTCTTTTCCAATGGGCTTCATCCTACTATAATTTTCTATCGTTTCAAAAATTATGTACCCTGGCTGGTCTAAAACCTCTTCCATCATACAAAGTTATTATATTATAAACTAATTAAATATTGAAGGTATGTAGTTACATAAAATCTGTATGGTGACAAAATATAAACTTTAATAAAATCTTTATATTTAATTAGTGGTCCACCTAAGTCCTGGTACCAGCTCAGGGGGGGGGGTCATGACCCCCATGACCCCCCCCTGGATCCGCCCTTGGACAAAATAATATTATAATGATTACCTACAATTTTACAGGGCCTAGGAAGGGAACTGGTTGCCCTTCAACGTGTTATTCAGCCAATTTTTTTTATATAATCTGGCAAACAGGGTCGATAGCAATTTTTAACTGAGTTTCATTTTCATTTACTGTTTTTGATTGCCAGGTCCTCCGTAGGAAGGTATTAAGCACATACAAAGTTAGTCTATTTATTTTATCCCGTAAACATGCTTCTGCGAAATATCAACATACATAGTATAGACATGCTTTTTCGGTTTCTTCAAACTTTCGGGAGCTAATGTGCCAGCTTGCAGACTATTTGCATCGCGGCATAACTTTTTATTCAAAAAGCATTAGAATATTGAATTTGCGCGCTAAGATTCTGATACATAAACACAATTACTTAAGTAATAATAATATCTGTTTATCAGTGTGGTGACGGATTAAGGATACAATCATATATGTCACTAGCTCAATCATTTCGTGGGTGTCGTATGAACCAATCTATACCAACACGTATGTCCAGCGTGGTATAGTAGGCCAAATGCTCAAGCGACGCACAATGATATAGGACAGGCTTTGATCCAGCAGTTGACTGCAAAAGGCTGCTGAGATATATCTGTAACGTCCTGTATATAAAATATTCAGTGATTACCAAGCATGCAGGTAATATTATTAACGCATAAAGCTTAAGATTGTTTCATTATGCATATAATGAAATCATGTTTATTTTCCTCGTCACGATGTCTTTCAGTACATCTTCACTTAAGCTAAGCTAATATACCTTTATGCTAACTACAAGACATGGCCATTAGTTTGCCGTTTGGCGTGGGTCGGCATTATATTTGAAATAATTTTCATTGAATTTAAGACGAGAAATTACATAATCCGACTCCTATTAGATATAAAAGTAAAAGATATAGAAGATGTATGTTTGTAAGTATATGAACAGATATTGATGAAATTTTGCAGTTACATAATATGTAGCTTAGGCAGGTAGGTATTATAGGGAGGTAAGGCTATCACCTTCAGAATAGCTAGGACGACGTACAGAAATTAGTTGATATGCTCTTATGTCGAAGATAATTTAGGCTTAGTATGTAAATGTGTGTATACTGTACCTAATCAGCTTAAAGAAGACCTAAAAGACGTCCTCTGCCAGCCCTAGGTCTCCCCAAGGTTCTCCGTATAAACAGGAGCTAACTGCATAGTTGAAATCAGATTATAACTTCTTTTAACCGACTTCAAAAAAGGAGGTTCTCAGTTTGACCTGTATGTATGTATGTATGTATGTATGTATGTATGTTTGTCCGCGATTATCTCGCGTTTGGGTGAACCGATTTTGATGCGGTTTTCAGAAAAGTATTTGTTACACTTAGGAGAAGGTTTTAGACCCTTAACCGACTTCAAAAAAGAAGGTTCTGAGTTTGACCCGTATATATGTAAGTTTGCCCACGATTAACTCGAGTTTGGCTGAACCGATTTTTATGCGCTTTTCAGAAAAAAGTATTTGTTACACTTAGGAGAAAGTTTTAGTATTTTAACCGACTTCAAAAAAATAAGGTTCTCAGACCCTTTTATCTAGTATACATGTTTTGGTTCTTAGTATGTTTGTATGTATTATGTGTGTGTGTTTGTACGTGTGTACGTGTTTGCGCGCGCGCGCGCGCGCGTGTGTGTATTTGTATGTGTACGTGTGTGTGTGTGTACGAGTGTGTGTGTGTGTGTGTACGTGTGTACGTGTCTATGTCTCTGCGATTAACGAAAAACAAAGAAAGTCGGTGAAAGAATCTAATGCGAGAGCATATTTCTCATTCTTGTCATTTCGGGTAAGGCTCTGTTGTCGTGGGGATGGTTGAGTAATTTGTTCGAGTCAATATCACTTAAAGACATGCCTTTGAAAGGTCGCTGGCACTGGAGCTATGGAAAAGTTTCCATCATCATCTTTAAGACGCAATGCTATTGATGGATCATCAAATAATATCAAAATGGCATCAGGCAGTTCACCTGGCTCAAGTTGATCTGATCTCTTCTTAGTGCCGGCCATTTAAATCCTTTAGGAACACCCATTACCCCGTTCGCTAAGCCATCCGTTATTGGCATATTTTTCCGGAGCATAAAACGAGAGCTCACAGCCAATTCAATAGTATGCACAAGTCCACCGCATTTGTTTGGATCGTACTTCCGTATGTGGCTGATTCCCTAGACTCATCTCTCTCTTCCAGTATGTAGCCTAAGCCCATAGGCACACAGAATAAAAGTAGGTACGTATGTCAAAGTCATGATAACAAACTGATACTAGCAGATAACTTATCACAAAAATAATTGAATCTAACTATAAACAAACTATTAATTAGCCCAAAACTTAAAGTAAATGGAGTACCTACCTATAACTAAAAAGTATTAAATAAATAAAAGAGTAGTTAACACCAAACCAGTAAACGAACGAAGTACCTAACACTAAAAAGTATGAAATAAAAATAATAAGAAAAAATAACAAAACGAAAATTAAAACTTAAAAATCGCACCAAAAATGTTTACTACGTATTTAGTTTCTTTTTAAGAAAAAGAGAACCGCCTTCAAAAAATCGACCCACTGAAAAGTACGAAATAATTTTTACATACGCTAATACATAGTATATAACTAATACAAAATACTTAGTTTTTGAAGTCGGTGCCAAACCATCAAAAACAAAACAGAATACTGGCAAACAGAGAAAATAATACGACGAAGAAGAAAACGAATAAAGCCTCAAAAAATATAAAAAAAAGAAAATTTAAAATAATCTACCTATACATATACTCTAAAGAGCAACATATATATAAAATATATAAAAAGTATGAAATAAATGCTTAATTATAAAATAATTATACTTCTTAGCTATTTTGGGCTGTAAGTACTATGTAGATTGAATGCGCTGGTTTGGAAAGGATGACGCCAAACAATAGGCTTTTAGAGGGATTTGGTTTGGCACCGACTTCAAAAACTAAGTATTTTGTATTAGTTATATTAAACATTTTTGGTGCGATTTTTAAGTTTTAATTTTCGTTTTGTTATTTTTTCTTATTATTTTTTCACTAATATGTCATCATTATTCAAATCTGTGTCAATCTGCCTATCTCAACTACTATATGTCTAGGATGACAATGAATCATTATTATGACATAGGTAGAGCTGATCTGATGATGGAATCGAAAGGTGGCCATAGGAACTCAGTAATTAAATAACAAAACTATCGAGTTTGGGCTCGTTTGATTCGTCTTGACAAGCACTTTGGTGCGGGTGGTAACTAGGAATCTCTAGGGTCCGTTGAAGAAGCCAAGCAAGGTGGCCATACGAACTCAGTAATTACAAAAATCAGTTTGACTTGCACAAGGCGACGACTACTTTTATTCCTTCCCGTTTCTTGAGATCTATTTTTTAAGAACCATAACTAGTTGACAATACACTAAAAAGTATTAAATAAAAATAACTAGGTACGTTAAAAAAAGCTGCCTTCACAAACTTAAAAGTAAAAAATAATAAAGATTTTATATTAATTAAATACAACCTATTATTTATATGCGCTATTTGCTAATCGGTTTGAAGTCGGTGCCAAGCCTTAAACGAATAATAATATTTGAATACGAACAAATTAATACAGTGAAATGCCAACTTCAAATATATAATAGCACATATAAATAATAGGTAGTATTAAATTAATATTCAATCTTTATTATTTTTTAGTTTTAAGTTTTTGAAGGCGGTTTTTTAACATAGCTATTTTTATTTAATACTTTTTTAATTAGCTTTATTTATTTACTTATGTACGTAGATTGTTACAGTAAGAGTTCTACGAGAAGGTCTGACCGTGAGCAGGGCTAACACTAGTTACATGTTTACTTCACGATTCCGTGTTTTTTTTTAAATGTCATGTAAAAAATAAACTGTTGGTGGTTTTCCTACACTTTCAAATTAAAACGTATGAGCTGTAAAACTTTTCAAATAATAAGTAAGTTATATATTATAGTCTCCGTATTGACCGTGTGGTGACGGATTAGGAATACGAAATGTCACCACCCCATATCATCCCATGGGTGTCGTAAGAGCCGACAGAGGGAGCATATTATGCAGAGAACAACACTGCAAGAGAAGGAAAACTTGAAACAAACCCTATACCAACCCGTTTGGCCAGCGTGGTATAGTAGGCCAATTCCTCCTTTCAAAGGAGAGGCCTAGTCCAGCAGTGGACTGTTAAAGGCTGATGATGATTATGATGATATTATAGTCTATTTTAAGTATTTTATAAATAAGTAGCGCTCCATATGGAGAGCTTTGAGGGAGGAATATGTTCAGTAGTGGACGTGTATCTGCTGATTTGATATAATGATGATGATGATGAAGAAAAGTAAGTAATCAATATTTCAGTAACTGTCTTATATTCTTCATCATCAGACCTTCATACTGTCCCACTGCTGGGCACGAGCCTCTTCTCATTATGAGAAGGGTAAGGCTAAGACTTCACACGTCTTTCGAGAACATTATGGATAACTCTCAGACGTGCAGGTTTCCTCACGATGTTTTCCTTCACCGATTAACAATTTAATCATTCTTAATTGCTGATATTCTTAAGTGTAATGTATTCAAGCGTTCAGATAATCTATAAAAATCCATTACGTTATAAAGATGATGACGTAATTTCGCAATATATTTTAATAAATAAACCGTTGCAATTCAGCCAACTAGTTTAGTTTTGTTTGGTCTGGCGACAGGCTCACGAAATAGCGGTCGAGGTCCTCCACACACACATACATACACACGTATCTACACACGTGTAAAGTGCACTCGTGTGCTGTGTTGAATCAAAGCATTTCTTATTTATTTCTTTTAACCTTGTGGCTTCGTCGTTAGCTTTGGTGACATCATCAGCTTCGAGTTGACGAGGAGTCGTGCAGTCGTGTCCGTCGATAGCCGTCGTAATCACACTTTATTCTCGTCATTAATAAGCTGATGCTACTATGCTGTCATCCAGAATGATTAGTTAATCAGGAAAATCTTTACCTACAACTAATAATAGAAACTTGTATGATTAATCTTATATGAAGTTCAGGATCAAGTTTTTGTTACAACATTAAAGAGCTGCTAAATTAGAAATAATATAATTTATGTGTTAATTAAGTTATGTAGCAAAAAAGTGAAACATACCTTCAGTTTTGCAGAAAACCTTCAATTACAATTTATAAAGCTTGAGTAGCCGTGTGGTTGACGGCATAGAATACAAGTGTCACCACCCCCTATTTTCCCGTGGGTGTCGTAAGAGGCGACTAAGGGATAACACGATGCAAATACCATCTTTGCGTAAAGACGGAAAACTCGACATCAAACCCTATACGACTGCCTCGTTGGTCTCGCGGCATAAATTTGCGCGTGGGATTGGGAGGTCTCGGGTTCGATTCCCGGGTCGGGCAAAGTGTTATTGGGTTTTTCCGTTAGGAAATTTTCAGTAGCAGCACGGAGTCTGGTAATGTGCCCGGTACGGCAATAGGCTCGCCCCCTATTACGTGGGACTAAAATAAATCTGGCGAAAAGTGGGTGTAGCAATATACCTCTGCCTACCCCTTCGGGGATATAGGCGTGAGACTATGTATGTATGTATGTAAAGCTTGAGTAATCCCGCTGCGATATCGCGTGGTGGTATTATCCCACATTTTTTGTGTTGGTAGAGAGCTCCTAACGTATTATACCGATACGTAAACTGAAAATAAATGTTTGTTTAACTGTGGCTAAGTTCGACGCACTGTTGGACACAGAAGACGTTTCATGCTTTCAGCATTGTGTAAATATTGATCTTACAATTATGGCACTCTAACATAAAAACTACAGTTCTGGCGCCTGTCATGTAAAATCCTGAAAGCTATTTATTATGAAAGTGTAAATTGTTTTCGAAACTTAAATGCACAGACAACTTATCTTCCACGAGTGTGATCATTTTGTTCTTATTGTAATGTGGTGAAGGCATACCAACGTAAAAACAGATTAGAAAATGTGGTAGAAATCAGGAGTTAAAATAACATGCGCTAAAAGCATAAGCAAGAATATAAAAGAAATGTATTTCTTTGCAGAGATTGTGAGTAAAGTTGGTATGTAAGATATAAATATCGTTATGGGTGTGAGACACCCGCAGTCGGGTCAAACGCTGCTGCGGAATCTTCTCGGGGTGATTTTCTACTGTAATGGGTGTCTTGTTATGTGGAATGTTGACGACTGTTATTGCTCGCGCATGCAGATCTGATGCGATTGCTCGCTCAGTAACGAGCACATTACAATATTTATTGGCGTATAAATAGTATTGAATCAGTTGTTTAGTTTGTTGCTTTCATGAATCCACTTTAAAATTTCCATATTGATTGGTGTTTAAGGATAAACTTGAATAAGTATCCATGATTACGCGTGAGTGTTTAGATATCAGAGAATAGGTAAAGTACATGTTAAAGTTTCAAAAGCGTGTGCAGAAGTTTCTCTATGCTCACATAAATAAAATTATAGTATACCACCCGATTTATAATACAAATACCCCACATGTGTACGTTTGGAGGATCTAGATCATAGATTACAAGATTGACGTGTGTAATTACAGATCTAAGTTTAAGTAAAAAACTTATGTCGGATAACGTATTTTATAGTTGAGCCTAATCTTAGGAGTTTTTACAGCGTCGTGTGGAACGGAACGAATTCATATTTTATTGTTAGGGGCAACGAAGCGCGAGACGCTGATGTCATGCTTAAAACGCATGATATGTTAAGCTAACATAAAGCTAACGTTATACGTCTTGTGGCTTCCAAGAAATTGTCTTACACTGATATTTCCCACTGGTAGGTCAAAAAGTAAATAATGGACTATTTTACCGTTTCAACAATCATATCTTTGATAAAGTAATCGGTCACGATCTAAAAAAGAAGAATGGAAAATAAAGCAAGTGGGAATTAAGTAACATAATGCTCGTTTTTCATTTGCATGTTTCGTAATAGTCAGTGTGTAGTGTGACCTCTTGTGGGAAGAGTAAATAAGGGGAGACAGCTCGTTGTAATGGTGTACTATGAGTACTAGTACCCACGGTAAATTGCTCAGCGGTGGTCACCGTTATAAATTGCGCGAGTATGAGACATTAAAGAATATTTTTCTGTTACCTTTGAACTCGAGTTTAAAGACAAATTGCACGAAGATTATCTAAGATCAATTATCATATTACCTATATTTAACGTATTATAAAATCTTAAAAGCTATCGAACGGTTTGTTCGGTTTTCACCAATGGATAGTGTAGGTGTTTAATTTACGTAGGCGGTGCCGCGTGCGAAGAATAGTTTCTTATAACTTTATGATTCAACCTTATATCATCGGCAACGAATCTCATCGGGATTACTCATAAGAAGCCATAGTTTTCTCAATAATTGGTTTCAGATCTTAATTAAACCAAGGTTGTCTTGTTCCGATGGTACCAATTAACTATAGTTGTTTGTATAATTGGCCGTCTATTCTTTGTAGTTCAAATCGAGTGTATTTAATTAAGTTTCTGACCTCACACTACGTGTAAAGTCTGCCTAGTTAGAGGTTTATCTTGATAAGCCAGCGCTTAATGAAGTGATTGCAAGGAACAAAAAGTGTCCAGACGTGAACAACTTCACTCTCCACTGATAATTGATAATTTATTTATGTCATGCAGATGAAGAGCACACAAGTCTTATTACTATAATTTAGTACTATCCTTTGCACGCTTTTCGCTCGCCTAATTTATAGATTGGTATCTATAAATTAGGTAAGTATGTATCATTGTGGTTGAACTTTGATATAAAATTTCCTGTTTAATGGGTCTTTAACTATCTCAATGCTAAAAGTCATCAAGTCATAAATCAGATCAGCAGTGTATCTTTTATAGTAAACTAATACGAACTGTCAGGCATTTGTAGTACTAGATTGTCTCCCCGATTCAGCTCACTTAGGTGTCGGCTATCGCGACAAAAGGCCAACTATTTGTGCAAAATTTCATCGACATCCGTTCACTAACTTGTATGAAAAAGACTAACAAACATCAAACCATCTTTAAGAAATATTGTGTTTATTATTAATTATTTATTAGTAGTAGGATTTTATTTATTACAGTACATACAATACAATTATTAATAAAGTAGTGCTCCACAAAACCGGTTTAGCGGTTTGACTGTGGAAGAGTCGCACATAATACTGTTTTACATACATATTTTAACAAATGTTATTTAACAAATATTTTTTTAGTTTTTGTTTAAATTTAATTTTATCGTTTTCATGTCTGATGTCCGCGGGCAATTTGTTCAACAGATATGGTACACGTTTTTTCAATGTTCTGTCGATTGGTAAGGTTTAATATGATGTACCTATGTGTAGGGTATCATCAATATGGCATTAATTTCTACAGCAAATAATAGGTTGTGTAATTATTTTCACATAGCTGATAATGCCGGTGGGTGATCTCATCACGTGTGAACTTGGACTAATGAGACCAGTGTGTCCGTGTAACATATTGTAACTTACTGTAACTCGTACTAGATCCGCGTATGCGCAGGGCTGTGTTATGTCATGTTATTATAATATACTAGAGGATGCCCGCAGCTATGCCCACATATTCTATTTTATTTTAACATTTTCTGCCCCATGGAAAAAGATTTCGAGAAAATCTTTCTATTTGCTTTCCAAGCAATATTTGTACATGCCAAACTTCAGCTTCTTCCGCCGAATAGTTTTGGTTGTGTGTTGTTTGTCAGTCAGTCAGTAATGAAAGAAGCTATCCCTAGATTAGAAATATCTTCTGATAGAAGAATCACCATTCTCCTAGCGTTATTCCAGTTTCAACCTGGTGTCCGTTTACTAGTTTAACCGGATTTGGCTGAATATTAGCTTTTCCACAGAGTGACTGCCTGTCTAACCTCCGCAACCCGAAGGGATAGCCATATTCCATGCTTTAGACTAGTGTCAGTTTATTTAAAAGGTACTGACGCCCTATTACGACTGTCAAAGATCTTCATGACAACCGGGACCGACGGCTTATCTTGGTCTCCGAGCACATGGGGCAAGCGATAATTTATAATTCAGTACGCACATAACTCCGAAAAGTCATTGGTGCGCGCCGTGGATTCGAACCCGATACCCTCTGCATGGCAGTCAGTTGGTATCTCCACTAGGCTATCGTTGCCTTTCTTCTGATAGAAGAATATGATCTGAATATAAATAACCATAACAATATCCTATACCTATGTAAAAACATCCGTGATGAAACTCTGAATGCTGTTATTAAAAGCTCTTCTTTCTCGAAATTAAAAACTTATGTTCTATGCAACTACTATTAGTTATCAATGCAACATTTTGTGAAGTTGGATAGACAGTTGTTTCTTTTTTACGCAATAACTACTAAACAGATTATAATGTAGAATAAAAAAAAACTAAGAAAAAATATAAGAAAACTTTGTAGAAATTTAGCTTTTGTCTTAACACACCCACGCGTGCTGAGCTGCAAGCAAAATCTAGTAAGTAATAAACATGTAACGAAGTAAGCCTTAATGTTGAAAAATCATAAGTATTGGAGATAGTCGATAATTGAGTTAATACATGGCATGTTAACGTAAGCATCGTGGGCGGAGCAGAAAGGATGCGGTGCCGCTGTCGCGTGAGAATTCATCTCAAAGAAATCTCGCCCGGCCTGTCGTCCTACACCGTGCTGTTTCTATGCTACACTAGACTAATTACGGACAGATTGCATCGGCCATTGCACCTCACCATGCTCCGGTTTATACATAACATATACAAGGATCTATAAACAACAATCGGGAGTACTTGTAGACGTAAAGTGGGTAGAAATTCCTTTTATACCTATTAATAAATTGAAAACAATGCATCTGGCATGATTTCATACTTAGTTATGGTAAGGATGAATATTATAAGGTATTGCATCAATGTGTTGAGTGCTACATTTGTTGCCGAGAGTATAATATGTAGATTAATCATTTCTCATTAATTGGTACTATATCTCGCGCAAAGAAAGAATATAAAACTCTGTGAATATGCCTGTGACTTCATTTGTGTAGATATATATTAGGTTTAAAAACTAATAATTCAAGTTCTTTTTAACAAAAAAAAGTTATACAAATATCCCATAATCTTAATATATAAAATCCTTGCGTTACTGACTGACTGACAGACACGCTACAGCCCAAACTATTGGGCGCAGGAAGCTGAAATTTGGCATGTATGTTCCTTGGGGACCGTAGGGATGCACTAAGAAGGGATTTCCCGAAATTCCCACGGGATCGGCCAAAACGGGTAAATTAAAAAAAAAAGCAGGCGTAGCTGCTGGCGTCCTCTAGTTACATATATTTTTTTAGACACAAATGCGATGTAGATATTATATTTCTTATACTAAACTACATTGATGCACTTCTAGTCTCCAAAGTTCATTTGACATCAAGACATTTTTGTACAATAAAAAACTACTGTATTTACTCTATTTATCACCCTGATGAAACCGCTCATATCATCATAAAAATCAAATCGAACATGAGGTCCTTTAAGTATATAAAACAGAACAAATTCAAGCTCTACCATATAGGTATTTTCCACATCTAGAAGAAAATAGCTTTACGATATTTTTAAGGCTCTTTTCCAAAGAGTTATATTTGTTGGGGACTGGAATGCTAAAGGCGCATACTGGGCTTACGACTGACTCTATCTAGGGGTAGAGAACTAAAGTACAGCCTAGACAAAAATAAACTACATAGTCTGAGTACAGACGAACCCACATAACTGGCCAACGGACCTAAATAAACCGCCGGATTTACTGGAGAGATTTTTATTCTCCTACAGCTTTATACAAGGTTATATAGTGGGTCTTACTCGCGATAAATCTTATATTTAAGGCATAAATACCTCGGTTTTTTGCCAACGTTTCGGCTGACTTGCTTCAGCCGTGGTCGCGGCGGGACTCATCTCCTACAGCTGTTTGATATTTTGTGTCTGGGTGTTCTTTGTGTCCGTTGGCTGAATGTTTGTGGAGTCACCCGTGACACAGGATTATTTTCGCATACGGGCTGTTAGTGCTACCACTCTTTTTTATACAGAGCAGCTAATAAGTGGATACTCTGCTGCATCAGACTCGAATTGGTAAGCCTTGACTTGAACCCACACTTCGTCAGTAATCGTAACTCTCATGGTTCTGGGTCTGCTTCGTTATAGCTATGTTTTTTACCCATTATTTGTCCAACACAAATAATGACTAATAATATGTGTGTATTATTTTAGCATTCAACTTTGCATAATAAATTAATATTTGTAGTGCCTGTATGACCTTACTTGGGTTTATGTGGGCTTTTTAACCTCTTTGTTTCTGACGGTTAATAGTAATAAAATATGTTCTTTGAAAAATAATGATATATCTACATTACTTTGTAATTAACATAGAGATATAAATCTACCCTTAAAGGTAGGCCCTAAAATTTCAGAAACTCATTCTTCAAAATTAATAGTGGACGGGCCTTAACATAATTGAAAAGTTACCCTACTATTACTAAGAATTTTCCCAGAAAAAAGTTTAACCTGACATGAACTAGTTCGGCCAATATTTAACAAATCCGTATTCATACGCAAACATACCTAAACGGCAATTACTGTGATTTAATATTTTATTTTTTTATTTATTTCGGAAAAATACATCCATATTGTTGTTAGTAATTACAATACATTCAATTTAATTTAATTTAGTGTTAGTTATATTAATTTCTTATAAAAACGTAACGGGGTCTTGAGCATCGAGTATTGATATGTGTGACTACCCAATTTTTAAAAAAAGGATTATCCATTTTTACAATTAATGTCCCCAGGATACTGTTGGAACTCCCACGCATTCTGTGCATGATGAATGCCGCTCTTTTTCTTAGGATGGCGTAAAAATCATCAACCCGAGCCTCAGCGAACATCTGAGAAGCACTACAGAAGCGTGGCAGTCCCAACAGCAACCTAAAGGCATTATTGTATTGTACTGAACACTGACTTCAGGGGCTCACGAAGCGTTAGTATTTGGCCGTTGTATCTATCTAAAACATTTTATTTTACTATTTTTTATGTTCCAAGAAAAGCAACTATCACAATTATGGACTTAATTGCACTGTTTGCGTATAGAATCTTTATGCGTAAATAATCCACTTTCGATTTTGTGACAATCATGAGCATATGCATAAATACGAAAAAATATAACATTCTTATTTCGAGCATCCAAAAATAAAATATGTCTGTACATGCTTTTAATAACTGAATCGCTTGCGAGTTCATAATTTTGGCAACAGGTCGATACCGAGATGTAACGAATGAAACCAAAAAATGTTCCAAGCGATTTATTTTGTTTTACGACCGAAGTTAATAGCTTTTGGTCGAGTGAGAATTCGACGATGAGTTTAACGTGTTTTCAATGTGACCTTTGTTTTGACTTTTTGTAATATCGCGGCGAATCTTCGCTTCTTCTTGTGACAACCTTGGACATCGACGATTGCCTAGCAGGTTCTGCTAATGAATTACTAATGTTGGCGACACCACCACAACTGTACATCGGTACATATTAAATGATAAGTTTTCCTCGCATTTTTACGAAGTATGTATTCATAAATCCGCAAGGCCTTATGTATAAGGCATATATAAAGCCTGTAATGTATTCAAATTTTAAAAGCAACATCAATAAAATCCAACATGTTCTCATCTCATCTATGTGTAGACACAACATTGTGTAGTCGGCATGTAGGTATGTATCATACATACATGTAAGTGAACTTTAAGAATTGAATCTCGTGCAAGTGGCGATCGTCTCTGTTTAAGTATGTTACCGGTTCGTCCAAAGAGCATTGCGTAAGCGGCGATTTCAACAGCGCGACCGGCGGATATAGCACGGGGCCGTCTTTCGTACTCCACACCTACACCAAACTATTTGAACAACACAGCCTGCATACACCACGCTCGTTAAGTGCTTAAACAAACGGACCGCGAGCGAGGTATAATGGCCGCCTCACGTTATCACTTGACACTATCATCATATTGACGATATTCATAAATCAGTTTTGGCGTTTACCTCAACACAATCTCTATTATTTACTCAAGTCTACCTCAGACTAAATAAAGACATGCTATTAAACAATTTTGATAAAACTTACATTTTTTGTGAAATTTATTCACTGTAAAACAGTTTCGTTGCAATTACTTTAATAAGGTTTTTTTAGATCTAAATAATGGCCGGTTATTACATGCAGTCTTTGCTTAAACCGCAAATTAATGTAAATAAGCTCTTTTTTCAATATCACATTGTATTTGCCTTTGCCTACATCATCTATGAATAGCTGTTCCAAGACATATGAGTGTAGTTGAATCACGTCTTGTGTCATCGAGTCGAGGTCTTTCGATGATCTCATTCTTTTGGAGACCTTCTCATATTATTGAAATTCAATTAGTTTTAATCCGTTACTTGTGAAGTCGATGGAACTTTACAGATAACCAGTAGCGGTAAGATGAATAGGTAATTGATACTGATTGCATGCAGCTACGTCTAACTAATTGCTTTGTTATGGTCAAGAGATTAGTACAAGGTTTGCGTGGCTCGCAACGACTTAACTGCCTCCGATAGATGTTCATAATAATGGTAGTAACTACTTTATCTATTAAATCCCCTGAAAATAATATTATTATATATTATTCAAACATAAATACTTTACGACTGGGTTTCTTATTTTGATAGAGCAGGCTAAAGTAGCAGAGTTTAGAATCTGTAAAATAATAAAAAGCAAGCTGAAGATCCCAAGGAGAATGTTGCTTTAGTGGAGGATAAACGCCGGCGTCCTCGTCGCCGGCACGAAGTTCCAGGAACGCAGGGCGAGTGCGGGACGCGACCGGCGGCGGCGGTGCCGGCAGTGCCACGCTATACAACGCGGCGAGCGCCCTTCAACGTCGCCCACCAACAATGGAATGGAATTGAATGAGAACTCACTACTTATAACAAATATAGACTGTCTCATCCGAAAGACGTTGCTGATATTGTTATGTATTTATGCAGACTCGTATCTATACTTTTTTCGTTCCATCCATTTCTTATAAGATCAAACGAGATGGCCAAGTAGGTAAGTATTTTCGAGACGAGTATTTGTGACCGGATTTAACGTATTCGGTTCTGCTAAACACCTATCGAATAATAAACCAGTTGAAGCAGTGACATCACCTTCCTGTGCTGCAAGAGGCCGTGTCCTTTGCGGATTATGAACATCTAAACGCCACTTTAATTATCTAAACTTAAATACATTTCTGGCTGCCAGAAAAAATATAACAATACTGTGTGAAACACGACTTAACACATGTTAGTGATGTAGAGGTGCGTTTATTCTACAGCAACTCTATGTGTCTTTGATGAATATAATTATAGAAACAGGCGAGTTCACTTTTTGTCTGCAAAAGAAGAACGGGCGACTGTTGAATTGAAATCCTAGTTTCTAAGTAATTACATTTATCCAGAATAATGTATGTATTTATTTAATTATGCGCAATTTTGATATCATTTATGGCAGAAGTATTTACATATATCATCCGTACCGTTTTTAACCAATTGCATTAATTTGGTATAAGAATGTATGTATAATAATATGTATAAGGAATGAACTGGAATAAGTCAACATCATAAAACAGCACTTGCAATAGTAACAAATCGTTATGAAGTCGCGGGTTTAAGTAAGAAGTATAACATGTTCAATATAAGGCATATTGAACTACATACAAAAATACTCAAAATATATCATACTATGATGCAAATAACCTTCCTTGGATTAAAAAATATCCATCACAAGATTCTATTTACCTAACTTACTTTGTTTGTTACTATGTGTGGGTAAAATCTTTCAACCAAATTAGAACCACTTCCGCTCATCCCATGGACTTAAAATTTTGCATGTCCGTAGAATTTCAATGACAAATCATTTCATGACAAACATGACTTTGTAATATGCATGGAAATCCTCATCAAGGCTTTATTTTATATACTTATAAAATAAAAGCTTGTTTTTAAAATACGTTTTTAAAAATATTTTCACATTGTTTTTCCATAAGTATATTTTCATCAAACTAGAATAGGCATCAAAATTATATTCTTGAATACCTACATCAACAAGTGAATGATAATAGATAGGATAAGATCTTACACCAAGTGAATGATAAAAGATAGGATGTACAGTCTATTGTTCATTTTTTTTAGGTTTAGTAACAATGAGCGCTACGGATGAATTCATGGGGCCTACCCATCTGGCTCGTTTACGCAATGTTCTTGGACAGACCCTTTGAATAATGCACACATTCCTTGCGTATAATTACTTCTGTTTCTACTACTACTTGTATAGGCATCTCTACTGCAAACAACTTCGATGTCGCTCATGTACCAATACCTAAGTAAGTACAATTGTTGATACTTTCGATCGTCAAGTTTCTACATTGCAACATTTTTACTTCTAGGTAAATATTTTTATAATAAATGTGTTTCACAAGCTCATTATAGATTCTTTATCTATAAATCATTATAGCTATCAATATATTTGAAAGTCACTTTTAATATTCGTTCAGAGAATTTTTGCTAGCAATTAGCAATTTTTATCTAGCTATAAAATCCTTGTTTATTAGAGGGATCCCAAGTTCATAGGATTTATTGAAGTGAGAGAAGCTGTAAACCGGTCCTAGATTTTATTATGCAATTATCTATAGTGTATCTGTTAAATATAAACGCATATTTAGCATCCCCAACGGGTCAATGCCTTTGCGCTTGGTTGTTTTTTATAGGTCGCATTTGTCGTAACCTCGTCCGGCAGAGAATCCGACTTGGCTAGATGTCCTTGCCATCTAGACCTAAGTAGTTGTCCGTTACGGTCTGTGGATCAACAAGATGGCGGATGGGGATCATGGGGGCTCCGCGCGAGGGACGGGGTGTCCGGGACAGGTCTGACGGCGCCGCCCGTATCGCCCTGCGTCCGAGCCGAGCTCTATTTTTAGCGCTGTGTCACCGTTCGTTTGCGCTCGCGCCCTGCTCGCCCATGCGAGTAAAGCCTTACCTACAGCGGTGGTTGAAGAATTAACATTAAAATATGAGCCATCCCAACAATGTACTGCAAGTGCTTTTAACTTGTTAATTGTGTGCCTGGTACGAGCACACTTTGTAATTGCAAAGCGTTCGAGTTGCGAACTTCTTTTTTGCTATATAATAAGCGTTTGTGCACAAGAACATTGTTTACGACGATAATTTGCATTTCTTACGCACATTTGTTAACATTTTCCATGGCTTTCACAAGCACATCGGCCATAAGGGGCATCAACACACGTCGTACTTTTTTTTATTCAAATCACGTATAACGTTCTATGTAACAGTAAGTCGACCGTCATGATGTCATCGGCATGTGATGGGTTGTGGTGTGCCCTTTTGTAGGTGCAGCGTTATGTAACATGGTATATACTTGTATGTGCACTAGTACTATATATTACGTTGCAGTATTGAGGTGTGCGGTGGTCGGGCAGGGCTCCCAGTCCGTTGTCCGCAGATTATCAATTTGTTACGTACATTACGGTCTCTGCGCAAGTGTCGTATTACTGTGGTGTTGTCATTTAACGCCGTTATAAAAGTTTGAGATTGTGAGGTGGCTGGCCTTTATGACATAAAATTCTTGCCGTTATCTTAACGCTTAAGAATATAATATAAAATTGTCGATGTAGCGGGCGTCAATTGAATGTCAACTTATATGGTGTCTATAACCATGATGAGTAATCAACAGCACGACATATTCATAAGTAATTATGCGGTAGTTGTTATGTTATTGAATAGTTTTTTACCCGTAAATAAAACATATGTATGTATTTATGAATGATCGCAATCGAGTGGGTTACTCATAATAGTTGGTGCGCAATGACATAGTGAAGTAACAGTATCGGGCGTCGCTTACTAATGACGAGTTGGTTGTCAAGGCTTTCTGTAGCGTTTCGCTCCACACCTACACGGACGCAGAGTTTAAGGTGTCGCCTGATTGCTGCCACTTGCTGCCATTCGCCGCAGCCCACGCGGGCGCCGAGGACTCTGCCCACGGCCCTCGATATATTACACAATATTTTAACTATTTTTGCAACCTATACAGCTTTGCAATAACAAAGTTAATAAAGTAATAAATGTATTAAAATTTCATTGGTCGTAAAGTGTCCGACATGTATTTATTTATAACAGTTACGCACGCAGTTTGGAAGTGTTCGGTTCTGAATGCGAAGTCACGCAACTTGGATAGCTAGATGATGTCAGACAGAGCTTACCGATGCATTGAAAAATCGATAACTAACATCGCATTACACGGAAATAGTTACCGAGACCTTAGTTTTGCAGCGGATATTTATAGTTATTAAGTAAATATGCACCGATTTCCTGTTTAATTAAGAAGCGCCAAAACGTGACAGTCAGACGCATCTTCTACGGAATAATTACTATGGCATAATAATACTTGTAGCTATGCAATATTCTGTATGAATAAATGAAGGTATAGGTAAATTCACGAAAGTTGACCACAAATGGCGGCCGTCGCGCATATGTACGTTCGTGCACCAATGGCGTTGCTCCATTCTTGACGCATTTAGGGAATGCGTCAAGAACGGAGCCACGCCATTGGCACTCCACCCGCGCCTCACCCTGCACCTCCACGGGGACCTATAAAATTATTTCTGCGCAGTGGTCATCTTTCATGAACCGACCTATACATCGACGTCTTTTAAAACGTATTCCCGTGAGTTGAAGTATGAAGTTTTCGTGAAACGTTATTCCAGTTGCATCTCGCCTTGGAGTCAAGAGTCTGCTTTCTAGTTTAACCAGATATGACAATATATTAGGATTTTCACAGCGCGACTGCCGTCTGACCGTCGTATCAGCAATAGCGATATTTCACGGCTTAGATGAGTAACAACTGTCAAAGATTTTCATGACATCTGGGACCTACGGCCTGATATGCTCTCCAAGTCACAGGGCAAGCAACAATTAATAATTCAATTCACATTAACACAAAAATTTAATTAGTAAAATAATAGTTTTATTAACTGAAGTACTTTCTACATTCTTGGTGATATTTTTCAGTTTATGGTAAGTATAATCAACATCTGGAATCGCTACTCAGATTTACCGTAAGTATATAGGCTTGAATGTAATATGTATTTGCTATTTTGCATGACATCTCATGAGTTCCATTACAAAGCTAGGACAAGTAAGTCTTTTGCATAATGTACATAAACATACATTATCTTCAACCGTTGCTGGTGTCAGATATGTAGTAGTCAGTAAAATAATAATGTTAAATATTGGCGTTCACATCACAATATTTTATGACTGATATAAAGCTTTTACTTTGTCATAGTTATGTTATTGTATAATAATTCTGAAGAGTTTGTAAGTTAGCTAATAATAATTGAATTGAATTACCATTAGTTGAAAAGAAAGACAAAGAAGTAAAAACGCGACAGGCATGTTAGCACCACAAGTGACGCTATCCGACGGACGTGGGACGGTTCATTGGGTGAAGTCACGGGGCTCGGCTACTAAATATTATAACTGGCGTTATTCTAGGCCGACAATGCCGAGCTATCAAGCTACGCGCATAAATAAATTCTATAATACCTATAACTACCTAACCTATCCATGCTGCCTTATTACGTGTCTAAAGGTTTGCATAATATGTAAATGTTGTCTAAAATTTGCATGAGAATACTTGGACGTTAGTATTTTGCATTACATTAATGTACGAACGAGATGCTTAGGGTGTCTGTTGGTGTCTGTTATGATCATTAGTACAAGTATGATACGAGTTGCATATACCGCTACAACGACGATAAATGTAGGTAGGCAATGATTACGTTATAATTAAATAAGGTGCCAACATCTGTATATTATATAAAATTCTGCTGTTACTGACCGACTGACTAACAAGCACAGCCAAAACGATTGAGCGCAATGAGCTAAAAGGGCACCTTAGTATGGAAACCATACCCATGGCGGACACAAACGAAATATAGCAGAGTGTATTCATCTATGGCTCTCATTTACTATGGCATTAGTCGCATTAATGCGAGCTACGGGAATCTCAAAAAATTCAAGTAATATCTACTTATATATTCTTTATCTCTGAAACTACTGATCCTATTTGAACAATTATTTTTGTGTGTGATAGCCATATTCATGAGAAATATTATAGGCTATTTTTATCCCGATATTCCCGCGGGATCACTGAATGAGGCCGACGAAGTCGCGGGCGTCCGCTAATTAATTGGTATAGGTAAGAAAAATGAAATGCTAATTCATTAAAATATTTTTTATTCAATTTGATCCAAAGCAATCATAAGATCATTTAAAAAGGCAGCGGGTGCGTCTGTTGCTTCCTGGTGTATTGCCCAAGACAGATAATAAACAATGCTAGCGATATGAGCGCAGCTATTTAACGTGCGACAAAAATCCTGTTCAATGTGCGAAAGAGACACTGACGCTGTACGGTTTCCATATTCTTATTATTCCTTTATATGATAAAATTAAAACCTTTGATACCGTTTGTTTTCTTTTTTAGAGGATCCTGTACATTTTTATCCGACGATTTTTAATCAAACAATTATATG
Source organism: Euclidia mi (assembly GCA_944739405.2). Lineage (NCBI taxonomy): Eukaryota > Metazoa > Arthropoda > Insecta > Lepidoptera > Erebidae > Euclidia > Euclidia mi. The sequence continues at coordinate 28,907,017 of OX123198.2, read as the reverse complement.
CAATGAAAGGTCATATTATTCCCCCTTTGTTTAAAACTAGTTTGGTTAATGTCCGCCACTGTTCGCAAAGCCGGTCGGATATGCCCAATGACCTTTGCGGGCGTAGATGCGAGCACCCTCTAGTATGCCTGTTAAATGTTTCATCCATCCACGGAGTCAGCATTTTCCATTCTTTCTGACTTCCTTGTCATAGTAGTGTAATGTTCAGGCACGATTTTCTACTGCCGTAAACAATTGCCAAGAATATGTGTTATACCCCCTGGAAACTTGCAGTCTCTTTAAGGGGATTACTGGGAAATTAAGTAGATGCAGGCTCTACAAAAAATGTACGTGTTTTCCACTCTAAATAATATTGACTGATGTGGATATTATTACTGCAGATATTTAATTCATCCATCCATCATGTATAATGGCTTGGTTATTCCATACTGTTCAAGGTAAAAAACCTAGGTATATACATGGATACTACTCTCAATTGGCAAGCGCAGGTGACTAAAGTTAGTCAGAGGGTCACTGGAACTCTTAGAGCACTTTACCGTTTCAAGAATTTCGTTCCTTTCAAGACCAAGACAATGCTTGTGCAGGCCTTAATATTTCCCATAATCGACTATGGTGATATGTGCTATTATGACCTGAATGCAGAACATCTCAATAAGTACGACCGACTTCTCAATAACTGCATTCGATTCATTTACAATCTTCGTAAGTATGACCACGTCTCTACTTATCGTTCCGAACTTAAATGTTTACCAATTCGCCAGCGTCGGTGTTTGCGTGCTCTTACTACTCTCTTCTCTATTTTCAAGTGTCCTTCCCCTCCAACTTATCTTACATCATACTTCCAATATCTATCTTCTTTAAATGATAGAAATCTCCGTTCTTCTCATAATCTTCTACTTTATTGCCCCAGTCACACTACTGGGTTCGTCAACTCTTCTTTTGTTGTGCAGTCTGTTCTCTTATGGAATACACTCCCTCCTGAAATCCGATTGTCCACCAACCGTTTTGCATTCAAAATCAAAGTACGTGAGCTTCTTTCCAAGAGATTAAAGGAATCAGCACATCAATCTCATCCATTATTATAAGTATTTATGTATATGTAGTATGTATGTATGTATATTTAGGTTTATATATATATATATGTATATGTAAGTTTATATAGAACTATTTATTGTGTATGTATTATATCCCTATTATGTATAAAATAATTATTAAGTTACACTATAATTATTAGTATTAAGTTATAACTACTACTCAATTTCACAGTTTAATTGCACCTACCACTTTTATCTCTGCACCACCTTAAGGTTAACAGGTAGAGAATGCCTTATGGCATTATGTCCACCTTTGTACACTGTTTGTGCATAAAAATAAAATAAATAAATATTTTAACGAGTCCAATGACCTGCATTGTTGGCAGCCGAAGCTATCCAGCTAGATAAATATTTGGAAACCTAATAGGAGCCAAGAGTCAATACTGGGCATGCGTTTTGCTTACGTCATTAGGGTAATTAAGTGGCAATTAACTAACAAAACGTTATTTCTTTATTCATGTGCTTTTAGAGTTGCAAATTAACTTCAATTGAGCTTAAAGCTCATCTTATATTATCGGAAAGGGTCTCAGTCTTGACTAATGAAATCGAAACTTACTTTGGCGCCCAAATTACCCAACCGGTCGTCAAAAGGTTTTTGCATAAACGTTGTTTGTGTACAGAATTTCATGCGAACCAAGCCACATTACAGCAAGTACATGCAAATTAAAAATGTTATCTTGGAAGAGCGACACGTCTTATACTTAATCACGGAGTTCACGTGTTTGTCGTCTGGACTCAGCAAAGTTTGGCGCAGCGCCAAATGCCGAGATTCTTACGACATTAGAAGACAACATAGTTTGATCATGCAGATTAAGTACAACCACATCTGTTCAAGATAGGAAATAACAATGTTTACTTGAAGGAGGCTGTTGCGAAATATGTCTGTGACGTCACAGCGCCTTGTTGTGCATGTCAAGTGACACAGGCACACGCCATCTGTCGCAGTCACGTGAACGTGATTACACGTCAGCTATGAGACGATCCTTAAAATATTTAATACATCATCATTTGCATACATGCACGTTTCTTGGGTGCCACGTATTAAAATGAGTCTATCATGTGTTTTTTTGTTCTGGGTGTCCTCAGTTTCGGACTGCACTTACCAGCCACTTTCTTGTCCAAAAAATCTAAGCGGATCTTTTCACGTGCGCAGTGGATTGCAAACGTCATCTTTAGCCGTGAGACAAAGAGTCACATCCATTTGTGTTTATTTAATTAAAAAATACTTGCAACATTAACAGATATGTAAACAGGTCCGGTTTATAAACCATTCTGTTAATCGATACGGCCTACACAGTTTGTTTTTATCGAATAATTTAACGAAGTATAATAATTATTAATATTGTCCCTTGTCGTCTATATATGTAAGACGTTATTTATTTTCAATTATTTGCTATTAATTCTAAAAGTTGGCGATGACGTAAATTTGGTCGTTTAGATGATTACTAACACTTTTATGGTCGACAATACTAACTTTATTTGGTAGAGTTCATTAATTCTGAAGAGATTGTCAGTATTACCTATACATACTGGGTGGAAATTAATGTTGACTCATGAGTCTTTCATGTCCATATTGAAAACTCTTCAAATCGGTTTAATCAGCATAGACTCATATACAAGTTTCCTATTTCATACACACCTCCGAATATTAAAATGAATCAGAGGTTATTTAGCATTGCCAACAAATATAGAATTATCCGGTTCTTATGACTTTAAAGACGTCCATTATGAGAAAAGTCGATTGCCTTGATATTTGGACGTGAATATTATTAAATGTCACAGCGTGTTTGGCGCGGGCGGGTGTTGAGTGGTCGACGCAGACGCGGCTGCGCAGGACTTCGTCGCTCGACGAACACGACGCGTTGCAACACACGGAGAAAGCTGCACTCGTCTGGCGAAATCACACCCACAACGCATGTGCCAAATCTTTTAGAGATTCACCCCTCTCTACATATATGGAAACTTAAACAGTCGATAAGTAAAAGTTGTCTCTGCGTGGAAAAAATATTTATTTATCTGTATCAAGGCGATAACTATTAGCGCAGTAGTAAGTAGCTCAAGATTCTATATACAAAATCCGGATAACTAAACATACGTGCTCTAACTATGTAGAATATTTGTAACTACCCAGCACATATTCATTAAGATTTGAATTCAAATTCATAACTCAAGCATTAATTATAGCTTGTTATTTAAATGTTCGTTTTGTAAAAACACATATCTTCAGAGCAAATAAGTTGTTATATCTGGAAATGATATGATTGCGGTATATTACGTATGACATGGCATAACGTTACGTGCGCGATGGACACGTATGCGATGCAACCTTGTGCGATGGCGGAGCTCGATTGCGATGGCGAGCCGACCGTGACACTGACGTGGGTTATGATAATGACGACTTGTACCAACTATTGTCGAGTTTCGGTGTAAATATGTAGCTGGGAGTCGGCGTCTGCCCTCCGAGTGTGAGTACCTCGGCGACCGTTATCCGGTCACCGCTACGCCGCCGCACCGCCGCGCCGCACGGCCGCGCCACGCCGCCATTACTACAACTCGAGCCTTTGGGAATTAGAAACAAGAACGTTTTACGCTTTACGTACAACTCCACATAATCACGTACGCCAATTAAACTGAGCTCAACATCAAACGTTTTCTTTTTACAACTATGTTCTTAATGAATCTCATCCAAGTATTACTGTTCATTAACTACAAAGCTCTACAATACACGTATCTTTACAGTTCTGTTATATCGGTATGTGTGTAAAATAAGACTTTTAGAAATATTTGACTCATATAGCACATTTACATATACCGTTATAAAAATAGATTGCGAGGTAGCGCGAGGTTTAGCTAGATGCGTGTGAGATATTGCCATCGCCAGAACACGCCATATATCGTCCCATACAGACTGGTGTCGCACTTTACAGCCCGTTGAGTCATAAAGGCATTTCCTTTAATGATATGAAGCCAATTACGGCTTTAATCAATTAATTCGATTACAGGAATTCAGAGGAAAATTATAGTTTTACAGGGAACTAGGAGGAATTAAAGGTGTATTCCTGGAGCTACGCTTAATCTAAAACGATCACTTTATATGATTCTCATTAGTCAGTCATTAGCTTTACGACTCGTGATCGCTACTGTCACCAGCACATTGATCTACACACTTTGTGCTAATTTTGCTACATACGGATGCAGAAAAGATAATAAAGGGTACTGATTAAACGTAATAACTGTTCAGGCGGACATAAGAGCATTTTGCCTTCATTCCAAAGATATGATTTAGTAATTTTTTGACCAGCATCGTTTGTACATGTTTGTACTAGCTTCAGTAAGCGGTACGATAAGTTTGCTCTTACGAATATTAGACAATACAAAAATGTTGTGCATGCATTGTTTAGATTTGAGTTCACAGTCAGTCTCCATTGGAGGGACATCGGTTCGTGTAAACGCACAAACTGTGACGTTCATAAACGAAATTAGTACTACATGTGGGACATTGAGCGAAATCGGTTATTGTGGTCTTTCTGAAACACTGTAACAACCTCGCTATAATGTTTTAGGTAGACTAAGCAGCACTCTATTTGAAGAAGTAAGTTTCTATGTGCTGTAAAGCCATACTGCGCCGCTGGTTACAACAATAATGGTTGAGAGTGATCTAACACCTTGTTTACCACCTTTTCAGAGAACTTTTGCAAGGTAACGGTATTTCTTCATTCCTACAATTAATTTAGTGTTTTGTTCTGTAAGTACGAGCGCCTGAGACTTAGGGACTCTGTCCTTAACCTCTTGGTATTTTTGATACATAAAGGGGAGAGCATGATTAGTCATTTTCAAAGGGGCTTATTCTGTATTCCACTAGAGTTGATGGCGTGCGAGTGATACCTATTTCGTCAGTATATCAAGCGTCTGCGCCTCTATGGGCTGCGACTAACCGCTGAGGCCAAGGTAGCCGCATCTCTTTTGCTGTCATTATTTTGTATATAAAAGTCTAAGTAGAAGAGATCTAAGACAAGGCTATCTTATAAAATTATAGGTACAGAACCAAAGAGACACGTTAAAGCCATGTATTCACTAGGGGACAAAGTCACTCGACTTATCGCGAACAGTCGCAGGAAATTTACGTGCGACTGTCCCGCGATAATGTCGACCGACATTTCGCTCGTCCACATACCGGCATTGTGATCAAGATGTCGCCTAACGTTAACACAGTTTCGTTGGTAGTGTGGACCAACGAAGTGTGCTAGAATCGCGGGTAGTCGTGGAACAAATAGTAACACACGTCCTCACAAGTCAAATGCCGTCGAAAACTGTCGAGGGACACGAAGTCGTGCAAGGTCGACGCTATCGGACCGTCGACAAGCGACTTGTTCCCCGACACGTAGATGTCGCCTGCGATGTCGGGCGATGTCCCCCGCGACGTCGCTCAACACGTAGAATTCGTGTCGGGCGACAAGGTCGCGGGACAAATGTCCCCTAATGAATACGAGGCTTAAAGCCATGTATTCACTAGGGGACAAAGTCGCTCAACTTATCGCGAACAGTCGCAGGACATTTACGTGCGACTGTCCCGCGACAATGTCGACCGACATTTCGCTCGTCCACATACCGGCATTGTGATCAAGATGTCGCCTAACGTTAACACAGTTTCGTTGGTAGTGTGGACCAACGAAGTGTGCTATAATCGCGGGTAGTCGTGGAACAAATAGTAACACACGTCCTCACAAGTCAAATGCCGTCGGAAACTGTCGAGGGACACGAAGTCGCGCAAGGTCGACGCTATCGGACCGTCGACAAGCGACTTGTTCCCCGACACGTAGATGTCGCCCGCGATGTCGGGCGATGTCCCCCGCGACGTCGCTCAACACGTAGAATTCGTGTCGGGCGACAAGGTCGCGGGACAAATGTCCCCTAATGAATACGAGGCTTAAAGCATCTGTCTACCACGCGGAAGGGTCGAAGGACGATTACGAGTTTGAATGCATAATTACATAATTATGCTGTTGTGGTATAATTAGAATCATCCATCGTTTCGCTTAACACAATGGCTTAACTTTAAGGCCAATTGTGTAAAGCATATATTAGATTTAGAACAAACTTATGGCCGTACATTGCTAATTTTACCTACTTTGGCATAGCAAACCTAATGAACCACATAGTTTTATAGGTAACTTCGCTTGCCTAAATTATACACCTAAATCTTTCTCGGAAATCACGCTAGCTATCGGTGCAAATCGTACCAATGCTTGGGTGTTTTTGATTTTATCGTTTTCATACTGAGAGGCAAGGTGCGACGAAGACTTCATTTTAGAATAATTATGTAGAAATATAAAGATAAATCTGGGCAGTAGCGCCGTTCGTCGAAAAGTTTCCTCATCCTCGATTCCTTATACGCCTGTAAATATGTTTATATCTTTGCGTACATTACTTGCATTGATATTTAAAAAATGAGGATGCCCGCAGCGTCGTCCGCACATTATTTTTATTTGGCCGTTTCTCGAGGCACAAAGATAAACTTTCTTGAATTGGAGAGAGCACAAAGTTCTCATCTGAAAGTTATGTTTTTTAGACACCCAACAGATACCCAACTGAAAATCTTTACTCGATGTGCTCGCTTCTTAGTATAAGGAAACTATACATCCTATACGCTATACTAAAACTCCATGTAACACTACCTTATAATCTTAAGTTTATCACAAAAAGGAGAAAACATCATATTGCACCTGTGCTGTGGTGTCAGTGAAAACTACTTACGCTAAGAGATAGTTCACCAGACAATCTGCTGAACTATATAATAAAATAAATAAGATGGGGGTTGTGAGGCTGCTATACATGCCCTTTCTACATACCTTGGAAGTAGTGATGGAGGGGTCATCCTTAAGGTTGACGTGAAAAACGCCTTCAATTCAGTAAATAGGGACACTTTGTTGGCACAGGCAAAATTAGAAACACGTAAAATTTTTAAATTTCTGTGGCAATAATATTTTCTTGGGTTTACGCGAATGTTACACATTGAAATTAAACTACAGTTTACGGATTTTATCGCGTTATATTGGTTTCACTTGTTTTTACATTTAAACCGAATGATCTGGAAACTACATTTTTATTACTAGCCAACGTTTCGAATTCTTTACAGGATTCATGTTCACGGCAGACTGAGGTGGTATTTGTCTTTGTCTTGAATTTAAAAGTTATCTCAAAGTACCCGAACATTTTTCAACTATTGGTGTTACTATCTACGCAGAATGTGCTCACTGTGTCTTGATGTCTTCTGGTGACTTTGTCCTTATTGGGTTTCATTAGCCTGATAACAGGGTCCCAAGCTGGAGGAACATTCCAACCATCTTCCCTATTGAAATTAGGATGTTTTTTAATTTCAATAGCTTCTCGTATCATGTAGAACAAGGAACCAACCATTACCTGCGATTTGATAACCCACAGATACTCGCAAAAGAACACCGCTTTATTCCAAGAATGATATGCTCATTTACTCATACTTTAAGATCGTCACAACTTTGGAAGAAAAATGCACTTTTAGGAAAAATTGATCAAATTATTTAAACAACCTTAAGAAAGATATTAAATGTGGACATGGACGACCGAGCCTGGCTACAAGCGTCATTACCTATACGTCTGGGTGGGCTCGGCGTTCGCAAAATTTCGAGTGTCAGTTTACCGGCGTTTTTGTCTTCGGTTCACAGCACGGAAGAGTTAACTTGGAAAATTTTAACACCTACACTAGTTGATTCGGAAATGCTGTGCAAAACCGAGGCTTTAAACGCCTGGAAAATGGCTTGTCCAAACACTGAATTGCCTACCAACCTTTTCTCCCAGAGACAGTGGGACTTGCCGCTCTGTAATTTAGTAAGAAAAAATATTTTGTCAACAGCTTCTAATGTTGCAGAGCGTGCTCGCTTTCTAGCTGTGGGGGAATGGGAGTCCGGTTTTTGGCTACAAGCACTACCATCTTCCAACACAGGAACCATGCTGGACGATGAGACGTTCCGTATTGCCACTTGCCTACGTTTGGGTGCTCCTTGTGTTTCTCCGCATCGGTGCCATTGTGGAGAAGACGTCGATAGCCTCGGACATCATGAGCTTTCTTGCAGCAGAAGCGCAGGTAGAATTCCACGACATGCTAATTTGAATGACATAATTCGTCGTACTCTTGCCGCGTCTGGCGTACCAGCTGTACTCGAACCAAATGGTTTGGTACGAGACGACGGGAAGAGACCTGACGGTATGTCATTGTTGCCATGGAAAATGGGTAGGCCTTTGGTGTGGGACGCAACGTGCGTAGATACCCTTGCGCCATCACATATTACAAGCACAGCAGGTCATGCCGGCGCTGCTGCTGCAACGGCGGAAACCCTCAAACGGCGCAAATACGGAAATTTAGTCGGCAATTACATATTTGAGCCGTTTGGGGTAGAAACGTTGGGCCCATGGGGTCCGAGCGCTCGTATTTTGTACCGAGAAATTTCGAAACGCTTGATCGAAGTCTCACGTGACCAGAAGGCTGGTTTATTCTTTGCTCAAAGAATCAGCATTGCCATCCAGCGTGGCAATGCTGCCATCCTTCTGGGCACGTTACCCCATGACATTGATGCGGAGGTATACTACGACGCCTAAACGCTTCGTGCCTTGCGTTTTGTAAGAATATATTATTTTATTTTCTTTTTAATTTAGTTATAGGTTTATAAGTGTAGTTTTAGCTGTGAATAGTAATTAAGTAATAGTTAGTAAAAATGTAATTAGTTGTAAAATTATTGAATTGAAATAAACACAATTAAAATTTTTAGATGTTAAATATATATCCTATGAATTATCAACAGTGTAAAGAGTCATTAAAAAACTGGCTGAAAAACAAGACATATGATGATGTTGAAAATATTTTAAAAACTATTATGTAGACTAAAACATACACACACGCACACACACACACACATACACACAAACACATCACAGAAATAGCCTTTTGCGTGTTTTATTTCCACAAATTTTATTTGAATTGTTAATTAAGACTAAACTGATTATCTTGTTTTATATAATCTACCTACCTACATATTTATTTAAAACGATACGAAAGACAGAAATGAACGCAAAGAAATAATTTTATTTGTATTTAATTTAAATTTAATCTAATTCAATTTATTTGAATAATTTAATAATTTAATTTAATATTCATTTTAATTTAATGATATTTGATTGAACCACGATTATGTAAGCACTATCGATCTTATTGCTATACTTGTGAAGAGCAGGGCCTCCTTGCAAAAGTAATTATTTTACTTAAAAGGAGACCCCCCCCGTATAAGACACTGTAATAGTTATATAAGATACCGAAATAAATGACGAAGATTATGATTTCGGGAAATCCCCGATCCATAGCTTGTTGCGTCTAACAGTTTGGCTGTATATGTCGGTCAGTCAGTCGTTAACGGAAGAATTTTATATATACAGACTAGCTGACCCAGCGAACTTCATATCGCCATATTTTTTTGCTATAAGTATATTTTTTTTTACTTTTCTTACATCTGGCAATAACGAACACTTCGTTTGGAAGTTAGGCGCGTACAAACATTGAAACATTACGGTGGTTCATTTTTATTTAAGTATACAGATTACCATGTGTAATTATTATCTAATTATCGGTAAATTCATAATCATTATAATAATTGATAAAATCAGAAGCTCCTATACGGCTTTCGACCTTAGTTTCCACACAAGAGAGAATTCAAGTGTATCATAGACTTAATTTTATTTCAGTAATCCCGAGACGGACAGCATAGTTAAATGGGCGTGTGAAACCGAAGGAAATCGTTTAATCGTTAATTAAATTAACTACCTGTGAGAAAATAGATTTCGCAATATGAAGTACAAAGGTGAAGACGAAGTAAATAATGATTACCTTTCATGTTAATTACTAATTGAAGTTACTTGCTTGCAAGCCTCGCATTATCGTCATCGTTTATTATTATTGCATAAATTGTTACAAGTTCTTCCAAGGTTTAAATCAGTACACCGCAATCTATCTTTTCAATGTTCATCATTATCACCGTCTTGGCGCTACCATCGTAGTTTCAAGACTTTCGAGGTGTTTTTTTTCCTTTTTAGGTTCGCTTTCTAGTCTGACCAGATTTGACAGGCTTTTCTTCGCAGTGACTTCTAGTAGACTGCCGCAATCCATAATAATATTGAATTTAGACTGTGTCAGAATATATGAGGATATTGACTTCTCTATAAAGGCTGTCATAGACAATCTACCTATGCAGCTGAGACTCACGACTTACCGTGGCCTGCGATGTTTTCTCTACTAGACGGAGTATTGGTCACTTCACTGGCTTTCTCACTTTGACCTCTACATAAATACTGTCGTAGACCATAGATACAGCTAGGACCCACGGCTTTACGTGGCCCCCGAACTTCTCCATTTGGCAGAGTATCGGTCACTTTAGTGGCTGTCTCACTTTGACCTCTACATAAATACGGACGTAGACCATGGATACAGCTGGGATCCACGGCTTTACGTGGCCGCCGAACTTCTCCATTTGGCAGAGTATCGGTCACTTTAGTGGCTGTCTCACTTTGACCTCTACATAAATACGGACGTAGACCATGGATACAGCTAGGACCCACGGCTTTACGTGGCCCCCGAACTTCTCCATTTGGCAGAGTATCGGTCACTTTAGTGGCTGTCTCACTTTGACCTCTACATAAATACGGACGTAGACCATAGATACAGCTAGGACCCACGGCTTTACGTGGCCGCCGAACTTCTCCATTTGGCAGAGTATCGGTCACTTTAGTGGCTGTCTCACTTTGACCTCTACATAAATACGGACGTAGACCATGGATACAGCTGGGATCCACGGCTTTACGTGGCCGCCGAACTTCTCCATTTGGCAGAGTATCGGTCACTTTAGTGGCTGTCTCACTTTGACCTCTACATAAATACGGACGTAGACCATGGATACAGCTAGGACCCACGGCTTTACGTGGCCCCCGAACTTCTCCATTTGGCAGAGTATCGGTCACTTTAGTGGCTGTCTCACTTTGACCTCTACATAAATACGGACGTAGACCATAGATACAGCTAGGACCCACGGCTTTACGTGGCCCCCGAACTTCTCCATTTGGCAGAGTATCGGTCACTTTAGTGGCTGTCTCACTTTGACCTCTACATAAATACGGACGTAGACCATGGATACAGCTGGGATCCACGGCTTTACGTGGCCGCCGAACTTCTCCATTTGGCAGAGTATCGGTCACTTTAGTGGCTGTCTCACTTTGACCTCTACATAAATACGGACGTAGACCATGGATACAGCTAGGACCCACGGCTTTACGTGGCCGCCGAGCTTCTTTACTTGGCAGAGTATCGGTCACTTCAATACTGTTATCTTCACGTGCGAACTGTGCAAAATGTTCGTTGGTCATGTTTAGGTATGAATTTGAATAAAAAATCTTCTATGACACGATTCACACGGCATATACATATAAAAACCATTGAAATGAACGATTTAATGATGGAAATGACCTGATATACCTAGTGCTTGATTTGACGACCGTTCTTTAATTACTTACAGAAATAGGTAATTAGTATTCACATATACGATATCCTGTTTGGCCTCTCGTACTAACCTATTACATAGTAGATAAATAACTAGATTAAAAAGAACTTGTCTGCGTTAATAGATATTTTCTATTCATATCATACTTTTTAAAATATGTATACTTTATGAAACATGGCCATTATAGTACAAGGTTTTTCATTTCTACCTTAAGGATACATTAAAATTAAAGTTGTATGTGTACTTAATGCACCAAATTTTGATCATACCCATTCATTTAAGAATTCAAATTATAATGAGTTAAGCTGAAGGTGATGTTTGGCATATGTTTTAGCTGTGTGTACTCGTAGGTGTCCACGTAACCGGAAATGAGAGATACCTATGTACATACGTAATTGTTGAGAGCAGAGTTAATGTTGGCAAAATAATGATGAAACCCTTTTTCACACCAACATATTAAAAAGACCTGAATGTTCAAAGCGGTAGTCGTATACCTATATAACAACCGATTTATAACATTTTAAGACTTTTATCTAAACGTTATATGCCAATATTTATATAACTCTAGAAAACCTTTCTAATTTTACATCATTATCGTGCCAAATACGAGTTCGTCGAATCCTCGCAATAAATATAATATGTTGAGATATGCCGTGCTGCGTGTACATTCAACTCACACAACCGGATTTTCTAGACCAAACCCAGATTTTCGTCGCTTTAAGCAGTTGTATAATAATATTTAAAGCGATGATCTGGCAGTTTTTGAAACAAATAAGTAGCTTATTGTTCAACTTTAAGCTTCCATTTCAGCTTCCAGCGCCTAATAGTTTTGACAGTAACGCAAGAATTTTGTGAACACAGACAGATTATTATGCTATTAGTTGCTGTCCGCTTTTTACAAAAACCTTTTCAGCCCCTATTTTACTCCCATAGAGGTGAACTAAGAACTATTAATAGTACATTTATCCACGTGGACGTCAACAACCTTATCATGTGCTAAGTACCTACCTAAGTGCAAATGTTAAATCGAAAAGTTAGTACGACACAAAGCTGCCTTCTCTTTTTCTTCTCTGGAATCTATTGTATTTAATTTTTAATTTGATAATGTTGCCATTAGTTGTTAATGTAAGTACCTTAATAACTATCAACGTTTATGGTCAATCCGGCCCACACTTGTGTGCAGGGGTCAATGATATTCTGTTGGTCGTTGGTAACTACAATATAAATTTAGTATTATACTATATCGGGTATCGAGGTTATAAATTATAACAAACGCTTTTTGCACGAGCTTGTGATGTCATCATTTTTTCGTGTTCTTAAAAACGCTTATTTCGTATTACGAGAATGAAATAATCGAATTTTATTGTGAGGATATGGCGTAATACCTGCTGTTATAAATATGTATTGATCATGAACATTTTTCACGTAGGAAACTTTTACAACATTATTATATTATTGTCAGCGAAAATTTTATTAATTTAATATCGCTACCGAAGAAACAGTTATTTTGTCAGAAATTTGTACATGACGTTGGTAGAAGCTAGGTGGCTACTTAAACCAATACGTCATGCGTAAAATCCGCTATTAGATAGCTGTGAAGCGTAGTAATTTGTCAATTAAGTGTTTTAAAGATCGAATGCTTCTGAATGGAGCAGGAGCCTAACCGCACTAAAATGAACTAAAATAACATTGTTCCTGGTGAACCTAATCGATGTGACAATAACTCACCAGTTACAATGAAATGACATCATTCTTTGGCAGCACAAAGCGTAAAATATATGTATATTTATATATATAGCACTTCGTTTCAGATTTCATAAAGAAATACTAAGACTACGGGGACAGCAAGGCTGAGAAGTATCATCTATCCTACAGGATCTGTGAGCCCACTGTCAAGTAGCCTTGAGTTATTTTGCTGCGATGTGTAGGCAGTCCGGTGTTATGAAAGACGATACACAACGCTCTCGCTAAGGGTTCAGTGGTCCTTGTGCCTCGTGGTTTTTTAGAAGCTATTCCTACAATTTTCCGACTTTGGTCCATATAACGTGAGATAGGATTGCTTGATAAGTATCCAAGTATAACTTAAACACGGTCAACTTATCTCACGCTACGCAGAGCCTCTTCTCTGCTAATTAGTTAATTGATAAAAAAAAAATTCTAATTGATGCATATTTTAGACAAATTACACCCAATTCCAGAACAAATAATCACGCTCACACAAAAAATTGTCCTGGGTGGGAATGGAACCCAGGAGCTCGAGTTAAGCAGTCAGGTTCACTAACCACAAGACCAACAAAACCACTCCAAGTGAGTAAGTGAGGAACTACAACATCAGAAATCAATAAAATATTAGGTATATTAAGATATCGATCAGTAACCCAATGCTCTTAATGCGGCCTCAAATAAACTGAATTTGGTAAGGTCGGCAATAAGACGAGTAGGCTGTAGATTTATGTCACGGTATCGAGCAACAGGTTTTAACAACATTTCTGTTGACAACGGTCAATATATTTGTGAAGGCATAGAAGAAAATTAGTATAATAATATTTATTGCGCAAATTTTGCAAGATCACTGCAACATAGTCAGTGTGGTAACTATTGCATATCCATAAAATTGTTTTAGTATTCTATCTTAGTTTTATGACAGATATATACCGATATATTGATTTTAACACAAAAGCTAAGTTTCTTGTTATACTCGCAATAGAATTCACAAAGTGAGCAAACAGTAAGAAAACAACGCGAATCTTTCGTTCGCGCGCAATGTAAGAGCAGTATAAGCAAACAATGTAGTCTGCTACAATGTTTGTTATATACATAGTTTCAAATACAATTTACATCTGTAGTGTTCCTAGAAAATCTGACATCATAGTAAGATTACTTTTTTGAAGACATGGACGTTTTTCGAGTGTTAGTTACACAAGTTAGTTCTCTTAATAAAAGCGGTTCTGGAGCGGCGCGCGTTGATGTCTAATATATGGGTCACAGCGACGAGCTACAAAAACATTCGGTACACATTAATTATTACCCTTGTACTGTTAAAATTACTTCACAAAACGTTCATAAACATTAAATTAGTATAATAACACTAACTAGCGTATCAAATAATGTTACATACGGTTACTTGAACTTTGTAATTAAGATAAGGCACAACGTTTTATTTTCTGATAATTATTACGTTAATTAATCAGCGTATAAACTAGTTCAAAATGTTTGAGTAGTTATGATTAAACTATTTGTACTGGCTTCGTTACTCTATGTAATAGGTAGGTAGAGTTCGAAACATAGAGTGCGATATATAATAGCAAACAAAATAAAAAATGGCACCTTTCCATGAACTTTTAATAGAGCGGGAGGACATTTCAATATACCCGGCTGGATAAAATAAACCTCTGCCTACGTGTGCTGAACTGACCGCATAGCTTACTAGACTTGCAAGATTCCATTTAGTTTTATTGAAGCCACTACAATTCTACTAGAAAAATATCAATAATCCACGTAAAAGTGAAAATAGCCCACAGGCGAAGACTCGCGCGTCTGCGTTTAACTTTTTGTGTTAGTGTAATGACATATTACCTACGGCTGCGTTATTCTGTATTCAATTTTGCTTTTATCGAGTGCCTTTGAATAACATCACCAGAGGCGTATTCTCCGGACAATCGAATTGTAGAGCCATTACTGCGATTGTGTTTTTCAATGGACCTATAAAAATAGATGTAATTGGTGATGAGAAAAAAACGAAGAGTGCTTATTGAGCCCCGGTCCGACGCCGGCCGCCTGCCCTCCGCGCCACGAGGATGTTAATAGCCGCACAGAAGCCACACTTTTTATACTCTTACTCGGCACAGCAGGAATGTGCACCCTGATTGAATTTGAACAAGTTATGTGTGACCCCTACGTGTCCTATATTTCAAGCAGTTAATGTACTCGTCCGATAACTGTGGCTTGCAGACAATCGTCGCATACTGATTTCATTCTAATTTACTTCAAGTGTATTTACTAATTAGAATGGAGGTTGTTACTAGATTACTGTTTTTGATTATTGTTAGTATGTATAATAAGTACTCTACGCTTGTATATCAAATGAATTTAATAATTTGTTGGAGAAAGTTCTGGCAATTTAATCGACATTTTTGCAGTGCCCTTGTATTCTAATCGTCGACCTTTCTGGCTGAGCGCAACATGGGTGCCTCTGTCTTTTTGCAATAGTGGGCGAACGGGTTTGGTGCTCGCTTTATCGCTCTTGCTGCTTTAGTATACGGTGTAGATAGAGCAGGGCTGGCAAAAGCTCGGCCACTGGGAACGCGTTCCAGAGCGAGGTGCAGCGGGGGGCGCCGCGCGGCCTGTGCCTCGGAGCGCCGCGCCGCGCGGGTGCACGAGAGGAGACGGGGGGGGGGGAGCAGCGGGGGCGCGCAACCTGCGCCAGCGCCGAAGCCTGCGAGCCGCGACTCAGTCATTGTCCGACCAACATCTCGGTCGTACGTCAAACCGACCGACGTTGTCGCTACTTCATTTGTCGTACGAGTGCCCGTTAAACGAACGGTTAACTCCGACCCTTGGAGTGTAGGTGCAGTGCTAAGTGATGGTGTGTTTTTAGCTATACAGTACGGAAGTGTATCGCTAACAAGTATTACCGTCTCCGCTGTGTGGCGAGTTCCACGGAGTTGCCTAACGGCTGTTCGCCTGCCGGCGAGCGAAGGCGGAACGCATCAACCGGGAGGAATGAGCCCCGTACAATATAGATCTTGCGCTCACCGATGATCTCAAGGTTGGTTCCGCATCTCTTGGTTTTCTCCACCATGAACTCCCTGCATACGCGTATACGCAGTGTCGCAAGCGCGAGTTCGCACGACTCGACCCCGCGACTGTGCTCGCATTCTAACCACACTCTATTCTGATCTCATTCCAATAACTTAACATTCATTTTACCTCGCTCACATCTGCGAAACGTTCACTCGGCCACTACTTTATTGTTCACACTTTAAATAATTAACGAGAAACTCTTGTTCTTTTTCTCTCATTAAAATTTCATAAGAGTCTAATTGGTCATAACTTTGCCTGGAATAAGAATAATGTTGTCACTGAAGATCTCACACTATTCTTATTTAGATAAATGCATTAATGAGCTGAAATTCATACACAAATATGATGATAAGGAAGTAAGACCTTACGTACACACGTTTTTGTACTGACTAACAAATATTAACAAGTTGCTCAAAATGTTAACTTTGTGTTATATAGTAACAAGAATTCTTAGAAATATTTAAATTGCATTCAAGAAGCGTAACATGAGCTTTTCAAAGGGGTTCTTGCATAAATACATGCCACAGTGGAACTTATTGGTGACTGTGAGAATTGCAAAACAAGAAAGTTTCACTGCAAGAGGCCTTATTACTCTTACGTAGAACTGTCCACAGGGCTGTCAAGCGGCTGTCTGCAATGATACATGTATGATCTCAAATATATCCCGAGTAAAAATACTTATTTAAACTAATCATCCCAATGGCTTAATTTTGAAGACAAATTAGGGCACAATTAGGACATCTAGCATATTACACATTCAAGTAGTACATAACCTATTACGGATGGCAAGTATTTAGATTAAATGCAATTCTTTAAGGTACTATAGAAGTGAAATATGAACTCTGTAATGGTCACCCCATTACAGTGTGCATTTAACACATTTGACACAGTATTCCGTTAAAAAGTTATCGCAAATTTAAGTTCCACTAGTACACTTTTATCACTTTATCTCAATATGCCATTTATCAAACTTTTCAAATATAGCTCGTTACAGTTTGCTACGTAATCAATACATCATGTTGTCTTAAGCTTAGTTTCTAATCAGTGAAAGTCTCGTCCAAATACGTGCAGCAGTTTTAGCGCGATGTTTTAACAAGGCAAAAAATCAATATGATATCATGTAATACATATATCTAAGTAGATATAACGATATGATATCAACAATATTATTTCAGTATCAAACTACTTAGCTTCTTCTTTCAGATTAAATCCGGTTTTGAGATAAAGTTCCAGTCAGAGCGATATGATGCTACCGAGGTTTTAAGTCCTATTGGAATTTAAATCGGCTTCTCACGGTAATCCTTATTTAGGGGTTTCTGGTATTTAAGCCTCAATGCTTAGCATATCACTAAAGTGTAGAGGTGTCTTTTAAAAAGATTACTGCCATAGAGCAGGATATTTTGGATGTAGAATAGATACTTAAGGAATTAAATTATTTAAATCTTTTTGGACCAAAGAAAACAAGTAACGGCCATTACTAGGATCAATTACTTAAAGAAAGAGGTGACTCATTTATAGAATGAAAGTCTAGTCAAATTGGGAGTGCCACAAGGTAGCATCTTAGGACCTCTGCTTTTTAATAATTACATAAATGACTTACCTAAGACTATTAAACAACCAATGACACACACTATAACAATACCATGCAATGAACCTGATCCCTACGAAACTGACATAAAAAAAAAATGGTCGGTAGGCAATTTCTGCTTTAGTCTAATTGCACTGGCAATTTGTTAATTAAAAAACAGCCCTTTTACTCCAATAACGATCCATGTCATCACTTTTTTATCTATGTATAAAACGATTTATTTTAAGAGCAAAAAGACGCATGGCGGTAGCCCTAAATACAGATAAATTTCCACGGTGGGATAAGCCGTATTCCACTGCAGCATCCGGTGCGCCGGCCTTACGCAACACGATGCAATCGTTTCATATAAATAAGAACTTTAATAATGTGCACCACATATGCATTACTTGTTTAATAAGATTATTATTGGATAAGATACTTTAGAGAGGGCGCTTTTCTTGGGATTTATAGAGAATCTTAATAGCCATGATCATAAGGCGGCTTCATAGGTATGCAGAAAATAAACCGTGGTTGAACATTCCATAGTACTCGTTTGTAATTTACTAGTACTCGTTTTAATCCTTTTTTGGTTTTTCAACAAGTTTTCCTTGTATCTTTTATAGTGCATTTGGGTTATGCCGAAGGGTTGCGTCAAACTATTGGTATGCGCGAAGCTGTCTATAATGAGATTGAATCTCTTGGTTTATTTCGTCATAAATAATTTTATTTGTGGCATTTATTTATAGTCTGATCACGTAATCCTCTTTTAAATTAAACTATATATGTAGGTAATAAGAAGAGCAGTAGGAATTGCCTATTGCGCAATAATAGGCGCCAAGATTCGGGCCAAGCATAAACTTTGATGCTTTGAATCTTTCTGTAGAGTTGAAGGATTGAGACCACTTGACAATAGAGTTCGGTTTAACTTTTTGTAGCGGTCGTTGAGGTTGATATGTCACGGCAGAGTGACCAGACAGTTCACTCATCTTAGTAACAGTTTGTAGTTTCTATCTGTCGAGTAGGTAGGTAGTTCAATCCATATTGGCGTAGGTCGTAGGT
This sequence comes from Euclidia mi, assembly GCA_944739405.2. NCBI lineage: Eukaryota > Metazoa > Arthropoda > Insecta > Lepidoptera > Erebidae > Euclidia > Euclidia mi. Next base: position 28,887,920 of record OX123198.2, on the reverse strand, counting down.
GGTGACATTTTAAGAGTAAAAGTGGTTTACCGTATAATGACACCATTCACACCATTGTAATTGCAAAACTATGTATAAGAAAATTTAAGGCTTTAAAAGAGAGAGCCTCTGAAGGAACGCAGTACTTTATAAGGAAAATTCTTAGGGTTACCATGCAGATAAGTTATAAATATTTCGCAGTCTTCGCTTTTTACTGGAAATACATTGACTAATAGTGACGTAAGCATGGTCGATCTGAATGTAGGCGTAAGTCACGCTGGGAAATAATTATAAGCACTATCTTTATTTCCATTCACAAGGTCGCCTAGTAACTGCTGATTGAATATAAATCTTGATATGCGCAATAATCTCTTATTCTCCCATCTCCCTATTATAATTAAGTTATTTTATAGAACAGTTTCTGGCTCGGAAGTGAAATCCTAATTCACTGAAAGGGACATCTTTAGATTACCAAAATTAGATTCGAATGTAATTGAGTACGGGTTTTGTATTCATTGGTTTAAGTATGATTTGATCATAAGAATTAATAGCTGATATGTTCAACATTAACTGTAGGTGTATTCATGATTACTTTATTGTACGCTGTAAGCTTAAATGTCTAGATTTGTTCAATATTACATATTTGATTACGACTGCGCTACCTTTATTAAGCAAGACTTAGCAGCAATCTGAGGCTATTTGCACAAGTAATGTATGGTAGAGCAACCGCCATTAATTTAACTTTCTATAGAAATGTAAAACGTATCATGCATTATTTTGGGAGTAATATAGTGCCTTGTCTATCCGGGGTATTTATATTATTCAGTTTTTTATTCATTCAAAATGTGGCTATACAGTATACGACAATAGAGTCACCCCTTGTTATATCCTGTGCAGTATTTAAGCGTGTGCGTATATATGGTTAAAATTTAACTTTCTTTCAAAAATATGTTTTGCTTGATACATGAATTCGACAAGCATTTATTGGACACTTATTTATGATAGAATATTTTAGTAAAAGGTCAGGTTTTTTTATAGTAATAGGCGGCAAACGAGCAGACGGGTCGCCTGATGGTAAGCAATTACCGCCGCTCATGGACATAAGCAACACCACAGGAGTCACAAGTGCGTTGCCGCCCCTTGGGGATGGGAAAAGGGATAGGATGAGGAGTGGGATGAGGGAGAAGAAATAGGGGATAGGGGCTCCGGCACTCTCACTCACCGAACGAAACGCAGCAGTTTAAGTACTGTTACTTTACGTCGATTTTCTGTGAGAGGGTAGTACTTCCCCGGTCGAGTCGGCCCATTCATGCTTAAATCAGCAAGGGCCTACTACCTGTATAGAATGTTTCTGGCACTGAGGCTATATTGCATGATCTCTTCAGCAGCTTCAACCATAGATATCGGAGAGATAATTATGTCTTCAGTACATTGCAACATAGTCTCAAAGTAATTAGTAAAGCCTGTATGAGTTTTGCCGCAATCCATATTTTGTCGCGACACAACAGATACAGTAACTTATCAACGCTATGAGTGGGTTACTATTTCAAAGTACGGATCAGTATTAGTTAATGATGACCACTTATTTCAGACTGGCAAGTCATATCCACCGGTATGAGTGAAATCCCAAAATTATTCTATCAACATGAGATCGCTACCAAGTCACGTACAAATAAACTTCTTTATTTTTGGTCAAGGAAATTCGATTTGGCAATTAAATAGTTTTGACATAGATGACGCGGGCGACAGCCTTGGTCATAGTTTACCATGTATGAATATTTAGATAGACAACAATGCAACACAGGTACGTTTTCTCTCCTCTGTGTTGTCTATTGTGATGCTTGTTAGGAGACTATTAATGACTGAGACATTTATTTTCATTGTTTCAATTTGTCTTGTTGCTACGGGGACTCCTGTTTGTACTAAAATGTATAGTGCTTTCCATGTATGGGCTATGTTTAATATAGTTATGTCTTTATAACATAAAAACATAAAGATAGATAAATAATGTCGGGTAAGGTTAAGGATTAGCGGATCAAAATTTAATAATATGCATCCTAAATGTGTAACATAAATTCGAAGATATTTCATAAAAACAGATATATTTTACTAATTAGAGATATATTGATGCTTCTGTATGCTGATGAAGAGATTGGTTTACAAAAGTTTCTACGGCAATTGGCGGATTAAAACAGTAAAATTTCGACAACTGGTCTTTGCAAATACCTGTATTAATTAGATGGGAAATTCTCAGCAATAGGACGAGCAAATTGTCTAACTGACCTAACATGATGCACTATTTTCACCAAACCCAGCTATTAAGACCTTTTATAACATTATAGAGTACAAAAAAGATTGAAATTGAAGTAAATTAACCGTCAAAGTTAGTATATAAAAAAAACGTTATAAATTGCAAGAAACTTCTTAAAAAGCTACAATAGGCACATTCGTTATGACAGATATTTAAAAATTTCCAACCCTGGAAATATGTATACATATGTATATCTGTTAACACGATATACCTAAGTCTCGTTAACAGTACCTTGCGACCTATTAGTAATACCATATCTATCTGTTACAGTCTCTATAAAGAGCCTCTACATCGGCCTTCGTCAAATTTTTGTAATGACATGCCAACCAACGTTACCGGCTTCACTGCCATTCAACTCCGAAAGAAACATCTAATTGGCTGTCACGTTCATCCTTTAATCTATAATTACAATATCGTATTGTTGATTACGTGTTCTGGTATCCAACTGCCTTTGCCGACAAATCCATGTAAATCAAAAAAAGGTATACAGTTTTTACAGCCGCCTAATTACTAAGAGTCAAACAAGGCAGCAAGAAATAGCTTGTGTTGTTGGTTTATTTTTAAATGAAGCTATATAATTACATAGCAACACTGCATCATTTTGAATTAATAAGTGCTTCACTAACCAATTAATAATGTCGCCGTTGTGCATTTATCACGAGGCAAATTTCTCAAACGTTTACGTTAATGGCCTGAGAGTCCAGAGACTGTTTATTAATTGCCACTACACATGTGTCCGGACATCTGGGATCGAGTAAATTATTTCAGTTGCCTACTTATCTTCAACAAATGTTGCTGAAGCGTACCGTAACCGAAAAGTTCCACAATTTAATTTCTAAAAATAATTCGGTATATTTCTTTTTACAAGTCACAGTTTTATGTACGTATAATAATTTGTTTAAGTAATACTAAAATGGTTTTATTAGCGCCCGAATGAAGAACAAATCGGAATGTACTGCTTTACTGAAAATTTATAACGAATTACTGAAAAGATATAAAAGGGTTTCGGCAGCTACCCTCACTTGTTTTTTATTTTATCCGAACACTTGCACTTATAACTCTATACCCTCTAAGCAAACCTAAATAATACTGAAATGACACCCGGTTTTTATACGTCTTTTAGTAATTCATACACAGTAATTATATTCAAACTATATCAATTATTTTTACCATTAGTGGTTTTATCCGGCAAGACTTGCACTGTACCTAGTGCCTAACATTAGCGTGATCCATTAACAATAAATTAACTTATTTTCTTCAACTTTATTATATTAATAAAAATGTTAACTTTTACATGTATATCATTACCGTATGGACTTTAAAACGAATTGGGATTATACCTACTATTATGATTATTGAACGTAATTATAAGATTTACTGATGATTTCACTCTCAATCCAATCTTAATTATGAATTAAAGTACCTTGAGAAGTGCCTAGGGTTCCCATCAAGAACTTAGGGTCCCAAGCCAACCTCACCTGCAAGTGGTGCACCTGCCGATCAACGGACGAGGCTCTGGTAAACAAAATATCCCGATAAGCGGCAATAGGCTCGTCACCTATTACGTGGGATCAAAACACTGGCGAAAAGTGGGCGTTTAATATGCCTCTGCATACCCCTTCGGGGAAACAGGCGTGAGTCTATGTATGTATGTATGAGAAATATAACGAGATCCAGACAAGTGTAGAGGATGTCTTAGATGGTAATCTTTTTCATAGATGAAAAATGATAGTGTGTATTGTACAGGTGGATTGAAAGTGATTGCTTCGGAATGGATGAGTGAGCGGTTTCTGAAGCGAGACACATATGAATATATTCCACAAGCCATATACGTGCATCAGTGTACATTTTAATTATTTAATCAAGACCTTGTTCACTTTATTGCACAGTGGGAATTAGCAGGTGAATAATAACTAAAAATAATTGAATTGATAATAGTTTTAGTTCATTAGCCCTCGGCCTATTGCATTATTAATTATTCGCGTGGGTTATTGTTGAGAAGGATAGTGAGAATAGTACAAAGGCCCAGCATGAGTAGACGAGGTTGCACCCGAGCGTAGCGCCTCCTCAAGGCCCCTTTGTTCTTAATGCAATATGTTCCCACCGAGCGGTAATTATAATCAGCAGCGGATCACCGCGGTTTTTTATTCCACGTTTCGAAATAGACACAACTATTTTATTATCTTCTTCATATTGTAAATTCGGAACCCGTCTTAACGTCTTCATTCCATGCATTATTGAAAACTTTAAAGCAATATCGGAACAAAGCACCGATTTAAAACGTTTTTTGCGTAAAAACCGGATATTTCTAACGCGAAACACGCACGCACGTACATATTTATATCGCTTGATTGTTCGCTGTATTTCCAGACATTCTAGCGAAGTAACTCACTCATATCCATCATTAACGGTTAGAAGACTGCACAGTGCATTAAATATGCGAATAGCTTTATATTTATCCACACTTATTGTTAAATGAAAGTGAAAAACATGAACACAATACTAATTAATAGATACAAATGGAGTTATATTGCCACAAAACGAGGTTACGTAATCAGGTTAAAATACACGAATTAGCGTTAACCGTGCATTATCTTAGAATGGGTTCACATTCATTTGTGATTGTTAGTTGTATAAAACATTTCCCACTGTTGATGTCGAAATAATGCGAGCTGCGATTCTGTCGGTATTATACGTATTTATCTAGCAGGTGGCGCCATATTGGTCGCGCGAACGCACCTGTCGCCGACCGCCGCCCCTGGTCGCCCGAGCGGCGACATTGGCCCGTTATGTCATTCCGTAATACAACTATAATGTACGGTCCTAAGTCATCCCATATTCTCACGCAACAGCACATCAATATCCCATTGCCTGTGAGAAACTGTATACTTACCTTTATACCAACCCATTAAGTGACTACCACACATGTCTGGGAAGCTCTTTCTTGTATGATGTATTGACATCGCGTCTCTGCTATTTACTTAATTCTATGATTTCTTTGTATACTGTATCATTACAAATAATGCATACTCGAAAACATATTTTATTTTTATTTCAAGCTAATTATTATTGACTGTAATCCAAAGATACTAATTGCCGGGCCATAGTTTAGTTTTAAAGGCTGCGTCACGGATAATATACCTAATACTAGGCTGCGTATAGGTTAAAACTCCAGCTAAAAGATTCCTACAAAAAATATGTTGTAGTGACGCTTATGTAAGTGATTCAATGGCAATAACCTGTCCTAGCCTGTCATTGTATCAGCTCCAAGACATGTAGTAAATCAATAACTTATTGTACCTAAGTAGGTTTAGTAGGTATGCAGAAGGAATGGAGCCCCTACTATTATGATTCTCTGCGCGGTTTCAGTCCTCAAGTTTCCGTTTGAATTAAATTCATGCTGGATACATCAATCGATCATTGTTCGATAATTCCTTGTATGAATTATTTAGATAGGAACGGAAATTGCAAATATATTTTATTCACAATGAAAGATATTGTTAAATGGTTTCTCGTTCTAGGAAGTGACTCATATGTTAATAACTACCTTGCCTCGTGTAATAAATAAATCACCGATAAGTAAAACCAACAAGTAACGAATCTTAGGTTTGTCTACGAAGAAGAACAAAATGAGATCTCTCATACATAACGTTCGCGACTGTACACGTGGATGGTCCATTTCGCATTTATTGTTTCGCAACGGACGAGCAATTTGTTGTTTCTGAATTAAACCACTTTCCAACCAGTTTTTGAGCTTAAGAATTGCGCTGTGTGGAAAGTATAAAGGACCGGGTCTCTTTTTTACAGCATCCAGTAATATGTATCTTTTATATAATTTTCAATCGATTATGTTCAATTTAGAATCCATCGCAGAAACAAATTGTTTTTACGACACACATTTCGTAGAATGTGAGTAATAATGCGGTATAATATTCTATTACTAACGATGCGTTCACGTAGATATTAAAGATTAATATTCCGTGATAATAGTGGCCGGAATTCGAAAATGCACCATAGTAGCAATACTTAAAGTCGTAATTTAGTTAAATGAGTCTAGAAAAATGAAACTTGTTTAATTATCTTTATTAAGAAATTAGATACACAAGAAAGAGTAAGAATTAAGTAGGTTACACTAGATGTAAATTTAAGACAACGTGAAGATGATTTAATCAATTAATTACAGAATTTCTTATTATTATCGTAATTCAAAGAACTGTACTTAACCACTTGATAGCTAGTTCTTGTATTGATATGGTGTATTTTTCGTATTTCCAAGGGACACTTAGCTTCGTAAATCGTAAAGATGAAAGTGGATATGAAAGTTCGATACTTACTTTAGGCAGTTGGAGATGTTTGTGATTTGGTAGAGAAACACCAAACCAACTTTCACTCATCTGAATCTGAATCATCTGAATGCAGATGCATTCACATCGCGTTACTGAGTTGCATCTTATTCTTCTCCTATTGGAATATTGTAAAGTTCTGTGCAGTAATGTGTTTATAAACTGTTTACAATGCCAGATGTGTGCGACTCAGGAAAATCTTGAGTATGATTTCTCAAGAATTTCTCAGATGTTAAGACATTAATTCAGTCGTTTGATAGAGCTTAAGAAGTTTGTCAATCGTTATTTCATCTCTCTTGAGTTTCGAAATCAACCGGATGTGACGCTTTGATTTATTATTAGTGACCATATGTCGTAGTACTTTAAAACTAGTTAACAATTGCTATAAATTACGATATAACCAGTAATCGCTTTATAAGGTCACAACAAGGACTTCTGAAAGGAACGCGATTTATTTGACATAAACGACAAAATAATCAGCAGTGACTGTTAGTTGATGGACAGGTTACTTGATAGTGATAGAGTGAGATAACAGTAATAATGAGTTTGGGATATCTTCCAGTTATAACCAGAAGCGACTGGTCATACAGGTCGTTGAGCTTGTACTTATAGTCGGGCTCAGACCAACTTATCCATTCTGCGAACCAGGCCCGTGGCGAGTCCGCAGGCTAGGTCCTGCGCTCTTGCAACCTAATGGCCCGTCGGAAGCCACCTCAGGCTCTGTCGGCCGAATGCAATTCTGATATGACATTCTGATGTGTGATGGTACGAATAGTCATTATAAAATTTAGATTTTAATTTGTTTTTATTGATCGCTTGTGACCTAGTATTAACAAATATCTTCATAAAAATCAATTATGTTTTCTTAATTACTTACTCATTTGAATCGTGAATCTAGATTTTCGGTTTACGTAAGAGTGTATTAAATCTAAAATTTCATGGAACGATATAGTAACAAATAAGTATATACCTAGCCTGGCTTAAAACGTGTACATGGCTAGTTATAAATAAACTGACAATAATGACGTTATATATATGTAAATATTTAAATCGTTTTGAGCAAACAAATGCCCGAAGAGACTTCGATTTGATATTTAGAAGTAGTCACCTCGACAAGTTTTGGGTAGGCATAATATGACAAACTGGCTGTTAGAGGTTATATGTTAATAAAATTTATATAAATTGGTCGAGGTATTTAATTTTAATGGCGCATGTTGTCATAGTTATGTTGTTTATTTATTTTATTTATTAATTTATACACTAGATTGTGTACAGGTTGACTTAATGCCTTGGGCATTATCTGCCAGTCTACCTTTGAGTGGTGCTGAGAAACGTAGTAGGTGTAATAAATATTTATACTACAATTACAATATTACAAATAATAGACATAATATGTATAATAATATATACTTAAATAAGAAGGCAAACATACATACACTATACATATATACTATCTATATACAATATATATATACAATAAATACATACATACTATAAAATAATATGGGAATTAAAGATAGGATACATAAAGCCGCCATACAGTAACTACGTAATGATAAATAATGTAAATAGAAATAAAGATACAAATCCTATGACACATCCGCTGGTCTTGCCAACAAGAGCTCCTTCACTTTTGCCTTAAATTTGTATTTGGTATTGCACATCCTGATTTCTAGAGGGAGGGCATTCCAGAGGAGAATAGACTGAATGAGAAAGGAAGAGTGAATAAGAGATGTGTTATGGGAAGGGATAGTAAGAAGAAGATTATTAGACGATCGCAAGTTTCGGTCGTGGTTGGAACACAGATACTGATATTGACAAGTTAAATAATTCGGGGAAGAAGGAGACATAAGAATAGAATATAGGGTAGTGAGAGCACGCAAACTGCGACGATGACGGATAAGAAGCCACTTCAATTGGGAACGATAAGTAGACACATGGTCATACTTGCGAAGATTGAAAACGAATCGAATGCAGTTATTGAGAAGACGGTCGAGTTTGTTGAGAAGATCTGCATTCAGGTCATAGTAACATACATCACCATAGTCGATTAAGGGAAAAATCAAGGTCTGCACAAGCATTGTCTTGGTCTTGGATGGGAGTATGTTCTTAAGGCGGTAAAGAGTCCGTAGAGTGCCGGTGACTTTTTGACTCACCTGGGTCACTTGAGTTTGCCAATTAAGTGTAGCATCCATATACAGCCCAAGATTTTTAACCACAGGGTACCAATCTATGTCCGTACCGTTGTATATGATTGTTGGCAAAGATGTTGTTTTTAATTTTCGTATCAGGCCTTGGCTGCCCAAGACAATAGCCTGACTTTTATTTGGATTGACAGTCAGCCCGAACCTTGTAGTCCAATTCTGTATTTCAGTCAAATCCTTATTTACCATCTCAACTGCCGTAGACAACGACTCTACATTTACCTGTGTATATATCTGCAAGTCGTCGGCATACAAATGGTGAGAACACTGAAGATTTTTAGTTATGAGATTTATAAAAATAGAAAATAACAAGGGAGAGAGAATACCGCCTTGAGGGACTCCAGCTTTTATGTCGGCCCATCTTGAGTAAGACTCATCATGGTGTACCGACTGCTGACGCCCTCGAAGATATGTTGAGAACCAATCCAGAGCCTTAGGTGAAACCTTAAGATAGGAGAGGACGGATAAAAGGAGGTCGTGACTGACGGTATTGAAGGCATTGGAGAAGTCAATTAGAACCAAAACTGTTACTTTGGAGTTATCAATGCCCTCTCGAATATCGCCAGTCACTTTGAGGAGAGTGGAAGTAGTGCTATGGCCTGGTCTGAATCCCGATTGATATTGGCTCAATAAATTATGACGGTGTACAAACCGTCCCAATTGTTTATGGACACAGGCCTCTAGCACTTTTGAAAGGAAAGGAAGAATGGATATGGGTCGAAACTGGTTGGGAAGAGAAGGGTTGGAGGTCTTGGCTAGAGGGATAACGTGGGCCTTGCCCCACAAGGACGGAAAGGAACCAGACTCAAGGGAAAAGTTAATGACGTGGGAGATCGCCGGAAGTAGTTGCTCCAAGATGGTCATAACCATGCGGCGGCTGATGTTGTCATGTCCCACGGCATTAGATTTAATGGAAAGGATTGTCTTTTTGATATCATCCAAAGACTCTGGAGAAAATTGGAAAGATTCAATGTCTAGGTCGGGTAAATTATTTAAATAGTTGACTGCCAGACACTTGCTCTGGTGATCCAATGGAGTGGAAGTGGTGAAATATTGGTTTATATCATCCAAACCAAGTGTCAAACGGAAGTCACACCGATGATGCTTGCCAATACCAAGGGTTCCAAGGAACTTCCAGATATTGGCAGGCGATGAAGAAGTGATATTGTTGAGAATGTGTCGGCGTTTGGCATTTCGCACCATTTGATTACACCGATTCCTTGCAGATTTGAATAGCGCCCAGTTTTCCTCGCACCGGTCCCTTTTATATCTCCTAAACGCCCGATCCCTACGGCGCATTGCCATACGGACACCCGCCGTAAGCCAGGGTGCTGGAGGATGCCTCAGTTTGACTTGCCTCACCGGGGCATGAACATCGTATAAACAACAAATCGAGCTATTAAAAAGAAATACTTTTTCGTCAACAGTGGAGGCAGAAAACATGCTGTCCCAATTTATCATAGAAGCATCCTGAACGAGTTTGTTAACATCCATGCGACCAAAACAACGCATGTAGCGGACTTTAGGAGGGGATTTAGGAGGTTTTAAGCGGTAGGTAAGGAAAATAAGGTCATGACGGGAAAAACCAGGAGCTGGATGTTGACCGTGCGATGACACTAGGGAAGGATTTGACGTAAGGATCAAGTCGAGCCACGTGTCCACCCCACTGCTATTATGGTGGGTGGCCTGCAAAGGCATAACGTGAAGGCTGACTGACTCGATAATGTCAAGGAGTTTAATGGTACGACTTGAGGCAGGAGAAAGGAGATCGGTGTTAAAATCGCCCATGATGATGTGATGTTCATACTGTGACCCTATAGATTCCAGAATCGGTTCGAGACTGGAGAAATAATCGACAGTAGGGGGACAGTAGACGACGCCAAGAGCTGCTTTCGCTCCCCTGACGTCAACCTCAAGGAATAAGTACTCCGCAGGCGAAGAGACGGGATTAGAAGATTCAAGGATTTTAAATGGAAAAGAACTGCGGAGATAGATAGCAACCCCACCCCCCCTCCTCCCGACTCGGTCATTCCGTATTAGAATGAAGCCGGGGAGAGAGAAAGAAGTTGAAAGAAGAAGTGGTTTGAGCCAACTCTCTGAAATCAGGATGGCATGTACATTGACATCCGCCACAAGATCCAGTAAATCACTGAAATGGCTCGGTATGCTTTGAGCATTTAGGTGACAAATGTTCAACGCTATTTGAGAATTTTGGGCAAACGAAAGTCGTAAGCAATCACTCAAGGCACCATCAGCAGAAGAGAAACTTTCATTGTCGGAAGAAGCAGGTGATTCGTCGGCAGACCAGTATGTATCATCAATAGCATCCATAGATAAAATATAATAAAAATAAATATACTAATATTATAAAATTTAAATTAAAGTTAAACTATCTTAAAACTTAATTAAAATGCAATACGGGTAACCCAGCACCACCCGCCAGCTTACAAAGATTAAGTAACCGAGATAAGTTCAATGGGAGTTGCTCGATGCAGTTTCCGAACGCAACTATCATTTTTGACATTAACAATTGACAACGTCACTTTGACAGCTAATAGTTGAGTGTGCGGTGAAATAAAATAATGGTACATCTAAATTATCACTAACAAAACAAAGAATTAAGAAACAAGAATTATTCAAGAAAGTGGGTAACAGAAATTATAGATGGAAACTGCATAATAAACTACAGTTCATAGCAAATAAAAAGAAAGAGGAAGTCTCAAGATAGTAGTTGTAAACACTAAAAGAAAACAGCTATTTACGTGATTTGTGGACAGTGCTAGACGAACCGGCAGTCACGGCGCCATTCTTGCCCAGTGAAGAGGTGCCACTTGCAGCCTTAGCGTGCTTCAGGGTCAGAGATTTCAGGTCTTCTAAGTGGAATACTTTGTGACGAACATTATCTGGCGCCTTCACTATAATCACGCCGTCCTGCGTCCAGCAAGCCCGCATGCCAAAGTGCTGTCGAGCTTTAGCGAAAATGGCCTGTCTAGTTTTTGTCAGGAATTCCTTCACTGAGACGGATGTACCCTTCAATTTCGCCTTAGCTCTCCAAACTGCTGATCTTTGGTCCACTGCTGCAAACCAGACTAAAATAGGCCGGTGGTGACTGTCACGAGACGACCCGATCCTGTGACAAGAAAGTATTGAGTCCATGGCCATGGTCGGAAGCTCCATCTTCTGAATGATCTTAATCACAGATGTCCTGCAGTCTTCCTTCTCAGCCTCAGGAATCCCAAGAAACAGGAGAGCTTTGCGCCTGTGCCGTGTCTCCATCGCATCAATGGTGTGAGAGCATTCATCAATTTGTTTGCGCAGCAGGCTAAGCATTGCAAACATTAGCTCTCTGAATGAGCGAAACTCTTCAGCAACTTTTGCAACCGTGTCCTTAGCCGGGCCTCCCTGCAACTGCGCCTCCAGCTCCGCCATCCTTTTGGAAAAGGACTCCTCCAGGTTGTCTTGTGCCATCTTAATATCAGCTAACTGAGACATTCCGGTAGTGTTGTGCTTCTCAGGTGTAAAATTTCAAGTGTGTGTGTAGCGCTGGTAGGTGGTGTGACTTGCAGAATTACTCTTACATATAAGTAGGTATGTATCGCTTGTACAAATGATAGTGCAGACTATTTGAGCTTTAGGAAGCTTGGTGTGATAGCATAAAATGTTAAAATATGTTTTAAAACAATTAAATCTAAATTTTATAATTCAAACTATGTGTTATCTTTTTTTACACCTACCGCCGAAAATGTTTGTTACTGGATCAATGATAACAATGCAACTAGTGCTGGGTGTATTTAAATACTTGTCGTGAATAAGTAATAGGTAGTGTCGCAGGACTATGATTGCTACAGCTGATGTGAGACGGTATTACGCAAACATATGTAAATGAAGATAATGTTATATGGCATGGTTAACGTATCGAATGAATCATGAGTGCTCAATGATTCTTTTTTGCAAGTAGTACTTAGTAAATGACGTAATTATTTTTCAATTGTTGTTTAATTTCAAAAATAATTCGTAAAATAACGAAGAGCCCGGTAAATGCTGTGATTTAGGGAATAATTTGGTGGTATAGAGGTGTAGCTTGGTGCGGTACCTACAAGTAGCTAACATAATAGGGCGCCGCTTGCGGTCGCTCTACTTGTCAGTGTCCCTGGGGTCTGTCGGTGCACGTTCGTGTTTAGTATTCGTGCCGCGCGGCGCAGTGCGCCGGTCGCCGGTCGCCGCCCGCCGCCCGACATCACCGGAACTTGGTCTCGACCTAACCGCTCTTTCGCCTTTAATAGATGCTATCGATACAAGCACGATGTGCCGTCACGTCTCCTCGACTAACCCAACACACAGTTCGACTTGTACGAAGGGTACATTATTGTCTCTCTCCATTCTAGGTAGGTAGGGTAAATACGCTAAATGTCGGCCACCTTACGGTTTTTCTGTTTTGGGATCGGTCTGGCACCATCAATTTGCAACAAAAGGACAGCTTCCGATGCGGTTTTGGATAGTTTGATAAATCTATTTCATGTTTATGGGCATAAGATTGACATTTCTACTACAAGGAAAAAGTTCTAAGGTTTAGTTGCGTCGAGAACGAAAAAACCCTAAAGTCGGCCATTCACGGCCCATTGTCGGTCGCGTTTTTCCCAAATGTCGGCCGGGTATAGGATGTTTTAAATTAAGACTGACAAATATTATTAATATGATTTATTTTGGCAGTAGTCTCACTAAGTATACGTTATTAATCGTTATTGGTTTAATAGTAGGTAAAGTATTTTTTTTTATTTGCACTTAAATAATGTTAGGTATTACAATTTTTATCAAAGTAAACATCACAATAATTATAATTAGTTCTGGATGTCTTTTCAAAAATAATTCATACCATTTTTGGCCCGGAGTATCATCATTGAATAGATTTTGCCTGATTTCGGCTGTCATTTTTTTTTTTACACTATTAATTAAATCTGTTTTTTTTTCTTGGGAGACCGCACTTCGCGAATTGTATTAGCCATTGAACTAGTATTTCTTCTTTGGCTGGATTCAAAACCGAAGGACGTCCCGTTTTAAATGTATGTATGTCTATGCGACCAGCCCACAGACATAGATCTACATAGATAACGCAAATGCATGCACTTCGTCTGAACTCCGACCAAGCGTCGAGCTTGGTCGCCACTAACTTCAGTCCCCGCGCGTCCGTTTTACCGTTAAGTAAACTTTATTCACATTACGTTGCCGCGTTTGCTTCGGACATTTGATCTGACGTTGTGTATTAGGAGACGATGAATATCGCACAAGCGATACTGTCGCGCATCGCTTCGACTTCGTGATACAGGCAACGTCACAGTAGGTATTAAAAAGTCGGCACGCTTGGTTTCAATACAAATCGTGATAATTGCGTTATCTATGTAGATCTATATCTGTGGACCAGCCAATCTATCCTGCAACGTCGTCGTTCGCGGGACGCCAAATAGTTTAGAGGCTGCACGAATGGGCATTCCATTATTTATTGCCTCAAGTGCTTCCTTTATTTTTGTGCGATCGTAACTGCATAACTTTCTTTGTTTTCGTGAAGGCCCTGGATCTCCCTGCTGTCATTGTAGTACCTTAAATTAAAAGCATTAATTCTAAGGGCAGCTTTTTGTGACATGCAGGTTAATTAATGAATGAAATATTCACGACCAACCATTTATATTTTTAAGCTAATTAACATGGGTTAAGGTAGCAAGTTCCAAAGAGCAATGTATATCTTATATTCCCATACCATAATAAGCTACCATAAATGTTTTCAAAAATATCAACTCCTACATTTAAACTTAACTCTTTATATTATTAATAAATAAATGTATAATAAATATTTTATTTTGAGAAAATAAGAAAATGTAATCAGCCTGTATAGTTAGGCTCGAATTCGAGGCTGGTCGACATTACGATCTTTAATGTTTCTAAAGCCGGCCCCTATTTCGGGTACATTATTTCTCGAGATTCAACTAATATCACCCCGGCCGGTATTTGGCGATTAAACGTAAAATAGATTTATTTGCCTATATGCGTTGCAAATTCTCTTATTAAGCCAATGCAATAAGTACAATTTGAATTTATAAAACAGACTGCATTTACTTTAAGTCGGCCACGGCCGAGAATCCGGTTTTAATTCAAAATTGGTATTCTATTGGCGGCCTCCTATTTTCCCTTTAAAACAATACGTAAAACATTGGAAAAACTATCTCAAAATATAGTAAAAATCACTAGTTACTGATAATAAAGCTTAAAACAAAAAAAAGGAATGTCTGACCGTTCTAATATCAATCCCCGAAGTGTGGGTATTCACAACAAGTAAGGTACTTTTAATATAAAATTGACACTTCGACGGCGCAATCGCTACTGACGCTCAGTGTGCGAAGAGTGAGTGGCGTAATCGGAAAGTAACGGTTTGTACATATAGAGCATGAATTAAGGTTTTAATTCGAGTAGCAAATTTGTCACTTCATTACGTTTTAAATGAACGCAAGCTAAAAATGTGCAGACGGCCGAGGTTTGGGGGGGGGCCGACGTTTAGCGTATTTACCCTACATACCTACTGTTTCAGTATGACTCTTTTACATTAAATAGTGTTGTAATCAACGCATTGAGTCACGTTTCTTAATTTAAATTTATATTCGCACATAAAGTAAAACAAAGAACGACTTAAAATCTTGGTCAAACACGTAAGCAGAAGACAACACAATGACAAATATTTGCATTTCTGGTTTTACCCGGATCCGGGTCGTATCAGTACTCAATGAAACTAGTTGAAAAAGTATATTATTTGGAAATTAAGTTGCTCTTTTAGAGAATATGATATAACAATATAATTATTTAGGTATGTATATGTAGAGCAATGTGCTAGGATAATGAATATGGTGTTATGTAATTGTGTGTCCAATAACAATGTAAACTTGCATTCCGCTATCGTTGTTGAAACAGTTGGATAGTACCGCTAGTGTTACTACTGGTACCGTTCACAATGATACGCTCGCCACTCACTCAATCGATTATTATAGATAATTCCAATGCAATTTTGTGCTGGGTTATCGAGATCTAGCAGACCACATTCACTGTAAATAGCGAACAACGCAGCGAGGCGCCGCGCCGCAACCACCGCGGCCGTGCCGGTTCTGCCCCGTGCGCCACCGGACCGATGCGCGATGGTTCGTGATCTGATCACGTCCCACGGGTAACGATGTTTGCGTGACCATCAAAACACCCACTTATAATATTTCGTATTAATTAATCACTTATCGCCTATGCGATTCTATTATAAAGATATTTTGATTGCTACTGCATACATCCAACACCAATAAATACCTAGTTCTTAAACGCAGTGTGGTGTTTAAAGCAATAATGTGAACGCTATTCAGTTTAGAAAGTATATTAATTAGAAGAAAATTCTATAGTGGCGTAAACTGTGAGAAGGAGACCAAGCATGTATCGTCTAAGATACTGATCATGACTCGCTTCTGAGAAATATTTCCACAACGGAATCGCTCGTTTGAAATTGTTTGGTTCACAAAAACAATTGGATTTTTGTGATGGGTACATACCTACGTCAATAATGATACGAGGTTTTTGTTATACAGGTAAATTATATTTTATGAGCACACTACAGTTTTATTACCTTATCATTTGGGAAGCCGAATAAGGAAAATATTGAAAACCCAAAACATAAATTGCCCCGAACTACCCAAAGGCAAAATAAAATAAAAACATAGCTGATGTCTTATGATTGTATGTGTGGGTGTTTAACAAAACATTGTATTCAACATTGTCCCACATTACATCTATGATGTAATGAAGTGTCGCCTAATATGCTATGACTTTAAATGATATGTTGTATTCGATCTTTCGTAACAATTAATTTCTAAACTTAAGCATCAGTAAATTCATTATATGCATAGGAAACTATATTTGTCTTTGATAATTATTTTTGGTTGACTTTGATGTTTAGTATAAAAAATCTGGCAATGAAAGAAATTTTCTTTTTTAAGGGCTAGAAAGCTGCTTGCTACAAGCTGCTATTTAATACCAAGGCCTTGAGTTACTGAACACGTTCACTGTCCGACAACAGACGCACACAATAGCAAAATCAACTGTTATGAGTTATGACTTATGAGCCGTATGTGGCTCATGGGACAGCGCAGGCATGGGTTAAGGCCAGTAGGTACCTCAGCTCGTATCTTTTTGTAGCGATCTTCTCAAAGCGAGGCAAGTGTTTTGTTCTTATTGATGAATGAAGTTGACAACATGCAGTGGTAATCAGATATGGAATTGTTTGTGAGGAGAGAAACTGTGTGGAGGCATTGTTCGTTTGCAGCCCACTTTCAGTACGAGCGAAGTACAAATGGTAGCAAGCGAGTGCGGTGCGGGACGTGAAAGTGAATGGCGCAAGTAAGCGGGCGACGCGGTTGCGAACTTGCCGCGGAGTTCTCGCGGACGCGTTTTACGTCCGATGACACACGAGTCCACATAGTGCCTTACTTTGTGCGTGACGTAAGGTTCGATACATACTCTGCGCCCAAACCGATTGACGTACTTAATGACTGTGCGGATTTGTCAGTACTCGTATTAGCTAACGATTTTTCACTTTCATTACAAGTTGCTTTAGAAGTGCCCCGGATTTAAATGCTAGTAAAACAAATATCCTCTTGAACTGTTATTTATAGAAAAGCTAACTCCAACCCTGGGTATAATGCTTTTCACTTTATAAATTGCAATGTATTTGAGATTGCAACAGTTTTAGTGATATTTAATTGTTATGATTTTGTGTTTTGTCATCACCAGGTTGATGCATCTACAGACTACAAGCTATAAAATCGAACCTTCTATGTTTGTTCAAAACTCTGTAGGTCAATTCTATTTAAGAAGCTGAAATATAAATAATTTATGGCAGTCTTGTGGTTTCCTTCCATTATTTTATTACAAAGGTACATCGATTATATAAATGACTAAAGCTGACATCATTTTATTTTAAATGTTGGTTCATTTATTACGCGTTTAACAATTTCTAATAGTGCCGGTAGTATTGTAATTGCTCAAGTCTACATTCGTGCATAAGATTATATCTATATGCCATTAAACGGATAATTGTGATATCATGTATGCCCGTGGCATACTCGCAAATGAAAGGTAGAAACTCGATATAATTTTCTGCAATAAAATTTATTGATGTACGATTGAGTAGTTTAGGCAAAGTAGCTTATCAATATCTTGATATTTGTTATAATAACATATATCACAACAGTATTTGTATAATATTGGTTTGACTGAGCTATTACATTTAAACCGAATGATCTAGAAACTACATTTTTTAATTTATTACTAGCCGACGTTTCGAATTCTTTAGGCTTCATGGCCATGTCAGACTGAGGTGATATTTGTCTTTTTCTTGTCTTTTTCTCGAAGTACCTGGATTTTTTTAACTATTGGTCTTACTATTTACGCAGAATAAGCTTACAGTGTCCTTAGGTCTTCTGGTGACTTTGTCCTTCTTCGGTTTTATTAGCCTTATGACAGGGTCCCAAGCTGGAGGAACATTGAAACAAAACCGTATTGAAATTAGTTTTGTAATAGCTAGAGTTCCACTACCGTTTACTACCTTACGTTATTGTCTGACATACCTACAATGCACAGCCGAAACCATGCGACGTAAGAAGCTGAAATTTGGCATGTATGTTTCTTGGGGAGTGTAGGCGTGCACAGAAAGGATTTCCTAAAATTACCTCGGGATCGGGATAAAAGTACGGGCGTAAATGCGGGCATCCCCTAGTATTTTAATGAAGAGACAAATCTCGCACTAAGAATTATTCCTGTGTCTCAGTGGACTTTACAAACATATAATCAACGGACACAGCGATGCTTGAGTGTTCATTCCCACGGGTATTATTTTTAATGACAGCTCTTGCACTCTATTTATAAATCCTGTATGCGGGAGACTTTATGAACATTCAATCAAAATAGACAAGATTTCTTATTAAAATATCCAGATGATCATGTGGCAGAACTTAAAGCAACTTGACACATATCCTGACATCACACTCTCAACTTTGCTATCCATATTGATTCAGAAGAAAGATTTTGAAAATAATAATATTTTGAACTTTTATGGCTTCTATTAATTAGTAAGGATTTTGAAAAAGTTCTCTACAACACTATACGTACAAACCTAAGAATTGACGGAGTACTGCTAAATAAATATTTAAAACATCACACAAGAATGATGCCCATGTATGCAGAGTACTAAATAACTAGCTGTACCCGCAGTTACACCAGCTTTGTATTAATTTATGGATACTCATAGCATGATGTTATTTGATATATAGACTTCCTTGATAAATGTTCTATTCACTGCTAAAATTATTTTCAGTCCCACCCAGCAGTTCCCAAGATTAGCAGGTTCAACCAAACAAATATACTCTACAGCTTTATAATATTAGTATACCTAGATACATTACATTATAGTTTGTAGTATTATTATGTCATGACTGTAATAGTTGCAAGTCGTCCATTAAAATGCAATGCTTACTTCACTGTGTCTGATCGCGGCAGGCGGCAATATCTCATTTAGAACATACCTTTTACGTAAAAGATGAATGTTAATATATTAGTAATGCCTTTAGACTCCTTACTTTCAGTATTTCTATCATGAGAAATATTCATTACAAATGCAATAGCTTTAATTTTTCATAAAACACAATACAAATAAATGATATATAATACTTGAATGTTACATAAATAGTTATCCTCTTTTCTTTTATTGTATGATTCGTATCCCGTTCTCTGGAAGTTGACATAATATTTTCATGAATGCCTTTGTAAACTAATAGGTACACATAAATCTAAACTACTCGTAGAGATCGGGTTTGAAATGAATGTCCTACATTTTTGTATTATTATTCAATCTCTAATTTAGTTTGAAAATTGAAAACTAGGCTCCAATTAGTAATTTAGAATTGTTTAGATCGCCAATGCATAATACTAGAAATGTTGTATAGAATATGTAATTAAACAGCGACTAATACACGTAAGTACGTTGTAATATTATTGGTCATTGAACTACTAGTCGTAGCACTACATTACTGCAAGGCCTTTTAAAACGTTTAGCCCGCAACTACTGGCTGGTAGATAATTGATTGATAATCCGTATAGTATATTATCACTTTAAGGTAAATCTTGTACTAATATATAAAGCTGAAGAGTTTGTTTATTTGGTTGAAAGCTCTAATCTCAGGAACTATTGGTGCGATTTGAAAAATTCTTTCAGTGTTAGATAGCCCATTTATTGAGGAAGGCTATAGGCTATATAACATCACGGTATGAGCGACGGCAGCAAAGCAGTAGCCTTAGATAACGCGGGTGTAACCGCGGGCATCCTCTAGTCCGTTATAAATGCACAATGTTTTGAGGATGAATGGTTGTATGGATGATTGTAAGCCTTTTACGCAAAAAGTGCAAAACAGATTTTTATAAAATTTTAAAGAAATATAGCTTATAGGTACATCAGAAGTAAACAGGGCTGCTAGCTTTTGTCCTAATAACCACCCTCGCGTGGGCAAAGTCGCGACCAAAAGCTAGTCTTACACATATATCTCTTAAGATTTACAGCAAATTTTGTCAATAATAATTAACAAATATAGCAGCTTGTCACGAGGAGTATAAGATGTCAAGGCTCGCGATTATGGAAAACAATATTAGGTATTTATTCTTAGCCTGTTGTGCGACCTTAGTGAAGTCGTAATGGTTTGTGCCTACGCAATTTGTGACACCAGCAAGCCTTGTCATCGTTTCTTAGTAATTTACCGAGCTTATTGTACTTTGCCAATACCTACTTATCCATCTATTTTCCATTCATTTATAATAACGTTGTAGTTTATTCAATGATAAAATATTCTAGTAAGCTATGATCTCTCTTGATAATTGTGTGCATTGATATGACATTTTCATCAAACGGAGTAGTTTCAAAATGTATATTTATTTCCTGCCTTTCATCCTCTAGGAGTATATTCCGTCGTGGGGGACTTTACAACAATCAACGGACACAATGACTTACAGCAGTTAATACTGGAGATACCAGAGTAAACACATCCTGTACCTAGTCTAAAGATGAACCGAAGTACATAGATGAGGACGCTGGTACCTCCGATCCGGCCATCATAAACAGTGATGAATTTGTTAGATGATTTTTCAAAAACTTATTTAAACTTAAACTAAGTATATTGAGTGATCGAAAAATGTGATGCCAGCCGTCGACGGTACTCATAGATCATTAACATACGTTACCATACGGCCGGTGCGTGCCTAATGCGTGCACTCCTAAAGTGACAATTATTGGTTTTATCACCGCCACAAATAATAATGCACGTGTAAATGTTGAGTGCAACGGCTGTGACAATTGGCACAACGACATTTGCGATGCGACCAGCATTTAGTTACACTGCAAACGCACTTGTAAACGGCCATGCAGCCAGTTAAACACGCAACATCGTAAAACAAACGCCAAATCACTCACAATAGATAACGTAACTTGTACACACAAAGTATTGGGTGAACATTTAGTCGTATCGCTACCAAATAGTCAAGTAGGTAAATGATAATATACCGCTCACACAGTTATATGACCTCGCACCGCAGCCTTCGCCTTTGTCGCGGCTGTAATTATAAACGAAAACTTTATTCTGTTAGCGTCACTATTACATTCTCTGAATACGGCCGGCTGCACAATAGTTATCTGCATACCAATTGAAAGATTTATAGAAAACTATAATATGAAAGTTATTTGCAGCTTATAATCTAAAAGTGTGTGCTGCACATGAAAAAAATTCTACTGAGAGAACTAATTCATTGCGTTAAGCATTGAGACAGCTCACATTAATTGTGATTTCTTTAAGTGAACTGCGGCAAATGCGGATCCATTCACGTGCTGAATACTGAGTGCATGCTGCCGACACAACAACAGATATATTTTAACATGAACTGCATATATGCATCTAAAGTCTTTGTTCGTAAAGAGATAAATCGTTCTTGCAACTTTTAAAGGCTTTTTTAGTCTGAGTGATTGTCACGCTTTAAAACAAGTATAAGCAATATTGAATATATCTGGTTAAGTTTTATAAAACCCTCTATTACTTATTTATAATCATACGTTTTGTCCATCTAGAAGCTATATTTTGTTTATCACCACTTTATGATCGATGAAAAAGTGCTAAGTTGATTTTAGGCCACCTTATAACAACTTGTGATCACGCAAACAACGCCACTTTGTTTTATTTGTGACCATTTAGTTCTATAATTGCTATTAGAAACGGTCCGATATGTTTGTACTGCATTAACGCCTGTGTCCCTCAATAAGTAATAGTAGGTAATTAGGCCAATTAAAGGGACATAATGTTATACCGGTCATTAAAGTAGATTTTTTGGAAATCACAGGTGTGTGCGTCATTTATGTTATATAAATGTTTTTTTTTATAGACTCACGCCTGTATCCCCGAAGGGGTAGGCAGAGGTGTAATATTACACCCACATTTCGCACTGAATTTTTGGGTCCCACGTAATAGGGGGCGAGCCTATTGCCGTTACCGGACACATCACCAGACTCCGTGCTGCTACTGAGAATTTGGAAAAACCCAGTAACACTTTGCCCGACTTGGGAATCGAACCCGGGACCTCCGATCAGCAGTCGCATACGCTATCCACTGGACTTCGGAGGCAGTATAAATATATTTCATTTAAATTACAAAGAATTGTAGTATCTATGAACGGATATCTGTCTAATTATAATGACTTATATAATTGTATTTCAAATTGATTACTTATATCAATTCCCGTTCCACTATTTTGCATTAAATTTATTATCAATAAATTAAAGTTATACGAAAAATAAAAAACAAAGTGGCTACAGACTGCAAGTTTTAATAATATTTTGTATTCATGACAGAGTTTATTACGTAATTAATTGCAGTAGAAGAGTAGGAATATAGCATGTGCGAGCAATGACAGCGTAAGTGTTCCACGTGAATTGCTGAAGAAAATAATGAAATACATAATTAATTGCAAAATTTGCCTACATTGAAAACACTTTCAAACTTTCACGGTTATTTAAATTCTTAACAATTCATAGTAAAAACTAAGTCACTTTCATCGAGAGATGTAAACAGTGCTGCACATAGTAAGTAGTTGTACTTAATATCATTTGAGAAGCTTCATTTTTCTCACTTTCAGTTTTCCCATCATCATAAAACTTGGCAATCATGGCAAATATGTAGATTAGGTGGCAAAACCAAAGATGGTATCTCCAATGCATACAGATTTACATAGAAAAGCAGTTCTTAAGGATTTCGTGTGCCGATTCCATGTGGGGACTGTCTCCAGTTTAGTTCGTAGTTGGCGCCGTTGGCGGCGCTGGCGTCGTTCTTCGTCTCTCTTGCTCTCACAGTTAAGATACACTCGAGGAACGTTCGTCTCTCTTGCTCTTGTAGAGACAGCTGTCACAGCGTGACGCGTGACTGCCACGCCGCCAAGTGGAAATTTGGGTCACAGAAAGTTTGTCTTCAGAGTGCCCATAAGAAATGCGCCTCTATGTAAATATCTGAGCTCTTTGGTATCGCTTAGCTGATCTGATGATGGAGCTCTGAAGTAGGATACAAACCCTTGAAATGTCTGCTAGGTTTATGTTTGGGTTCGTAACATGCCTAACTTAAGTAGAAGGTACTGTGTATCTGCCATGAGTTTATCCACCGCATATTGCACATATATTCGATCAGCGTCCGGCATACTGGTTGGCTTGTGATGAGCTATGATATAATGCATATCGAATCGAGAAGACAGCTGCGATGACTAAAATCCTGGAGACAGATCACAGAGCCGGTTGAGACGAATCTTATGAGCCCGAAACAGATGGATTTACTAGCTGGTATACTATGATTTCGTCTCTTACCTTCGAGCACTATATTTAGACCATCTCACTGATTCTTTTCTATATCTAATCATCATCAATATCTGTATATATAAAACTCTTGCTACATATTGATAGACAAAGCACAGCGGAAACAACTTGGCGCAAGAAGCTGAAATCGAAGTACGGTATAAGGTCAATAAAAATAATAAAAGTGCGCGAAATTCAGCTCTTTAGATAGTTTCAGATTAACTATATTATTATTTATCAGATATCAATTACTATTTGCCTTTTTATAAAAAAATATATTCCTGTCAGGGCCGCCATACAACCTGTTTTGACCGTGCCGCAGTACTTGGACATCAATAAACAAGTATTAATCTCTATTGCAGTATGTAGGCCGTTTTGAGGGACGATTAGCCGTGACCAATAATATTATGTTGCAGGAAGTCTGGTTAGGCAAGTTAATAAATGGTAAATGGCAGATACCGTTCCATTCATCGGACATAAAAATAGTTTCTAATCTTGTGAACTGTAAGCGAATAGAGTGGTTTTTAAAAATTGTCGACGGACTTTAATGAAAATATGGTTTTAGATTAGAATTCCGTAAGGTAAAGGCACCTAATTCCATGGTGCTCTTAAATAGGCACCTAATTCTGTGGTACTTACAAAATCATTTCTTTTTATATTTTAAGTTATTTACTCTGCAAGCTACCTTATTTAATAAAGGGTTGTATTTAACTGTTAGTCAAAAATACCAATTTTCCACCAAAAATACTAATTGCACCACTAAGCTAAGTTGACGGAGCCCTGCTTCGCAGGGCTCCTATTTTTGGGAACAGCGTCACAAGAGAACCTAACATAAGTTTTCTGAGTGGATAAGTTTCCCGAGCGGACGAAACTTTGCATATCAAATGATATTTTGTAAAAAGATCATCATATTTGGTGTACAAATAGTATTTTAGTGTGCAAGTCAGTATTTTAGTGAAATAATAAAGATTTTTTGCGTAACTCACTTTAGTGTGTTACATAACATTTTTGATACGCTGTTAAAAATATCCCTTTAATAAACGTTTAACTATATATAAACGGTATTAGCAAACAGATAGCCCAGCTAGATATTAATATATTGTCAGTTATAATGCTAAAACTAAACTTAGTCACACAATGGATGATGAATCGATCATTGCGTTGTGCCTATACAATGTTATATCCGTACTAAGATGCTCTTCAGACATTTAATTAAGGAAATTGATTGATATAATGCAAACCGATAAAATTTAACTCCTTTTTAATATCAAAATAATAGTTTTTTACTTAATGCGTAGGAAAGTATATGCATAATACTAAGAATTAAATATTTTCCGTTTATCTGTCGATCTGTTTGTTACGGCTGATCTGTGAAGTGGATGAACTGAGCTGAGGGTGATTTTCGATGTTATAATGCGTTATTTGGGTTTCATTTATTTTACGATAAATATTAGGATGCGGTGCAAGGAATTTGAATAGAAACATATGGTTAAGCCACTGGCAACAGCTTTAGGCTCTATAATTCCACGCAGGAGTACCTATCTGCATTCACAGATAGTTTTTAAAATATAGGTATTATTCATTAGGTTCCTTGTCATATCGTCGTGCTTGCTCACTGATTAATGTTAATTTCTTTTGTTACAGAGACAATGTATATAGACACCTTACCGCTCGTGGTTTGGACGCTCTTAGTCACAACGACAACACATGTAAGTAATAGAATAATTAATTATTGAAGTATACAATAATAGGTATAATAGAAAAGAAAGCGCCTAGCTTCTAATTGCAGAGGTATGAAAATGGTCCTTTATTGGCTGATATTCAAACTATGATAGTGAACCTGTAACCTTCTTCACAGACATGTAAGAGAAGAACCGTCTTATTATCACATCGACTATGTATAGTTTGAAGTTTGGTCCTAATTTTATTTGTGTAACGTCAATTGTTTGTAGGCTAAAGCGCTTTTGGAAGGTTCTAAATCTAGGATAAGATTTGGTAAATTTTGTCCCTGTAATGAGGTATTAGGCTAGTTTGAATATAAGTCAATAGGAGGATATGAGATAATATCTTCAAACCAATTTTTAAGCGCCGCGATTCGCACCTGTTTTTTTGTTTTTTTGCCTTGTTCGTTGTTATTTTTATGCCATTTCATATTTTAAATGTCAAAACTCCAAATTACAACTGGCATGCTTTTATTTCTCTTTCTTAGGAACCGCTTTGGTAATGACTAATGACATTTCTTTTGTCATTTACCTTCTTGTAAACTATTGAATTTATTTTTGTCTTTTTGATTGCATTTGAATAAAATTATCAAGTTAATAACCAAAATACGAATTATATTAGTTAACCTAACCTAGATGTCCTTGGGCAACCCTTGTTTGTTACGGGTAATTTTAATCTTCCTTTACGAATGTCATGGCAAATTTAGCAAAATATGTAGCTCAGAGGATAGAAATCGAAAATTGAATACTCCGTTTACTAACATATTTCGTTTCGAAACGTAGTACCGAGTAATTATTTTGTTTTATGTCAAAATCATATATATAAATAAGGTTAACCGCGACTTAAAAAAACAACTATTTATGCTGTTGATATACGGTTTTTATGTTAGAGAGAGCTAGCTGTTAGCTTATACATTAAGAGTGCGTACAGATTATGTCACGTTAAACGACATTTATGTTGTTTAACCTGTGTTACACGTCCACTTTAAAGGATCCAGCCCTAAAAAGGGTTCCAATATTTTCATTATTTTTTTACCCCTCCCCCGTCCTTGCCGCAACTGGTCACATTTGTGAATTTTCTTGCGTTTCTGGTATGACGTCACATATTTGGCAATTTTCACCGAAGAATAATTAAATTAAAGAGCCGAAATTAGTTTTATTTTCATTTAAATAAAATTGTTTTTAATAATCTTATAAGAATTAATAATTTAAAAAATTATAGTACTCCGATAACATGCTGCATTACATTTATTGTTTAAATACTTAGATAAATTTTATTGGACTATGAAATGTGGCACATCCTGGGGTAGAGCTCCCAGAACCCCAGGCTATTAAATTCAGTCTTCACATTAGGTACTGTTACGTGTTGAACAATGTGTTATAATATGTTATGTTATATAATCTGTAAGCACCTTAAGAGGAAACACAACGGCCGTTTTTCCATACAAAAGTAGTCTCCTGTTTTCTCCCTGGATAATGCCAGTAGAGCAATTATTTTTTTCCAAAAGATGTATGGCCCCGATTGGCATGTCCCTATGTTTTCCTTTTTCTCATAAATTAAATATTATAAAAAATATGAACTTTCAAATACCTCGAAAATTGGCCAGATTTTCCGCTGTGTTCAAACATCAAAAAAACAAATTTGCCTAGATTATTAAAAAAAAGGAAAACATAGGAACACGGTCAAAGCCTTTCTTTAATTTAATATGAAAAAACTAGTTAAATCGAGGAAGTTTTGGAGAAGGAATCAAGGGAATACGAAACGTTGATTTTGCGTACATTTAGTACCTAGGTATTTTTGGTCCAAGCTGCAGTTGTCTCTATCGCGCTTTGCGGGGGAAGGCTTGAGGTTGCGCGACAGCAATAGATTTTACAAGTACCTATTTTTCAATTCTCTCGCCCGTAGTGTTTCCTCTTAAGAAACAAAATGATTTTCATCTTGACGTCCAACGCGAATTCTCCACGATGCTAATTACTACCCTTATCGCTGCTGACATATTATTTCGCAACGTATCACGGCTCAGCTTAAAACCTTTTATTGACTCGTTGGACTTGTGAATTAAAACATTTGCAGAAACTTTACTCGTAAAATAATAAATTTATTTGCCATTTCATTTTACTGGAAAGATCTTTTTAAAGCCCAAAGGGAGTTTCATTTGCTTTATTTGGTAAAACACAGCATGCCAAGTTTGCCTTTTTATTATTCTCATATAAAATCGCTTTTTCCATAAAAGATTTTGTTAGTTTAGTAGAACTTTAAAACGTTTGTATTGACTGAAGTACTTTTATGTGCATGTGTTGTGTTATTTGTAATAATAAATATAATGAAACGAACCGTTGCAGAAAATAGTTTTATACTTTGTAATACTTTGAAAAGCGTAAAATCAAAATGAATGTAGTAGATGTAGGTACGTTTAAGAGCGAGTACTGCAATGGAAAATGCTAATTTAGATATTTCTTCCACAGGTAGCGACACAAAGCCAATATGGAATAGGTTTAGGAATAAAACGAGAAGTATTTTTCTTAAATTTAGAAGACGGCTATTTTGGCTGTCAAGTAAACGAATCGACACAAATATTACAATTATATGAATTATCAAAACTATGCGACGGTGTTTCGGATTGCTATAAGGGATCCGATGAACTCAAGTCAGAGTTGAAATGTACAGGTGAGAACAATTATTTAATCTTCTTTCTCTTAGCGTTATCCCAGTTTCAATCTGGGGTCCGCTTTCTAGTCTAACCGGATTTGACTGAATATTAGCTTTTCCACGGAGCGACTGCCTGTCTGACCTCCGCAACCCGAAGGGATAGCGATATTCCATGGTTTAGACTAGTGTCAGTTTTGTTTAGAAGGTACTGACGCCCTGTAACGATTGTCAAAGATCTTCATGACAACCGGGACCGACGGCTTAACGTGCTCTCCGAGGCACGGGACAAGCGATAATTAACAATTCAATACGCACATAACTCCGAAAAGTCATTGGTGCGCGCCGTGGATTCGAACCCGATACCCTCTGCATGCCAGTCTGTTGGTATATCCACTCGGCTATCGCCGCCTGAGAACAATTATTTAATGCACTTACATATTTTCCAAGATGCTGAAGCATCTAGAATATTCATTTTATTTATATTATACGTAACATTTTTATTATACATGCGAATGTCTATGTTTTAACTCGAAGTATAATACTTTACATATTTTTTACTACATTTACAATATGTATTTTTAGATGATTGTACCAAAGAAGATGGCGCCCAATGTATAAACGGTGCTTGTCTAAACGGGGTGTGCCATTGTAACGATGGTTTCGGTGGTTGTAACTGCCAGGAACCAGGTAAGTGCATATCATAGACACGAATATGCGTAAAATATACGCTGTTATATACATAACTATACTTTCCTGTTACCTACTTGCAGATGTAAACGAATGCAAAGAAAGACCATGCGATGTTTTTGCACACTGTACGAACACGGTTGGCAGCTTCCAGTGTTCATGTTTCCCAGGCTACGAAGGCGACGGTTTCAGTTGCAGAGGTAATGAACTGTGATCATTTTTGTTATTATATTGCAGAAACCTCAACAGTTTTTACCTTTGACCTGAGCAAAGCTTTCGTTCTTTTAAAGATGTATAAAATTTGTGAAATATCGATTAGTTCCAGAAGCTTCATAGTATATGGCTTTTAGTTTCTACGATTTTTAACGCTTTCTGTTGTGGATTTTGTAGTATTTAGCTTTACAATAGGGTATTTGACTAAAAAAATCGAATTAGTCCGTTAGTTAGATAATCGAAAAATATTGGATACATATTTTTTGTTTTATCGATACAGTAAAAAATAACGAAGATAAAACTCCTCAAAGATGGAGAAACGTATAAGAGTGGGGGTTGTAACGTCACTTGCCAGTAAAAAGTGTACTGGCAAGTGACGTCACACGAGTTTTCAGCGAAGTTTGTCGTCTTAATTTTTTGTTTACGCGACTAAAGAAAATATACGTGTCCAATATTTTTTGGAAATCTATCTGACGGACTAATTCGATTTTTTTTTTGTCAAATACCCTATTGTATTTAATAGCTATAAACCTAATATTTAATTCGCAGATATAAATGAATGCGAGGATCCGGCGGTGTCATCACGATGCGTCGCAAACGCAGAGTGCTGTAACTTGCCAGCTCATTTTATTTGCAAGTGCAATCGAGGTTTCGAGGGCGATGGCGAAGAAGAGTGCCGAGGTACTTGTAAAAACAGTCAACTGAATAATTAAACTGGAATGCGTCGTAATCGACCCTACGTGTTCACGCTTGAGATACGCTCGTTTTCTAGCGTGCTGTTAGACATCTAAGTAATCACATGTATGTTGTAGATATTGACGAATGTCGACGACCCGGTGCTTGTGGCGCGAACGCTGTATGTCAAAACTATCCAGGAAACTACACGTGTGCATGCGAAGCTGGTTATACCGGAAATGCATTCGACGGCGTAAGTGAATTGACTAAATATGGAATTCGTTTTTTAAAATGAAATGGGCATATTGAATACGTACTCACGTAAATGTATGATTATCATTAAGGTGATGTAGAGCTATGGTTAGTTCTCAGTCAAATCGAATAGTTCAACAAATATACTTATGGTTAGTTCACAAATAAGTTTATATCGAGTTTCATATTTGCTGTTCTGACCATAAGTTTGCTCCACAGAACCCAATATGAATTCTAAATGAAAATAAATTAAGAGATCAGTCACACAACGATGCAATAATGATAATTAAATGTTGTTCGTAGCATTACCGATTCTTACATGGAAGATAGTAGTTAAACAATGGACAATGTGGCCGTAAATGTTGGTTTACATTTGCTTTTACCTGTAATTCCAATTTTTATCTCTTATATTCTGGGTGCCTTTAGCAGCCATGCTCACATGGTGCTAGTTGTTTCTCTGTTGAGTATGAAGTTACCTCAGAAGTTTCGATAGTATACGAACTACATATACAACTTTCAATCTTGAAGACATTTTGAACTTCGTAGTTTCTTAGTTCTTTTTTTGCAGCTTTAAGACCTTCATAATTACTAAATAAATGTTATATACTAGCGGCAGTATAATTAATTGAAATAAATGGCATTATTTGGTACGTACATAGTGCGTTGATATCGACGAGTGCACGAGCGGCGAGAGCTGCGGTCCGGGTGCGCTATGCCGCAACGTGGCGGGAGGCTACGAGTGCAGCTGCCCGCCTGGCTTCGAAGGCGACCCGCGCCTCGGCTGCCGCGACCAGGATGAATGCGCGCACTCCACCTGCGGCGTCGGCGCCCTGTGCGAGAACCACCCAGGCGGCTACCGCTGCGTGTGCCCACCAGGTTTCGAAGGCGACGCAAACGTGCAGTGTATCGGTAAGCCTCTATCGGCTAACTCAGTAGGTGTGACCTAATTCTAACAGTTTCTCATTTTCTGTGGTCTAACGCTTCTGACACTTACTTAACTTAATCGCGTTTAACGACCCGAGCCAAAACTACTATACGTGGTTGCTCGGCAGCTTCACGCTTTTACTAATTTAACTGATAATTACATTCAATAAAACGTTTAAATATATATGAATCGAAATTTTCAGTGAATCTTTTGTTGACGAACGTCAACGTGTCGTCGGCAACGTTATACTTACGACGACAGCGCTTACTTGTGTTCCAGCGTTACACCGAAGGATCTCTGACTTCATTTCTTTTTCTTCATAGATCTTTCTTCTTGTTTTCCGTCGATTTCTCTGTCGCCTTCCGAGTCGTCTGTGTCTATCACTTCACTTCCTCTTCGTAGTGGCTGACGGCGTACCTACTGCGTGTGTATATATCAGTCATCGTGCACGCGGCACTTATAATTAGACGTTACGTTGTTTGTTACACCAGACATAGATGAATGTAAGAGTAGCGAGCCCGTGTGCAGCGCCGATGCTTTGTGTACCAACACCCTCGGCAGCTACGTGTGCACATGCAAACCGGAATATACAGGAGACGCAAAAACACCTGGAGGATGTCGAGACATCGACGAATGCGAAACCCTGGAACGTCCTTGTGGCACTTACGCAATTTGTGAGAACGCAGCGCCCGGTTACAATTGCATATGCCCTCAAGGATACAGAGCTAAACCAGATCCACAAATTGCTTGTGAACAGGTAATAATATAGCATGGTTACATAGTGTAGGCAATGTACGATTTGGTGTGACTAATGTAAAAAAATAATTTCAGGTCGATGTTAATACGTTATGTAAATCAAATTTCGATTGCACTAATAACGCCGAGTGTATTGAAAATCAATGTTTCTGCAAAAATGGATTTGATGCTCGAGGATCAGTTTGCGTTGATGTCGATGAATGTAGCAACTCTTCAATATGCGGTGATAACTCTCTATGTACGAACACGCCTGGCGGATACGGCTGTGAATGCGCTCCAGGTTATATAGGCAAACCGCCTTTCACATCGTGCATGGCTCCGTGCCATGATGTGGAGTGTGGACAACATTCCTATTGCAAGCCTGATGGGCTAGAAGCTTACTGTGTCTGTGAAGATGGGTGGACATATAACCCTAATGATGTATCAGCAGGTTGTATAGATATCAACGAGTGTGATGCTGACGGTAGCCCCGGTGGGCAATGTGGTAGTAATGCTCACTGTACTAATACACCTGGCAGTTTCACGTGCGTATGCCGACAAGGATATACTGGAGACGCATATAAACAGTGTACTGATATTGATGAGTGTCAAATAGATGGTGCTTGCGGAATTGGTGCGAATTGTATTAATAAGGATGGTTCGTATACTTGTGAGTGTCCGGAAGGCACAATACCAGACCCAGATCCTAGGGCACGATGTGTCGAAATACTTACTTGTAAGAAGGATAATGACTGTCCAGGCAATGCCGTATGCGATCCTAATTCAAGATGTCTGTGCCCAGAACCTAATGTTGGAAATGAATGTCGCCGTAAGTGTACACTCAAAAATATTTATTTTATAAACCTTATGTAAATATGCGACGTAACATATTTTTTGATCCACAAAACATTATCCTAAAATATTTAATTCTTTTTTATAGATCCTTGCGAAACATTGCAATGCGGAAGCAATTCGGAATGTTTGCTGAATGAACAAATTGCGCAATGTACGTGTAGAAGCGGCTATACCGGCGATCCAACATCCCCAGCAGGTTGCCAGGATATTAACGAATGTGCCGAAAATCCGTGTGGTCCTAGCGCGGTTTGTAAAAATCTCCCCGGACAATTCCAGTGCGAATGCCCTGGCAGTTTCAATGGTGATCCTTATGTCGACGGTTGTGTTCCAGGAAAAATGCCAAGTCAATGTAGTAGCACTAATCCATGTCCTCAGGGCGAACAGTGCATTTTGCACGATGGAGAAAATGTTTGTGTCTGCTCTCAAGGATTTTCGCGAAGTATCGAAACAGGGTTATGTGAAGATATCAATGAATGTACGCAAAGTGGTCGTTCGCCTTGTGGTTTGAATGCAATCTGTAAAAACTTACCAGGAAGCTACGAATGTAAATGCCCTGCAGATTATAGTGGCAATCCGTACAATCTGTGTGAATTGTGCAATGATATATCTTGTCAGTGTCAGCCGCCATACAAAGTCGTCGATGGTAATTGTGTACTTTCAGGTTGTACAAAAGATAACAAATGTGGAAAAGGTGCAGAATGCATTGTGATTTCGGATGGAGTGAGCTATTGCGCTTGTCCTATTGGATTTTCACAAACTCCAGAAGGTTCATGTGAAGACATAAATGAATGCACCACTGGTCAACCTGCTTGTGGCTTCGGCGCAGAATGTATTAATACGATTGGATCTTACACCTGTAAATGTCCTCCAGGCTATAGTCAGGACTCCATTTCTGGTCATTGCACACTTAATCAAAAACGGTGCATTAGCGATTCTGATTGCTTTGCAAACGAAAAATGTATTCAACCTGGCCAGTGTGTATGTCCTCCACCATTTTATTTGGATGTTACCGATGGACAAAAATGCAAGAGTCCCTGTGAACGATTTACTTGCGGCATTAACTCCAAATGCACTCCAAGCGATCCACCTCGCTGTATGTGTGTGACTGGATATGAAGGTGATCCTTACACAGGATGTACGAATATCAATGAATGTCACAGTGCTCCGTGTGCTTTTGGTGCAATTTGTCACGACCAAAAAGGTGGTTATCGATGCGAATGTCCTCCGAACTTGGTTGGAGATCCCTACAAGACTGGATGTAAGTTTTTGTTGGCCTCCAAATAATTATGCGTTTAATTGTCCCTATTAATATATAATTCATGAAAATACACATTTATGTTTTTAGGTACAATGGAGGAAATACCATCTGTGAAAAATGTTTGTGGCTCAGATGATGAATGTGGTAACAGTCTCGCTTGTTTAAATGGGACTTGCGTATCGCCTTGTGTTAGTGTTTCATGTGGCTCTAATGCATTCTGTGAAGTGGACAATCATGCTGCGTGGTGTCGTTGCAATCCAGGTTACACAAAACCAGAAGGAGGAAAGTGCATTTCTGGTAAGTGAAATATTTTCTGAAGGATACTAATATTATTATTGTAATATGGAAATCAGTTTGTTAACAGATCTTATTGTTTATAGGATGTGATACGTACTCTTGTGCCACCGGCGCTCAGTGCATAATATCCAAAACGGGTCCTACTTGCGTTTGTCCTGAAGGCATGGTGGGAAATCCGTTTCCCGGTGGGGCATGTAGGAGAGATACTTGTGGGCCTGGTATTCCATGTGAGGAGCCATTGATGTGTGTAGCTGGACGCTGCCGACAACGCTGTGAAGGCGTAGTCTGTGGAATAGGCGCATCCTGTGATGAGCAAAGCGGTAGATGTGTATGCAATGCTTTCTTTGTTGGAAACCCTGATTTACTGTGCATGCCACGTAAGTATACTACATTTAAAAATAATTTTACTATAAATAAGATTGCACGTATTCCGTAGTGATTTTAGTGGTTGCGTACGTGAAAACGTTTGTATATCTAATCGATAATTAGTTGTTTTGCGTCTGAATATTATTTGTATCTATTGTTTGAATTGAACAAAGCTTACCTAACCACTGAAACTTATCCCAGTGAAAAATTAAAAGTTAAAAACAACATACTAAAATATATAATTATCTTACAGCTGTATCGCCACCAGCTTGTGAACCCGGATGTGGGGATAACGCGCATTGCGTCTATGGTCAAAATAATATATGCAAATGTGACAAAGGCTTTACTGGAAATCCCTATCTAAAATGTTTGCCCCGAAGACAAATCACTTGTGCTAAAGCTTCCTGTGGAGGCAATGCCGTGTGTCAACAGACTAGATCGCATGTTGAATGTTTGTGTCCGCCAGGATACATCGGCAATCCTAATATTCAATGTACAGATATCGATGAATGCAGTAGTAAACCGTGCGCTGAAAATGCAATTTGTATAAATACTCCTGGAAGTTTCAGTTGTATATGCAAAAGCCGGTACGTTGGCAATCCCTACGAATTATGTTCTCAAGTTGCCATTTCTAAATGCACTGAAGGAAATATCTGCACATGTTCTCACAATGCTACTTGTCCTGAAGGCTATATTTGCGAAAAATCGAAATGTGTCGATGTATGCCGCACTATGATTTGTGGTCCAAAATCTCTATGTGAAGAGGGCAGTTGCCATTGTTTACCAGGATATAGCGGCGATCCAAATGATTTACAAAGGGGTTGTATTCCTGATAATAAATGTATGGTTGATGGAGATTGTAAAGATTCAGAGATATGTTTCCAAGTAGCTAAAAATATCCGAAAATGTGTGGATTCTTGTAGTAAGCTGCAGTGTGGACCTAATTCTCTCTGTATTGGTGCTAATCATCAAGCTCACTGTATATGCGCAGAAGGATATGTTGGCAAACCCACTGATATTAAAACTGGATGCCACTTAACAATCCATGATACACCTGATTTGGAATGCAATGACAACAGTGATTGTAACGAACCTGAGCTTTGCATTTCAGTAGATGGTTCGGCGACACGATGTCTTAATTTATGTTCTACAATCGCTTGTGGTGCTAATGAAATTTGCAAAGTTGTAGAAAATAATGCCCGCTGTGAATGTAAAGAAGGATATTTATGGAATCCTGTTAATTCTGTCTGTGAACAACCATCAACGCCAAATTGTGAAAGTGATGATGACTGCGATGATAACAAATCTTGTCAACGAGATGTACTTGGAGTAAAAAAATGTGAAGACAGTTGTTCTTTATTCACATGTCCTCAAAATTCCAAATGTGTAACAACAAATCATAAGAGTCAATGTGAGTGTTTGACTGGATTTGTGGGCAATCCGAATGATCGCGACGGATGTGTTACTGTTAATAAGGATGAATGCTATCATAGTTCGGAATGCAGAGAAAGTGAAGTGTGTAAAGTTGTAGTAAACGTAAAAAAATGCGTTTCTGCTTGTCAACATAAAATATGTGGTCCAAATGCAGTGTGTGTTACTAACAATCACATTGCAAAATGCCAGTGTCCGTCTGGTCCATTTACCGGAAACCCAAATGATTTAGAAAGAGGATGTCAATCTGTACCATGCATATATAATGCCGACTGTCTGCCGCATGAATTATGTAACCGTATAACTCATATGTGTATAAATGCCTGTGGTGAAGATTCTTGTGGTGAAAATGCAGTATGTATATCAGAAAATCACAAACCAAATTGTCAATGTCCTAATGGTTACAAAGCAGACCCTGTACCTGAAGTTAATTGCAGAAAAATCGAAGTATGCAATCCCAACCCTTGTCACCCTACAGCTATATGTGAGCCACGACTGTCATCGTATACATGTAAGTGTCCGGCAGGATATGTAGAAGACCTAAGCGAGGGTTGCCGAAAACAAGACCAATGTGCAAATGGAGACGCAGACTGCCCATTGGAAACAACATGTGTAAACGGTCGTTGTGTTAATCCCTGTGATGGCGCCTGTGGAATTAACTCCTTGTGCAAAGTAGTAGACAGAAAAGCTATTTGTATGTGTCCTGATGGCTATGAGAGCATAAAGGGTAACGCCTGCAAGAAAAAGTTGTTGGTATGTTCAAGTGAAATGGATTGTAATGGTGATATTTGTTCCAATGGCCAATGTTTTACAGCTTGTATAAATTCAAGTCAGTGTGATCCAGGGGAGACATGTGTTAAAAATTTCTGTATTACTCAATGTAATAAACACACGCAATGTGGAATAGGACAAGCATGTGTGGGTGGCCAATGTCTGATTGGATGTAGAAGCAATGGAGACTGTCCTACTGCAGAGGCATGTGTAAATAATAAATGTACCAACCCCTGCTTATCAACTCGAGCCTGTGGCCCTAACGCCATTTGTTCAAGGATTGACCACAGTACTAGATGCGAATGCCCCCCTGGTTTTCAAGGAACTCCAAATCCACAACAAGGTTGCGTTCGAAAATCTAGCTCATGCACCAGGACAGCGGAATGTCCTCCAGATCACATGTGCATTGGATATCTTTGTCAAGTTCCCTGTCAAGATAATTCGGGATGCGCAATTGGCGAGAAGTGTAGTGACAATAGATGCCATAAAATATGTCATTCAAGTAGCAATTGTTTGCATGGCGAGCATTGCAGTTCAGGCATATGTATTCCAGGATGTAAAACAGATTCAGACTGTTTAATTAATCAGTTATGTAAATCAGCAGAGTGTCAATGCGGCCCCGGATTCGAAATGATTGGTGATGAGTGTACAAATATTAATGAATGTCTAGAAAACCCTTGCCATCCATCAGCGCAATGTGTAGACACTCCCGGATCTTACAAATGTGTTTGTTCAGTAGGCGCTATTGGCGACCCCTATACAACCGGCTGTCTTTTGCCTAATCAGTGTCGCAGTGATAATCAGTGTGAAGATACACTTGCTTGTATAAGAGGGAAATGTTCCAATCCATGTCAAACAAAAACTTGTGGCTTAAATGCAATGTGCATGGTTGTGAATCACAGAGTTGCGTGCTCCTGCGATAAAGGTTTCCTTGGCAATCCATTTGATAAAAATATAGGTTGTTTCAAAGTGGAGTGTGTAGAAGACACAGACTGTTCTGATGATAAGTACTGCCATAAGAAAAGTAACAAATGTTCTGGTAAGTTTAAAACTGTACACTAGTTTGTAATTTTTGTTATCATTATCAAATTATTATTTTCTTTTTTAAGATTATCACTAATTTATGAGAAATTTCCACAGATAAATGTGAAGAGGCAGCTTGTCAAGGTGGAACTTGTTCAATTCAATTCCATAAGCCATTATGCACTTGCCCAAGTGGATATGACTTAGAAAACAATGTTTGCAAAGATATTAATGAATGCTTAACAAATCCATGTCCTTTGAATGCGCATTGTGTAAACAATCGTGGCTCTTATTCATGTTCCTGTGTAAATGGAACTGTATTAGACCCAGTCACTGGCAATTGCAGACTACCAGGAGAGTGCTCCTCTGATAAGGATTGTTTTAAAAATAATAGATGCAGTGATTATTATTGTATCGATCCCTGTGAAAAGAATTCTCCGTGTGGAGAGAATGCCAAATGCACGGTTTCTAATCATAATCCTGTTTGCGAGTGTCCCCCGGATAGTCAAGGCGATCCATACAAGAAATGTATCAAATTTGAATGTACTAAAGACAGTGATTGTCCATCGGAAGAAGCCTGTGTAAACTATAAATGTAAAAACTCCTGTAGCATACCACGCGCATGCGGCAGAAATGCTGATTGTCTCTCTAGAAATCATATCGGACACTGTTCATGTGCACCTGGCTTCACGGGAGATCCCGTTTTAGGTTGTGTCCCTATTCAATACTGCAGTGATGATAGCAGATGTTCATCTGGAACTAAATGTGTCGACAATTTATGTGTTGGTAAGTATTTTTGTATTATCATTGTTCATTGTCGTTTGCTAAACGGTGAAAGAAAAATATTGTGAAATCTTGCAAGTCTTAAAGTTCTTCAAAATGTTCCGTGAGCCATGTGAGGATTGCCAAGTATAAGGTAATGACCTTTAGCCTAAGCGTTCTTATAAGACGACATTTATGGCCACTAGTGGGACCGATTATAAAAACAAAGCTGTAGACGATGTAATAGCTTTTGAACAAGGTATCAAATGTTCTTATAACATAATTATCAGAATAGCATATTTCAATACTAAATTTGAATTTGATAACTCATCTAAATAATAACAATAAATTGAACTTGGTGATTTATCGAAACTTATGCTATAACAGTATTTTGTTATTCTTTTAGGTTTGTGTAAAAATGCTAGAGATTGCTTCAGTGACCAGGTTTGCATTCAAGAGACTTGTCGCATAACATGTGACTCCAATAGTACTTGCCCTGATTTCCAGTTTTGCTTAAACAATATATGTTCTAAAGAAGTACAATGTGTGACCAATGAAGATTGTAATGAAGATGAAAAATGTACTGTAGGACGAAAGGGCGTGTCTCAGTGCGTTAAAGTTTGCGAAAGACACCCATGCGGCAGGCAAGCCGTATGTGTTGGAATAGACCACCAGCCTTCATGTTCCTGTGCACCAGGATTTTTCGGTGATCCTTTAGTCGGATGTAAAAAGAAAGAATGTGATGTTGATACTCAGTGTTCCGATGATAAGCTGTGTAATCAAAATATGTGCAAGATCGCTTGTCTTGTTGACAATAATTGTGGAGAAAATACCATTTGTTCTTCTGAGAAGCATCGACATATTTGCTATTGTCAACCTGGCTACACAGGAGATCCTATAAAGGGTTGTGATCTTATAGATTACTGTTCATCTAACCCATGCGGTAATGGCGCTGAATGCAAAAATCTTAGGAATCGAGCCCAGTGTTCATGTCCAGCGGGATATGTAGGAGACCCTAACGAAGAAGGATGTCGTAAAGCCGCAGAATGTCGTTTCAATCGGGATTGTCCTCCGGTAGCCCGCTGCACTGTTGTTGATGGTATCCGGAAATGTACAGGTAAGATTAATACATCAATAATGTTCATGTATAGGTACTCTTAAATGTATACTTGATAAAAAATATACAACATTTTAACCCGATACAAGTTAAGCTATGACACTTTATATATTATAATAACATGCCCCAGTAACCAATTTACTGAGCCTTTACCAATGTTTAGAATACATATTACAATGTTGTGTTATAGCGATGAATTGTGATATGATAAGAAATTTAACATATTATTTTAGATGCGTGTGAAACTGTCAAATGTGGTCAAAATGCAGAATGCATTGCTTCACGACATATTGGTCAATGTAGATGTAAAAATGGATATATAGGCACTCCTGCTAGTGAAAAAGGATGTCGTTTACGTGAAGTATCGTGCAAGGAACGAAGTGATTGTGGTGATGACCAATATTGCCACAGAGGTATTTGTAAGAGTAAGTATAGACCACTAGAATATTGATATAAAGATGTATCAACTAGTATAAATTATTTACAATAAAAACGTTTATTTTAAGGTTTGTGTCTCGTGGATGAAGAATGTGGATCTCGTGAAAAGTGTTTCAATGGGCAATGTTTGGATCCTTGTAAAATGGAAAAAGCCTGTGGCTTGAATGCTGTATGTAAAACTGATAACCATGTTGTTCAATGCAGTTGCCCTCAAAGTTTTACGGGTAATCAAGATGTTGAGTGTGTCAGAAGTCAGTATAATTTGTTTCATTTAAACGGAAATTAGTAAACATTGAGACCAATATAATTAAACTGTTTGATGATTATTTTAGTACCAAGACTATGCGGTGGCGCGGGAGAATGCGATGATGACTATATGTGCCAGGACTCTATGTGTGTACCGCAGTGTAATGCAGATGAAAATTGTGCACTAAATGAAAGATGTAGTAAAGGTGCCTGCATGTGTAAGTATTTAGTATAACAAATAAGACGGATATTTATCTCAGGTAAATATAAGTTTGTATCTCATGCTTTAAAATATTCGTTTCAGTAACATGTCGAGTGGATAACGACTGTTTCTTGGGTCATATTTGTTTGGGAAATAACTGTCAATATGGATGTAGACATGACGATGACTGCGGACCTGATGAGTTCTGTAAAAATAATGTTTGTCAAAATCCTTGTGCCAATGAAATTAATCCATGTGGACCCAACGCACTGTGTTCTGTCCTGGAAAGAAAAGCTTCATGTACCTGTATAGAGGGCCTTATTCCTAACCCTACACCGAACATTGGGTGTGTGCGTACTCCATCACTATCGTGTCGCATGCACACTGATTGCGCCGTCGGCTGGAGATGCGAAGATGATCGATGCCGACCTGCATGTACGGCAGATGGTACTCAATGTTTGCAAGGCGAACGATGCGATTCAGGTGTTTGTCGATATGCTTGCACATCTGACGAGCAATGTTCAGACGATGAAGTCTGTGTTGGACGAATCTGTGTCACTGGTTGCAGAGCAAATTCTGATTGCGCTAATCATTTAGCTTGTATTTCTGGACAATGCCTCGATCCTTGCGCTGAACCCGCTACTTGCGGCGCTAATGCGCTATGCGCTACTAAAGAGCATCAGCCAGTATGTTCATGTCCACCTACATTAACTGGAGATCCAAAGGCAGTATGCAGAAGGACTATTCCACTATGCGATTCTAATGAAAATTGCCCTGATGGATTTAACTGTTATGGAGGAACATGTCATCCGTCTTGCAGAGGGTAAGAAATATTATATATTTATATAATATGCAAAAGGGTACTTACAATGGCACATACAATCAATTAGAAAGGTCGAAAGGTCTAGGAAGTACTTTATTTTGAAAAAGATTGCAACGGGACATCCTCATCTTGCATATCTGAATAAGTAGGGATCGGAATGCATTATGATATTGAACTTGTTTTAGAGGCACAGCAAGTGTACTTTTTTATGAATTTTTCTTTAGTTACATAACGGGCGGTTTGTTTATCTAGAGCAAGCAGCCTTAATAAACTTATTATTAGCAGCTGGTTGCCATTGCTATTTTGAATGTGCAAAAATTAAAACAATTTTCAGAATTTACTTATTACGATCCATTTATACGTAGAACATAAAAATACCTATTTGGTGGGTGTAGGACTTTGACATTGTAAGTATATTTTATACGTGTTTTAATAAGTAATTAATTTGCTTTTAGTGACAGCGTATGTTTATCTAACGAGAAGTGCATTCGTGGTATATGTCGAGTGGTATGTAATAGTGACGACGCATGCAGCGAAGGCTATATCTGCGAAAACAGGATTTGCAAACAAGGCTGTCGAGACGATAATGCTTGCAGCATTGATCAAGCATGTTTAAAAGGACAGTGCAAAGGTGAGGATGACTTCATTTTATTACATTTTAGATTAACAGTTTTGCATAGGTACTGCAATAATCTTACGGTAGGAAGCAAACTATATTGTTGAATTATAATTTTCAGATCCTTGCAGTCAAACAGCAGTATGCG
Source organism: Euclidia mi (assembly GCA_944739405.2). Lineage (NCBI taxonomy): Eukaryota > Metazoa > Arthropoda > Insecta > Lepidoptera > Erebidae > Euclidia > Euclidia mi. The sequence continues at coordinate 28,845,928 of OX123198.2, read as the reverse complement.
GTATTTGTTCAGAATGTAAAGTTCAAAATCATCGTGCCCAGTGTAGCTGCTCTGGCAACTATACTGGCAATGCACTCGTTGAGTGCAAAAAGAAGACAACATTATGTGACGGATTCTGTCCTTGCGATGATAGTGGATATTGTATCTCACTATGTGAAACTGAATCAGATTGCTCATGTGGAGAGAAATGTTTCAATGGAGGTTGCAGATCTGTTTGCTCTGTAAGGAATAGGTGCCCTGAAAGACAAATATGCCATCAAAGTGTGTGTGTACCCGGATGTACCTTAGACGCACATTGTGGAGATGACATGGTATGTTCATCTAAGCGTTGCGTAAAAGCTTGCCAAGAGAACACTTGCGGAAAAGATGCTGCATGTTTTGCAGTTCGACATCGTGCTATTTGTAAATGTCCAAGTGGGTACACCGGTAATCCTGCCGAGGAGTGTAGAGCGTATGAATGTGCCCGTAATGAAGAATGCGGCACTGATGAAGAATGCTCAGAAGGCAAATGTAAAAATGTTTGTTTAGGTGCATGTGGCGTTAATGCCATATGCCGCTCTGTAAATGGAATTCCCCAATGTTCGTGTCCACCTAACTATGTGGGCAACTCGAAAGTAGAATGCTCAAAACCAGCAGCTGGTAGTTGCTTGCGCAACCCTTGTGGAGTGAGCGCGCGTTGTCGCGATCTAGAAGATGGCAACTACGAGTGCACGTGCCCACCGAATTGTGCAGGCGACCCACACAAACAATGCTTCTGCGGCGTTATGGAACCATGCGCTTATAAATCTTGTGGTACAAATGCTCAGTGTCACATTGGTCCTCAGGGTGAGGCACAGTGCTTCTGCCCACGAAATTACCCTAATGGCGATCCTAATATAGAATGTAAGTAACCATTTACTATGTGTAAATTTTAGTAAGTCACCTGAATGGAAGGAAGGGACGATTTTTATAATGGCTATGTTTAGATAATAACTGTTGGTTGATTGCCACAATTATTACATCACAATGCTGTATATATATTTAAATAAATATATTTTAATTGCAGGTGCTCAGGAACGGAGTGTAGTAGATTGTAGAACCACAGGGTGTGGAGTAAATGGAGAATGTTTAAGAGAAGGTGCCGAATTTGTCTGCCGATGCATTCCTGGCACTGAAGGACAAGCTGATATCGAATGTCACACCAGTGAGTAACATAATAATCTATCGATAGTCCCGTCACCATGTACAAAATTATGCACTATTATACAGATTACCAGTAGTACCTCATAGTTAGCCATGTACTATACCAAGTACAAAAATCGAACAGGCAAACCGATTTTTATAATTCGTTTATTCAATTAGTTGTATAAATACAAATGGTGGATCTTTTACCATAATCTTGTATATACAAATGGTATTTGTGCGGGTTGAAGTTAAGCTGTCTAAAGTAGGCACGGGTGCCGAAGGAAGGTGACGTCTTAACTTATTTTTTAGTTAGTTTTCACTTCATTGTGATACGGTTATAGAAGTACATCTTAGCACATATTATGTCTTAAAGCAGTACATCATTGGAAACCCCTAAATCATAAAATAAATTAAAATATCTACACAGAATATTTTCAAATAGAATTTTATGTATACAAATATGTTTGCCATTCAATATTGATGCCGTAACATATCTGTATTTAACGGTATGTTTAATTAGTGGAAGCATTCTCACCGTTCGTGCTTAAGTTTCTCAAATCGTCAGTAACATTTTGTTCGGCTTCATGTACATATCGCTTGTATTATAATATTCCGTTATATACATATCTCTGGTCATAAACTATCAGTTTCAAAAAGCATGCACTGTCTCGTGAGAAAGTTTCCTCTTCGCGGCTGAAGGTACCGCTCTCTCGACTCTGCTTTCTTCTTTCACATCTTCCTAGGTATCGAATGCACGAGCGACAAGGATTGCCCAGTAGACCGAGCGTGTCTAAGTTTACACTGCGTGGATCCGTGCACGGTGCGCGGTGTGTGCGGAGAAGATGCCCTATGTGTGCCCTTGATGCACAAAGCCCAGTGTTCGTGTCCGCAGTGCTATGTGGGCCAACCGCGAGTGGCATGTCGTCTTGATCCCACCTGCAAGCCTTCGGATGATCACAATGTCACCTTTACTTGTTCTGACACCAAACCATGTCCATCAAAATTAGCTTGTGATCTCAATACCAATGAATGTCGCAACCCCTGCTTGGGATATCAAAACTGTAGACGAAATCAAAGATGCGAAGTAAGAGAACATGTACCAATATGCGTGTGTCGCAATGGATTTGCTTTAAATGAGAAAGGAGAACTGACTTGCGCACCTGAACACGCAGAATGTACAAGAGACGAACAGTGTCCATCTAATGCGGCCTGCCGTAATTCCAAGTGTGTGAATCCGTGCTTAGCGTCTGTGGAACCCATGTGCCCGAAGGGAAAGCAATGCGAAGTAGTAGATCATCGAGCTATGTGCGTATGCGTTGAAGAATGCAATCCGTCATTATCGATATGCTTGAGAGACAGTGGATGTCCGAGTAACTTAGCATGTCGAGATTTTCAATGCAAAGACCCATGTAAAGACGCTTGTGGTGGTGCCCCATGCTCAGTTGAAGATCACCACCCAGTTTGCAAGTTCTGTCCACATGGGTTCACACACGATGAAAAACATGGCTGCATTAAAGGTAATTTTATAAAGACCAAAAAATTAAAATATTAGTGTATCTACCATTTAGTATATTAGCGTCTATGAATCTTAATAATCTTGTTCTTCATTATTACAGGAAATGTTGATAGTTTCTACTTCATGCGGTTCTTTTCTATCTTTGTTTTCTATTGTTTCTAGCATGTTCATATTTATCTTTCTCCACAGTTTGACTTCTTCTTCTGCATCAGGTAGTTTTCTTGCATGTATATTATATTGTAGTGTACAAATTATTCATATAGTTTAATTTCACATTCATTTTGGTGGTGGTTGCTCTAATATAATTTATTCTAACGCTTTGGCATTAATACTAAATGCAACAAAACCGCCACGAGACAGAGTTTGCAGAACTATATAGAATGCCTTCTACACACTAATTTGTACGTATTTATTATATTACTTTGTGATATCAAAACAGTTAATTGTTTTCTTATTAAGTAACATTCTTTCTACAGACTAGGGGAACCAACATTATAGTACTTATTCCCTAGTTTTATTTTAAAACTCTGATCAAATGCCACTTATTGCGGTATTCTTCCGTGTTTGATGACATGCAAACACAAAACATTTAGGTATGCATATTGAATGTAAATACTGAATACTCTATTTTATGACGTTCCTAATAATTTTGAAGCAGATACAAGATTACTTGCCCAGTTTCTTAGAGACCTGTTACTATATTTCGAAACTTGTCCTTCTGGCACAAGTTTTGGTTTTATAACTAATGAAAACAGATTCCTACAATTAAAATTTATTTGATTGCAGGACTTCGTTGTAGTTAACGTTTATGCAGTACATGTCACGCCTAAAAGTATGTTTAATAGCAGGTCTTTCGGGAACCAAGTTTGTCACTCTCCTTTAACTATTAGTACCAAACACTAGACGAGAGCATGTTTGGCATGGGGTGAAAAACAGTTTGTATGCCTTGATTAATATGAATGATATCATAGTAAGTGAACTTTAGGCGCAATGCTGATTCTTCTAGAGCCGGGCTTAAATCTTAGTGATCTGATTGATCCATACATTTTTTTTTATTTTTTATTGTGTGCACTTTATTCTTTTAGTACTGTTAGCTTATAGACACAAAATTTCGTAAATGCACACGATTGAGCCTTTGCCTTTGATTCTATAAAATACATGTTTAATCGTTTTGGCGCATTGATATTTGATAACTTAATAATGCTTTCGGAGCAGATAGTGTGAGAACTATTGCCAGTTTTTTAATGAGTTCAAATTTTGGAAGCGCTTCTTTAGTCAGAAACGTGATTCCTTTTAAGAAATTACAGGAACAGGAATGATCATGCAATTATTTATCCCACTTCAGGATAAAATTTACAAAATCATACCTCATAGATGTATGGATACGTAGTATAAAACATTATACTTCAAAAAACGACTGATCAAGTGAATGATTCAAATGGAATTTCCATAGGCAGGATAAAACTCTAAGCTAGAAAAGCAGTTTGGAGTTGTTATGGCAGTGCATAAGAATTAACAATGTTGTTTGGTGTACGCAGCTACAGAGTGCGGCAGTCACGATCACTGTTCGCCGAGCTTGGCTTGTATCAGCGGGCGGTGCGCCGACCCGTGCGCGCGCGGCGGCCCTTGCATCAACGGCCAGCACTGCGCTGTTGTCGATCATCAACCTGTTTGTTCTAAGGGTATGTTTATTTCACTGATAATATTCTTTTCTTTTTTCAAAGTTCATTGTCACTATTGTAATATTATTTTAATTGTTTTGATGCAGTGTGCCAGTGTCAAACATCATCAGACTGCGCTAGATATCCAAACACAAAGTGCGATGGCTGCGCTTGCATTACAGGTGAGTTATTATTAGACACCACCTTGAATATAAAGACTAACTTACTTCAATAAAAACTCTTCAGAGTCATCTAACGTGATGTTAGAACTTATTCTGCACGTTAAAAATTTTGATTCTTAGTCCTAGTTAAAAATGTTTCTTCAAGTCTTACCATAGTTATTATTTTATTTAGACGATATAGCAAAGCAGCCAACGAACTGCGCACATTGCCGGCCCGGTGTACCTTGCGACCCGTTTTCTGGCGCCTGCATGGAAAGTAAGTGCTATGTATTATACAAGAAAAGTAAATTCAATTAAACTTGCTAATGAGAATGTTAACATTGCTAAAATTGCTAATATACTATGAGTATATGAAATTTAGCTAACTTAAAGTGCTATACGACACACCCGTATCTGAATTAGGGTTGAACCTTCTATACCTTTTCGTACATGCTATTTTCACATAATGATATTTCGTGGACTTTAGCTGTATAACTTAAAAGTCTACAACTCTTATTATTTTTATTATGTGAATAGCAAAACTAACTCCAGATGAACTGGTTATTGCTATAGTTTTAGAACATACTATATATACCATTTGTCCGATAAAACGCCACAAAGTACTGGCTACGATATCTCGGCAGACCCGGCAGGCAATTCTTTATAAGTTTTATACATACTCTGAAACACTTTGAGACAGTGTTAGTTTTACAGGACTATTTACTTGTTTGACTTTAGCACGATTTTAGGCTTAAAGACCGATGAATATATTAGTTTATGGTTATTACAGAACTCTTTCAAATTTTATATTTCTGTCATGCATTGTAATGTTTCTATCACTTTATCCAACTACGTGACCTCCTCATACACTTTGCTACTATTAGATGGTCGATTAAGCCTAAATTCGTTACATCTCTTCACTTCTCTTCCTTTTCTATTCTTGGCTTCGTAACTATTAGATTAATGGGGAATATAATGTAGATGTGTTTTATTATCTTGTTGTATTATGTATATGTAATAGAACCAAATTAAACACATTTATATATCTACGATATACTATGTATTATTTTCTTCTTATGGCAATACTTTCTAAAATTACTTTTCGAGCATGTATACTGATTTAATTTAAAAAGCGACAAAATCAATATTAATCAAGATATTACATTCCTATTAACAGATGGAACTTATGTCCCACTAACTACTACTACATCAGGAGGAAGCAGTGAAACTGCCACTATAAATGACATAACTTTACCCACTGACAATCCCACTAGTGTTAAGAATTTAGATGACACGACCTCAAACCCGACGGAAATTGATCACATAACTACTGACTCTGATATTACCACTCCTAGCATAGTATCAACGACGTATGTAGATCCAACAAATCCGACGTTATTGACAGACATTACTCCTAAAGACTTTACAGATCAAAGGGCTGAAATAACTACTACTCAAAACATAAATGATTTAACTTCTGATACTTCCTTCAGTGAAGATGGTTATTTAACTAGTAAAACGCCTAGTGAAAATTTAGATACATCGATCACCAGAGAAGATTTATTAAATGAACGATCAACTACGGTTCTTCCTGATGAATATAAGAAAACAACTAGTTATGAGTTAAACGAATCAGTAAATACTGTAGCATATTCAGCTTTAGACACGGTCTCGCCTAGAATAGTACCTGAAACTACAAAATTAGATAGTAATAAAAATGAAGATGTAAGTAGTACAGTAGCGACAACACACACTGAACACCTTAAAACAGATACTATAGACAATCAAAGCAATTTAGCTACAACAGAAACAACGACACCTTTAATTGACAACAATGGTTTTCATACATCAATAGACTCTGATATAATTTTACAGAGCAGTAGCACAATCCATGTAGAAAGTACTATAAAGCCTTATACAAAAAAGACTGTCGAAACTAATCATTCATCAACACCATCGATTGAAAATAAAAATACTAAAACACCTGAAAACCAACGTAAACTAAATAGTAACTATACAGGAAAAACATTGGTTCAAGATCTACCCGACCATAATATAAAGACCTCAACTTCCGCTTACGATACACAATATACGAGCTCTCCAGTTACGTTAGGCGTTAGTATGCCATTACCCACAAATAATACAAACTCAAATGAGTCTGATACAAGTACAACAAGTTTTACCACTTCGTTAAATAGCTTATATCCGTATAGTACAACTGAAAAATTATCAAGCCCGCAAACAACAACCACACAATATTTTAGTGACAGTAGTCCAAAATCTAAAATAACTACGGTGACGGAATTGGTCAGAACTTCCAGTGAAAATGTCATTCCTGGTAGTTCAACTTCCTCATCCACTGACAGAGCAACAACTGATCGCGAGCTAAATATTGAGATCAGTACATCACATGCTGCCCCTTATGTAACTACTGAATTATCAACTGAACCTACACAAGACATGCATGTAACAATAGTAAAAGAAACTGATAGAACGACAAGTGTTGGCCTAGAAACTTTTGAAACATCATATTATTACAATACAGAAGATACAACTGTGCCAACTTTAAAAGCAGATATAGGAATCACACTTAAGCACCCTATTCAAGAAATAGATGTTCCGACATCGCATACTAATTTGATCGACATTAGACCAACTAAAGAAGCAATTACACCAGAAATGTCAGATTTCACAACAGCTACAGAATATCATACAGAGTCTACGGATAACTCAGCGAATACTGTAAAATCTTCAATAGCAAGTACAATGTCATTTGAAACTAAAACTACTCACGTAACAGACAATTTTGACCACACCACAAAAATGTTATCAGGCAAATCAGATTTGAATGATATAAAATATATTACAACGGAAGCCATTAAACCATACTTTGATCAGTCAACAACCTCACAAAGTGATACTTATTTTGATTCGATAGCAAAAAGCACTGTTACGTCGATACCTCCAAAGCAAACAGAAAAATATATTACAGGAGAAATTAGCACATTTACTTCAACTTCGATGAACGAAGAAACTAAACATACATCTGGTTTTGATCTACATGGGCCAACAGAAAAAGTAAATAAAAATGATGTAACAATCATTCCACAAACTACAAAACCAGGTTTAGTGCCGACAAATGTAAAAGTGTCAAATGAAGAAACTGCTACTCAGCCTGGTACAACAAATACACCCGAGTCCTTGTTTAACTCTGAGAAGTCAACACCTATAATGAACCTCGAAAATACAGGTACAGTACCCATAAATATTGCTACAGAAGTAACTATGATAACAGGTGTCGAATACAATGAAGATAAAACCCAATCTAGTTCTGAAACAACTTACCCTGCTATCTCCATTAATTCAATTACAACTACATTGCAAACTAAAACAGAGCTTGCTACAGCTTCGCCATTATTAGATAAAAGTACAACAACCGGCCAAGAAATAGGTATATCTACATCTTCAGAATCCTTATTAATAAGCAACAACACAAAGCTTAATAATTCAAAAACTGCAACGACTGTAGATAATATAAGTTCACAAATGACTGACGAAACTCATTATTCTACCACGACACCAACTTATTCTTCAAACAATTTTAGCCCAGATCAGACAGTAGATGGATTACAAATGGAGTCAAATAAAGGGCATACCGAGTCTGTGACGCAAAATATCGAGCCTTCGACGAACTTTGCAGAGTCACACACCAGAAATCCCATCCCAGAGAAAAAGGATAATATCTCAACTTTGTTCGTCACAGAACACTCAGAAAGCACAACTGTTCCTACCGTTGAAGAATTATTACACAAAAATAAATCCGTCAGCCGTACGACGGAGCAATCAACATACAACACACAATCCGGTCTTACAATTACTACCGATCATGCAGACACAACAACTTCAGTAACTTTATTAAAGGCCGATTTAGAAAGCACTACAGAAACATTAAACGTAGTAAAACTTTCTGAGTCAACAGCCACTGAAAAGATATTAAATATGGATAACAGTACCAAATATTCCGTTGAGGATGAAGAAACTTCATTCAAAGATACAGACAGTCCTGTTCCTAATACGGAGAGTGCTTTTCTTGAAATCTCCACTACTAACAAAGATTTTCAGGAAACGACGCGTAAAGACATGTACACTAACGATTTATATACAAGAATAACTATACCGGTAACCATAACAGAGACTCTTATTAATGAAAACAGTGAAATCACTACAAATGTCCCTACCAAGTACACTTCTAGGATTAGTGAAATGCCTATAGATTCAAGTACTCACCTTTTTTCTGAGCCCAAAAGTACCACTGATGACACATTTAGTGCCACTTCCGATAAATCGTTTGCATTTAATACTGAACATACCGAAGATAGCTTGCGTGACACTACCATTACAGATAAACATTTAATTAACGATTACAAAAATCTTTCCCCAAAATCCACAACAGAGCCAATTAATTCTAACAGCCTCGTTACTACAGATACACCAATAACAGAAACTACAAATAACTTTGCTAATACAGATAATGTTGTTACCTTGAAATCATCTGATTTAACAAAATCATGGCTATATACAACCACTCAATCAACAACTAACGATATAAATGAGAGTATAACGTCTATGAATGATTCTATAACTTCCATCACTAATGTAGTACCAGTTAGTGAATTAATCACTGAATCTAATTTAGAAATTAGTAGTACTATTAAATCAACAACACGAGATACACCACAACTTTTTATTACCACTGATAATTCGTTATTAAATACTATAAATATAAATAATAATTTGGATACCTCTAATCCAATCACAAGTGCAGTAGAAGTAGATATAAATACTAAATCAACAAAAGCAAATCAAGATGAACAGGACATAAATACAGCCACTACCTTGTCACAAAATACAATGGGAATACAAACTGGTCTAACTACAGATAATAACCTTAGAAATCCTGATGGTACTAAATCTTTTGAACGAACTACTACAGTTTTAGGAAAACAAATTACCACTGAGCAAAATGAACATGAAACAGAAACTACACCTACAGCCAAATTAAGTAATACACAAACAACTACCCCATCTTCAAATCTGTCAGAAATTGATATAACATTTGAATCAACTACTCAGAATGTAGATATGACTATTTCAAAAGAGCATGTAACCTATAGCACAGGCACAATCGATTCATTAGATATGACTAAAACTGATTCAGCTAACGAAGTAACAACCGAATCGACTACAATGGATGTAAAATCAGCAAAACCGACGTTTACTACTACGGAATCGTTTAAGCGGACTGAGACTATACTAGGCGATGTTACTATAAAATCAACAACACAAAACATCGTTACTACTATTGATAGCTTCGTTTCTAGTACAGGTACACCTGGGGTCTTAAATACGTCTCAAATGTTATTACAATCAGAAAACACATCACTGACATTGACATCAGCTATGCCAAATGTTACCGACTTAGAAACTACTACTACAGATAGTTTAACTTCAGAAACTGAAGCAACAACGCTTATCGCAAATTATAGTCATACTGCTACCACTATAGCGCTAACGCGTCCTAATACAACCTCATCATCTGATACTGAGTCAGGTCCAAATGCAAAAGGAACAGAAAACATAAACGATGTTAAAATTTCTACAACTAGCGATTATTTGACATCAGGTGTTAGTATAATCGAACCGTTTGAGCAGACCAAAATAACGTCGGAAATTGTAACTACATCTAAAACAACAACAGAAGTTGCTATTGATACAGGAACTTTTGCTATGTCTACTGACTCCATAGATAATCAAGCGACAGAAACTATAAAAGACAGAGAAGCCAATGAAATTATTACCAATGTAACATCCCCGGCTAGCATAACCAAACCGTATGAACAAACTGTTGAAATAGGTACAACAACTGAATCAATTACAAAATATACTAATGAAGTAGAAACCGTTACCTCTCGTGATCGTGCTACTTCTGATTACGGTGTTTCTAATTCTTTCGATTTAACCCAAACTGCACCAGTAACCGAAAGAAAACATACACCAACGCAAAGTATAGACAACCTAGAAACTACTACCAACCTTGATAGTATATTTTCGTCTGAAGTTAGTAGTACCAAAACATCTGAATTAATTACTAGAACCTCTGATGTATCTGAAGCTGTGTCAGAAATTAATGCAATAACCAAATCACAATCACAAATTAACAATAACTTTAACACTACTACTGATTTTGATAGTGTAACTCCTATATATACAACAGAAATAGATAATACAAAGATTATGGAATCAACTTCTGCTGCTGATCTTAGGACGACCGATATCGATACTACTTACACATTTGAAATATCTCAAACTGAATTAGAAATAAGTACAAATACCATGACTTTGAATTCTTTGACTTCCATTAGTGATACTACTAAGATGTATGAAACTGAATCTCAAACAGACGTAGATGCAATATTTAAATCATCAACACAAAATACAAACGATATTAAAACTACATATTTATTTGATGAAAATCAAACTACACCTAGAGGAATAAACGCAAAGACTGATTCAACTACACAAAATGTAAATGACATAAAGTTTTTGACCCCTGAAGCTGTGACAATAAAGTCATACGATGTAGCTGTAACGGAAACAGGTATCAATACATTTAAATCAACAACACAATATGTAGACAATGCGGAAACTGCTACTACTGCAGATTATTCGAAGTCTTATTTTGGGATTACTAACAATTTTGCGGTAACCGAAACACATTCAGAAATTGACACAAAATCTACATCAATGTCAAATAATGTAAATACAATGGAAACTCTTACAACTACTGATCATTTGACGCTGGGCTTCGGTACTACCAACTCGTATGATTTAACTCAAACTGTATCAGGAATAACACCAGATGTTGAATTAACAAAACAAAGTGTTACTGACATTGAAACAACTACCAGTCCTTCTGATTTGGCGTCCGTTAGTGTTTCAACTAAGATACATGAAGTAAGTAAGTCTCAAACAGTTGTAAACGATAAAGCAAGTCCTACCACTGAGCGTTTGGCATCTGTATTTGGTACTACCGATAAATTTGGTCAAACTCACACTTCATTAGATATTGATACATTAGGTGAATTAACTACGCAAAGTAATAATGCTATCGAAACTACTGCTTTTAATAGATTGACGACTGGTGAGGATTACAAGGATGAAATAACTGGGCCTGAACTAGATGGAGAAACGTCTACTAAATCAACAACACCAAATGTCTACAATGTTCAAACTGTCACTGACCCTATCACATCAGATTTTACAGGTACTCAGAGCATTGAACAATCCGAAACTGAATCAGAAATAGGCACAACAATAAAATCAACAAAACAAATGACTGACGATGGAGATAGCAATAATGAGACGGAATCCACTTTAAACTCCGGTAATATCACGCCTGATTTTGGTACAACTAAGACTTATGTTAAATCAGGAGTAGATACAATCAATAATTCTACAAACAATATCGAATCTACGACCACTACTGACTATTTAACAACGTCTCTTGATGACAAAAATATATTTGAAACACCTGAAACCGTATCAGAAAAAGATTCAACAATTAAATCGATTACATCAAATATAAACCAAATGAAAACTGCAACTACGCCTGATTCTACCGGCATATTTGCTATGACAATAACTGAAACAAGTACAGATAAAACAACCCTAGCAACGCAAAGTCCAAACGAGGCAGACACCATGGTCACTACTGAACATGGCACATCGAGCATAGATGTCATTGAAGAGTTTGACAAAACCGTTACTTTAGGAATAAATACAACTAAATCTAAAACAACAATTGTAAACGAGATAGAAACTAGTTCTCCTAGTGATGCCTTGGTTCCTAGTATTGGGTTTACAGAATTCGGCATGACTCAAACTGAGTTAGGCATGGGTTCCACTAATTTATCAACCCAAAACGTAATGGCAGAAAATGAAACTACCACTAAAAATGTTACTGATGTAAATATTACCAAAAGCTTTAACATTACTAACATTGTACCAGAACTAGATACTACAACTAAATCAATGTACAATGATGGTATTACAAAACCATCAGAAACAGGAATAGATGTGCCAAATATTACAGAGACATACAATCAAATCACAACCGAAATATCATCTACAATGCGTACCAAAACTGAACATTCTACAATAACTACAGATAGCAAAGAAACTACATTACTTGATTTTACCATTACTACTGTAGAACCTAAAAAAACTGACAGCATGACCAGCACGCAAAAAACTGCAACCTTGCCAAATGACGACATATCTTTAGCTACGCGAACAATTAATACAGAGTCAATTTATACAACAAAGTCTTCCAAATCAGAGTATACTTCAACAAGTATAAGCACATCTACAGAGAGTTTGTCTTCCCGTCGAAAGGGTGTTGATATTCCCGCTTGGACCGACATGACATCCACCGATATGACATCCACTGACACAACACCCACTGACATAACATCCATGGACGTGATATCCAATGACACAACACCCATTGACGCGACGCTTACTAACACGACACTCACTGATATAACATCCATGGACATGATACCAACTGACATAACGCCCACTGATACGAAAACCATTGATATAACAAAAATGGAGTTGACACCCACAGATATGACAGCAACTAAGAAGACACCCGCTGACCAGACACCTACAGATATGACATCTACTGACTTTTCACATACTGACATAACTACTACGGAGACTATTTTACACATAGACCTACATATAACCCACTGTAAAATAAACTCACACTGCCCGACGAATAAGACCTGCCTAGATGGAGTATGCCAGAATCCATGTGAAAAAGTTCAAAGTGATTGTACAAAGAACGAATCGTGTATAGTTATCGACCATGCAGCTGTATGTGTATGCGATGACGCCACCGGAACCTACTGCTTACGTAAAGGTAGGCTTTTAAGGTGTTTCATTTTATAACTGAGATATTCTGAACTATAAAATGATGATTTAAATAAAATTTATTTGAACTCTGTACAAATCAAAGGTTGTTTTATCGGACAAATGTGTAATTAGTTATGTAAACACATAATTATTAAAATTTGTATATACACTAATGTTCACCTTCCTTAATATAACAAACTAATTTTGTATCTAACGTGTAACATACTAGAATCACCTGGAACACCCAAGGTACCAGAGCCTTGTCATTCTGATCGGGACTGTATAGAGACAGAAGCCTGTTTTATGGGATTGTGTCAAAATCCTTGTGAGTTCGACAACGTATGTGGCATTGGAGCTAATTGCCAGCCTGTAAAACAGAGGCCAATGTGCTCGTGCCCCGCGGGACATGATGGAGACCCTGCCGTTAAATGTTCACCTAAAATATGTAAGCCTTGACTGATACCTACTAATTATAATTAAATCATTTAACTACTTACTTACTTTTGACCACAAACACTACTAAATTTATTAAAGATTTAATTTTAAAAGCGTTTTTTGCTCGTATATATACAATCCACAGTTAAGAAGAAGCCACTGCGATCGATTTCTAAATTCCTTTAGAATTATAAAAATGGTTGTGGATATTTGTAATAAACGATGTCTGTTAGTTATTGTAAATAATTGTATTATTTTTAAATCTAGGTACATATTTGTATATTTTAATTAGATTGTAATATATGTATAAATATCTTTTACTCAGTTGGTTGCACACGAAACGAAGACTGTCACTTGACTGAAGCTTGTATAAATAATGCATGTCAACACCCATGTGCCATACACAATCCATGCGTACCTAATGCGGTCTGTATAAACACAAATCATGGTTCAGACTGTAGTTGCGTTGAAGGCTTCCAAGGAAATGGCTACGTGGGATGTGTACCAGGTAAGATTTTAAGGATATTATAGTTCCTTTGCACGCCTATAATTACAATTTGGCTTACGACAGAGCTTTAAGGCATAATTACGTCAAAAATATATTCAATTCTCAGCTTTTATAATGTGCGTTTTACGTAAAAAAATATTAAATTCTCAGCTTTTACTATATGCGTTTTCTTCACCTTTACATAAACACAGCTACGCGTCGATCAAAGAAATATGTATATACATCCCTGTATTTATAATTGACATTACAGTTTTATTCATACGACAAATTTATGTTAAGTCATTAATTCGTGCGTGGTCGCTTTTGCTATTTGTGCGTATATCCCATCTAAAACATCCAAGTTGTAGTTATCTCGTCTTTATACGTCAAACCACAACGGGTTCGACTCCCGTAAATGTGTGATACGCGTATTGTTGTGTTGAGTGTTCAATTATACTCGGTACTTTCTGTGTCCAAAACCAATAATACATAATCTAACTTTTATCCGTTTAAAATTGTCTGTTAACTTATTCGACATATAGATTTACGTAATGCTCGAGGTAATTTATAAGTTTCTTTAAGTATTACTATTTATTGCTCTATTTAATGGTACCCTACTGAGTCCTTGGTACAAAATTAATGAAGATATTATTTTAGTTATACCTCCTGGTTCTGTATGTCAATATAATGAAGATTGTCCACCGGAGCTATTGTGTGACCGACTGAACCGAGTATGCATAAGTCCATGCGCTGTCGACCAATGTGGCGATAACGCCGAGTGCATCCCATCAAATCATGGCATTCAATGTAAATGTTACGCTGGATTCACTGGTAACCCATTCCTAGAATGCTTCCAAGGTAAATCATTCATCATTAAATATTATATTATTTAGTTCTATATTTATAGTTTATCGGTTATCACTTTGGTTATATTTATCAGAGCCCGAAAACACTTGAATAATACAATAAACTCGTAATTAATACGAGTATAGTTTACAATACCAATGGAAGTGGTAATCTCGATTGGTGTACATGTTTATATACACAATATACAAATATTAAGTACATGTAAAGCACTGGATACGAGCATCTTTCGATGGAATGTCCATACATTTTGTTCATTTACAATATATGAATGTAGTGGTCATTGCCATGTATCAAATATTTTTTATCGTTATTCAGTCCAATTTTAAATACCTTGTTGTGTTTCTTTCAAAATATTTCAATATTACATGACTGTGCTTAAAAGTACAAGTATATGCAATATATGATGCATCGTGATAACTATTGCCGTTATTGTAAAACATTTAATCCTTTCTTTATATTTTAGTCCAAGGATGCCGCTCAGACAACGAATGTGCTAATTCTGAGGCATGTATAAACGGTAAATGTGGATCTCCATGTCGCTGCGGAATGAACGCTGTTTGCGACGTTTTAAATCACCGCGCTTCTTGCAAATGTCTGTCAGGCTATACTGGAAATCCTCAAATTGGATGTGAACCACCATCAAATCCTTGTGTTCCCAATCCATGTGGAACTAATGCAATTTGCGAAACTGACGACGGAAGACCAGTTTGCGTCTGTCCAAAGGGACTAACAGGCAACCCTTTCCAAAACTGCAGTAAGTGTATAAATGCAGCCCAATGAAATAGATTTTAAAGTAACTGTACATACCACAATTTAATCAAATTTGTATTATTTTTCAGTACCTGAAGGCAATGTCTGTGAACCGAATCCATGTGGCCCATACTCGGGATGCAGATTAATAGATGACAAGCCTGCTTGTTTCTGCCTACCGAATTACGAAGGAGATCCACCTCGACAAGCTTGCCGGCTGCCAAATAATCCTTGCAATCCCTCACCTTGTGGCCCTAACACACAGTGCACTTTACAATCGGATGGGTTCGCTAAATGCACATGTTTGCCGGGCTTTATAGAAAGCCCAAATACCATCAGAGGTTGTGTAGAATCACGAAATCCTTGTGAACCAAATATTTGTGGCAGCGGAGCGCGCTGCGATCCTAATAGATCTCCACCATGCTACTGTCCAGAACATGCTGTGGGCAATCCCTACAAGTCTTGCACTACCAAAGGCTACTTACCTCCAGATAAGGATCATGTGCTTTGTCAACCTGGGCCTTGTGGTCCAAATGCCGACTGCTACGTAAGTGGTAATGCCGAAAAGTGCTTCTGTAAAGTTGGATTTAGCGGTGATGCTTATGTAGGCTGCCAACCTCAAAGAAGCCCATGCACACAGAATCGATGTGGCCCACAAGCTATTTGTCAAACTAATTATGATAACCAAGCACAATGTACGTGTCCACCTGGTACCATTGGCGATCCTTACGGACTTGATGGTTGCCATTCAAGAGAATGTGAAGTAGATGACGAATGTAAACTCAATAGAGCTTGCATAGGATATACTTGTCGGGATCCTTGTCCTGGATCTTGTGGATATAATGCTATATGCCGCGTAGAGTCCCATCGACCGGTATGTAACTGTAAAGATGGATTTATAGGCAATCCTTTAATGGGCTGTTTACCTTCTGGCGATCAAAAATCGAATGACAAGAAACCATGTCAGACAGCAAGATGCGGTATAAATGCAATTTGTCAAGATGTTGGAGACAAAGCTTTATGTTTCTGTCCTCCCGATTTCTTAGGAGATCCAACAGTGGAATGTAAACCTCAGTGTACTATGAATTCTGACTGCCCATCTAATGAAGCATGTATCAACAACAAATGTACAGACCCGTGTTCGTTCAACAATGTCTGCGGCATACATGCGATATGCTTATGTTCCGATCACACCGTATCCTGTTTGTGTCCAGATGGATACATAGGCGATCCACTTAGTCAATGTATTTACAGACGTAAGTGACTTCGATATTATATTATGCTTTTCATTACATTTGGCTTTAGTAGTAACCCGGTCTGGCATTATCATCAACAACCACTCTCGATCTGATAACCTGCATACATCTGCGAGTTTTTATTATTTAAATTTTTATTTTACCCGTGAGTTTAGATGATTGCCAGATCAAATTAGACCTGTTTGATACATATATTTAAAAACAGTGCTCTATGATAATTAAATTTATTAGGTCCATAATTATTTTCATTTGTTTCAATTTATTTTTTGTCTATATTTACAGCCATAGTAATTGGATCGGATAACACCACTACATCACCACAGCCTTGTTCTCCAAATCCATGCGATCCGAACGCTCTATGCGACACCTACGGAAATCAATTCGCCATTTGTGATCCTTGTGTTGGCCCTAATGCAATTAACAATCCAACTTGCAGACCGGAATGTGTTTTTAATACAGAGTGTCCCTTCGATAAAGCATGTTTGAGAAATAAATGCATAGATCCATGTCCGGGATCATGTGGTGTCAATGCGCAATGTACAGTTTACCACCATGATCCTATTTGCAATTGCATAGAAGGCTTCGAAGGCAATCCATATGAACACTGCAAACCTACTACTAAGCAACGTAAGTCTTATTACAAATTGAAAAATGCATGAAATAACTTCATATATACTTTTATTAGCAATTATAATATCATCCTCTACTTTTTCCAGCTGAAACTTGCAATAACATACGATGCGGTGCCAACGCGGTATGCGAAGATTCCAACGGTGCATTAACTTGCAAATGTTTACCCAATTTTTACGGCAATCCATACATGTCATGCCGTCCAGAATGTGTCGTAAACAGTGATTGTTCACCAGAGTTAGCATGCTTAAATAACAGGTGTGAAAATCCTTGCAAAGACATATGTGGCATTGGAGCTACGTGCAAAGTAGCTAACCATCATGCTGTATGTTACTGTGACACCGGTTATTCTGGAGATCCTTACGTGAGATGTCAGCCTGCTATTGTCCCGGGCGATGGTTTTTCGACGTGTGATCCTTCACCGTGTGGGCCATACAGTCGTTGTCTTGTATCACCAACTGGATTCGCAGTATGTTCGTGCTTGCCAGGTCACAGAGGCGTAGCACCAATGTGCCAACCAGAATGTGCCAGCAATTCAGACTGCTCTCAAACAGAAACATGTGTCAACCAAAGATGTTCTAATCCATGCCAAGGTAGTTGTGGTATAAACGCGGAATGTATTGTCGTCAATCACAATCCAATATGTAGTTGCAGCCCAGGGCAGACTGGTGATCCATTTGTAGCATGCGCAGAAGTGATGAATCCAGATCCTAACGATACTAAAAATCCTTGTGTACCTTCACCTTGCGGTCCTAATTCAGTTTGTGAGATTAGATCAAACCACCCAGTGTGCTCCTGTCAACCAAATTATTCTGGCACACCTCCATACTGCAGGCCAGAGTGTGTTATCAGTCAAGAATGCCCATCTAACAAAGCCTGCATTAATGAGAAATGTTCTGATCCATGTATCGGTATATGCGGCAACAATGCTAAATGTAATGTGGTAAATCACACTCCTCTATGCAGCTGCTTGGAAGGATACAGAGGTGATGCTTTTATTGGCTGTGTACCGACCGCAAAAGATGACCTGTCACCATGTAATCCATCACCGTGTGGAGAAAATACAATATGTCTAGTTACTGGAAACGGAGCTCGTTGTTCATGTATACCTCCAAACATTGGCGATCCGTACGCGGGAGGTTGCCGACCAGAATGCACATTGAACTCGGACTGTCCAAACCATCTTTCTTGTCTGTCAAACCACTGCCGGGACCCCTGCAAAGATTTGTGTGGAGTAAATGCAGAGTGCTCTGTCACTAACCACGTTCCGATTTGCACATGCTTCAAGGGTTATGAAGGCGATCCATTTTCATCTTGTCGGCAGATGTCTAAAACACGTATGTAAAATAGGAACAGTAATTTTTTAAATGTAGTCCCTATATTATTATCTTAATTTTTATGAATTGGATACAATTTAACATATAATTTTATTTAAAAGTTTAAACATACAGCCATGGTTATAATTAAATAAATGTACATTTTGAAAATAAGGCGATATTTGATAGCATGAAAATTATATTTTAGCAACAAATCTACACCCTTGCGACCCATCGCCGTGTGGGCCGAACAGCGAATGCCACGTGGTGAGCGATCGGCCAGCCTGCTCGTGTCGCGCCGGTTATCTCGGTGCTCCTCCTGCTTGCCGCCCCGAATGCTCTGTCAATTCAGAATGCCCCGCGACGAAGGCCTGCATCAACCAGAAATGTAGAGACCCTTGTGTGCATAGCTGCGGTCTGGATGCACGCTGCCACGTCGTAGGCCACAATCCTATATGTACCTGTCCCGAAAACTTGCCCGATGGAGACCCATTCATCAAATGCACAAGAAAAAGTAAGTTTTTGGAAGCAATGTATCATCTGTGTATATGTATAATAATTTAAGTTCAATGTATTGGTAGCTATTTCTAAATTTAATTCAATTCTGTTATGTATGTATGTAATCACCGTTATAAAGTCGTTGAATATATCCATTGTACAGTGCAACCATTGTATACCTGAAGACGGATTAAGAATACAAAAGTGTCACTACCCCATTTCATTCTGTGGGTCACGAAATGTAAGAGTTGATTAAATTAAATACGCATAAACAGTATATTCCAGAAGCGACCGAAAACTACATTAAATTCTTGTGCCAATCCGTCTGGTCAGCGTGGTATAGGATAGAAGTATTCCAAATCTTTCTATTGCCTCACAATGCGATTGTGACGTAGTGGATAACACACGGCTGTATGATGTATTATCCATAATTGTATTGTTTTATTTACAGCTGTGACCCCGCCAGCGCCTGATCCATGCCTACCATCTCCATGTGGTCCACATTCGTCGTGCCGTAGTGAAAGCGGACGAGCAGTGTGCTCATGTGACCCAGGCACGCTCGGTGCTCCACCGGCGTGTCGGCCCCAGTGTATTATCAACCAGGACTGCCCTCTGGCATTAGCGTGTCTCAGTGGCACCTGTGTCAATCCATGTGTGGGTTCCTGTGGCTTCAACGCACGTTGCACTGTGCAAAATCACCAACCTATATGTTCCTGCGACGACGGCTTCACTGGAGATCCATTCGCGGGCTGCAATCCTCATGAAGGTAAGTCTAGCTTAGGAATATACTATGCCTACGTATATAGTTGATTTACCATCTTGCATGATTTCATATCCATTTTTCTATTTGTGTGTGACAGCATGTTTATGTATACAACTTTTCAGTTTCGAAAGATATACCTCGCCAGCCTTGCAATCCATCACCTTGTGGTCCTAATGCTGTCTGTCGAGAGCGAAATGGTGCCGGTTCTTGTACATGTGTAGATGACTATTACGGCGATCCATATCGTGGCTGTCGCCCTGAATGCGTTATGAATACTGACTGTCCAATGGACAGATCCTGTTTCAATAATAAGTGCGTGGACCCATGCTCTGGTGCTTGTGGACAGAACGCAGAATGTAGAGTAGCAAACCATGCACCTTCTTGTTACTGCTTGTCTGGATATCGTGGAAACCCTCTGCATGCATGTACACCTATACGTAAGACTCTCTTTCCTTATCTTTCTTTATATATCTGTTTCTATATTTCGTGCTATACTTATCTGTCTATTTTCTTTCCTATTTCATATAGCTATAGCGGAACCAGTGGATCCGTGCAACCCTACTCCTTGTGGGCCGTACAGTAAATGTCGGGTATTTAACGGGCATGCTGTTTGTACATGCCTCGATATATGCGTTGGTTCGCCGCCTAATTGTAGGCCCGAGTGTATCGTTAGTTCCGATTGTAGATCTGATAGAGCATGCATAAATCAAAAGTGTCAGGACCCATGTCCTGGTATGTGCGGTATTGATGCTCAGTGTCAAGTTGTGAACCATAATCCTATATGTAGTTGCTTTAATGGTTATACCGGTGATCCATTCGTCAGATGTTTCTACGATGAAAGTAAGTTATTATTATATTCTTATAGTAATTTATTTAAAAGTTTATCTGACCGTTTGGACTTTTCTTTAGGCTAAATATTAATACGTTCTATTACACTTTGACAGGGCCCATGGATCCCGTAAATAATTGTGTACCAAATCCCTGTGGGCCACATTCGCAATGCAAAGATGTTAATAATAGGCCAGTCTGTTCGTGCTTTGAGAATTATGTGGGACGACCTCCTAACTGTCGACCTGAGTGTATGATAAATGCGGAGTGTCCCGGTAACTTGGCATGCATTGCCGAGAGATGTAGTGATCCTTGTCCAGGCTCTTGCGGATTCCATGCTGGTTGTGTTGTTGTCAAACACATTCCAATATGTACTTGCGATCACGGATATACGGGTGATCCTTTCTCAGGATGCTCTCCTATCCCGTGTAAGTGTTATTTCATTAGCAGAAATAAAATTAACGCTGGTTTATTGTAATATTATGGCCAACTTGAGTAATCTATTTGCATTTTTAGCTATTGAACCTCAAATTGTAAGTCTATGCGAACGATCACCTTGCGGAGCAAATGCTGTATGTAAAGAACGGAATGGTATAGGAGCATGTACTTGCCTGCCGGAGTACTTCGGTGACCCATACATAGAATGTCGACCAGAATGTGTGTTAAATTCAGACTGTCCGAAAGATAGGGCTTGCGTCCGCAATAAATGTAAAGATCCGTGTCCTGGAGTGTGCGGCATGAACGCCGAATGTCGAGTTAATAATCACGCACCCTCGTGCGCTTGTCTGCCTGGATACGAAGGAAATCCATTCTCATCTTGCTACATAAGTAAGAACCTACTATTTATTTCGGTATTTGATTATTATTTGAGCAACTGGACCATGAATAATATATTTGTTCATTTTAGACCTAAGGGAGCCAGTTGATCCGTGCTCACCGTCTCCTTGCGGACCATATAGCATCTGTCGTGTAAGCGGCAGTCATGCGGTGTGTTCATGTGAAGAACAATACTTTGGCTCTCCGCCTTTCTGTCGTCCTGAATGTATGGTCAGCAGTGACTGTATGCCAAATAGGGCTTGCATTAACAAGAAATGCGTAGATCCTTGTATTGGAGCATGCGGCAGTAATGCCAAATGCACAGTAGTTAATCACAACGCATTATGCAGTTGTCCTCCAAATTACGCCGGCGACCCATTCGTACAATGCGCTATTGAAAAACGTGAGTTTTTTTAACTATGACATAAACACATTTAATAAAATTTAATCCATTAACAATCTGACATAAGTAAATAGGTATTGATAGCATAACAGAAAGGTTTGGTCATGTTAAAGTTGTTAAAATAAAATAATGTGATACACGCAACCATTTCTCTTTTCTATTCAACTTTGTCTATCTATATTTCATAGCTAAATGAGAGTAATTTTTTTTTTAAATTACCATCCAATGAAAATATAAATATTACATACCTACTATTTTCTTTGATGCAAAGCGCTTAAGGAAAAACTGTATATTTACGAATGTGACCATATCTTAACGTTAGAAGAAAATGAACTAAAATTTAATCGAGCTGGTCTATCTGCGGATTATAGTATCGAAATATACATTATAATTTTTTTATAACTATTCATATCACCCTTCAATATATTTTAGGCTGTTATAATTTTCTTGAATAAATTAATTAAGGCAATCAAAGTACGTAAATTTAAGTACTTATATTTTAAATTTATGATTAAATATACGATTAAGCTCTCGGTAACAAAATACTATGTATTTTTTGTTATTTGTTAAATTTGTCGTCAGTCGATTGTTGGAATTGATGTTTTCATACCGCCGGTTTCAATAATCAATCATGCCAAGGATTTGGAAATTCGAGATACATGTTTGACATATGTTGTATGGAGCTTATGTCAAATATGAATCTCAAATCTCAAAAAATGGATAGATTGAATATTGAATTCAGCGGATAGTCGTATCGCGATCGTCGATAGACCAGAAATTATTAGAATATCGTATAAGTTTTGCTTGGCTAACAAATAATTTGACTTTTGATATAACATAGTTTACTAATTTAACATAAAATAAAACTATAATTTAGATAAAAAGATAATAAATATAACTAAACCAAATCTAATCGTGTTATACTTGCGTGTACTTTTAGGGCCCGATACACCAATCTCTAAAAATCCCTGCATTCCATCACCATGTGGACCTAATTCTCAATGTCGAGTAATTGGAGAAACACCAGCATGCTCTTGCCAACCTGGCTATATCGGACGAGCACCAAACTGTCGTCCTGAGTGCATATACGATGAAGAATGTCCAAGCAATTTAGCTTGCATTCGTGAAAAATGCGTTAGTCCATGTGAGGGGTCATGTGGTGCGAATGCCGAATGTGTAGTTATCAACCATAAAGCAATATGTCACTGCCGCGAAAGTTATACTGGTGATCCATTTAGCGGTTGTTACTTTATTGGTAAGTGTTACTAGTTACACTTATGTGATTTTAGCTAACATGACTATCCGTAATGATTTATTTTACTTATTAGTGACGGTGCCAAGCGAAGACGAAACCAATCCTTGCAATCCATCACCCTGCGGTCCAAACTCTATTTGCACTGAAAGGAATTCTGTGGGAGCTTGTACATGTGCACCTGGATATTTTGGTGAACCTTACCTCGGTTGTCGACCTGAATGCGTCACTAACAATGATTGCCCATCAGACAAGGCATGTTCGAACAACAAATGTGTTGACCCCTGCCAAGGCGCTTGTGGAATAAACGCTCAATGCAGCGTATCACATCATACACCAGTATGTCTATGTATTGAAGGCTACGAAGGCAATCCGGTTATTTCTTGTCACCCTGAGAGGAAACGTTAGTACACGCCTCTTTATGCATTTCTGTTGGTTTATTATTAACTACAAAAATATTTCAAAACGAAATTATTTTGTTTTAGCGCCATTAGCCGATTTTAATCCATGTGTACCATCACCGTGCGGGCCTTATAGTAACTGTAAAGTAATAAATGATCATGGCGTCTGTTCGTGTCAAGAAGGATATGTTGGCTCTCCACCGACGTGCAGGCCAGAGTGTGTCATAAGTACTGACTGTCCACAACACCAAGCGTGCATGAAGCAAAAGTGCAGGGATCCGTGCCCGGGGACATGTGGCGTAAACGCCAAATGTCAAGTGATAAACCATAATCCGATATGTACTTGTAAAGCTGGGTTTACTGGCGATCCTTTTGATATTTGCCGGTTGGATCAAAGTAAGAATACGACTAATATAATAAAAGCAATCCAAATAAATGCGTTATTATATACCAGAACCCCATTTAAATTATACGAGAAATGTTGTTTTATTTAATTGTATGTAGTAGTTATCAAATTATCTTTTTCTTTGTCATACTCTTTTCATTTTGTATCTCTTATCTCTCAATGCTATTATTGTTACTATTTCTGCTTACTGTGTGTGCTTATTCTTAATTTCTCTTATTTTCTTTCTTAGAACCTCTCTTTGATGGGCCTAAAGGAAATCCATGTTTGCCTTCACCATGTGGTCCATACTCGCAATGTAAAGTAGTTGGAGAAGCACCTGCATGTTCATGCTTACCGAACTATATTGGTGTAGCACCAAATTGTAGACCTGAATGTTCTATCAATGCCGAATGCCCTGGTAATCTTGCATGCCAAAATGAACGATGTGTGGATCCGTGTCCGGGATCTTGTGGTTTTAATGCGGAATGTACGGTAGCAAATCATGTTGCATTGTGTAATTGTCTACATGGTTATACAGGTGATCCTTTCAGTGGCTGTTCTCCTGTCGAACGTAAGTTTACATACCGGCTCGTCATGCATTGTCATGCATCTTCAGTTTATTTTATATTCTTATTTCTTTTTGCTTCACGTTACAGGCCAACCACCAGAATTACCCAACCCTTGCCATCCATCGCCATGCGGTGCAAACGCCTTATGTAAAGAAAGAAACGGAGTTGGCTCTTGCTCATGTTTGCCGGAATATTTCGGAGACCCGTATACAGGATGTCGCCCAGAATGCGTATCCAATTCAGATTGCGATCGCAGTAAAGCATGTTCCAACAATAAATGCAAGGATCCTTGCCCAGGAGCCTGCGGTATTAATGCTGAATGTAGAACAGTAAATCATTCTCCAACTTGCACATGTTTGACTGGATACACGGGCAACCCATTAGTTAGATGTGAAATAGAAAGTAAGGAAAACCATATTTTATTGCAGTAGTATAGTCTGTAGTTATATACTTTAAATTGCTCTTAATAAAAAATATTACTTTCTATTGCAGTCATTACAGATAGAACACCGCCACAAAACCCATGTCAACCGTCGCCATGTGGACCGAACAGTTTGTGTCGAGTGGTTAATGGTCATAGTGTATGTACGTGCGATGTTGACTACATAGGCACACCACCTGCCTGTCGACCTGAATGTATCGTTAGCTCTGAATGTCCACAAGATAAAGCCTGCATCAAAAAGAAGTGCAAAGATCCTTGTCAGAATGCATGTGGTGTAAATGCGCGATGCCAAGTTATAACACATAATCCAGTATGCACTTGCAGTCCTGGATACACGGGCGATCCATTTTCACAATGCATACCCATAGCATATGTCGATCGTAAGTCAGATTTATATGCATACATTTTTTTTACAAATCACTAAAGTTTTTGTTAGATAAGTTAAAAAAAATTTAATTATGAAACAACGTTATTGTATAATTACGAGTATTAAAAAAAATACATTTGAATTATTTCGATGTTGTTGGGTTTAAATAAACTAATAATTACAATGAAAGGTGTATTTATCATTTTAGGTGAACCCGATCCGAAAAATCCATGTGAGCAGTCTCCTTGCGGACCAAATTCAGATTGTCGAGTGATTGGTGACCAAGCTGCATGTTCATGTCTACCAAATTATATTGGCAGAGTGCCTAACTGTAGACCAGAGTGCACTATAGATCCGGAATGCCCCAGCAACACGGCTTGTATCAATGAGCGCTGTAAAGATCCCTGTCAAGGAGCGTGTGGTGTTAATGCGCTATGCTTAACAATCAACCACAAACCAGTATGCTCATGTCAACAAGGCTACACGGGTAACGCCGATATTAGATGCAATGAGATTGAAATGGACTGTATGTATCTTTGATGTTATTTTACTCATGTTTGGATTGTCATTATGCAATTATCCTTACTCAAAAAACTTACTTTTAATTTTAGCTACTGTGACTCCATCATCAAGCCCCTGTACACCATCACCGTGTGGCCCTAATGCAGAATGCCGAGAATATAATGGTGCCGGAGCATGCGTCTGTTCTGAAGGTTATGAAGGTGATCCATATAGCACAAGCGGTTGTCGTAGAGAATGCGAAAGTAATGATGATTGCGCGCTGAATCTAGCTTGCACGAGGTTCAAATGTATCGATCCCTGCCCCAGAACTTGCGGGCAGCTGGCTCAATGTACTGTCGAAAACCATATTCCTGTATGTACTTGTCCGAGAGGTTATAGTGGAGATCCTTTCTTCCAATGCAAAGAAATGCCTTTACTACGTAAGTTGATACGGCTTAGTTAAAAGTTTGTTTATTTTTGCACACTGACTATAATAATGATCGAATCCTAATAATCTTTATGTTTTATTACAGCTCCACCTCCCAAAAATCCATGTGAACCATCGCCTTGTGGTCCAAACAGTCAATGCAGGCAGGTTAATATGCAAGCGGTCTGCTCTTGTCTGCCAAATTACATCGGATCCCCACCATCGTGTCGCCCACAATGTATAGTAAACAGTGAATGTGATTCTTCTAAAGCCTGCATCAATCAAAAATGTGATGACCCGTGTCCACACTCTTGTGGATTACGAGCTCATTGCGTTGTTAAAAACCATAGTCCAATCTGCACATGTCCGCAAGGCATGACCGGTGATCCGTTCACACAGTGTTACTGTAAGTATAATGAAATTAAATATTTTTAATTGATTAAACCCTTTTTTACATTTTTCAAGACCTTGTTTTCACTGTGTTGGTAATTTTAGATATGCCGTCAACAACGACTGAAATGCCTCCATCCTGTAACCCGTCGCCATGTGGTCCACATTCTCGTTGTCAACTGTTAGCTAGTGGACCGGCATGTTCATGTTTGCCTGGTTACGTGGGTTCGCCACCTTCGTGTCGACCCGAATGTACTATTAGCGGAGAATGCCCATCTTCACTTGCCTGCGTTCGCCAGAAATGTGAAGATCCCTGCCCTGGATCCTGTGGCGTCGATGCATCCTGTCACGTCTTAAATCACGTCGCTGTATGTGTCTGTAACGAAGGTTTCACAGGCGATCCATTCTCTAGATGCCTACAAGTTCTCGAAGGTAATTTATTGGTTTAACTTTTAACTTTCTCTTTACCAAAAAATACTTAGATTTATTAATAATAATATATACTTTCCGTTGTAGAGCCAACTACTCCAGTTACTCAAGACCCATGCAATCCATCTCCATGTGGAGCTAATGCCATTTGTGATAATGGGTTCTGTACCTGTTTACCAGATTACAATGGAAACCCGTATGAAAGCTGTCGACCAGAGTGTACTGGTAGTCAGGAATGCCCAAGAGATAAAGCTTGTTTCAGAAATAAATGTCGCGATCCTTGCCCTGGTGTGTGTGGTCAAAATGCTAAATGCGATGTTATAAACCACATACCTACTTGCTCATGCATATCTGATTATAGCGGTAATCCGTTTACTCACTGCCGTCCTATAGAAAAAGCTATTGAACCAAGAGATCCTTGCCACCCCTCCACTTGTGGACCTAATAGTAATTGCAAAAATGTTGATAACACCGCAATATGTGCATGTCTTGAAGGATTCCAAGGATCGCCACCGAACTGCCGACCAGAGTGTCTAGTTAGTTCTGAATGCCCATCGACAAAAGCATGTGTTAATCAAAAATGCATTAATCCTTGTATCAATGCCTGCGGAGTGTCTGCACGCTGTGAAGTTATTAACCATAGCCCTATCTGTAGCTGCAATCCCAAACAAACTGGAGATCCATTTAAAAGCTGTTACGATATAGTTATTCCACCAAGCGCTCCAACGGATGTGTGCAACCCGTCCCCATGTGGACCAAACTCACAGTGCCTAGAAAGAAATGGAAAGGCGAACTGCAGATGCATAGAAAATTACATCGGTCAACCTCCAAACTGTCGACCTGAATGTGTTATCAATCCAGATTGCCCGTCAAATCAAGCATGTATTAAAAATAAATGCATAGACCCATGTCCAGGCTCCTGCGGTGTCGATGCCGATTGTATCGTTGTGAGCCATACAGTCTCTTGCTTATGTAGAGAGAAGTATACAGGCAATCCGTTTATGCAATGTGTGCCACAGCTAGGTAAGTCAAATTTTTGCTATGTATATAAGTGTAATTAATTTGATTGTATATTAAATATGATATATAACCTTTTCTCTTGTTTTTAGAAGAAGAAGTACATCCGTGTCAGCCATCGCCTTGTGGCGCTAATGCTATCTGTAGTCAGCGGGATGGAGCTGGCTCATGTTCGTGTATAGAAGGATTCCAAGGAAATCCTTATGATGGTTGTCGTCCAGAATGTGTACTTAGCTCGGACTGTTCGGCAGATAAGGCATGCATAAAAAATAAATGTGTCGATCCTTGTCCTGGTATATGCGGCACGAATGCCGAATGTAATGTAATAAATCACGTTCCCAGCTGTGCCTGTTTGAAAGAATTCTCCGGCAATCCGTTTGACCAGTGCACGAGGAATCCAGTATTTAACGACGTAACTAAACCATGTCAACCGTCACCTTGTGGTCCAAATAGTGTTTGTAGAGAAAACGGAGGCTTAGCATCATGTGAATGTTTACCAGATTACAGAGGTGCTCCGCCTGATTGTCGACCAGAATGTACAGTCAGTAGTGAATGTCCTTCAGATCGAGCTTGCCACAGATTAAAATGCGCTGATCCGTGCAGAGGTGTATGTGGTATAGGGGCTCACTGTCATGTCATAAATCATAGTCCCTTATGTAGTTGTCCACCTGGCACGACAGGAGATCCATTCAAAAGGTGCATTGAAAAAGTTGCCCCACCGAAAGATAACGACCTGCCGACAAATCCATGTCAGCCTAATCCGTGCGGACTTTTTAGTGAATGCCGACCCATCAATAATAGTCCATCATGTTCCTGTATCCAAGGCTATATAGGCGCTCCACCTAATTGTCACCCAGAGTGCCTTGTAAGCACAGATTGTCCATCACATCAGGCATGTATTGCAGAAAAATGTCGAAACCCATGTGAAGGATCGTGCGGCTTCAGGGCTGAATGTCGCGTTCATGATCACATACCTATTTGTGTTTGCCCTGTTGGATACTCTGGTGATCCGTTCATCCAATGTTCCGAAGTTATAGGTTCGTACTAACAAGTTTTATCTAGTTTACGGCATACTATAATTTGTACGAACTTAATCAAAATATATTTACAATTTATTTTACAGAGACACCCACACCTTCTGCTGATCCTTGTAATCCTTCACCATGTGGCAGTAACACTCTATGCGATGCGGGTGCATGCTCTTGCGCACCTGGATATTTCGGAGATCCCTATACCGGATGTCGACTTGAATGCAGTACCAACGGTGAATGTTCACCAACTCGTACATGTCAAAGAGGCAAATGCGTTGACCCATGCCCTGGTGCCTGTGGAACCAATGCAATATGTACAATCAATAACCATATTCCATCATGTACTTGCCCTCCTAACACATCAGGCGATCCTTTCAATTTATGCAATGAAATTCAGCATGGTAAATATGATTTTTTTATAATAATTATGACATTATTGTGGTCAATGTTTCAATTTTGTTATTTACGACTGAATATTATTTTAGAACCTGTTTCACCGTGCTCTCCGTCTCCATGTGGACCATACAGTGAATGTACAGTGAGTCCAAATGGAGCGGCTGCTTGTTCCTGTAAATCAGGACATGTGGGATCTCCTCCTTCTTGTCGTCCAGAATGTCTTGTCAGTGCCGAGTGCAAATTACAGTTGGCCTGTATCGATCACCGCTGTCGGGACCCATGCGAAGGCGCTTGTGGTCGCGGCGCTCGCTGCCAAGTTATTGCACACTCACCCATATGTACTTGCAATGAAGACTTTACGGGTGATCCCTTCAGTTACTGTTATCCGAAACCAGGTAACGTATATATGAAGAAAAAAAAAATTCTTCTGAGTTATGTTGACAAGTGGAAGTTTCTGACTGAAAATATTTTGCAGCGCTTCCACCTGAAATACCGAACGACCCGTGTCAGTCATCACCATGCGGTCCAAATTCGCTTTGCATAAATTCTGGCGATACACCTGCGTGCAGTTGTCAGCCTGGATTCATCGGCGCTCCACCAAACTGTCGCCCAGAGTGTACAATTAGTGCAGAATGTCCGGCAGTATTAGCTTGTGTTGGACAAAAATGTAAAGATCCTTGCGAACACGCTTGTGGTCCTCGCGCAACATGTTCAGTGGTCGACCATCGTGCTATTTGCGCCTGTGAACCTGGTCTAGAAGGCGATCCCTTCCAGGGCTGCTCTCAGCCAAAAGGTAATTTACTATTCATATGTACCACATTTGATTGATTTTGAAACTACATATTTTACAGAAATATTGGTTTTAACAAGTATAATTTGTATAAACAATTTTGAATCATTGTCAATTTCAAATGTTTAACATTTGGTAGGTATTTATTTTTACTTTAAAATATTTGTTAAGATTAAGGTAAACGGAAATTGTACATTAATATTTTAGAAAAACTGATGTACCCACGTCAATTTGAAATGCATATAACCCTCTGCTTTGCAAAGCGTGATAATTTGTTCATGCTTTAAAGGAAGAGCTTATCATAAAGAAAATATACATAGTGGTCATCATGCCTTACACGGTTTACTAATGTACATAGGACTGTATCGATGTTCTTACTTTCGGACTGTCTGGAGACCATGCCCTCCATATGGTTTAAAGGTGATTGCGTCAGTACAGAACTAATGTAAATGCTTTAAACATAAGCCTCGGAACAGGTCGGTAGGATCGGACTCAAAGAGAAATAGATATAAACGAAGCTTCCAGGAGGGATATAACTTATTAAAATAACTGTTAATGTGATATTAATGCCTTTGCTTGACAACGGAGCACGCGGAGATAACATAGCACTTACAGTAAAGCTTAGGCTGTCCGCCATGACAGCCGCTTTTGGACGGCGCTGCTTGAGATAATGACGCTGCCGCCGGAAACAGGAGGTCACTAAACGTCGCCAGCCCCACCAAGCTTCAACTAACGCTTCGGAACAAGGAAGTGCTTCTACGGTGACTGACATATTCGTTGGTAAGTCATTTTATTGTATTTTAAAAATATTTCAGCTCCTCCAAAGGTCGAATATCTAAATCCGTGTGATCCCTCTCCTTGCGGCGCGAATGCTGAATGTAAAGTACAAGGCAACGCCGGCTCATGTACTTGTTTGCCAGATTATACCGGTGACCCATACCAAAGTTGTAGGCCTGAATGCTTAGCGGATTCTGATTGCCCCTTGGTGCAAGCATGCAATAGGAACAAATGTATAGATCCATGCCCAGGAATGTGTGGCTATAATGCGGACTGCTATGTCACAAATCACAAGCCAACTTGTAATTGCAAATCAGGCTACACTGGTAACCCACTTTCAATTTGCCATGCTATCCCAGGTGAGGACTAATCTAAGTTATTGATCAATTTTACTATACTTTTATGAATAAAGTTATAAACAACTTAAATTATAATATACCATTTTCAGAATACGATGTCACTGTTATAAATGTATGCAATCCTTCTCCGTGTGGTATCAATGCAGTATGTAAAGAATTAAACAACCAACCGGTATGCTCATGCCTACCCAACTACATGGGATCACCA
Organism: Euclidia mi; assembly: GCA_944739405.2. Classification (NCBI taxonomy): domain Eukaryota; kingdom Metazoa; phylum Arthropoda; class Insecta; order Lepidoptera; family Erebidae; genus Euclidia; species Euclidia mi. The sequence goes on along the minus strand of OX123198.2, from coordinate 28,813,657 downwards.
CCTAACTGTAAACCAGAATGTATGGTGAATTCGGAATGTAAATCGAATCGTGCCTGCGTTAACCAACGATGCGTCAATCCATGCCCTAAACCATGTGGGCAGAATACAGAATGTAAAGTAATTAACCACAGTCCTGTATGTACGTGTCGATCGGGCTTCTCAGGAGATCCGTTCACTATGTGCTCGGTTATATTCCGTAAGTAACAATATAGTATTAAAATATATTCTTATACATTTTTAATGTACCTAAATATAATAATAATTACAACTGTATGTTTTAATCTTGCAGAAACATCGCCAAGCATAGCCGCACCTTCTGATCCGTGTCTACCTTCACCGTGTGGTCCAAATGCGGAATGCCGAAACAATTATGGCGTACCCTCGTGTTCATGTTTGCCTTCTTACATTGGTTCACCGCCCTATTGTAAGCCTGAATGTGTTGTTCATTCTGACTGTCCAAGCGATCTGGCCTGCGAAGCAGAAAAATGTCGAAACCCATGCGAAGGTTCCTGTGGCATATATGCTAAGTGTTTTGTCAACAACCACGTCCCTGTTTGCCTATGTCCGGAAGGCTTTACTGGAGATCCCTTCAGTCAATGCAGACCAACTCCTGTTCAGCGTAAGATTTTCTTTATAAACATACATTGTATTTTAGTTTAGTACTTATTAGTTAACATTACCTGAACTTTGCTACGACAAATCATACTTTTGCCACTGATTTTTCTTTATAATTTCTTATAAAAATAACAGTTTTCTTTTCATATAGTTAAATAATTATATGTATTATGAAACAGTTTTCACTTGTATTACCTATCATCTTTTTTTCCATCATACAAAATGTAAGAAAATATTAACCTGCTTAAATGTACACTGTATTTGTAATAATACATAAATTCACTTTTTAGATGACCCCGTTGAGATCGATCCATGCAATCCGAGTCCGTGCGGTCCAAACACGGTTTGCAATAATGGAGCATGTACCTGTGTCGCTGAATACCACGGCGATCCATATCTTGGATGTCGACCCGAATGTGTATACAATACCGATTGTCCACTTGACAAAGGCTGTTTGCGAAATAAATGTGTAAATCCATGCATAGGCACATGTGGAGTAAATGCTATTTGCGAGGTGATGAACCACGTGCCAATGTGTTCGTGTCCTAAAGGAATGAGTGGCAATGCCTTTGTAGAATGTAGACCAGCAACAGGTACCTATATACAATTAATCATAAATCTTACAATCGCAATTGAATTAATTTGCAGTTTCTTGTATGTAATTTCTTTTTGTTTTCTAGCGGTCGTTTTAAATCCATGTAATCCATCTCCGTGTGGACCAAACAGTCGTTGTCAACAATCAAATGGTCAGGCGATATGTTCGTGCGTACCCGGATACCGCGGTAGTCCACCTACATGTAGACCTGAATGTGTCGTCAGCCTCGAGTGTCCATTAAAGGAAGCATGCAACAATCAAAAGTGTGTCAATCCATGCATAGGCGCATGCGGTACGGCTGCAGTATGCGATGTAATCAATCATAACCCAATTTGCACGTGCCCACCATCTTTCACTGGAGATCCGTTCGTGAGATGCACTTTTATAGGTAAAGTGTCTTCTTCTAATAATAATGCAATATTCTGTATTCTAAGTTTCTCATTTACATAGATTGGTCAAAGTAGTTATATCAGCGACTGCCTTCTGGGCATCACATTTTTTCCTCATAAAGCTTAGGCCTTAGGCCACCTCGCTGGATAAGTGGCAGACATCAAATTTATTTGAGATTATTCAATATGTTTTTCTTCACCGTTAAGCGAGTATCTGAACTTAACTGCAAAGAGTCAGTGATGATCGTGGCCTGTATCTAACATTGTTTATTTCTTACAGTTGCCATAGAGCCGCAGGTCAATCCGTGTGAACCATCGCCTTGTGGACCTCATGCTATTTGTAAAATCAGCGGTGAAAGCCCTATTTGTGCCTGTCTACCAACCTACAAAGGCACTCCTCCTAATTGCAGACCTGAGTGCATCAGTAACAGTGAATGTGACTATAATCTAGCGTGTCTGAATCAGAAATGCGCAGATCCTTGCATAGGCGCCTGTGGATCAAACACTGAGTGCAGAGTTGTAAGTCACTCACCAATGTGCTTATGTCAAGCGGGATATACAGGCGATCCGTTCTCGTATTGTAGTGCTATACCACTCCAGGAACAGTCTGAAGTCCTGACCCCCTGCAGTCCTAACCCATGTGGTGCTAATGCAGAATGTAAAGAGCTACGAGGTGTGGGTTCTTGCCAGTGTTTGGATGGTTACTCAGGTAACCCTTACGATGGCTGTCGACCTGAGTGTGTAGTAAACACTGATTGTCCTCTCAATAGAGCTTGTTCAAGAATGAAATGTATTGACCCATGTCCTGGTACGTGTGGCTCCAATGCTATATGCCAAGTGCATAATCACATGCCGACATGCATATGTAATCAAGGATACACTGGAAATCCATTCAGCTACTGCACGATCATGCAAGAACGTAAGTCATGGAACTTTAATTATAAAATGTTAATCTAAATTAAACTATAATAATTATATACTAATTTGAACTTTCGTATTTGCAGCGGTTCTTTTGGAAACAAATCCCTGCAGTCCATCGCCGTGTGGAGCAAACAGTCAATGTAAAGAAATCAATCACCAAGCTGTATGCTCATGTTTGCCAAATTTCGTTGGAGCTCCACCGAACTGTCGCCCCGAGTGTGTAGTTAGCTCGGAATGTCCAACACATCTAGCTTGTATCAACCAGAAATGCTTAAACCCGTGTGAGGGTACATGCGGTGAAAGTGCAAATTGTAACGTTATAAATCATAGCCCTATATGTGTCTGTAAGCAAGGTCTCACTGGCAATCCGTTTACGAGATGTTATCCTATCAAAGGTAAGTAAACTGCCATTAAATCATGAAACGGTTATTTCTAACTTGATACACACCAAGGAAGAGATCTCATGTATTTTAATTTCCTTTTTAGTTTCACAACCGCCACAGTACGACGTGCCTCGAGATCCTTGTGCCTCGTCTCCTTGTGGCCTCTATGCAGAGTGTCGGAATGTTGGCAATACACCTTCATGCACTTGTAAACCAAATTATATTGGTAGCGCACCGAATTGCAGACCTGAGTGTACAATCAATTCCGAGTGCCCTAGCAACCAAGCATGTATCAACGAGAAATGTAGAGACCCATGTCCGGGAGCGTGTGGTATTAACGCACAGTGTACGGTTTTCAATCACATTGCTCAATGTGGTTGTAGTGAGCAATTCACTGGCGATCCATTTACACGCTGCGTGCCGGCGATACCCGAGAATGATGGTAAATATACAATTATCGATATTGTCTTTAATATTTTATATTTTATGAATTGTTTCGTTTCTTTTCGGCATTAAGGTAACGATTTTTAATAAATTACACATTTTCTTTAACAGATACACCTACAGATTTATGCAATCCGTCGCCATGTGGTGCCAACGCTGAATGCCGAGACGGCATCTGCACATGTTTGCCTGAACATCAAGGCGATCCTTATTATGGATGCCGCCCAGAATGTTTAATGAGTACCGACTGCCCTCACAATAAGGCTTGTGTTAAACGTAAATGCGTCGATCCTTGCATAAACACCTGTGGAAGAGAAGCTATCTGTAATGTTTTCAATCACATTCCAATGTGTACTTGTCCAAACGGATATTCGGGAAATGCCTTCCTGGAATGTCGACTGGTTAGAGTCAATGAAGTTATTAACCCATGCAGCCCCTCACCATGCGGTCCGAACAGCCAATGTCGTGAGATTAATGGCCAAGCCATATGTACCTGTCTTACTGGATATTCAGGAGCACCACCTACTTGTAGACCAGAATGTGTATCTAGCTCTGAATGTCCGTTAAACCGAGCATGTTCCAATCAGCGATGTGTCGATCCATGTAAAGGAAACTGTGGTTCGGGCGCGCTATGCCAGGTTATAAACCATAACCCAATATGCTCGTGCCCAACAGGCTTCACTGGAGATCCGTTCAGCAGATGTCTCCTTGAAGGTATTTTATTTTATATTTCTACTTGTTTTGTCATGAATTAAATTGATAAACTATTATATACTAGTCATTAGTATATGCACTCATAAATGCAGGAACAATAAACGCCTACGAAAGGCGGGTCTCGAGCAGGCAACTAAGTTCAATTAAGTGCAATTCGCATGCGCCATCTTTTTGCATCACTGCTATTATTAATTATAATATACGATTTATGGCCTAAAGATCATATTTTTTTCATATTTTTATTGCAGATGTACCGCCACCTTATGTAAACCCCTGTGAACCATCGCCTTGCGGGCCTAATTCTGTGTGCAAGGAAGTGGGTGGGTCACCGTCATGTGCGTGTCAAGTCGAGTATATTGGAAATCCACCTAACTGTCGCCCAGAATGTATTTCTAACTCAGAATGTCCTAATGAAATGGCATGTATAAATCAAAAATGCAAAGATCCGTGCCCCGGTTCATGTGGCACAGGAGCAGAGTGCATAGTTGTTAGTCATACGCCACAATGCCTGTGTCCGCCAGGTTACACTGGTGATGCATTCAGGAGCTGCCAGATACTGGACGTGCCACTACGACCTTGTTCACCATCACCTTGTGGACCAAACGCGGTCTGCAAAGAACAAAGAAATGCTGGATCTTGCGTATGCTTACCTGATTATATTGGCAATCCTTACGAAGGATGTCGTCCTGAGTGCGTAGTCAATTCGGATTGCGCTACAAATTTGGCGTGTATTCAAAATAAATGTAAAAATCCGTGTACCAACATTTGTGGCAGTAATGCTGTTTGTAATGTTATAAATCACACTCCCACTTGTCAATGCCTGCCTGGACTGACTGGAAGCCCCTATCAAAATTGCTACGAAGAAAGAATTTCGGATACACCAGTGGTACAGAAAGATCCTTGCTTACCATCACCATGTGGTCCGAATAGCATTTGCAAAGTTTCAAATAATCAAGCGGTTTGTACATGTCAAGCTGAATATTTAGGTACACCGCCAAACTGTAGACCTGAATGTCTTGTCAGCTCTGAGTGCAACCAACAACAAGCTTGTATAAAACAGAAATGCCGAAATCCTTGTGAAGGCGTATGTGGATTGAACACGGAATGCAAAGTTATTAACCATAGTCCCATATGTTCATGTCGACCGCAGCACACCGGCGATCCGTTCAGCAGATGTTACAGAACTCCAGGTACCTACTTAACATCAAGTAACTGCGTATTTATGTAACTATAAAATGTTTATGCACAAATGACATGAAGGTAATATTATTTCAGTTGCCGATGTTGTCGTGATACCAATAAATCCTTGTGTACCGTCGCCATGTGGACCCTTCTCTGAGTGTAGAGACATAGGAGGTTCGCCGTCATGTTCCTGCTCACCACAGTATATGGGCAGTCCACCTAACTGTAGACCCGAATGTACCGTGAACACGGATTGTTCCAGCGAGTTGGCTTGTATAAATGAAAAATGTGTCGATCCATGTCCTGGATCATGTGGAGTTAACGCCAATTGTAGAGTACAGGGCCACGTGTCAATATGTACTTGTTTCGAAGGCTACACTGGTGATCCATTCCAGAGCTGTGCTTTGAAGCCAATTAATACAGGTAATGCTTTATTCAAACAAAATATATTTCTAAATCTCTTTTACATATATTTCATTGGGTTTTCAAAACAACGCGTTCTTTTTCTTCATTTTCAGAGCCTGTGATAACAGACCTTTGTAATCCATCACCGTGTGGTCCAAATGCTGATTGTAACGACGGTGTTTGTACCTGTAGACCAGAATATCATGGCGATCCGTACTTTGAGTGTCGTCCGGAATGTACGATAAGTTCCGAGTGTCCGAGAGACAAGGCTTGCGTTAGAAATCGATGTGTGGACCCTTGTATCAATACGTGTGGCATCAATGCTAATTGCGAGGTTGTCAATCACATGGCTGTGTGCACTTGTCCAGTTAGAACAACTGGCAATGCCTTCATACAGTGCACTCCAGTGAGAGGTAAGCAATGTGTTCTGATTTTTTTAACTCAAGAATTCAAATAAACTGTGAGTGTTTGATAATTACTTTTGTTTTCAGAAAACATACCGACCAATCCTTGTCAACCAAGCCCATGTGGACCTCACAGCCAATGCAGAGAGTTCAACGACCAAGCTGTGTGTTCATGCTTCCCTGGTTACCGTGGTGCGCCACCGTCCTGCCGACCAGAATGCGTAGCAAGTTCAGATTGCCCACTTAACAAGGCATGCAGTAACCAAAAATGTATCAACCCGTGCCAAGGAACCTGTGGTGTAGCCGCTATATGTCAAGTGGTCAATCACAATCCTATTTGCTCATGTCCTGCAGGAATGTCAGGCGATCCATTCACAAGATGTATAACAGCCGGTAAGTTATTGCATTCAACACTTTTTACCAACATGTAAAGTGAAGCACAACATAATATTTTGCTAAAAATATGTTTTCTTATTTTAGCTGTCGAAATACAAATGATACCAGTAAATCCTTGTCAACCATCACCATGTGGACCGAATTCTATATGCCAACAAACAGGAGGAGATATCCCTTCGTGTCAATGTATGCCAGAATATATAGGATCACCACCAAACTGCCGGCCAGAATGTGTAGCAAACAGCGAATGTGCTCCGCAATTAGCGTGTATAAACAGAAAGTGTCAAAACCCATGTGAACGAGCCTGCGGCACCAATGCTGAATGTAGGGTTGTCAGTCATTCGCCAATTTGCATCTGTCCAGAAGGCTATAGAGGTGACGCTTCTGTACAGTGTTCACCTGTATCTATGGTGCCTGAAGTAGTGTCTCCATGTACACCTTCACCTTGTGGAGCAAATGCTGAATGTAGAGAGCATGCTGGAGCAGGAGCATGTATATGTATCGCAGGATATTTCGGTAATCCCTATGAAGGATGTCATCCAGAATGTTTAGTTAACTCGGACTGTTCTAGCAATAAAGCTTGCACCAGAAATAAATGTATTGATCCCTGCCCAGGCACATGTGCTGTAAATGCTGACTGTCAGGTAGTCAATCATTCACCACTGTGTACCTGTCGACATGGGTACATCGGTGATCCCTTCACAATGTGTCATCTAAAACGTAAGTATCTCTGCCTCCTATAGCTTATTAACAATCAACTTAATCCAACATATAGAACCATATAGCTAATATTATTATTCAAATTATAGCTGTGGAAGATCTGCCTGTGGATCCCTGCCAACCATCTCCTTGTGGCCCGAACAGCCAGTGCCGAGTTTCGAATGGACAAAGTATATGCTCTTGTTTGCCTGAGTATCAGGGTTCGCCACCAAACTGCAGACCTGAATGTGTAGTGAGCACTGAATGTCCGGCGGATAAAATATGTCAAAATCAAAAGTGTATTTCACCATGCCCTGGACCTTGTGGACGTAATACTGACTGTAGAGTCATCAACCACAGTCCCATATGTACATGTCAAAATAGATACACTGGTGATCCTTTCTCAAGCTGTTACATAATAATAGGTAACGTGAATATTTATTTTGCAACATAATTTGTACTTGTTGACCCGTCTATCAGGTGTAATAATAAGAATTTATATTTATTAGTTCCAGAATCACACGTTGAGATTGAAAGAGATCCTTGTGTGCCTTCGCCGTGTGGACCTAACTCGCAATGCCAAAATCTACGCGGTATTCCATCTTGTTCGTGTTTGCCAAATTTCGAAGGCAGCCCTCCTAACTGTAGGCCTGAATGTTCTATAAATGAAGACTGCGCTAGTAATCTGGCTTGCATAAATCAAAAGTGTAGAGATCCATGCCCGGGTTCTTGCGGCATCAATGCCAACTGCCAAGTCATAAAACATGTCTCGATTTGTTCCTGTGCTGAAGGATTTACGGGCAATGCATTCACCCAGTGTACACCAATACCACCAAAAGGTAACATTAGCCGAATTATTAATATTTTTGGATTTCGATATAAGCAGATTAATAAAATAACGAGACCGTTAATACATCAAAAACAATTCAATACGATTTAACGTTTAGCTGTGTATATAAATAATAATATATAATTTATAGATTGCATTTATTATTTATATGTTTATCAATACCCAAATTCATTTTATTTTTAATATGTTTATCAATACCCAAATTATTTTTACAAATTCTTAAATTTTTTTTTGTTTCAGAAAACGATGACTTGTGTAACCCATCACCATGCGGGGCAAACGCTGAATGCTTTGATGGCAAATGTAGCTGTCTTCCCGAATTCCAAGGCGACCCATATTCGGGTTGTCGGCCAGAATGTGTGCAAAGTTCAGAGTGTGATCGTGATAAAGCTTGTATACGTAACAAATGCAAGGACCCTTGTCCAGGCACCTGTGCCGCTACTGCGACGTGCAGCGTATTCAATCACGTACCGATGTGCAGCTGCCCAGCACACACGACTGGAAACGCGTTTGTTGAATGTCGTCCAGTTACAGGTAACCTAAACACGTACTAATAAAACATACTTATTTTAATTAGTAAAAGCATTTTTAAATATCTGCTTTTCTTATTCTGTTACAGAAGCAGTAATAACTAATCCATGTCAACCATCGCCATGTGGTTCAAACAGCCAGTGCCGACAAGTTAATGGTCAAGCAGTGTGCTCGTGTGCACCGAACTATATGGGTGCTCCTCCTGCTTGCCGGCCAGAGTGCACAATAAGTGCCGAGTGTCCGTTAAACCAAGCTTGCAGCAATCAACGCTGTGTCAATCCATGCATAGGATCATGTGGTGTAAATGCCGAATGCAAAGTTGTAAATCACAATCCGATCTGTACATGTCCGGCATCGTACACAGGCGACCCGTTCTCACGTTGTATGAGGCAGCGTAAGTATATTCAAAATCATTTTCCATCAAACTACTTCGAACGAGATTTTTGTATGGATTAATCAAAATATTTATGTTTTGTTACAGCTGAACGTTTGCCAGAACCAGTGGATCCTTGTAGACCATCGCCATGTGGACCGAATTCACAGTGTAGAGTAGTCAATGAAGCACCATCTTGTACTTGTCTGGAAGGCTATCACGGCCAAGCACCTTACTGCAGACCAGAATGTACAAGCAATGAAGAATGTTCTACCCATTTAGCATGTGTCAATAACAAATGTAAGAATCCATGCGAAGGTGCTTGCGCTTCTAACGCCGAATGTAAGGTTGTGAGTCACTCTCCTATTTGCCTTTGTCCGTATGGGCTTACTGGCGATCCGTTCTCCTCGTGCTTCGAAGAAAGGTTACAAATAGACGTTGTCACTACACCGTGCTCACCGTCACCGTGCGGACCTAATGCTATCTGCAAAGAACGAAATAACGCAGGGTCGTGTTCTTGTTTAGAAGGTTACATAGGCAACCCATACGAAGGCTGTCGACCAGAATGTGTCGTTAACACTGATTGTCCTTCCAATCGAGCTTGTATCAATAACAAGTGTGGTGACCCGTGTCCCGGCAGCTGTGGCACAAATGCTGTATGTCAAGTTGTAAACCATGCGCCGCTCTGTACCTGTATTAACGGTTATACTGGTGATCCATTTAGATACTGTGTCTACCAAGGTAAGTTTTCATCTTAATTATTCATATAATTTTATGATGCAAAATGGTCAATACTAATTAAATAACTTTACTATTACAGAATCACCAGTGCAATCTACACCGGTTGACGTTTGTTATCCTTCACCATGCGGCCCTAACAGTCAATGTAAAGAAATTAATGGCCAAGCCGTGTGCTCATGTTTGCCAGAATACATGGGTGCTCCACCGAACTGCCGCCCCGAGTGTATCGTGAGCTCAGAGTGTCCACATGACAAGGCTTGTGTAAAACAAAAGTGCATTGACCCATGTCCTGGACCTTGTGGTATTAACACAAATTGCAAAGTAATAAACCACAGCCCAATTTGTTCCTGTAAGGTTTCGTATACCGGAGATCCATTCACAATGTGTACTATTATCAGAAGTAAGTTAAAATCTTTTTTTTATTTCAATTGAAACTTTTATACTTCTTAAATTTTAAATAATTATGTTTTGTCATTCTAGATGATCCCGTACCCGATATAAGAAATCCGTGTGTGCCATCTCCTTGCGGTCCGAACTCTGAATGCCGAGACATTGGCAATACTCCATCTTGCTCATGTCTGCCAACCTTCGTCGGTAGTCCACCAAATTGTAGACCAGAATGCACAATACATTCGGAGTGCCCTAGCGACAGAGCTTGTATTAACTCTAAATGTCAAGACCCATGCCCTGGATCATGCGGCATGTCTGCCGTATGCAGCGTTCATAATCATATTCCTATATGCACATGCATCGAAGGATATATTGGTGATCCATTTACCAGTTGCAGAATAAAACCACTACAAGGTATTGTTATGTTTAAATTACCAATTACATTCAAAAATAAAATATTTAGTTATATTAGGTACCTTCTAATCTTATTTTTATCTATTACAGTTGAACCTTCTAAAGTGGACGACTGCACCAACATACATTGTGGTTCAAATGCTGAATGTTTAAATGGTCAGTGCCATTGCTTACCGGAGTATCACGGCGACCCGTACTTCAACTGCCGACCGGAATGTGTGTATAGTACCGACTGCGATCAGAGCAAGGCGTGCGTACAAAGAAAATGTGTTGATCCATGCATTGGCGCATGTGGACAAAACGCAGTCTGCCAAGTGGTTAATCATATTCCGATGTGTAGCTGTAACACTGGATTCACTGGCAATGCTTTCGTTTTATGCAATCTCATAAGAGGTATTTTCCATCATTTTCCAAATTTAAATTACTAGATAAAATTATTTTAAGTTACCTGGTTGATTTTATTAACATATTTATTTTTATGAACAGTACAAGAAGCAGTAAATCCATGCAGTACGGCAGTTTGCGGACCTAACAGTCAATGCCGCGAAATAAACAATCAGGCAGTGTGTTCTTGCTTGCCGACCTACTTGGGTATACCTCCCGCCTGTAGACCAGAGTGTGTAGGTAGTTCAGAATGTCCTCAAAATCAAGCTTGTTCAGGACAAAAATGCATAAATCCTTGTATCGGGACGTGCGGATTGAGAGCTACGTGCGATGTGGTTAATCACAATCCAATTTGTGCTTGCCCTGCTGCACATACCGGTGACCCATTTGTTGAATGTACCTTTATTGCAAGTAAGTTTTACCTCTCCTACATATATACACATCATGTTCTACTATACTAGTATTATAATGAACGAATGCTTAAATAATGAATTTGTGTAATTTCAGATGCTCCACCAGTGGAAATAAACCCTTGTCAGCCTTCACCATGTGGGCCAAATTCTATTTGCAAAGATATAAACGGTACTCCGTCCTGCATTTGTTTGCCGGAATATAAGGGTCAACCTCCATATTGCAAGCCAGAATGCATAAGTAATAGTGAATGCCCACCACAACTAGCCTGCGTTAATCAAAAGTGTCGCGATCCTTGCATTCAAGCCTGTGGAGCAAACGCTGAATGCCGCGTTGTGAGTCACTCAGCGATGTGTGTTTGTCCTCAAGGTTACTTCGGTGATCCATTCACACAATGCAGACCGCAAACTGTAAACGAATTTTTAACTCCATGTTCACCGTCGCCTTGTGGATCGAACGCAGTTTGTAGGGAACAAAATAAAGCAGGCTCATGCATTTGTAACGAAGGATATTTTGGCAATCCATATGAGGGCTGTCGCCCAGAATGTGTATCTAACTCAGATTGTCCAGGTAATCGAGCCTGTATAGGAAACAAATGTCAAGACCCTTGTCCAGGAACATGTGGAGTAAATGCAGAATGTGCAACTGTAAATCACTCACCGACGTGCACCTGTATAGTAGGATACACAGGCGACGCATTCCGTCGATGCAATCCTGTACCCCGTAAGTAACTCGTTAGATACATCAAAATTTGTAACTGTTTAATTTAGTAACATAATATTATATGACACTAAATATGCATTTCTCTTACAGCAAATGATCCTACGCCCATAAATGTATGCTATCCAAACCCATGTGGACCATATAGTCAATGTCACGAAGTAAACAACCAAGCTACGTGCAGTTGTTTACCGAATTACTTCGGACAACCACCAGCTTGCAAACCGGAATGTTTACTGAACTCAGATTGTGCCTCCGATAAATTATGTAAAAATCAGAAGTGCGTCAACCCTTGCCCCGGTCCTTGCGGTCAGAAGGCTGAATGCCGAGTGTTCAATCACAATCCGATCTGTAGTTGCGGAACTGGCTTTACGGGTGATCCATTCACCAGATGTTATCCAAAACCAGGTAAACTTTATTACACTCATGTATGTTAATAATTTGTATAATTTATGATGTAACTATGTTATTTTAATTTAACATTATTTTTAGTGCCTCAACCAACCCTCGATGAGACCAGAGATCCTTGCGTGCCATCTCCGTGTGGTGCCTTTGCAACTTGTCGCAACTTCGGTGGTCAAGCTTCTTGTTCCTGTTCCCCGGGATACATTGGCAGCCCACCGAGCTGTCGTCCCGAGTGTGTCACAAACCAAGACTGCGTTAGCTCATTAGCGTGTATCAACGAAAAATGCAAAGATCCTTGCCTTGGCTCATGTGGGCAGAACGCTCTATGTTCAGTAATGAATCACATGGCGGTTTGTACATGCTCAGAAGGTTATAAGGGAGATCCGTTTACTGCCTGCAGTAGACAACCTATACAAGGTACTTTATTTTATTATTTTAATAACTGAAATGTATTTTATTATTTGAGTAATTTGTCACTTTTATTTGAAGCATGCGTTATAATATTATATTATGAAATAAGTAAATATATTTGTATTTCAGATCCAGTGCCACAAGATTTATGTAATCCATCACCATGCGGCTCTAATGCACTTTGTAACAACGGAGAATGTTCATGTCAGCCTGAGTATCATGGCGACCCGTACGTCGGTTGTCGACCGGAATGTACTGTTAGTACAGATTGCCAACGAAACCAAATTTGCACAAATAAAAAATGTGTAAACCCATGTCCGGACACTTGCGGACCAAATGCTATCTGCGAGGTTATCAACCATATACCGATGTGCAGTTGTCCTGCGGGATATACCGGCAACTCCTTTGTATCGTGCAATGTTGTTCATGGTATGTATTATATGGCGTTTTCTTTTTGACTTGCAAGATATATATTATGCAGTGGACTGTATTTCAATTGCTCCTTACGTTTCAGCACCATTGCCGACGAACCCCTGCAACCCGAGTCCATGCGGCCCGAACAGTCAATGTCGTGAAGTAAACAGCGTTGCCGTATGCTCATGTATACCTGGCTATTCTGGCAATCCTCCAACTTGTCGAGCGGAGTGTACTACAAGCGCCGAGTGTCCTCTAAACAAAGCTTGTAACAACTATAAATGCGTCGATCCTTGCACTGGCGCTTGTGGTATAAGAGCAATATGTCAAGTCGTAAATCATAATCCGATATGTTCATGTCCGAGTGAATACACCGGCGATCCGTTCCATAGATGTGTGCCAAAACGTGAGTACTTTCTGTATTTTTTACAAATATCTTTTTTGTTTTGACATTGTGTATGTTATATAATATGTTATATGTTATTGGTGATCTATTTATAACAATAAACTTTTTTTCCAGCGCTTGAAATACCTCAGCAAATAAACCCCTGCCTTCCATCACCGTGCGGGCCTAATGCAGTCTGTCAGGCTATAAATGACGCTCCATCATGTACATGCATGCCAGAATTCATTGGATCACCACCAAACTGCCGTCCAGAATGTTCGAGTAACAGCGAGTGTCCAAATCACTTAGCCTGTATCAACAACAAGTGCAGCGACCCTTGTGTAGGAGCATGTGGCTCATTGGCACAGTGCCGCGTCGTCAGCCACACACCCAATTGTGTTTGTCCTCAAGGATATATCGGAGATCCATTCTTGTACTGTAATGTACAACAAGATGTGCCTGCATTAGAATACTCGTCACCATGTTCACCATCTCCATGCGGAAGCAATGCTGTCTGCAAAGAACGCAACAATGCTGGATCTTGTGTTTGCTCTCCCGGTTACTTCGGCAATCCATATGAAGGCTGCCGACCGGAATGTACAGTTAACACAGACTGTCCTTCTAATAGAGTTTGTCAACAAAACAAATGTCAAGATCCGTGCCCAGGAACGTGTGGTTCTAATGCTCAGTGTCAGACGGTGAACCACGCACCTATCTGTTCGTGCAATAGCGGTTACACGGGTAATCCATTCCAACATTGTTCCGTCATACAACGTAAGTATTTATTACGAACTACATATGTCATAAAATATTGATAAATTATGCAAAACAACTAACTGATAATTTGTCCTTTTTTAGATATCGAAGAACAAACAAACCCCTGTTCACCATCGCCATGCGGTCCAAACAGTGCATGCAAAGAAATTAATGGCCAAGCAGTATGTACTTGCTTACCAGATTACAGAGGTGCTCCACCAAACTGCAGACCTGAATGTGTCATCAGCGCTGAATGTCCCTCAAATAGAGCCTGTATTAATGCTAAATGTATGGACCCTTGCGTGGGACAGTGCGGTCATAATGCCAACTGCTTGGTTATAAATCATAGCCCAATTTGTTCATGCCGAGATAGTTTTACGGGTGATCCATTCAGTAGATGCTATCAACAGATAACTGCTGTCATTCAGGACTCGGCACCAAAGAATCCGTGCTTACCTTCACCTTGTGGACCATTTAGTGAATGTAGAGATGTTAATGGCATACCGTCTTGCACTTGTTTACCTAACTACATAGGTGCGCCACCGGGTTGCCGTCCTGAGTGTATAATCAATGCAGACTGTCCAAGCAATTTGGCCTGCATCAATCAAAAGTGTAAAGATCCTTGCCCGGGTTCATGTGGCCTAAACGCGCAATGTACAGTTAATAAAAATACACCCATCTGTACTTGTCTCGATAACTATGTCGGAGATGCCTTCACACAATGTAAATTACAAGGTACGTACTACGATAAGCAAATAACAAAAAATATTTTTGAAATCCTGCTCGTTTTCTCTAGGTTTGTCCAATTAATTGTTGCTTTATTGTTGCAGAACCCGTACAAGATGAAATTGATTTATGCAATCCTTCTCCTTGTGGCTCAAATGCAGTCTGCAACAACGGCGAGTGCACATGTTTACCGGAATATCAAGGAGATCCATACTATGAATGCCGTCCTGAATGTGTGCTAAGCTCAGACTGTCCTCACGATAAAGCATGTTACCGAAATAAATGTGTGAATCCATGCAACACAGGCGTGTGTGCCAGTAATGCTATATGTGAAGTCATCAACCACATCCCAATGTGTCGTTGCCCTGAAAGAATGTCTGGTAACGCATTCGTCCAATGTTCACATATAGAAGGTATACTTTTCTTACAAAATTATCATTCAAATAGTGTTATACACTTACCTTAAAACTTACTTATTTATTGTTTACATAACTAACAAATGATCTTATTATTTTCAGTGGTGCATACTCAGCCATGCCAGCCCAACCCATGTGGGCCAAACAGTCAATGTCGAGAAATAAATAATCAAGCAGTATGTTCATGCCTAAGCGGATATAGAGGCGCTCCACCTTCATGTAGACCGGAGTGTACAGTTAGCACAGATTGTTTACCTAACGAGGCGTGCAGCAATATGAAATGCATTAACCCCTGTCAAGGTTCATGTGGCGTTGATGCTAAGTGCCAAGTGATCAATCACAATCCAATTTGTTCTTGTCCACCATCATACACTGGCAATCCATTCATCAGATGTGTTTTCCAAGAATTCACACCGGAACCTGTCAATCCATGCCAGCCATCACCGTGTGGACCTAATTCGATTTGCAAGGAGACATCAGGCTCGCCATCATGCTCTTGTATGAGCGGTTATGTGGGAGCACCACCATACTGTAAACCAGAATGCATTAGTAATTCAGAGTGTAAAATACATCTAGCCTGTATTAATGAAAAATGCGTAGATCCTTGTATCGGATTATGTGGTACAAACGCCCAGTGCCACGTGACCAGTCACTCTCCGTCATGCTCGTGTTTACCAGAATACACGGGCAATGCGTTTATAGAATGTCGCAGAATTGAAATCATTCAAGACACTACATCACCGTGCCAGCCTTCACCTTGTGGTGCTAATGCGGTTTGCAAAGAATACAACGGCGCTGGATCATGTACTTGCTTACCTGAATACTTTGGAAATCCTTACGAAGGATGCAAGCCCGAATGTGTTATAAACACAGACTGTCCATCCAATAAAGCCTGCCTTCAAAACAAATGTCAAGATCCATGCCCTGGCGCATGTGCACCAAATGCATTATGTCAAGTAGTTAATCACGCTCCGTCTTGTTCTTGTCCGCGTGGCTACACTGGAGACCCGTTCCGATACTGCAATGTTGAACGTAAGTCAAATTTATATAAATAAAAGTATGTACGATTTATTTAGCAAGCAAAATATAGATCCATTGCACTATGGTAGGGATCAGTACAATACTAATTAAATAATACTATTTATTAATAACGCACTTTCTATTACCTCAGAAATCCAAGAGTCACCGATCGACGTATGCCGACCGTCACCATGTGGTCCAAACAGCCGATGCCAAGAGGTGAACAAACAAGCAGTGTGCTCATGTTTACCGGAATACATTGGAGTACCACCAGGCTGTCACCCGGAGTGTGTCACAAGTGCTGAATGCCCAAGAGACAAAGCCTGTATCAACCAAAAATGCGAAAATCCATGCCTAAATGCATGTGGCACCAATGCGGATTGTAAGATAATCAATCACAATCCGATATGTACTTGCAAACATCGATACACTGGCGATCCGTTCACAAGATGTAGTCCAATACCACGTAAGTTAAATACAACTAAAAAACAATTAATACCTGTTCGTTGATATAGATAACCTTTTTAACATTTCTATGTGATGTTTTTAGCACCAGTTGTAAATTCCGTATTGGAACCATACAGAAATCCTTGCGTGCCATCGCCATGTGGTCCAAACTCTATCTGTCAGGAAATAGGCGATGTGCCATCTTGTACATGTATGCCAAATTACATGGGCAGTCCACCAAACTGCAGACCTGAATGTACAATAAACTCAGAATGTCCTACCTCGCAAGCATGTATTCAGCAGAAGTGTCGCGACCCATGCCCTGGATCTTGCGGAGTGGCCGCTTTGTGCACAGTGTCACGTCACACTCCCATATGCACATGTCCAGATGCTTACACTGGTGATGCTTTTACAGTTTGCACACCTAAACCACCCGGTATGTATAAATCTATTTGAATTTCGTAATGTATGTAATTACATAATAATATTTGTCATTGCATAATTATCTTTGTAACATACTTGTAGAAGCTGACTTCGTTGACAAGTGTAATCCATCACCATGCGGCACTAATGCGATTTGTAACGATGGACAATGCTCCTGTATTGAAGAACATCAAGGAGATCCTTATGTTGGCTGCAGACCTGAATGTGTACTAAGTTCTGATTGCCCGCGAGATAAGGCTTGTGTGAGAAATAAGTGCATCGATCCTTGTCCAGGCACATGTGCACCCAATGCTATATGTGATGTCATCAACCATATTCCAATGTGCAGTTGCCCTCAAGACATGACAGGAAACGCATTTTATAATTGCGAACGCATTCGAGGTATGTAAATAAGACTAAAATATAACATATAAAAGTATTTATTTCTACAAGTATTTTTATTTTTATATAATGAATATAATCACTTATTTTCCAGTGCCCATTGTAACAAATCCATGTAATCCGTCACCTTGTGGACCAAACAGTCAATGCAGAGAAATAAATGGGCAGGCCGTGTGTACATGTGTCGTTGGATATCTTGGCAGTCCGCCTCTGTGTCGCCCCGAATGTGTGGTCAGCTCCGACTGCCCACCCAACAGAGCCTGTAGTAATCAAAAATGTATCGACCCGTGTGTTGGCACGTGTGGTGTTGAAGCGAGGTGTAACGTTGTGAAACACAATCCCATATGTGTTTGCCCACCCAAATATACTGGAGATCCGTTTACTAGATGTGTGCCCTATAGTAAGTATCCATTTAATGCCACATTTTTTTTTTATCAATTGCCAACATTTAATATTCCTTCCCATTCTTAATATTGTAAATTACCTGTCTTATTAATTTAAACGATTCTGTAACAATATTTTGAATGTTTTTAGGGGCACCTATGGCTGACGTATCACCATGTACCCCATCTCCGTGTGGACCAAATTCGATCTGTAAAGAAGTCTCAGAATCACCGTCGTGTACTTGTATGCCTAATTTCTCTGGCTCGCCACCATATTGCAGACCCGAATGCTCTAGCAACAATGAATGTCCGTCTAATCAGGCCTGTATTAATCAGAAGTGCAAGGATCCCTGTCTCGTTTCGGCAAACTGCGGCGCTAACGCACAGTGTAGGACAATAAGTCACTCACCAACTTGTTTCTGTGACAACGGTTTCGTTGGGGATCCGTACTCATACTGTGATCAACCTCATGACATCCCCGAAAAGACTTCGCCTTGTGAGCCATCGCCTTGCGGTGCAAATGCTGTATGTAGGGAACATAATTCAGCAGGCTCATGTACTTGTCTACCAGATTATATTGGCAATCCTTACGAAGGATGTAGGCCTGAATGTACTGTCAATACTGATTGTATACCAAGCAAGTCTTGTATTCGTAATAAATGTCAAGATCCATGCCCCGGTACTTGTGGACCTCTTGCCCTCTGTACTGTAGTCAATCATCTGCCAACTTGCACTTGCCCTGGCGGTTACTCAGGCGACCCATACAGCAGATGCGAAGTTCTGAGAGGTATTTACGTTTTGTTTTAACCTATTTTGTTATCATTTCATCTAGTTTAAACTAAATATTTTAATATTGACTAATTTATTTCAGAACCGATTCCAGAAATTACAACGCCTTGTACGCCAAATCCTTGTGGACCTAATAGCGTATGTCGTGCTGTCAACGGTCAAAGCGTATGCTCATGTATGCCAAACTTCATCGGTACTCCACCTGGTTGTAGACCTGAATGTACCGTCAGCTCCGAATGCCCCACAAACAAAGCCTGCATTAATCAGAAGTGTGCTGATCCTTGTCCTGGCCATTGCGGATTGAACACTAACTGCAGGGTTATAAACCACAGCCCTATATGTTCATGTAGTTCAGGATTCATTGGCGATCCGTTCACACGTTGTTATCCTGAACGTAAGTATTGCCGCTTTAAAAAAAGTTATACTTGTACAAATTTGTCATTTGTATCATGTTGTAAAATATGTTTATATTTTTTGCAGCACCTGTACAACACCTGCCTGAACCGGTCAGGAACCCATGTGTGCCAAACCCATGTGGCGAAAATGCTATTTGCCGCGACGTTAATGGTTCACCATCATGTTCATGCATGAGTAACTACCAAGGACTTCCACCCAATTGTCGACCGGAGTGCGCTATAAATCAAGATTGTCCGTCCGATAAGGCATGTATGAACTTAAGATGTCGCGACCCCTGCCCTGGCAGTTGTGGACAGAACGCTGTATGCACTGTGTTCTCACACGTACCAGCATGTACATGCAATCAAGGATTTACGGGCGATCCGTTCACTTCATGCATCGTTGCACCACACGTTGAAGGTAACAACTTTTTGTCAACTCTATCCAACTAATGTAGTGAAGAGACTGTTATAGATATAATACTTACTGATTTTTTTTTTTATTTCAGATGAAATCCCGGTAGACCCTTGCAATCCGTCACCATGTGGTTTCAACGCTCAATGCAGGGATGGAGTTTGCACTTGTATCAGTGAATATCATGGAGATCCATATTTAGGATGCAAACCTGAATGCTTATCTAACTCAGATTGTCCATCAGACAAAGTATGTTCTAGAAACAAATGTATAAACCCATGTCCTGGAACATGTGCACCCACAGCATTGTGTAGTGTTTACAACCACATTCCAATCTGTACATGTCCCGAAGGCATGTCTGGCAATGCTTTCGTCGAATGTCATGCATACCAAGGTTAGTAATATTTATCATAAGGCGTTAATTGTCGCAAGCTGTCTAGTTTTATATTGGAGCTGTATTATACATGTGTTATTTTCTTTTCAGTATTACACGTGGAACCATGTAATCCAAGCCCATGCGGTCCCAACAGTCAATGCCGAGCAATAAATAATCAAGCTGTATGCTCCTGTTTGCCTACGTATGTCGGCAGTCCACCATCTTGTAGACCAGAATGTACAATCAGCGCGGAATGCCCACTGAACGAAGCTTGTAACAATCACAAGTGTATAAATCCTTGCATCGGTACCTGCGGATTTGGAGCTAAATGCGAAGTGATCAACCATAACCCCATATGCTCGTGTCCAGCACAATACACGGGCGATCCATTTACACGGTGTATCCCGATAGGTAAATATAAATTTTAATTTTCCTCGACTATTCATAAAAAAGTATGTTGTATATATAGATCGCATTTTTATCGGATAAAACGATTAGTAAGAAATTGTTATAATCCGTAGTTCCTTCCTACATAACTAATATGTATTTAATTTTAGTGGCCACTCCCCTGCCAACCGTTGATCCGTGCACGCCGTCACCGTGTGGACCGTATTCCGTATGCAAAGTAATCGGCGACTCTCCATCTTGCACGTGCCAGGCTGAATACACAGGAGCTCCCCCTAACTGCCGACCAGAATGTGTCAGTAATTCTGAATGCCCCAGCAATTTAGCGTGCGTCAATCAGAAATGTAAAGACCCATGTCCTGGAAGTTGCGGATATAACGCCGACTGCAAAGTAATCAGTCACGCCTTAATTTGTTCATGTCCGTTTGGACAAGCCGGAGACCCACTCGTTTCCTGTGCTCCTATAAGAGGTAATTAATTTAGTTCCTATAGAATTAATGAACATGTCTTTCTTTTTTCCTTATCAGGAAATATTTAATTAATTCATTAAAATGTTATTTACATTGCAGATACAATAATAGAATATAACTCCCCATGTGAACCGTCACCATGTGGACTTAACGCGGAGTGCACTGAAAGAAATGGAGCTGGAGCATGCAGATGTGTCGACACTTACGTGGGTAATCCTTACGAGGGATGTCGCCCCGAATGTGTTATTAACAGCGATTGTCCACCGATGCTGGCGTGTGTACAAAACAAGTGCAAAGATCCATGTCCGGGCGTGTGCGCGCTTAACGCGATCTGTCAAGTCGTAAACCACCTTCCTTCGTGTTATTGTCCACCGTCGCTGACAGGAAACGCTTACGTTAACTGTGTAGAGAAACAAGAAGGTACGTTGCAAAGCATTCAAAATATTTAAACAAGTATATAATACACCTATTAAGATATCTGTACATCATGGATAACTTCTTTATCTATATTATCTTTCCAGATTATAGCAAACCAGCGCCGTGTACACCATCGCCGTGCGGTCCAAATAGTCAGTGCAGAGAATTAAATTCTCAGGCAATATGCAGCTGTCAACCTGATTTTATGGGAACACCACCGAACTGTCGGCCAGAATGTACAATCAATAGTGAATGCGCTAGCGATAAAGCCTGTGTTAACCGTAAATGTATAAACCCATGCGAAGGCCAATGCGCCAGGAACGCTAACTGTAGAGTGATCGCACACAATCCCATCTGTTCATGTCAGGAACGCTTTACAGGAGATCCATTTACTAATTGCGTCCCAAGTGAGTATCTCAAAATCATTTTACTATAATAGTTGATTTAAAGTATTTCATCACTGTGCAGTAAAATATTAAATACTACGAACTTACCATAAAAATAATATTATATTTGTTTCAGTACCACAAGCATTACCTGCGCCACAACCTGAGTACGTAAACCCATGCGCACCGTCACCTTGTGGACCAAACTCACTCTGTGAGGAGTTTAATGGCAAAGCACGCTGCACATGTCTACCGAATTACATCAGCTCACCGCCTCGGTGTCGACCAGAATGTACCATCAACTCTGAATGCAATGCTGTGATGGCCTGTATCAACAACAGGTGTACAGACCCTTGCCCTGGAGCGTGCGGCAATAACGCGCAATGCAATGTCAATAATCACTTGCCGATATGCTCATGTCTGCCAGGATTCACTGGTGATCCGTTTAGCTACTGCCAAGAAATCCAAAAAGGTAAACATAATATTTTATGTGGTTAAATTTATTTCCTCAGGTATTATTCTACAAACGTGTAATGATAATGATAAATTTGTTTTAGACATGGAGCCAGTTAATCCTTGTTCACCGTCTCCATGTGGCGCTAACGCTGTATGTGACAATGGAGCTTGCTCATGCTTGCCAGAATATTTCGGTGACCCATACTTCGGATGTAAGCCTGAATGTGTATTGAACTCAGACTGCGCTAGAGACAGAGCCTGTATAAGAAACAAGTGCAGTGACCCGTGTGTCGGAACTTGTGGTACTGGGGCTGTTTGTGAGACCATCAACCATATACCAATGTGCTCGTGCCCACCAGGCTATTCGGGATCACCTTTCCATTACTGTAATGAAGTAAAAGGTAACAATATTAATCTAATTAATATTTAAGACATTCCTTTATTTGATTATTATTATTTTGTATAAGTCATGTTATGAATTTACCTATATTTTTATTTTTCGGTAGATGCGCCGGTCAACTTGTGTCAACCATCTCCATGCGGCCCGAACAGCCAGTGCAGAGAAGTGAATGGTCATGCAGTATGTATCTGTATACAAGGCTATATCGGTAGTCCACCGAACTGCCGGCCAGAGTGCACAGTTAGCTCCGATTGTAAATTAAATCAAGCATGTTCAAACCAAAAATGTATAGACCCATGTCCAGGAGCTTGCGGACGTAACACGCACTGTATTGTTGTGAATCATAATCCTGTATGCACATGTTTATCTGGATACTCTGGAGATCCATTCTCTACTTGTCAATTGATATGTAAGTATATAACTCGCAGTTATATGATTAAATGCCATATTTTTATAGTATATCATGTTTACTAAGAAAAAAAACAATTACAGCTTTCACACCACCGGAAAGGATAAACCCATGTCTACCATCACCCTGTGGACCAAATTCGCAATGTATAGAAAATGGTGAGAAGGCGGACTGTAAGTGCTTGCCTGAGTACATAGGGACACCTCCGGGTTGTCGACCAGAATGTACAAGCAATACTGAATGCGCATCAAATATGGCGTGCATCAACAGGAAGTGCCAGGACCCGTGCCGCGGCTCATGTGGCGTCAACGCTGAGTGCAGAGTCGTTAGTCATACACCCATATGTTTATGTCAAAATGGTTACACTGGTGATCCATTCCTTTCGTGCAACTTTGAAGTAAGTCATACCGTTGAAGAACGCCCAACACCATGCGTACCTTCTCCGTGCGGTGCAAATGCTGAATGCAGGGAACAATATAACGCCGGATCTTGCACATGTTTACCTGGGTACTTCGGTAATCCATATGAGGCCTGCAAGCCAGAATGCTTAGTAAATTCTGACTGCCCATCAAATTTGGCCTGCTACCAAAACAAATGTCATGATCCGTGCCCAGGCACATGTGGCGTTAACGCGCAATGCAACGTGATAAATCATATTCCAAACTGTATATGTCCTGATAAACACTTCGGCGATCCTTACAAAATATGCACATTCAGACAAGAAGGTAAGATAATCCTTTAATAGTTTAGAAGAGCACTACTTTCAAAAACCAAACTAGTAAAAATGAAGCAATATACGATAGTATGATTTTTGCTGATCTTTTATAAATTTATATGTTATTTTGCTTGGCTTTCAATCTAATTGTCATGTTTTGGCAACTGAAATGTATAAGTATAAGATATTTGTCGTGGTCTAATGAAATAGTTTGGAAGTTTTCAAAGCACATTAGTTAACAAATTATTTTTTTATTACAGCTGAACAAACAGATCCATGTAATCCATCCCCATGCGGTCCAAACAGCCAATGTAGGTCTCAGAATGGTATTGCTATATGTACTTGTATGAGTGGCTACCAAGGATCCCCACCCATGTGTCGACCAGAATGCGTGACTACCTCCGAATGTCCACTAGATAAAGTATGTCAAAACTTCAAATGTGTGTCGCCTTGCGACAATACCTGCGGTATAGAAGCTGAGTGCCGAGTAATCAAGCATAATCCAATCTGCTCGTGCAAACAAGGATACACAGGCGATCCATTCTCGGTTTGTTACATTGTTCCTGAAAGACAACCCAGCGTCCAGGCCGAACTAGTCAACCCGTGTGTGCCTTCACCCTGCGGATTAAACGCTGAATGTCGCGATGTTGGCGGTATTCCTTCGTGCTCTTGCATAGTTGGCTACTTCGGCAGCCCACCTAACTGTAAACCTGAATGTGTCGTCAATACCGATTGTAGCAATGATAAGTCTTGTATGAACATGAAGTGTCAAAATCCATGTCTGGGTTCATGTGGCTTAAACGCGATCTGTAATGTCGTAAATCATATACCGATTTGTTCATGTCCTGCTGGATACAGAGGTGATCCTTTCGCAGTATGTGAAATTAAACCAATAGGTAAATATAATTATATTACTATTGCAGCATACGTAACTCGAGATCTTGCAGGATAGAAAATTAATAATGAATGTTTATTTTCAGAAAAACCTGTAGCAACTGACCCGTGTCACCCTTCACCGTGTGGTGCTAATGCAGTGTGCAATAACGGCGAATGTAGATGTCTACCTGAATACCAAGGGGACCCGTACTTTGAGTGCCGACCTGAATGCGTCTTAAGCACGGATTGTCCTTTGAATAAGGCATGCTTACGATCAAAATGTATAGATCCTTGTCGAGATATGTGCGGTGTCAACGCAGAATGTAACGTTTATAACCACGTGGCGATATGTAGTTGCCCTAGCGGTATGACGGGCGATGCGTTTACGCAGTGTGTCAAGATTGAAAGTATGTATTGCCTTTTTTTAACATTTTTCGTTTTAAAGAAGTTTTTAAGTTTACGTTTCTAAACGAAACTCTTTTTCTTTGTTTTCAGAGCCTATCGGTAGACCGTGTGAGCCATCTCCATGCGGGCCTAATAGTGTATGCAGGGAATCAAATGGCCAAGCAACTTGTGCCTGTATTCAAGGCTTTATTGGCAATCCACCTAATTGTCGACCGGAGTGTATTCAAAGCACCGACTGTGCCCCATCTCTGGCGTGCATAAACCGTAAATGTCAAGACCCCTGTCCAGGATCATGCGGCCACAACGCTATATGCAACGTTAACAATCACAACCCAATATGTACCTGTCCACCTCGACATACTGGCTCTCCGTTTAGCCACTGTTACGGTAATTCTTTCGCATTTGATATTCTGACATAATATTTAGGTTCACTTAAATTAAATTTTTCACCTAACCGACTTTTTAAATCATTGATTTAAATTGTATAGCTACTTGAGTATCTCTTTATTTTAATTTCGTGCCCTATTTAAATCACCTTTTTAGTAGGTTAAGTTTATGTGTGCAAATAGATCACAAAACAAATTCGTTATTTACAACAAACAAACGCCAGAAAATATAAGAAACGTTTTATGTTTTCAGTTGCAGTAATGGATGAACCAATTACAAATCCCTGCGTACCTTCGCCTTGCGGTCCAAATAGTATATGTACACCTAGAGGCGACTCACACGTTTGCTCATGCCAGCCAACGTTCGAAGGATCTCCACCGAACTGCCAACGCGAGTGCTCTACAAGCGATGATTGTCCATCCAACAAAGCTTGCATGAACTACAAGTGCAGAGACCCGTGCCCCGGCTCTTGTGGCACAAATACTAACTGTGTTGTACGACTACATAGTCCCTCGTGTTCTTGCCAAGAAGGCCATACCGGCGATCCGTTTATACATTGCTACATGTTACTACCGATTGAATCTCAGTCTGCAGATCCTTGCAATCCTTCGCCATGTGGAGCTCACGCACAATGTAAAGTGTCAGGCAACGCAGGTGCATGTGTTTGTGAACCGGGGTATTTCGGTAACCCTTACGAGGCTTGTAGACCTGAGTGTGTGGTGAATACCGACTGTCCATACAACAAAGCATGTTTAAGAAATAAATGTGAAGACCCATGCCCTGGCGTGTGCGGCTCCACCGCTATTTGTCAAGTATTTAACCATGTTCCGTCATGCAACTGTGCACCTGGTTATACCGGAAATCCGTATACATACTGTCATATTATAATCGATGATCCAAGTAAGTGTAATAAATATGTTCACATTATATTTTAGTAATGCTTCTATAAAATTCACTTAATTTCTAACTTATAAAACTATTGTCAACTTCAGGACTCGAATTCAGACTTTGTTCTGACGAGTTGTCTTTGATTGAGCTGCGAATAATTGAATTTTAACATGATACAGACATCGCTCAAATGTAAATCAATGGTTACACATGTGTCCACCGATCATGATAAATATGTTTGGCTTTATGATTGGTAGTTTACTATATCCACATATTTACATGCCTAGACTGATGTCTTTATATCGTATTATTAAATAATTTTAGCAATCAAATGTGCTAATACAGTTTTAATATTTCAGTCGAAGTACCTCGAAATCCTTGTACACCGAACCCTTGTGGACCGAACTCCTTATGTAAGGATAACAATGGACAAGTATCTTGCTCATGTATGCCAGACTTCTTCGGCTCTCCACCAAGCTGTCGACCAGAATGTACAGTGAATCAAGAGTGTGACTCGTCAAAGAGTTGCATACGACAAAAGTGTGTGGATCCATGTGTTGGTTCCTGCGGACATAACGCTGAATGCAAAGTTATCAATCATGCACCGATATGCTCGTGTAGGATTGGTTTTGAAGGCGATCCATTTATCACTTGCTCGAGGATTAGAGGTAAAAACATGCGATCACATAATACACACTTCATAGCATTTTTTAATTATAAATAACAATTTTTTTTCTAATTAAATAATTTTGCTTTTAGACGAACCACCACAAACTTTATTACCAGTGCCGTGCAGACCTTCACCATGCGGCCCGAACTCTGTATGTCAAGTTATCAATCAACAATCATCATGCAGCTGTTTAGAGAATTACGTCGGTTCTCCACCAAATTGCCGAGCAGAATGTACTGTAAACTCGGATTGCCCGAGTAATAGGGCCTGCATAAATTTCAAGTGCCGCGACCCATGTGTCGGCTCATGCGGCCTACAAACAGAGTGCCAAGTATACCAGCATGCCGCTATATGCAGTTGTAGAGAAGGTTACACGGGAGATCCATTCCAGAGCTGCCACGTGAAAGAAAAATTAGGTAACTTGCATAATATATATGTTACTACACCTAAGATTGCAATAAAATTATTAGTACTAACCAATTTCGAGATATAAACAATTAAGATTAGCTATGTAATCGTATCCTCATTTACAGAACCTGTACCAGCCACATACGACAAGTGCAATCCGAGCCCTTGTGGAGCGAATGCCGACTGTAATGATGGGTTATGCAAATGTCGACCGAATTATTTCGGAAATCCGTACCTAAGCTGTCGTCCAGAATGCACGAATAATGCTGACTGTGCTCATGACTTAACTTGCGTCAACAACAAATGTGTCAACCCTTGCATCAATCTTTGCGGTCAGGGTGCGTTGTGCGAGGTCTACAACCACATACCCATGTGTAGCTGTCCTTCGAACACTACTGGCAACGCATTCTTTTCATGCAAGCCTATAACAGGTACATTTAATTTAATTTATATATTATCTAAGCATATTTATAAATGACACAATTTTATTCTTATATTGTAACATTGTTTCAGTGGTAGCGGACCAACAAAATCCATGTGTGCCGTCGCCCTGCGGGCCCTACAGCGTGTGTCGTGCGGTGAACGGACAAGCAATGTGTTCTTGTTTGATTGGTTACTTCGGTGTACCACCATCATGCCGACCAGAATGTTTGGTAGATTCTGATTGTACTAGCGTCATGGCATGTTCGAATCAAAAGTGTGTCGACCCCTGTATTGGGTCTTGTGGATTGAGTGCCGAATGCCGAATTCATAATCATAAGCCAATCTGTTACTGCAGAAACGGCTACAGTGGTGATCCATTCACACGATGTATTATCATTGAAAGTGAGTAATATATTCTCTTTTTTTATATAAGTGTTAGAAGCTGGACTTTTAGTGACTATATTTTCTATCTTCCACAGATGAACCATATTCACCAAAAGAACCTTGCGTGCCGTCGCCATGTGGACCCAACGCTGAATGTCGCGCGATTAACGACGCGCCTTCTTGCTCTTGTAGAACTGGCTATTTGGGACAACCACCTTATTGTCGTCCTGAGTGTGTTACCAACAGCGAATGTAGCTTTGATAAGGCTTGTATTAACAACAAATGCGCTGACCCATGTGTTGGTGCTTGCGGACTTAATGCTGAATGTCGGGTTGTAAGTCATTCACCACAATGCGCTTGCCAACCAGGATACGAAGGCGACTCGTTCTATCAATGTACTCCAGTTCGAAGTACGTACCAGCGGCCTTTACCAAAAACATTAATAATTTTATTTTACTGTTGTACATATTAATACGAAGTGTGATATTTTGCCTACAGCACCACCAGCTCCAAAACCGAATACACCAGTCCAACCATGTGTGCCCAACCCCTGCGGTGCTAATGCTGTGTGTCAGGAACGCAACAATGCCGGCAGTTGTACATGTGTCACCGGGTACTTCGGCAATCCTTACGAGGGTTGCAGACCAGAATGTGTTATTAACTCGGACTGTCCAGAACATCGAGCATGCATCAACAATAAATGTCAAGACCCATGCCCAGGGCTCTGCGGAATACGAGCTGAATGTCAAATGATTAATCACATTGCAAACTGTGCTTGCCTGTCAGGGTACTTCGGTAATCCATATGATAAATGCATACTAAGAGAAGGTAACAGTCTTTTAATTTACAAATTATATTTCGCTTATTGTTAAAATAGAACTGTTTCAGCTACAATTCGTGTCTTTGGCAATATATAATATATTATATGTTTTATTGCTTTTTAGAACCACCATCTGATCCGTGCCATCCATCACCGTGTGGCCCTTACAGCACATGTAGTGCAATCAACAACAAAGCTGTGTGTGCCTGTCAACCGGAATACATAGGCAATCCACCAAACTGTAGGCCAGAATGTCTGATGAGCTCAGAGTGTCCTCTTAATAAGGCCTGTGTTAAACAAAAATGTATCGACCCTTGTATCGGCGCATGTGGAGAAAATGCACAATGTCGAGTACATCACCACAGCCCGTACTGCACTTGTAATACTGGCTATGAAGGAGATGCTTTCATTAGATGTACACCTGTGAAAATACAAGATACACCGGCAAGATCTCCCTGTGAACCAAATCCTTGCGGTCCCTTCTCTATATGCAGAGATGCTAGTGGTTCGGCAATCTGTAGTTGTAAAGAAGGATATTTCGGTGCGCCACCCCGATGTGCGCCCGAATGTTCTATTAACGAAGACTGTCCAAACAACAAAGCTTGCGTCCGAGAAAGATGTGTGGATCCTTGTCTTGGTTCCTGTGGACCAAATACTGACTGTCGTGCAATGAATCATCTTGCTATTTGCACTTGTCTACAAGGTTATCGCGGCAATTCATTCCAAGGCTGCTACTTGTATGATGGTAAGTTTAAATGTATTTTTATTAATGTTTAAACGACTCACCTTGTTAACGCAACGTCTATAAATCTATCATTCTTTTATTTTGTCTGTATTGTTATTTCAGAACCGCAATTTAATGTGCCAATAGATCCATGCTCACAAAATCCTTGCGGCATTAACGCCGTATGCAGTAACGGCACATGTTCATGTATTGAAGGATATCATGGTAACCCCAGAATAGAATGTCGCCCAGAATGCACAACTGACAACGATTGCGATAAACAAAAAGCCTGTGTTAACTACAAATGTGTCGATCCCTGCATAAATGCTTGTGGACTCGACGCCATTTGCAATGTTTACAATCATATAGCGATATGCGAATGTCCAGCGCCACTCCAAGGCGATGCCTTCATAGCGTGTCGCCGAGTTACAGGTTGGTAGTTGTGACCTTATTATCAATATCGTGTTACCAAACATAATTGATCCTTAATTATCTGTGTTTTTTACAGCACCAGTAGAGGCGAGTCCATGCTCACCAAACCCCTGCGGCCCGAATAGTATATGTCGTGCTCAAGGAACCGTAGCACACTGCTCTTGCCGACCGCCGATGATGTCGGATCCACCGAGTTGCCGACCAGAGTGCCGTACCTCAACAGACTGTAGCCCCGCGCTTGCCTGTCGTAACGGCAAATGCCGCGACCCTTGTCCAGGAGCATGCGGCGCTCACGCAATCTGTCGTACAACTATGCACTCTCCTATATGTAGTTGTCCACCTGGCTACACAGGGGATCCATTTATTCGCTGTTTACCAGGTATAAATCGTTATCCTTGTCAGCAATTTACTTTTTTGTAATTGTATTGTTTCCACATTCACGATTAATAATATCGATCTTCCCTTACAGTCCTGGATACAGAACCCAAAGAGACATCACCATGCGTGGATTGTGGATTGAACGCAGACTGTGTAAACAGTCAGTGTCGCTGTAGGCCAGGCTTCTTCGGATCGCCACCTTTCTGCCGTTATGAGTGTATTGAGTCTGGCGACTGCGAGTGGCACCTAACGTGTATTAACAGGCGTTGCGTAGACCCTTGTCCCGGAGCCTGCGGTCAAGGAGCCAACTGCTCTCCGGTGGCTCACGAGCCACGCTGCACCTGTCCCCCATCTACTACCGGCAACCCCCTTGCAGCATGTCATCTCATCGAAAATATTCGTAAGATAGATTAAAACAAACGGAATATTGCTTAAAAGGAAAAACTTATTCAACAATACGATATAGTTTTGTCAACTTTTACATTCAAAAATGAAATTTTAGGGTGCGGCAAGCTCGTGTCTTCTCTTTTAAAGCTTAGGCATGGGTTTTACTAGCGAAACCGAGTACGCCGTAACCTGATTGGTCGTAGCGAAATTTAGCTTAGTGAACAGAGCTTACTATGTTTGCTACCTTATTTTAACTGCTTAAACATGAATTATATTCTTTATGTACCGTATTCCAGCAAAAGAACCTAACGACCCATGCGTTCCGTCACCATGCGGCCCGGGCGCTTTCTGCCGCGTTAGAGGCACTGGTGTGTCTTGCGAATGTGAGCCCGGCCTGCGTGGTAATCCAGATACGGGATGTCGACCAGAATGCGTCGCCGACTCGGACTGTTCTCCATCGAGGGCTTGCATACGCTCCCACTGTCGAGACCCTTGCCAGGGCACTTGTGGCGTAGGAGCTGACTGTGAGACCGTTAACCACATACCTTTGTGCTCGTGTCCACCTGGAACTAAAGGAAATGCGTTTGAAAGATGTCTCGTGGAAAGGACCCGTAAGTTCGGAACTAAAATCATTTTCGTAATAATTACTGAGTTATGGCAATATTGGTTATCTTATCAATGTGATATTTTGCAGCACCACCGTGTACTCCTTCACCATGCGGACCTGGCGCTGTATGCTCCGTAGTGGGCGACAACGCTATGTGTTCGTGCCCAGCCGGAACGTTCGGTGACGCGTCAACAATTGGTTGCCGACCGGAATGCGTCGTCAGTTCGGAATGTACACGCGACCGCGCTTGCGTGCGGAATAAATGCATCGACCCTTGCCCTGGCACGTGTGGAAACGGCGCTATGTGCCGCGTGTTCAATCATGCGCCGATATGCTGGTGCCCACCCGCCACCACGGGTGATCCATTCGTTAACTGCATAGGTTCGTATTTATTTTCATATTAATTTATACACTACTTCTAATAAGAGGCATCACACAACAATAATAAACAATTATCTCTTGTTATTCAGATTCAACACCACTCCAGAGACCTGACCCTTGTGATCCTAACCCCTGTGGACCACAGGGAACTTGCCGCGACGGTAAATGCACATACTACGAATGTATTGTTAACGACGATTGTCCTGGAGATCGCGCATGTATAAATAGAAAATGTACTGATCCTTGCGTAAATGCATGTGGAATAAACGCCTTATGTACAAGCGTAAGACACTCTCATGAATGCTCTTGTCCGCCTGGATTCACGGGCTCACCGTATGTGCGGTGTGAACGTGTCTTTGCGGATACGCCGTCACCAGTACCAGAATGTGTGAGTGACAGCCAGTGCGCCGACAACGCGGCGTGTGTGTACTCTCGCTGTACACCAGTGTGCGGACCCAACAACTGCGGCCTCAATGCACGTTGCATTGCTAAACAACATCGCGCACTTTGCACTTGCTTGCCCGACTACGAAGGCGATGCGTATTCTGGATGTTACTCAGGTAAAAATCAACTTTATTTATTTAATACTAGCAGCGACCTAGCTAGCAGTGCTACAAACTAAAATGATATTCGTTTTTAGTGCAATGTCACAGCAACAACGATTGTCCTGATGATGAGAGCTGCGAGAGCGGATCATGTGTGAAGGTTTGCTTGCGCGTACGATGCGGCGCAGAAGCACACTGTGTCGCTCGGGGACACAGCGCATCATGTGAATGTGACGCCGGCGCTCACGGCAATGCATGGCTCGGATGCCGCAGGGCTGAATGTGTGACAGACGACGACTGCGCTTCATGGCTCGCGTGTTCGCGGGACAGCTGTAAAGACCCTTGCCTCGGAGCTTGTGCTCAGGGCGCCATCTGTACCGTCTTACGTCACGTGCCGACCTGTGAATGTCCTCGAGGCACACAGGGCAATCCAAAGATCGATTGTCGACCGGGTATGTATTTTAATTGCTCTTTTTTAATATTACCGGAATGTTATACGTACTTACTAGGCCTATTTTCACTACAAATAATACGTATGCTCCGTTATATTTCCAGTAATTGAAAAATCAACGTGTGAGCTTGATGCGGAATGTGGACCTGATCTAGCGTGTCTACAAGGACAGTGCAGGAATCCTTGCGAAGCTACTTCGTGCGGCACCGGCGCTGTTTGTAGAGTTTCTAACACCCTGCCATTCCGTACACTTGTTTGTGAATGTCCTAGGCCCCTTGTGGGAGATGCGTCTGTAGAATGCAAACCTAGTAAGTATTTTATGAAACCATATCTTTTTACAATTATTTTAACAATTGACACTACATTACATAATGATAACACGATGTCCTCCAATGTCACATCGAAATGCATACATACATCACGCCCAAAATAGGATAAGTAGAACTAAGTTCATATTAATCAAATTGATATAAATTACTTAATATTTTTTGCATTTTTACACACAGTATTTACAATAAATATAGTGCTTCCGAGACAGCGGTGGGTCATAAGAAGCAGACGGTGGGTACAACGGACACACATCGCGAACTGTCTTCATAGTGCTATTTTATCTGTACAGCACTGTAGATACACAGCAGATATTTTAATTGGTTCATGTAAATATATACAGCATAATGGGCACCTGACCGGTTAACGCACTATATTATTATGCTCTTCATTTTGATAATGTAAATTTACTAAAGTGGTATTTTTCTATTTTAGGAGGCGAGTGTAGCTCAGACTCAGACTGTACTTCAGAAGAAAGATGCCTTAATCGTGCGTGCGTTAATGCATGCGTTGATACACGATGCGGCGCCGGCGCTCAGTGCCGCGCCAGCAACCACCGCGGAGAGTGCACGTGTGTCCCACCATTACGCGGCGACCCGCAAGTCTCGTGCACACTACAGGATGAGAACGCTGGATGCACGTCGGACTTGGAGTGCGGTTCAGCTGAAGCGTGCGTGGCGCGTCGTTGCGTGTCCGCGTGCGCCGGCGCGTGCGGCACGGGAGCGTTGTGTGACGCAAACAACCACCGCGCGCGCTGCCACTGCCCCGCTGGTACTGCTGGCGACCCCGCAAGATATTGTTACACACGTATGTTTACACTTTATCTAGTGCAAGTTCCACACAATAGTTGGCAACCACTTGTTCACTATTGTGTTTAAAAATGTGCCCTATGATTTAAAGTGCCAACGGAGTAATAAATCCACTTATTTTCAGCCGAATGCACATCCGACGAAAGCTGTCCGTTCGACAAGAGCTGCGTTAATGGTTACTGTCAAGACCCCTGCGCCCTGGGAACACCCTGTGGTCGTGACGCAAACTGCGTGGTAATCGCACACGTGGCCAGCTGCCGCTGTCCACCTGGCACTCAGGGTGACCCACGTCGTGCCTGCGTGTCTGGTATTTGTCATTACAACGAGGACTGCGACGACTCCCAAGTCTGTAATAGACTGAACAGAATCTGCCAGGCAGCTTGTTCGGATCAATCTTGTGCACCAGGTGCTATATGTACTACCCGAAACCATCGCGCTGTTTGCACATGTCCTCCAGGAAGAACTGGTGATCCGTACAGTCGTGGCTGTAACCCACCACAAAATGACTATGAATGTACCACCGACGCCGACTGCTCTTCGCCGTTCGCCTGCGTAAATGCTCGTTGCGTCGACCTTTGCCTCGGCAATCCATGCGAAGCAGATCTAATTTGCAAGATTGTGGACGTACTACCACTACGCGCTGTGGCTTGTGTTTGCCCCGACGGCGGTCGCGTGGCTCCCGACAAGGGCTGTCGTGCTCCTCCAGAAAGCGGATGCACGTCTGACGCCGAATGCGCTAATTCTGAGACTTGTCGTCGTGGAAGCTGCGTGGAGTCGTGTAGAGCTGATCCGTGTGGACAAAACGCTCTTTGTGAATCGGTCGATCATACATCTCGTTGCACGTGTGCGCCAGGATATGTTGGCAACCCAAGAATTGAATGCAACAGTGGTAAATATTTTGTTCTCTTTTTATTATTGATTTATTTGACTATAACTTTTTTTACATATCTAACATCTCATTGTATTTTTCAAACAGTGCCCAGGCAACCTTCTTTCGACTGTTTCAATGACGAAGAATGTGGTCCAGAGCGTGCTTGCATCGACCGTTTATGTGTGAACCCCTGCAACGATGCGTGTGGTCTGGGAGCGTTATGTCGAGTCATAAATCACAAAGCGCAATGCTCGTGTCCTAAAGGATATTCGGGTGATGCCAATGATCGCTGCACACCGCGTAAGTATTTTTGTTGATATAAATAATCACTGATTCCAGCTTATATACGGTTGCAAATACATACTATGTATTTGCAACCGTAGTTGTAAGTTACCTTATGATAAATTATTTGTCTTGACTTGATATATCCCTAAAATGTATATGATAAGGCAGAATTATTTAATAGACTGTTATTTTCTTTTTAGCGTCAGATCCATCAATTATACCGGTTGGGTGTAAAGCAAACTCGGATTGCCCATTGTCACAAGCTTGT
Source organism: Euclidia mi (assembly GCA_944739405.2). NCBI lineage: Eukaryota > Metazoa > Arthropoda > Insecta > Lepidoptera > Erebidae > Euclidia > Euclidia mi. The sequence continues at coordinate 28,778,149 of OX123198.2, read as the reverse complement.
GTTAACGGTGCATGCGCAGATCCATGCGCTTGCGGCCTGAACGCCGAATGTACAGTAGTGAGACACCATCCTGTATGCTACTGCGAACGTGGATTCTCAGGCAATCCGTATGTCGGCTGTTCTAAAGGTAAGTGAATTGACCTGTTATAATAAAATAATGTTTGTCATATATTTTAATTATTATAATAACAAGTTGCTAAATTTATTTTATTTTTACAGTTGGATGCACTGCCGATTCAGAGTGCTCCGATAGCGACACATGTTACAACGGCGCGTGCGTCAACCCTTGCGTAATCGATGCTCCTTGTGCTATCACCGCGGAATGTTTCGGCAAAGAACATAGGCCTAACTGTCGCTGTCCTGCTGGCACCACAGGCAATCCATACACCAGGTGCCAATCTGCCGAATGTGAAGTTGACAATGACTGTAACGACGACAGTGTTTGTGTCCGAGGAGTGTGTCGCAACGCGTGTTCTAGTGAAGGCCGCTCACCTTGTGCTAACAACGCTGAATGTTTCGCACGTAACCATGCTGCTTCCTGCAAGTGTCCATCAGCACTACCTCTCGGTGATCCTCTAGTCCACTGTGAAAGAGTTGTTGTTCTCGGCGAACCTGAATGTCGCATGGATAGCGAATGCCCAAGCGGCTATGCTTGCCTTAGAGATGAATGTCGCGAAGCATGTAATGAACTAAAACCATGTACAGGAAATGCTCGTTGTTCTGTATCCGACAGCGTACCATTCCGAACATTGATATGTCGCTGTCCCGATGGATACATACCTGACGAAGGAGGTGACTGCAAACCAGCACAACTACCACCGCTAAGTTGTTCTTCTGACCAGGATTGTGATGATCACGAATCTTGTGTCAACCGAATTTGTCGCAATCCATGCAGTTGTGGCGACAATGCTGAATGTTTCATCAAAAATCACAGACCAATTTGTTCTTGTCGCGATGGATTTGATGGTGATCCATACCGTAGATGCCACGTTGTCGGCTGTCGTAGCAACTCTGAATGTCCGCCAAGCGAAGCATGCGTCAATGGCAATTGTATCAGCCCCTGTCTATTGAACAGTACTTGCGGACCAAATTCTGAATGTTATGTTGAAAGGAACCAACCATTGTGCAGATGTTATCCTGGATATGAAGGTGACGGATATTCGGGTTGTCATGCCATAGAATGTAGAACGAATGGTGATTGCCCATTAGACAAACAATGCCGCGCACATAGATGTGTTAACCCATGTCTAACTGGACACTTATGCGGTAGAGGGGCAATTTGCTTAGTCAGAAATCATTTAGCAGTATGCAAATGCAATCAAGGCTATGTTGGAAGTCCATACATAGAATGTGAGCCACAAGCAGACGAAGAATGTTATGTTGACGCTGATTGTCCATCAAAACAAGCTTGCTTGTCATCTAGATGTGTAAATCCTTGTACCGAATTACAACCATGTGCCACGCCAGCTCAATGCGAAGTTTCACCTACTTTACCTGTACGCACAATGTTGTGCACATGTCCACCGGGCTACGTAAGCAATGGTGGAGGTATTTGCCGTCCAGCTATTGCTTTCGTCGATGTCGTTTGTCAAGCAGATGATAACTGTGGCTCAAATCATACGTGTATCACATCAATTTGTAAAAATCCATGTGAATGCGGACCTAATACTGACTGTCAAATAAAAGATCACAAACCAGTATGTGCCTGTCAACCAGGCTTTATCGGCGATGCTCGTACCGGATGTTACAAAGTTCTATGCCAATCTGATTCTCAGTGCGCCGATGATGAGACGTGCTTTAACAGCCGCTGCGTACCCGCTTGCTCGGTTGATGCCGACATTTGCGGAGAATCAGCCGAATGCTACGGCTCCGAACATCGCGCTTCATGCAGGTGCAAGATTGGCACTATCGGCAATCCATCCATTGCCTGCACACCGATTGGCTGCCGCGCTGACTCTGATTGTCCATTCGATAGATCCTGTATCAATACTAAATGTTTGAACCCGTGTAACGCCACCACTTGTAATGAACCAGCAGAATGCCGTGTGCATAATCATGAGGTGCATTGTGTTTGTCCTCCTGGCTACCAAAGCACTGAAAAGGGATGCATAATTACAAGACAACGACAATGCAACAGCGATATAGACTGTCCTTCTGGAACAGCTTGCTTGAATGCCAAATGTGTAAACCCATGCCAGGCAATTAAACCTTGCGGCGTGAATGCCGAATGCAAAGTTGTGAACACACTGCCAGTTAGGACAATGATATGTGAGTGTTTGCCTGGCTACAAAGGAAATGCCATCGTGGAATGCACCTCAAATAGACGTAAGTAACTTTCTTTGCCATTTTAGCACTCATAACCACCCGTATCCGACACAGAACATCCCTCTTTGAAGTAACATTCAAACATTTCGACCAATTTTGTATTTTATTCTTTTTCCTACAATTTAGTACAATTTCTGATAAACATCCTCCATACTTTTTGTTCCAGGCCCCATTGAGAAATGTATCGATGGACAAGGTATTGACTTAAATGGTGAATGTGTGCCTTGTGACGTAAACGAAGGAAGAATAGTAGACGTGCGCGGACGATGCGTTTGTGACGTAACGCGTGGTTTCATGCCACGTGGAGACCGCTGCGAAGAGCGCGGCTGTCGCGGAGATCATCAATGCGACGATCGTTCACGATGCATCAACGGCACGTGCGTAGACGCCTGCAAGGCGGAACCGTGCGGCACCTCGGCTACGTGCGACGCCATCGGACACCGCTCGCACTGCACCTGCATCTCAGGATACACTGGCAACCCTCGCATCGGATGCAACACTACCAACCCACCAGTGTATCGTACAGACTTCCCACTGCCTGATATGCAGGTAAGCATTTCTCGAATGAACTATCCTTGTCATGACACAGATTTTTTATTTAATCGTATTAGGAAACATTACCAATAATTTATACGAATGTCATCTTCTGTTTAGGTTCATTGCCTTGCGGATGGAGTTCGAGTGAGTCTGAAGATCAAAGACTTTAACGGCGTCCTTTATGTGAAGAGCTACAGCAAGGACGAGCGATGCCGCCTGGCCGTAGACACGCCCAAAGACGAAGAGACCATAGTTGATTTTACTGTGCATTTCGGCGAGTGTGGCTTAGTTCACGTCAATGTAAGTCTAAACTTAATTATTACATGGGTACTTTCATATTGGATTCGAAGTATGTACTGATTATGCGTAGTAATTATCTTGTGCAAAATATGCTTTAATTCTTTTAGGTACTTAACAATCTAAATACATTGTATTCGCCTTGGTCATAATGAAATTCTCTATTATGCGTCCTTATGTGCCCATGAACTTTAATCCAAACTTGAATATTTTCACTTGCAGGGCCTAGCAAGCTTCGTCCTTGTGATGCAGAAACATCCGAAATTAGTGACCTCAAACGCTAAGGCGTTCCACATCAAATGTATCTATCAGACGGGAGAACAGAACGTGACACTCGCTTTCAACGTGTCGATGTTGACCACCGCCGGCACCATAGCTAACACGGGACCACCGCCTACTTGCTCCATGAGAATCGTTTCTCGTTCCGGCAGTCAAGTCAGCTCTGCTGAGATCGGAGAGAATCTTGTCCTTCAAGTCGATGTTCAACCATCAAGTACGTTTAATGTTCTTTCACACAACTAAAGAGTCTTATCTGTGAAAGGATCAGCTTCTAAAACATTTCTATATTTCAGATATTTACGGTGGTTTCGCGCGTAGTTGCATAGCAAAGACGAGTGAAGCGTCTACGAATCTGGAAAATGAATACCGGGTGACTGATGAAGATGGTTGTGCGACGGATCCGTCCATATTCGGCGAATGGGAACGAAGCGAAGACGGCAGCGTATTACGCGTTGCGTTTAACGCATTTAAGTTCCCCAGCAGCGATAATATACGATTCGTGTGCAATATACGAGTTTGCTTCGGAAAATGTCAACCGGTAAGAGAAGATTTTAAAGTTTATATCTGGTGTAATAGAAGCATAATCATTGAAATTATTTTCATAGATAAAATAATATAGTACGTTAATTGCATTATTTTAAAATAATGCCCCAATATGCTTATAATTGTGTGTAAACCTGTAGGTGAACTGTCGCGGTGCGGACGCTTTCGGCAAACGTCGTAAGCGAGAAGCCCTCGCGCCCGCCGGTCAGTTCCGCGAAGAGGTGACTGTGGAGTCGAACCAGATCCTGACGCTGCAGCACCGCGACCCGTCGCAGGTGGCGCGGCAACGCGACGCCGGAGAGGGCGCGCAGAGTGCGGGAGGGGGCGCGGGAGAGGTGTGCGTGTCTGCGGCGGGGCTGGCCGTGGCGCTGGCGCTGACGGCACTCCTGGCGCTGGTAGCCGTGGCGGCGGCGGTAGCGTGCTGGCTAGTGGCGTGGCGCCGCGCGCGCCCGCCCCCCGCACCGCTACCGCACCCCGCTGACTTCCCCAACCCGCTGTTCCAACGCTGAAAACGCTAGTCCCGGCCGCGCTCCTCCGCCGGCACCGGGCGGTGTCGGTCTTCCTCTCTCCTTAACTCTGTGCGCGCCGCCGGAGGACCGCCGGCCGGGGGCGCCGCGAGCGCTGCTATCCTCGCCTCGCGCTCGTCGCGCCCCCAAACCTATACTTTATTTTATAATATTTTTTATGTTTTACTTTTACTAATGTGGCATCCGTCGCTCCTTCGAATTTTGTGATATTCATATAAATATTCGAAATCACCATAATTATATGTAAAATAAATATCGATTATCCTTATTTTAAGAATAAATAAATAAAATGATTAATAATAAACAAATAGTTTTCTTTTGATATTTTCCACGTTTATTTTTCTCTTCACTATCACTAAATAGTATAAAACAAAGTCTGTCTTCTGTCTGTCTGTCGTTATGTATGCTTAAATCTTTAACCCTTAATTTGGCAGGATATTTTATCTTTATCTCAAATATTTTTCTAAAATTATATTATTATAATACTTGTAAAAGGACTGTAAAAAATATTTAAAAAAATATTCACCCCCCTTTTACTTAGAAACCCTTAGTATAATATACTATACATAACTTGATGTTCAGAATTGTACTCACCTGTTTGTTTGTATAATATACTATACATTAGCGACAGGGGATGATTTGTGAGAAAATTAAACAGACAATTAAAGCTCAAAATTTAATGAAAATCAATTATTGTGCTAACTGTAAAAGCAATTTCTCGTATTTGGTATAAAACACAATCGTAATTGACATTTTGTACAAAAAACGTTTGTCTGTCCCTTCTTACACCGTATGTTGTGCCAGCTTGTTCATGGCCAATTTTATCACCTCGGATGTTATCAGAAGGACGGCTTCTTTTGGCACGGAAATCTTTTGATTTTCTTTCAGTGGTACATCTTTGATTCGCTGTGTTGATCAGTAGGCTTGTGTAGGAAACGGTTCAGAGAGAAGAGAAGATTTATTTGATGGTACAGATGGTAAATCTCCATCCCAGGATGAACACGACGGCATTACTGCAATAATTGGTGAATAAGTTGGCTCTCTTGTAGGTGTTTCAGTAGGTACTATCTAGAATAATCGATGGACAATTCCTCAAGTCATCATCACTGCCAGGTATAGTACATTCCTGGCGAATGTTAGGTGACCAATATTCTTGTTCTGTATTTGACGCTGGTACGAGGTAATTATCATCCGATAGCAAATTCATTCTTTCGAGTGACGAGTCAATAGAGGGAGTGTCAGTCTCCGAAGACGAGTCACACAGCATGTCTTTACGAAAAAGATAACTCTCATCATTTTCATCGCCTGACGATGTACCACTATCATCAGACCTACCATCTTCTGGAGGAATAAGAGCCAGAATGCGATGAGACCTGGTTGTTAGTCTGCGCTGTTAAATAAAAAAAGAAATACATGCAAACACCGCAAATCAAGATAATAGAAAAATGCCCAAACATAAAACAGTCCGGTATTACATGCACATTAGCAGGATTCGAATCAGAAATGTATAGCCCATTATACTAAAGTTAATAAGCCCACTTTGTTGAAAATAGCGAAATGTATAACCAGTTATACATAAGACTTTGGTGTCATTTTTCACACAAATTATTGAATACAAATTAGTAGTTTGATAGTTATCTCAATTATCAATCATTTTGTAATAGAACTGGAAGCGAAGTAAACATATTTTTGAATAAAAAATAGGAATGTATAATAACTTACAGAGAGTGGTCGTTGACGGTCCATTTTCGAAAACTTTTTTTTTTTTTTTTTTTTTTTTTTTTTTTTTTTATGGCAATCTGCCGGCTTTTTCGACAATTCCTGCCAGTGTCGGGTATTGGTCGCACATGTGTTAATAGTTAAAAACAATAGTTATTGATTATCAATTTATCATTGGTCTATTGTGGGATCTTTCCAGGACCTGTAACAAGTGACACATACACAAAAGTTAGTTTATTAATAGACATATATTATTTACAACACAAATTGTGGCAATAGAATATAATACTTATAGTTTAATCGTGTTAGTCGATATAAATTTAATAAAAGCATTAATCATGAAGGGGTTTGGGAAGTGTGATAGGAGGTGCCTCACATTAAAAGGACGTTGAATTTTTAATTTTGAAATAATTTGTTCTAAAGGTGTGACATCATTCAACGGGCAGTTTAAGAAAATGTGATCTAGAGTACCTTCGTCTAGACCACACTCACAAATAGAACTGTCACGGACTCTAATTTTATGTAGAAACACTGGGGTGCAACAAAACCCAAGGCGTATTCTACAGATGACTGATGTTACCGTTTTAGGGGCTTTCTTAAATTTATAAAACCAGGGTTTAACAGGGATGACGGGCTGGATCGATGCATATAAACTTCCCTTGAATCTGCTAGAATTGGACCAGGCCGATTGCCAGGAATTGAATAGATCCGTTCTAGATGAGTGTATCAAGTCATTTGTCAAAATAAAAAAGTATTTATGATCTGCAAGGCTACTAGAAACAGCGACCTTAGCAGCTTCGTCCGCGCACTCATTACCTCGGATACCAACATGACTAGGGATCCAAACAAGTGTGACCTCAACGCCCTTCTCAGAACAGAAAAACAGACAGTTTTTAATTTCCATGATAATTGGGCTATGGATGTCACTCTTGAAAGGGTTTTTGACTACAGCCTCTAAGGCACTTCTGGAATCCGAGAATATTACCGCCCTTGAGATAGTAGAGTGAGCTAAGATGAACAATAAAGCCTCGAGAATGCCAATGCACTCTCCAGTGAAAACAGATGCTTGGGGAGGACATTGAAATTGGAGAATAATTTGGGAATTTGAGTAGTAGACTGAGATCCCGGTGTTACTGTCTGGGTTTAGTTTTGATGCATCAGTGTAGAAAATATGATGCTCTCTCCATCTATCATCCACAATGGAAACAAACTCCCTGTTAGCCTGTGCAGAGTCTTTATTCAAACCAAGGTATGGGATATAATTGGGTCTAAAACTTAATACTTTGTACTGAGTATCATATAGTGGAAATTTGGTATACTGTCGCAACGGGTAATTTGCCTCCAGGGTATGAATTTTTCTCAGAGTGGTTACTAATAGTGGTAGTTCCTTGTGAGCCCAATAACCTTCCTCTTGACACAACAGATTTAACTCACGGAGTTTCCTGAGGATAGAATGTTTTTTTAAAAAGTATGCTCTATAAAGATATCTATCTGCCAGATATTGCCTACGTAGGAATAGGGGAGGATCTCCACTCTCCACCTGTAGGGCGTTGGTCGGAGTGGATTTCATACACCCCAGTACTATGCGGAGGGCTTTAGATTGCACAGTATCTAGCTTTGCTAGCATAACTTTGCTACAAGGCTCCAGGAGGAAAGAACCATAATCAAGTAAGCTTCTTACTATGGCATTATAAATAAGTTTTAGGCTAAATGGATGGGCACCCCACCAAACTCCTGCCAGCGCACGTAAAATGTTGATGTTTTTTTCACATTTGCCCACGATGTAATTAAGATGAGGAACTCCAGACAATTTTGAGTCAAGGACAACCCCAAGGAATTTAACATAATCCTCTCTTTTAATTTGAGATCCTTCAATGTATAACGGGGTATCTGGTATAGTTCTTTTACGTGAAAAGACCACCACGGAGCTTTTGGGAGCCGACAAATGAAGGCCATGAGAAATCAGCCAGGAATTTAAGGAATCAAGGGAGGTTTGCATCGATATTTTTGCGTTTAGTACCGCTGAGTCTGTTACATATAGACATAGATCATCAGCATATTGTAGGATCTGACAATTGACATTCAGCGATTCGTGGAGATTAGAGGTATATATGTTGTAAAGTAGTGGGCTTAAAACAGAACCCTGCGGGAGACCACGCCAGACAGATCTGGGGTTAAGGTTTTCCCCTGGGATAAAAAGATTGACGGTACGACCAGATAAAAGGTTGCATATGCAGTGCAGCATCTTAACAGGAATACTCAGCTGGCGTAACTTACTCCTGAGGACTGAAAGATTGACACTGTCATAAGCTGAGGAGATATCCAAAAAAACGGCTAGAACAGATTTATTATCACTAAAAGCAATGCGAGTGTCTGTAATGAAACACGCAATGCTATCCATGGTACTGTAACCCTTACGGAACCCAAACTGGGATTTGGCCAAAAGACCCCTATTCTCCACGAACCACTCTAGTCTATTTTTAATGAGGTGTTCAAAAATTTTACACATTACAGGGGAAAGAGCAATGGGACGAAAATGATCTGCCTTGTTTGGAGATTTACCAGGCTTTAATAATGGGATGATGAGCTGAGATTTCCATTCATGTGGGATGAAGGCTGTAGAAAAACAAGTATTAATTATGTTTAAAAGGTATTGGCGACTGTGGGGGCCTGACTTTCTAAAAAATGAATATGGGAATCCATCTATCCCAGGAGCAGAGTCCTGGACATAATGAAGCACAGAATCTAATTCTTCTAGAGAGAAAGGAAGGTCTAGGGGATCATTGGAAATGGTCACCTCGTTTGTTGGTGAAAGATAGGAGGTACACTCAGAAATAGAAGGGACAAAGGATGGAGCTAATTTATTTAAAAAAGATACAGCAACTTCACAGGGGATAGGAGGGGAATTTGAGAAAGAGTACCCACGGCGGAATTTTTTGAATTTTTGCCAAACTAAGCTTGATGGAGATGATGGAGAGAGGGAGAAACAAAAGTTTTTCCATCCTTCATACTTCTTCCTCCTGAACAGGCGCCTAGATTTCGCAACCAATCCGTTATATATGATTAAGTTTTCCATGGTCATGTTACATATATAATTCAACTCCGCTTTACTACGGGCTTTAATTATGTCTGTGCATTCTCTGTCCCACCATGGAGGGGATGAGATTTTCCCAGTAGCTGCTTTTTTTTGTGGAATGGATATATCGGCTGATGATGAAATGGCATCTTTAAATTGGGAAATACATATATTCAGGTTGGTTTGGGAAATCTGTGGACAGGCCAAGACCCTTCCCTCGAGGGTAGAATAATAAAGACCCCAGTTTGCATCGGCAACTCTGTGTCTGAGCAAAGGGGTTTTATCCCTAACAGGCATGTATTTGTTAATGATGGTTGTGCATATAGGATAGTGATCACTACTATGTGTTGAGTTTAAGCGGTTCCATTCTAACGTGGCTGTCAAACTGGCTGAACACAGAGTGAGGTCAACACAGCTTTTACCTTGGTCAGGTCTGGGAAGACGTGTGGCAGAACCATCATTAACAACACATAAACCACAAGCATCTATTAGGTCAACTAATTCATTTCCTGGACTATCGCAATGTTCAGATCCCCACAAGACGTGGTGGCAGTTAAAATCACCTAAAATGATAAGTGGACTAAAGACAGCACAAACATTGTTTAAAAACTGAAAACATAAGGAGTTAGGAGTGGGAATATAAATAGAAATAAAGTTAATGCCGCTGACATTGATGCCAATGGCATCAACTTCACTTCCATGACTAGGAAGCAGGAGGGGAGAGGCAGGAAGAGCATTGTTAACGAGGATAGCAGCACCACCATAACCATCAGGACGGTCACAGCGGAACGTACTATACCCTGGAAAATTAAAATTGAGGCGAGGCAGAAGCCAAGTCTCAGATAAGGCGAATATGGCAGGTTTATATTGATTAAGTAGGAAAATAATTTCAGCTTTTTTTGGGAGAGCGCTCCTGGCGTTCCACTGGAGACACTTGAGGTCCATGGTTGCGAGTAAGTATAAAATTAACTAAGTTGTGGGCATCGTGGTCTGGTAAGTTGACTTTCGAAAGAAGTAAGCAAATAATGCTGACTAGGTCAAACTCATTTGAAGAGAGGTCCTCTGTGGGAGAAGAATTGTTGTTTGGGAGAGCACAACCGTTAGAAGAGGGCGAGAAAGAATAGTTGCTGGTGAGCTCTTGATGAGCTCTCTTGTCGTAACCGGGGGCGAGAGGGGCATGGGTTTTGGGCTTTTGGAAGACCGTTTTACGGTAAGAAATGGAGGAAGGAGTGTGGGAACTGGTATTGAAATTGGGGGGAGCAGGGGCAGAATAAAGGGTTAGAGGGGGAGAGGATGAGACATCAGCATATGATTTGTAACTGTTTGGAAACTTTTTGGATGCTTCCTGGTATGAAATTGATTGCTCAGCCATTGCAATTTTAATATTCTTTTGCCTCACTGACTCTGGGCATTGTTTACTGTTAGCATAATGTGGGCCAGAACAATAGAAACAGGTAGCATCCTCTGCAGAGCATCCCTCACCAAAGTGCTCACCACCGCAGCGGTAGCACCTGGGCTTGGAGCGGCACTGAGCCTTGGTGTGTCCATATTTACAACATCCAAAGCATTGGATCGTGGGGAAATGATAGAGCTCTACTGGAAGAGAGTTGTAGCAACAAAAAACCCTTTTAGGGAGTACTTGACCATCAAGTGTTAGGACAACTGCTGATGTTGGTTTCCACTCAGTTACACCGTCGCTGATGACCTTCCTATTCAGGCGTCTCACTTTTAGAATGCGTCCGCAACCTGTTGGCGTTTTGACATTCTCTACAATTTCAGTGTCTGACCATTCCGGGGGAATGCCCTTTACAATACCCATCCTCGTGATGTTGTAGGTGGGAATGGAGATGGTGTAGTCCTTTTCAGTAAATGTCTTATTATCTAGGAATGCATTGGCATCCTCTGGACCTTTGAATTCTACCGAGATTCTATTCCTACCTACTTTTTTTATCCCGTCTGAAAGAACATTTTTAATGTTGTGTTTAAGGATTAATCTGCCAAAGTTGATGGGGTTGATTGTGGTGCCGGATGCAAGATCCTCTGACTTTTTAGAGACATGTACTAAAAACGGAGCTACGTCCATTGCGGAGTATTTCGTACGACTATAGGGTTGAGGATTAGAGTGAACGGTGTGCTTTTTGGGAGGGGGAGGGCCATCGTCGTCTTCACTCGCCTTACGGCGTAAGGTGTTTTCTGCGGACTCAAAGTTAGAAAGTGGGACTGTTAAACCTGGCGAATATGTGAATACGTCTTGGGAAACGTTGCCCACAGGAGCATTCTGCGTGTCGCGGGAAATGATGGGATCTGGCGGGCGGCCAGGAGGCAGTTCATCTACCTCCATGGTCGTCCGGGCATAAGACTTAGGATTAATTAGTAACTAACGGTACTTACCTGTAATACACACAAACAAACACTAGAACAGCACCAATACAACAATAAGAACGGATACAGGGTCACAAATAACACCAAAATAGGTTTAAAATGCAAAATTTTAGACAAGTAATTCTCGCACATGTGCTCACAAAAGACCCATAGGCAAGAATCCTTCGAAAACTTTTTCGTTCTATATGTCACTGTCATTTCTTAATACAGACGTCCAAAATAGTTTATTTGACAGGTAAAATGTTGCCATAGTGAACAGTGTAAATCAAATTTAGAAATATTTGAAATCAAGTGCAGCAGATTTTTTTTAAGTATACGTATAATGGGTTATACGTTGTCGAATTAAGGGTTAAAACTACGCAACGGATTTTACTGCGGTTTTTTAATTCATAGATATAATGATTCAAGAGTAAGGTTTAAAATAATATGCACCCGTGCGAAGCTGGGCCGAGTCGCTAGTTCTACTATATTAAGTACCTGCAATGGCGATCAGCAGAGCGGCAGCGGCGGTCAATACACCGGGTGATTTTTTAAATGTATGCTGATGAAAAAATATTTTTAAGTTTTAGTGAGTTATTTTAGGGTTCCGTACCTAAAAGGTAAAAAACGGGACCCTATTACTAAGCCTCCTCTGTCTGTCTGTCCGTCTGTCTGTTACCAGGCTGTATCTCATAAACCGTGATAACTAGAAAGCTAAAATTTTCACAAATTATGTATTTCGGTGGCCGCTATAACAACAAATATTAAAAATAAAACATATTAAGGGGGGGTCCCTTACAAAAAACGTGTTTTTTTCGTATTTTTTGCTCAAAATTACTAACTGTAACAGGTAGACGCTTTAAATTTTCACAGAATATGTAGTTGTATATTACCTTTCAAAATAAACAATTAAATCATCATCATCAGCCTACCGTAGTCCACAGCTGGATATAGGCCTCTCTCTCCAATGGCACTCCACTGAGCCCGATTTTCGACTCTTCGTGTCCAGCCGCTGCCAGCCACTTTGCATATACCGTCACTCCACCTAGCCGGAGGGCGTCCTACATTACGTTTGCCAAGGCGCGGTCTCCACTCTAGAACACGGCTACTCCATCGGTTATCGGTTCTGCGACAGATGTGACCAGCCCACTGCCACTTCAACGTGCTAATTCTCTGAGCTATGTCGATTACCTTGGTTCTCTGTCGGATCACTTCATTACGAATTCGATCCTTCAGAGAAACTCCGAGCACAGCCCTCTCCATAGCTCGCTGAGCGACCTTAAATTGGTGGACTAGTCGCACCGTCAGTGTCCACGTCTCGGCACCGTAAGTCATAACGGGTAGGACGCACTCGTTGAAGACTTTTGTCTTAAGGCTTTGCGGTAGGGATGACGAAAAGACTCGACAGAGTTTCCTATATCCCGCCCAGCCAAGCTGTATTCTTCTGCAAGCCTCCCTCTCGAAGTTGTTTCTACCCAACTGCAAATAAATAAACAATTAAATAAAAAATAATAATAAAGGGGGCTACCATACAACAAAACGTAATTTTTAAGCAATTTGTTACTCGATCTTAATAAACAGATAGAAACTTAAAAAGTATTTAAGTATACATACAAGGACCGTGATTTTCTTTTATAGATGATGGTACGGAACCCTTCGAGCGCGAGTCCGACTCGCACTTGTTTTTTTCATGTATTTGTGTTCAGTTATAGTAGTATATTCACCCCTGAAAATTTCTTGCAAACACATATGGAAACACTGTAAGTACCTAGGTATAGTAGAGTAAGATCCCAGGGCCGACTTTACTTATTTTCTCCACATTTCGTTTCTGAGAAAATAAGTAAGGTCTGGCGGCCCTTTTTTTTTTTTTTTGTTTTACGAGGTGGAAAATCCCTTCGGATCTCCGACTCTTGGGGGAAATAAGAGCCGGAGTATGTGGTGTTTCCACTAAAAACCACCTCGACTGCCGCCATGTACCCGTGTGTCGGAGGGTGGGGCATCACCAAAGCACTCGTCGCCACCCTCCGACGGGTATTGGCCCGCCAGATGGTCAGGCGGGCCCCGAACAAAACCCCCTTGGCGACGGATTAAGGTGTTCGACTCCGCCGCCAAAACGCCCAGCGGCTGCAGAGGATAGGGAGGACGGCAACGCAACACCGCATCTCCTCTTCCTCTGCGGCCCAACCGCGACGCATCGAATGGTGCGCCCCCATTTGGTCGCGGGAGATAGGGCGCGCGGCAACGCAACACCGACACGCCTCTCCTCCCGCGACCGCACCCGACTGCGAGGGACAGACAGAACTGTCCCCCGCACCCGCACCGTTGGACGCATCCTGCGCAGGCCCCTCCAAGCCCACGCGGAGCGTCCCCTCCTGGATCCCTCTTAGCTTCACCGCGGGTGACCAATCCACGGTTACTGAGCCCCCCCACCACGACAAGGTGGAGATCCCACGGGGGGGAGGTCTGGCGGCCCTGGGATCTTGGACTATAGTGTTTTGTTCTTTTATAGCTTACTAGAGGATGCTTGCAGCTACGAGCGCACATTTTATTTTAATTTAAATTATTTTATTTTTATTTTTTATTTAAAAATAAAGTATATAATGTATGTTTATCCATTGTCTAGTACCCATAGTACAAGCTTCTGCTTAGTTTGGGACTAGATGGTGTTGTGTGAATGTGGTAGAATATTATTATTATTGTTATTATTTAATCGTCCCTGCCCGATCCCAGGGCCATTTCGGGCATTGCTTTCTTATTGCACCCCTACGGTCTCGGTACGGTCTCTATGGCCCTAGCAACATAAATGCTAAATTTCAACTTCTTGTGCCCAATACCTACTTATGGCTGTGTGTAGTCTGTCAGTCAGTCATTAACGCAAGAATTGTATACATATGTATATGCAGTAACTTTTATGAAAAAAGCAAATAGAAGATTTAATTAAAAGCGAGATTAATGCAATTAATACCTCAGTTTGTATGCTTTGAAATTTAATGGTAGAGTCAATATTGTTCAAGAATACCAAATAATAAAGGCAGATTAGTGATGATAAATTAATTAAATTTACTTGTTTTCATTCAAGTTGCGTCACAATTTTAGGTTTATATCACATTATAAAAAAATACGTCACTGTATTGTAAATATACTACTTTTGACGAAGATATTAAGATAAAAGCGATAGGTGCCTGTCTACCAATTTGCACAGATTTTTAGAAATCAGCCAGAATCGTCAGTGTTCATTCCTTATATTAGTAACACATGTAGTACGCAGTTAGTCGATGATATTTTGTATCATAAAATATTAGTAAATATTTATGTACCTAGAATAAGGCAAGGACAAATTATTTCGAAAACAAATTGTTTCTTTTCATATATTTTAACATCACTCCTAATCTCTATTACTGTATAGCTACATAGGTACTCTGACAACGTTACCTACTTCACAACAAACCTAGACAGGTAAACCCATTTGACATGTTCTAAATGATGTAGTAAATCATGTTAAACTAAAAGCTTTCGTAAACTAACTATTAGTTCATGAAAGACGCTGGAGCACGGAATTTATCTAATTAACTGCATAAGCACTAAAGGACATCACCAAGGGGAAACGGAGGTGCAGCTACTCTACTCTCTAGAGATTTAAAAAACGTCCAACTAAAGTGCCGTGAAGGTTTACACGTTGAACTCTCCGTTATTTTTACACTCACTTTAGATTTACGGCTCGCTCTACAAGTGCAAATCTCCATGTACTCTCGACTTTACCTACAATTCATAACTTTAAAGTGCCGTGAAGGTTTACACGTTGAACTCTCCGTTATTTTTACACTCACTTTAGATGTACGGCTCGCTCTACAAGTGCAAATCTCCATGTACTCTCGACTTTACCTACAATTCATAATTTTAAAGTGCCGTGAAGGTTTACACGTTGAACTCTCCGTTATTTTTACACTCACTTTAGATGTACGGCTCGCTCTACAAGTGCAAATCCCCATGTACTCTCGACTTTACCTACAATTCATAATTTTAAAGTGCCGCGGCCGTGAAGGTTTACACGTTGAACTCTCCGTTATTTTTACACTCACTTTAGATGTACGGCTCGCTCTACAAGTGCAAATCCCCATGTACTCTCGACTTTACCTACAATTCATAATTTTAAAGTGCCGTAGAAGATGCCTGCAATCGTAAAAATCCACAGATTCTTTCTTAGCACACTTCAATCTCATCAAGTCTTGTCGGTCTTTTCACGTGTCATTACCTAAGTCTAGACAGTATATACAGTATAACGTAAAATTATCCCAATCCTGTGAGAATTTTGAGAAACCCTTCTTAATGCACCAGCTTCTTAGGCCCATTCGTTTCGGCTGTGCATTACCTGTCAGTCAGTAAGTCGTGGCACATGGTACATTTTGATAATAATATTACTTCATCAATAAGATATAGCCGTGCTCTGCAAGAGAGACGTTTCTTACTTAGACGCGTAACCGCCGAGATAAATATAGATTCGATAACTAGTTTAACAAATATATTAGACTGTCAACAGAACCTACCTCCAAAAATATGTAAACAAAAAATAGCGCCGCCCTCCAATTTCCATGTAAGAAACTTGTATGCTTTTCAAATCGCGTAGGCACAAGTTTTCATTGTAGTTTGTTTTCACTTATCATGAAATATTGATAAAAAAATTCCATGTGGTGGTAATTCCGTGGGTATCGTAAGTTGCGGTAGACTCGATATCAAACCAACCAACCCGGCTGTCTAGCGTGGTATATTAGACAACATACAAAGCTAATTAAGAGAGGCTTATGACCAACCGGACTGCGAAACAGCTGTATAGACGAATTAATCAGAAAATCCTTCTAACAGTGACAGCAGGCTACCCATCTATTCTTATAGGACTGAGATTTCAAAATAAGGTAGTGACCCAATTTTCAAAAAGGTCTTCAATTAACATGTTCAATTATCATTAACATATTTAAACAAAAGTCAAAATAGGTCCCTTACATATGTACCTATAAGTCGCAGGCGAACCAAAGTCACCGACATAGCTCTCCGAATAGTCAGGCTGAACTGGCAGTGGGCATGGCACATAGCCAGAAGAACCGAAAGATGGCTTGGAACAGAAAGGTTGAACAGACGTCGGCGTCGTAGCAGAGGTAGTCCTCCGGCAAGGTGGACTGATCGATCGTGTTGGGGTCGCGGGCAGCGGATGGATGCGGGTGGCTCAGGATCGGTCTATGTGGAGGTATTAATTATGTTACTTGCAGAAGTGCTGAACAAATGTTATAAACATTTCAACGATACATTGATAAAGTACCGAGACTCCGTATCTACTTCGTATTTGCCTTCCTACACGACATACTAGTCGCGTCAGAATAAGGTTTCCTTAAGAATACCATCCGCCATTATCTTTAAGTTATTTGAAAAACATATATCCTGTTCATAAATTCAATCATCTATTGAGATATGGTATTTATAAAGTTAAAAAGCGATATGATACGTGTAGCATAAATTTGACTATATACTTGATACTTTCATAAACACTATTCACATATTTTGTCGAGATTTTTCTATAGTGATAAAATAATAAAACAGTTATGAATGTTATGATGGTTTTAAATCAGTCTTAAGATTTAAAAATAATTCTGAGATGTAATATATATCTTATCATACTCCTAAATAGAGCCTTTCGGTAAATAAAGATCTCGTAATCTTCTAAAGAGATTTGCAACGATTAACCAAAAGAAAAATCAACTGTTTACCATAAGTAAGGAAATGACGTCGATTAAGCGTTGCCGACCTCTGTTAAAATAATGAATAACAAAGAACAAGGAGACATATTTATAGGATAAGGAAATAAGAGTAAGACCTACTAAGGGATGTGAAGTGTTAGGGCCAGCACACATAGCGAAGCAAATCGGAAAGATTTTTTCAGCTTATACTTCACTATTCAGCTTGATAATCAAATTTGGGTGATTTCGACACATTTTCGCATTCAATTTCCTACAGTGTACCTATGTCAGTGATAAGAGAAGTTTTTCACTTTGAACCTTAATAGAAGGCTCAAAGACACTTAAAGTGCGATGCAGAGAGATATGCGTAGAGATTAATCGAAAAGAAGGCGCGGGTAAAAGGAAACACACCTTGAGCTTGATTTTCTGGAATGGTATGTCCGCCTCTTTGTCGCTGTCATACCATTCCGGATGGTCAAACTGAAGTAGTTCTAGGCTCGCAAAACCGGTTGGTGAAATCAATTTTCAATACCTAATCAACGTAGATCTATGAGTCTCTATCTACTGTTTATATAGTTTAGCTTATTTATTTGAATCGAAACTTCAACATAAATACATATAAATAATTATGCAATGATTCAAAATCGGCCGAAAGTATTCAACGTCATAAGAGTTATATCACAAATATTTGGTCAGGAAACAATAAACTTGTCATCTGCCAGTTAGTCGTGACGCCGCGAAAAACGTCCGGCTAGTAAATTAATGGCATTGAGTAGGTAAATTATATGTGCTAATTCAATGGGAACGAATAATATATTAGCGACGTAGAGGGGGCACGGTCGACACTATGAAGACTGACATAATATTATCATTTAGCATTAACCGTGGTTACTGATCACAGCCAATCTACATCCGTGCGTATTCATAGGAAAATCAGTGTGAACGTTATGCCGACGCATTTGGAATCACCGACCAAGAAGAAATATGAACCAATGAAGTGGTGAGTTTTATCATGTGATGTTATACAACTCAAAATCACGGCAAAAATAGTTACTTATCAAACAGTAAAGAAATAATAATTAAACTGTTTCTTATTTGATAAATAATCAATTGTTCTATATCCAGGAAAGCAAATCCGTCAGTGCAATATTTGCCATTTGCTTATAACTATAAGACATAGAGTTATGTCGTCCGTAAGCTGATATATATACATACATAATATGTATATACATGATATGTTAACCATAAGAGAAACGGCATCCGTCTACTTGTGTCTGGCAATGAGAACGCATTCATTTACCTCCAAATTCACAATATTATCTTGTCCCGTAAAATCACAAAACAAGCTTTACGTATTTATTTCGAATCAACTAGTGCTGTTGTGTATATTCTCCAAATCCATGATCAGCAAAATGGGTGAAAATGTATATTACATGATAATTTCCTGTACACTAAAAAAAATATCATAAGAAATTAATCAGGTCGAAATTAATGTGACGATTTTATAGGCTGGTACGTAACGATGGCAAAAGACCAGACGTTATATTCTTACTGCCATAAAGAAAGAGACTGGTCGACGCCTCGCATGACCAGAAAGCTGGCAGTATTTGGGCTAAAAGTTAAGTATTGCCATACAAGGCGGAAATGCTACTAGCATTCTGGTGGGCACGCTTGCAGTCAACGGCGATGAGGTGGACTTTCATGACGCCCTCTAAATTATGTTCTTTTCTATTCTGTTTATATTTCTTTGTATGTTCTGTATATATACAGGGTGTCACAAGACCCATCACCAAGCCGAAGTCTACTCGTTGTGGACATCATGCCAAGTCATACTAACCAAAAATAATAACTGGGAAACGATTTCTTTTTTTTGAGTTTTCAAATTTTTTAAACCGCAATTAAAAGCGCGCGCGTGCAATGTTCGAAATACCTACTAATCCAAGGGGTTAAAGGTCATCTAAATAACATATTGGCGGGGTAAATGCATCGATTTTGTACCTAATTAGAAAAATTCCATACTAACTTTGAGCCTTAATATCTCCTGAACCAGTAATTTCCCAGGTATGGAGCCGAAGTAAAAAATGTTCATAGTGATTGGTACAACATAGGGTTTCAGTTTTCGTTAAGGGTCTTTTTACAACCTGTATATTTCTTAGTATAGTATTTTAAGACTAAGTTAGTTTTGTTTGTTAGTAAATAAATGTATAATATCAGGTCTAATTTAAATAACATGACATATCTTCGCAGAGCCTAAACTACTGAATTCGGAAACATGAAATTTGGAGAGCGGGATATGCTAACTCTAAAGGGTTGAAATAACAGTTGAAAGTTTGGCTGGTGTCGTAGCGAGCGACTCCTAGTCCGATGATAAATAAATCGTCACGACTTTGGGGACACGTGCCCGAATTTTTATTTAAAGAGAATGTTTCACTACCCTCTGATAAATTACGTATTACTTACTTAACCTCTTGTATGCCGGAATACCAGACACAATTAAAAAGCTATTGTGTCTCGTTGAGATCTGCGTTCCGGCATACAAGGGGTTAATTTATCGGAGAGTACGTAAATTTTCATGTATATTTCAGCATTTAGGTGGATGACACTTAATCATGTCAATTCAGCTGTTGTGAGGGACTGAGACCCGCGTTAGCTTCGGTATATCGAAAACAGCCCTACCTACCGGCGCTAATTATAGCATACTAGGGGACGCCAGCAGCTACGCCTGCATTTTTTTTTTATTTACCCGTTTTGGCCGATCCCGTGGGAATTTCGGGAAATCCCTTCTTAGTGCACGCCTACGGTCCCCAAGGAACATATATGCCAAATTTCAGATTCCTGCGCCCAATAGTTTCGGCTGTAGCGTGTCTGTCAGTCAGTCAGTAACACAAGGATTTTATATATTAAGATAATATGTAGGTCTATAAAATCCTTTACCAGCCAATGAAAGTCTGAATACAAGTCGACGGTCTCTAAAAAGAGATCTTGCACTTGGACACTTTGGCGCCAATGTTTCAATTTTAAACAAACAAACAGATACGTCAATTTTATTTATATGTGTAGTTGTGTAGATTATTTTCAGGACACCAAGCAGGTATATTTTTTCAAAAACTCATAGCTATTTAAAATTAATCATTGTTTTTTAAGGTTCCTACTACCTAGTAACCATATTAACAACTTAACTATCTTAGGTATATAATGCCAGGGCCGGCCTTAGCCATCCAGGCGCCCCGGGCGAGCCATTCATTTGGCGCCCCTCTATTTAGGGTTCCGTGGCCAAAATGGCAAAAAACGGAACCCTGATGAATTCGCCATGTCTGTCTCTCCGTCCATATGTCTCAACCACTTTATTGATATTTGTAAATTAGTAGGTAGATGTATTCTGTGAAACGCGACATAATCCAGCGTAACGGCAATAGGCTCGCCCCTTCTTACGTGGGACCTAAAATACATAACCTGGCGAAATGGGGGTTCAATACTACACCTCTGCCTAACCCCTCCGGTATACAGGCGTGAGGCTATATAAAAATAAAGTTTCGATGGAATCAAAGGCTTCTCGTAGTCCACAAGAGCCAAGCGGCTACACCGTTTTCCCGGGGAGCCTTTACTAAGCTGCCTGAGAGGCGCACAGATTTACTAGACATCTACGTCTAGGAAATCTTCAACTATTAAATAGCTAGTAAGTAGGGCTCCGGTCGGCTAGTGGTGGAGGCGTTGGTGCATGCGCAGCATACAGATATTCGCAGAAGTATTAAACAGCAAGCATCTATGGTATCACTACTCGAGGAAGTCATCTTTGTCAGATGAGTCTTTCCCAATACTTTCGCGAAGACTTTTGACCATGGATTTTGCACAATCGCCTCCTATGAGTTCTCTCTCTCTCAGTTTCGCCGAGCTCCAGATCTCTACACGGTGAATAAGGGTTTAACAAGGCCGCCTCTGGTGTTTCCTGTCGCATTAGTTCCAGAAGATCATTTGAAAGTTTAGATTTCCCAACAAATCATATTTTCCTAATGTGCCTTATTCCTAGTTGATGTACAGTACCGACTATGCGCTTAAGTCCTCATCTAGGTATCTATCCGTCACATGGTTGAACGCGCTAATCTCAGGAGTAACTGCAATAGTGTGATTGGAATAATTTTATTACTTTTGTGTATATCATCATGTCATACGGCTATATAACATCAGTGTGATGCTACTCATAGGCCTAAATAACGCGGGTGTAACCGCGGGCTCAACTAGTGTTACTCAAGGGTGTTACGTTCGTACATAAATCTCCTTATTTGTGTCACTGTCGGGGCCTTTCAGATCTACATCTATCGTCCAAGTTCATCTTTATGCAGATCATCGCCTGCTTGAACTCATTTGCCTCCTATGGTTTCTTATGTTCCCATAATTATGCGCTTTATGCGGTCCCAAACATGATTCTCCACGCG
The DNA here is from genome assembly GCA_944739405.2 of Euclidia mi. Taxonomy (NCBI): domain Eukaryota; kingdom Metazoa; phylum Arthropoda; class Insecta; order Lepidoptera; family Erebidae; genus Euclidia; species Euclidia mi. The sequence continues at coordinate 28,756,326 of OX123198.2, read as the reverse complement.
ATAACCCTAATTCAGTGCAAGGTACTCTACCTGGGTCCAGACGTTGCAGATCTCAGTCCCGTTGTCACAGACAGTTGTTTTTTGTCGAGATAACCACGTCACCATAGGGTCGTTAGCTTACATGCCTGAAGTAACATAGGCAGTCCGCCTGATACAAGGGTTATCGAGACTTTCCACTCTTTTCCAGCCGTCAACTAAGTTCCTTGTCTGTAGTTCAATCGATGTTGGCAGCTATCTATAGTCGGGGATTCTTAGCATCCCTTACACTACCATGACCATGGTCATGGCATATTATTATGGCTATGGACTAGGCACCGTATTTTTTGGCTACTTTTCATGGTAGGCTTTGCCCATAATCACCACGTTGGATATTATGCAGGTTGGCAACCACAGTAAGATCGTTACCTGCACAAAGGAACGCTGCTGCACCTTTTCCGCTGACAATTCATTCACCAACGGAAGGGAATATAGTGTCGTTATTCTAAGCCTTGCCGACCAATAGTATAATATAATCAGTTAAAACATTTTATCTACAAGAAAAAAAAAGTCTTTAGATTTAATTAAAAAATACCCGTTTGTCAGGGAGATAAATTCTTTACTTAAATCTTTTATTTCCGATAATGAACCTAGCGCCCATTGCTATTCTTTCACTCACTTTACCTTACCCCGCGATTCATAGTATATCTACTATTTCATAGCATTTTACTACAACCCTCTAGGCATCTTTAACAATCTTATAAACGGACACATTTTGTGTACCCTTGAACCTCGCACTTGACTAGGCCCGGGCGCCTACGGCGCCCCTGGATCCTGGCGCCCCAGTCGACCGCCCCGGTCCCCCCCCCCCCCCCTAAAGCCGCTACTGTATAATGCTGTATTAATTACGTAGGTGAAGGTGAATAAGAGATCTGCAATCTAGAAGATATGGTAGAGTTATACAGAATTTATAACTTCCAGCGACACTCCAAGTATTTCAATATAATATTTGACATTTTAAAAATCATAAACAATATAAAATAAGTACAAAGCGCCAGACCATAGATTATATTACGAACACTTGTTATTGTAACCCAGGGCTGAGATAAACGCAAGCGCAGCGCGACGTCTCATGGCCGCCACGACGCATGCGCGACCCTCCCCCCTTCTTGTGATATGCCCCCACCACCCAGAGCCAGAATCGCACTTTGTTTACCAATTGCTTTACCGCGATTGACGAACCAGTCAGGGCAGTCGGTCCGCCAACGAAGCCGACCTCGCTCGCTCTCGCGAACGTTCATTATTCACAGTCGCGCGTCGCCAGCGACGCACGCGACGATAGTCTCCGCGTCATGACCCTGTGACGTGATAGTATGAGTAAAATCGAAACTTCGTCGGAAGCCGCCGCGCCCAGCGTCGCGATCCACGTGGAGCAGTATGACAACCTAGACAGGGAGAGCTCCAAGCTCCTCGACCTGCATGCTCCGGCGCCGATCATAGCGCCCTCTGGGCAAATGCGCAAAGTGAAGAGCTTCAGCGATACACATAGGATTCGTGATGTGACCTCCGCCTCCGGCGCAGCATCCGCGCGGTGTCTACGACCTTACGAGCAAGTGACTACTTATCCCGAAGGTTCCGACAGCGGCACCAACCATTATGCTCCGTCCGTCCGGTCACTCGCCTCTATCGGAATGGGATGCACGGATGGCCGCAAAATGGTTATACGACGGGTACCAACATCGCCCACGGAATTGTTCCATCTAGTTCGTCCTCCTACGTGAGTACCACCGCGAATGATACATCCTCCGAGTTGCCATTATTCAATTGACTTCTATCAACCGTACACATCTCCCCATCCTTCGAGCATGTCGTTCTGTAACAATGCGTGGCTTATGATTTCCTTGCAGTCTTGATTCCTCCCGTAATACCAACAATCATTATACACACGCACGTATTGTATCGTCAGACAGCGTTTTACAATTTATAACCTAACTTAAACTTATAAATACAATGACCTCTTTTGTTAGAAGTATTCTCGAAATACCTATAGCTGTTTATGTTTCTGTATGTATATCGTGCAATACCAGTAATGTTTTATACAACAGATTAAGTAATGAATCACAATATTATTAATTAATACTGTATGCACTGTTGCTTAATTAAGTCACATGTTTAGGTACGGTTACTTATTAAAAGTGATTACAAATGACAGTTACAAACCAAATATTACTGTAAATCATTTCGAGCGGAAACTTTGAATTTTAGCGATTACTTAGTAAGATAGAGCCAGAAAAACGCTACATAGGTACTTATTATCCCTGTGGAGTAACAAGTCGCCAAGTAACGAAAGCAATTGAAAGTTTTATCAAGTGTTTGTTAAATTTAGTGAATAAATTCATCACAAAATGATATCGTTGTAGTAGTGATTAAATTATAGATTATTTCAATGCGTATGATACAATAAAGATAACAATATTGTGAGTATTTTTAAAGATTGTATATATTGTTACTATACACATTCATACAAACCAATATAGATCAATTAATATTAGACATATTAGCTCGAAACTGAAAATTTCAAATTGATGATTGTAACAATTTGCTCTTATGCAACTATTATGAATAGGTATGTATTATAATATGTAGGTGACGAATAATTAGACATTGATACATATGTATATGAATAAGTATTACAAAAAGATGTGTACATATTATTACTAAATTTACACTAAGAATACTCTCATATAATAATCAGGGTGCAAAATTAAAACTTCAAGACGGTTAAACATATAAACTCTATAATTATTTAACTTAATAAACGTTGTCATCACATGATACTGTATAAGTCGTGTAGCACATTTCTTCGCGTACTCCCGGTGAAGCACCATTGATAACTATCAATGTTACTTTCGATACCGAGCTATTCTTAGACATAATTACGGAAATGACATTTAAAAATAAATCGTCCAATAACATCTAAATTAAATTGATTGCACTGATAGTCTGATACATTATCCTGCTACTGTTCTAAACGCGAAAGTTTCTGGAGATGGATGATAATGAACCTTGATGAAAATTTGAAGTTATATAGCTTAGACTTCAGAATTGTATAGCCTGCATAGGCTGCCTTTTATCGCGAAAACCGACACCCGATAATAATACTTATAATAATAGGTACAGGTACTCCGTTATCTAGAAACTCTTTACTTTGCTCTACTGCTCCAGTTACTATAATGACATCTGTGTTACGAAATATTTTTCAATCACCTTTACGTTTCTGCTCAAATATGAAAATTACAGAAAATAAATAATAATGAGCAACATTACTTTGCTTGTCATTTAGCTATGTTCCAATTTGAAAAATGATGTCTGCCGCGATTTACCTACCTACCGACTAATTATGTACATATTATGTCTTTCAATTTGAATAGGATGTGCTCTATAAATAAATATTCTTTCAAATAGACTGATCCACTGCTCTTAGTTAGTTTCCGTAAAACTTGGCGTAATCAGCTATATAAACCTAAATGAGTTAATAGGCTAATAAAACATTTCTTTGTAGACAATGTGCTGATTATCGGCCGCCCGACCTTATACATGGGTGGCCCTTCCCAAAACTGTATCCAAGAGTTGACCAATGTGAAACCCTGTTCGAAAACAGGATACGCGCTCGCACCTATGATACAGATCTTTTAAAATTCGAAAACATCATCTACGGTAAGAGACGCCCATAACATCATCAGTCTTGTATTTAAACTGTTCTGGTGCTCTTCTCAGGCCATAGTCCACCACGCTGTTGGCTGACTTCGCATGTTTTTCGAGAACATTATAGAGAACTCTCAGTCATCCTGGTTTTTCTACTTTTGTGGGAAAACAAGTTCCCATGTGTCCTTATCTACAATTAAAATATTGCAACCCACGTTGCGGCACCAGTAATAAAGAGTTCCGTATCCCATTGCCACGTACCTCGTCTACATACAAATGTGCTGAGATGCACACATTATGTTCAATATTAACGGATGACGTGCGAACATTTGCATTTCTTAAAAATAACGGCTGTAATCTATATGCCTCTTCAATATCTAGCGTACCATATTGGTTTAAGATATGATGTCAAGTTCAATAAAATGCCGGCACATTATAGGTATTTGACAAGCCTTTTAAACTTATTTGTTTTGTAGAATGGGCTAGTTCTAAAGAGAAAAATTATAGACAAGAAAATATTAAGTAATCCCCCTTTTGTGCATACGATATTAAAGTTTCATTAACCTTATATTAAATTATACGCGTATCATTGAATTGTTAAAAATTCAATGTCGATTCATACAAAACATCTAAAAGAAATAATAAAGATTTCTGAAACGATATTAGAATTTCATAATTTCTTGTAAATTAAGCATTTAGAAAAGCTCAACCTTAGTTGGGCTTTTCTAAATTGCACGAAGACGGTTTATAAGAGAAGCGGACGCATTCTTGGGCAAAAGCTAATAAGAAGTAAGGAAAAGACAGTGCAACCTCGATATAGCAAATCGGAAGGGACCAAGTAAATATTCGTTAGGTATATCAAGTAATTGATTAATCTGAGGTTTGTTATATTGAGAAGAGGATGGTCTTCATTTGTTATTAAGATTTTTAATAATTTGAGGTTTGAGGTTTACTTACAAATATCATACAGATGCAACGTAATATTAATATATTACTGCAATATACAACAACATACTCAGTATTAATTATGATACGTCGGTTGTTAGGAAAAATACTACCCGTTATATACTACCCGTTATATAGGTACCTATTAGGAAAGTAAAGCCACGTCTGAATACAAGTACAACCATAGAACACAAACGTTAAAAGATCTTGCTTGTCTAAAAAATTTACCATTATATATTTATATGTAGTAACCATGCACATTAGAGATGAATTGATATGAAGAAACGTTGTTCCTTAAACTACAACACTTTATGAAAATAGCTAACCAGACAAATACTGTCTCCATGAGACTGCGAGAAGTCGTGACTTGTGTTAGGAGATTGTTAAGTTAAATAGCGCATTGTATTGTTTGAAGAATAAAACTCTCGATATTTAAAATTGTGATGAGTTTGCTACTTATACCTATTTTTTTTAATTTTAAAAAGACAATGACGGCGCTAAGTTTAAATCCTGTGTCGCGTCAGACATCACAAGAACGAACTAACACTAACACTTAGCCCAGAAGCAATAATTTGTAGATCGTATATCGTATTATGTGTTGTACTGTTAGGAATCGAACAGGTGACACGCAAGGCACTGCCAGAATCGCGGCAGGTATATTACATCTAGCTACATAACATATATGCTCTTGGAATAGCGACAGCGCCTCTCAACAAGTGGATAGAGCACTTCTGCTGCCATGCAAAACTATTTTTTTATTAAGTTGATAATGTAAATTTTCTTGTAAAAGAAGACGAAGAAATAAGTCATGTGTCGCGGAGGATTTCACAAGAATTAAATAAACGAACACAAAGTACACCCAGACGCGAAATAACAATTGGTGGTAATTTAGCGTTGTCTCGTACGGGTAGCTAACCTACAACAGTCGGTATAGAGTCAAGTAGTCCATAAAAGTGGATCCTAAGTGGATATAAGCAACTGAAATAGATGCAACACGGATCTCGTCTTCCAAAACTACAATATTTTAGCAGATATAGATATTAGTAAGTAGTATAATTGTGAAAGTATTATAATTTTAATAAACTTTGTTTCGTTAATGCACATTTCAATCAATTATGGTCTAGATAATGATGCTGACTGTTGTTATAAAATTATAAATTATTACAAAAATATACACAGCGTCAACGGCCCTTAATCACTGTAACTTATATTATGATTTTCCTTGTATAGCACGTATATTCACGTAATAGCTACCTACTTACTTAATTATTTAAATAAAATATATGCCTACATAGCTTAAGCATTTAAATTGTAACAGCAGTATAAGGTTTTGGACAAATTGTGGTTGACTAGCTTGCCTGCGTTTTCAGTTTTATGTTTACTTATATTTCAATACAAATCAAGATCAAAATAAATTTTATTTACTTAATTTTAAATTTATTTCAATGGGAATCGTACAGTTTATTTAATATTAAAACAATATAAGAAGATGCTTGAGTAGGAGGTGACTGGCAGTTTAAAAGGCCAATATTTTAAACTTTAGAGCATGTTTCTGTCGTGTGTGTGTGTCTTTTTTAAAGGCCGCGGCTAAAGTCTGGAATTCCTTAGGTAAACTTGAGGTTTTTAAGAACTATGACATCATAGACGATCCTTGCCAGTAGTAATAATACCACAGAAACAAACAATCGTGTTAATTGACGGATAACAAATATAAGTACACAAGGAAAACTTGGTTAGAATTCAGTTATAACTAATAGTGGAACAAAATTTACAAGAAATAGCATTTTAGAAATTAAATTTCTGTATAAAACCCACTCCATAACCTCATTCACATTTTTTGTACATCTTCGAAATTAACTAAATCAACACTATTTATCTGTTTAAATATGAGATGCATATTTTTATAATTCATTACCTATCTTGTCTGACTCATTGAAAACAGTTAATTGCTTAAAGACATTTCTATATATTTCACCAATTTCCTAATGTAAAAGACATGTAATATGTGTACTCAAAGCCTTAAGTGTCTTCAAATATATCTTCACTGTCCTATTATGCGCGGCCACGCTTTCTTTTGACCACTTCCTGTGATCCTTACTAGTTTGACGGTCCACCTAAAAATGCTATCACAAAGATAAATGCTGATAGCTTCCTGAACAACGTTCAGTGCCGACATATGTCAACGTGAGTCGGATTTGACGATTGATCTCTTCCTATAGCTATATCCCCTTTAATGTATCATCATGCCTAAATCCTTATACCTATTAATACTTGCTTCACAACAGGTCCAGAGATACTAACTCCAAACAAATCACACCTTAGGCATTTTCATTTTGCAAGATTTTTGTCTTATACTTGTCTATTTTAGGCCTTCATGTTTGGAGATTCTCCACAGACCAGAAATCATAAAGTTCTTCTGTAGTTTCACCTATTATTACCATATCAAAATAATCATCGGCAAATCGAAGGCCACATCTCCAATAATATTTTTATTGAACCCTTCTTTCTACGGCAGCATGTAAACTTCTTTCAAAACAACGTTAAATAGTTTCAGTTGTAGATCAGTCATCTATCGCACCCATTTCTTTCATGTCAGACAAAAGTTATACAGTTTTATAGAATAAATTTATGACATCATTAACCGTCAAAATGTAAGGCTTATTATGTTCATGGGAAAAACACGATTAGTACCTTATCAGTTTATGAAGTGCCACAGCTGGACATAAGATTAACCCTACGGTTTTTGGGTATTCTTATCGGTTCTAATTTCGTACGCAATACGACCATATAGAGTCCACACTTCTATTAGTCTAAGATCCGTAGAAGAGCGACCTTCACCGATCTGATAATTGGATGAAACGAATCGGTCGTTAAAAAAAATCCGGTCCAGGCTAAAAAAAGAAAATGACCGCTTTTCCTGACAGGTTTTTCGTAGGCAACCCCATATCATCGTGTTCGCAGTGAAGTAGCGGTCATTTTAATATAAGATTTGTCTATTAAACAAGTTGATAAATATAACTAGTACCAACTTAAAAAAAAAATGTACAACCTAATGTTTACCGTAACCTTTAGGGTTCATACATTCGGTTAGTACTAAATTTATTCATTAAACGCGTAAATGCAATGTTAAATGAAAAGCCAAATATTTTGTTTTTCTACTTTTCCTAGTCTGGACCGGATTTTTTTTACCAACCCATTCGCGATATATTTTTAACATGCAAAATTTGATACAAAATAGTTTTCATCCATTTATCAGATCGGTGAAGGTCGCTCTTTTACGGCTCTCTTACTATATTGATAAATAATTAGCTTTAACTCTATAACTTAGCTACTTTTACAAAAGTTTATTTTAAGTATAATGCAATCCTCTTTGGTTAAGGGTGAGTGTGGTGGTACAATCACTCTCTAACAATTAGCACCCCTTTGGTTATTCACTCCATTTTGGAATATTTTAATATAAATTAATTAAATTAACAATATTTGCAATATACTATATGTTTCTAAAATGTGTTTAACCCAATCGGTTTTAAAAAAGGTCACTAATGATAAAAAATCCGGGTGTACAGCGGCATTTAAAAGAAGAATATCTTACAAAAATGATGAATGAGTTATTGTCAAATGTGTGAAATTATCGCAACATCTAGAAAGAGATTTGCAGATATAACTGTAGATTAACATATTATAAATCTGAATTAGCATATTATTTCAATAGGTGTAGTAAAAGTCTTTGATTATAATTTGGCACCCATGTAGTCTATTAGGTAATTGAATGAATACATAATTATTAGTGATAGTTACGATAAGGCAGAACTTGTCTTGCAACTATTATAAACGTAAACATTTGTGAGGTCAGATGGATGTATGGACGTTTGTTATTCTTTCACGCAAAAAATACTTATCGGATTTTGATGAAACTCCAGCAACAGAATACAGCTTATACCTACATCAAAATTCTACATGGTGACTGATAACCGACTCCTGAGGGTCTAGTACAAGTTTTACATATTGACGATAGTCTAGTCTACGGCAATAATTTTCATATATTTTCTTAATGCGCCCCCTAGCGGACTTTATGGCTACTGTTTAGGCTACTGTCCGTTAGGGGCGCTTTAAGAAAATGTATGAAAATTGTTCCCGTAGACTAGGCTATCGTCACCGTGACAATCGTGTGTAAAACTCGTACTAGACCCTCCGGACGAGCCTCGGGTAGAGGTTAGTAAGCAATAAGGCAAAAGTTCTTATGCAGTGACTGGACACTTTTTAGCTCATTATTTGTAAATGTAACGTCTTTTTAAACATGATTTTATTAGTACTCTGAGCACATAAATAGTTTGAAAATTCACAGCGTCTTGAACACTGATAAGTGACAAGAAGTCCATTGTTTCTCCGATGTATGTGGTGACGTCACACCGGTAATGTTTGGTTATTGTTCACAACCACATATCATTTACCGTTACTCTGTACGATTTCCCTTCCTCAATAATTCTGTAAGTGAAGGTCTTACTCAGAACACCCATGACTTACAAGATACTGTAATTAATTCATTAATGAATACGACATGTGTACCTATTGGTTATTATTGGCATACCTTCACGCATATTCTATTAATATAATTATATAAATGTTTGACATCCATAATAAAATTATAAATGCGAAAATGTACTAGTTTATATGTCTGTTTGTCCTTTTTTCGCGTCGCAGCGAATTTAGTGCATGCAAAGTTTGATTTCGTTTGTGGAGTTAGGAAGCTGAAGAGTAACGTAAGACGCGATAACAAACTCAAACTAAACATTTCCATAAAAATGTTTAAATTTTTGGACACGTCAGAAGGTCATACAAATAAAAAAATAAAAAAGAAACTTTAAATCCATATTAACATAGTTGAGCATTGAAAAAAAAATGCCTGTTCAGAAAGTAGAGCCTCGTGAGAAGAATCAGGCAAGAAACTCCGGCCCACTCTTTTCTTCGTCATATGATATAACCGACTCCCATTCAGGCAAAGCCACGGACGAAGTCTAGTATTACATATTAATCGTTTTATTTTACTTATTGGTAGACTAAAAGTGAGACCAGCCATATTTTAAGGATTTATTATGGATGTCATGAGATCGTTATGTGATAGCATTGTATGTAGGTACCATCAAATCTGTTCATGTAACTTATTTTAAAGTATTCTACGTTGCTTTGAGCTCTTTATATTAGAAAAAAAAAATAACAATTGACGATAGAATTATAAAACTAACTGAAACTACGTGCTTTCATATGTCTCTATGTTGTTGTCTCTACCTAAACCAAATCTCAATGCACATCATCTTAAGGGGCCATTCATAACTGACATTACACTATTTTCTTACTACGAGGGTCAAACTGAAAGTTCTTAGAAAATCAAAAACTGATTACATTAGCCAGTTATTAGTTTTATTATATCTTTTCAAAATATTGTCCATTGACGTCAATACACCGCTGCATGCGATGGAACCACTGGGAAAAGCACTTTGCCCACTCGTCCTTAGGGGTCTCTTCAATGGCATCGCGATACGCAGCCACCGCTTCTTCAGCATTCATAAACCGCTTTCCTTTAAGTTTTTCTTTAATTTTTGGAAATAAATAAAAATCACAAGGCGCGAGGTCGGGGCTATACGGCGGGTGACCCAGTAATTCAACGTTTGATGTCGCCAAATAGTCGATCGTTCGCTTGGCGGTGTGCGACGAGGCGTTGTCGTGGTGAAGGAGGATCCTACTGCGAGGTCGTTTCTCTCGAACTTTTTCCAAGACAAGTGGCAAACAATTGGTAGTGTACCATTCTGCAGAAACTGTTTTTTGATCCTCTAACACAATTGTTGCGAAATGACCTATCCTTCCAAAGAACGAGGCCACCATTTTTTTTCCCGCACTTCGATCTCTCTTCACTTTAGTTGGCAACTCCTCGAAAGGAAACACCCACTGAGCAGATTGTCTTTTGGTTTCAGGATCATAACAGTAAATCCAGCTTTCGTCACCTGTTAGTATGTCGAACACAGCATTTGAGTCACCTCCGTTAAATCTTTCAATCATTTTACGGCACCAATCCACACGATGGAGTTTTTGAGCCTTAGTCAAATTATGAGGTATCCACCGGGCGCAAAGCTTCCTGACCGCTAAATGTTCGTGGAGGATTTTGTGCACTTGACTCATACCGATGCCTAAGCTTGTCCGAATCTGCTGATAAGTCACTCTTTTGTCAGTCTCTATCATACGCCGCACAACACAGATGTTATTTTCAGTCGTCGCCGTAGAAGGCCGTCCCTCACGTACATCATCAGTGAGATTAGTGCGACCACGTTTAAACTCATTAAACCAGTTGTAAACAGTCGCACGAGATGGGGCTTCATCGTCAAAGGCCAATCGTAGTCTATCATAACTTTCTTGTTGACTTAAATGACATCGAAAGTCATAAAAAATCATTGCATGAAAATTTTCTCGTGTTAAATTCATGTTGACGTGACACAGACAATTTTCAATTTGCCGCCAAATCGTAAAACAAATGACAAATGAATGAAATATATACTCAGTAATATTGGCAAAGAGTTCTATTTTCAAATTTTAGAATATTTTTTTTATTATATTGTTTATAAGTGGCCAGTTCTAAGAACTTTCAGTTTGACCCTCGTACTCACTGATTCTTTCCACGCTGGTTACATTTGTCAGGAGTTATTAAATCAAAACAGCAGTTCTGGAATACGTTTAACTACATATTTTCACAACGGGCAAACATTGCTGATAGGTATTTCAACTTTTGTCTTTAAATACTTAGATATATTGGTCTTAAAAATGTAACTTCGCCAAGGGTAGGGTACCTTTCTATCCCTTCTCACGCAGTGTCATACTGCTTCAACCCCCTACTACCTCCTAAACCTGTAACGATGTTTGTGGATGACCACTAATCTCATTACAGCACAGCCGTTTCCATTGGAAGGACTACGAAGAAAGTTGTACTGTAGAGTCAAGAGTTATGATTATTTTTAATCAGTATATGTATAGAGATGAAAAAACGTATAATTTGAGTCTTATGATATAATAATATGAGTGGAAAATATATAGTTATAAAAATAGAAGGAAACAGACAGAGCACTTCAGATGAATATAATAAAATAATTATGGATTGTACCAAAGTTCATATCATTATAAACGTTTTTATTGTATAGGTACATAAAACTCGTTTACGTTACCTGTTGTGCATCCTAAATGGAGATAGATTAATAAAGCTATACCAAAATAATATCATCGTTATCAAACAGTCTTTCGCGTTATATTGTTAAACATAGGACTCTCCAAATTTTCTTTATAACTTACTTATGTGTCAAAATATTGTTAAATCACCCTGGTAACAAATAGTGACGCTCAGTCCTAACCCTGAAGGTAGTCTATACTCTTATAAATTTACTAATATTATAACTTTCCAAAACTTTCCCAGATTAGCATCAACTAAACTCACACGGATGCGATTATACTATGACAAGGTACCACTTGAGGCAATCCTAAAATCCTGAGGCTTATGTGTACAGGGAGTTTTGGCCGAACGACCTTCACGTTAAGAGCCGATAACACTGCAATGCTGCTATCTTCACGCACACATATCTAAGCACACGACATGAAAACGACGATTGATCGTGCGCCCACGACACTCGCTCTTATCACTGCCTACTTGATAATGATTTTAAAATACGTTTGCCTACTTACACGGTGACAGCTTGGATTAATTCATATAATTATTCATGCATATTCATCACGTTATGGTAGTTCGAATATAATTATAAAATCACAAACTTGGATACAATTTCTTTTTAGGATTTGTCCCACTTTCATTCTCACTACTGTATCACATCTGTATAATGTGTACTCTTACCTAGCTTTAGAAGCAGTCATCATTGAATACAAATAGTTTTGACTTGTGAAAACCTGGGAAAAGCTCAACTGCTTTGGAACACAACGAATCTTCCAGCGAGAGACACAATTATAATAGCAAATCAATAGCTTTGAATCATTTATGATACACGAGACAGGGAACCTGTTAAAGCTTAATAGAGGAGTTGAAAAATAAATAGCCCACTTGCCTCCTCAGCTAGACTGGAAGAAAATAAGTACATACCTACTAACATTATTGCAAGAATCCCGCGCAGGTAGATAATACAATTTAACGGCGGTTTTTATAGCTGTACACGGATTTTTAAGAGTCAATGCTATGAATTTATGTATTAAGGTTAAAGATAATTAGATTTAGAGGTCTTCGTTGTGTGCATCAATACTTGTATTATTAGCGCTTTATATTTAGCACAATCAAATGATTATGGATGTATGAGACAGAATCATTAAATCTCTATTTAGTTTATTTGGCTCCGGAATTACAAAATCGGTCAAGCAACATAGTCTTAAAGAACCAGAAATGTTTGGCGTTACTTTCGATTCTATTAAAAAAGCTAGGCTGTCCGTGTGGTGACGGATTAAGAATACGGAATGTCACCACCCCATATCATCCCATGGGTGTCGTAAGAGCCGACAGAGGGAGCATATTATGCAGAGAACAGCACTGTAAGAGAAGGAAAACTTAAGATAAACCCTAAACCAACCCGTTTGGCCAGCGTGGTATAGTAGGCCAATTCCTCCTTTCAAAGGAGAGGCCTAGTCCAGCAGTAGACTGTTAAAGGCTGATGATGGATGGATGGAAAAAAGCTACAAATATATAAAAGAGCCAAAACTACTGTTGCTACAAACGTGCAATTTGGACAGTGGGTTTCTGTTAACGTAGATCTCTTGACTTTTACGGCCGGTTTCGATATTCGATCTATCCATTGATTTGGCCAGTACCTAGAGATACATAATTGACATATTTTGGATGGAGTTTACGTCAAATTTGTATCTCTAGTAGTCAAATCCTTGGATAGATCAAAGATTGAAACCGGCCGTTAGGCATTCACTAAGGATGGATTTTTTATATTGCACCCTTAAGGGACTAAAATAGGGAGTGAAATATTGTTTGAAGATTCGTTAATTTTATACTTATTATTATAAAAATGCTAGCAACTGATACGTTAATTAAACCGGTTAACAATTCTAAATTATTTTTCTATGTCTCTCAAGACTGCAAATAAAATATCACATGTTACACGCATGTATCCAAATGTATGCGCACGTCGAAACGTGGCGAAAATTGTTTGTTTTTGTAATATGCAACAACTTCATGTAAATGATTTACTGTCCTCTACACCCGTCCTTAAACGTTCCTTATAAGTACTGAGCAATTTCAAATCAATAACTTAAGTCATTATTGCATATTTGTTGGCCCTCATAAAGAGTCAGTTAAAATAAACAATAGTTTCACAAAATTACAGTTACGACTCGTGCAATAAACCTCAATCTTGTACATCAAAAGTAGGTAAAGCCTTTGAGTCGTGTGACGTCACTTAATCTGCCGTCATTGTAGATCATTCATCATTAATCCAAACAACTCGGTTTATCAACATACTGTTTACTTCAGCATATATCATGTTTACACTAGATTCCAATCCTTAAATAACCGCGCGGAAGGAAAATGCCAAAATAGAATAATTAAAAATAATAAAAAGTAAAACATTCGCTCGGTCTACATTACCTTCACTATTATAAACTACGTTATCTCCTTATATTTATTTAAGTATTTACGTCTGAGCAAACATGTCATTTAATTTAAAACTCAGCACACATCAATCTATATATATTACCAGCGACATAAAGAGTCTTTAATACACTTATAATTAGTACAAATATTTGTGGATTTTTATAAATACTATTTGATATCATGGCTTAATTAGTCATAAAACCGTCATGTCATATTTACGAGTTATATGTTGATCGGCTTGTGAATGTGCTGTTTTCCAAAAGTCTTAACTATAGATTTGTTTTTTTTGTCTAGGCCTCCAGATGAAGATACAGCCTCGCATGACAGCGACTGTGAAGAAGAAGAGGAGGATACCACGGCTCATCTGAAGCCCCGACGACCATTCTGGGCCAACAAAATACAGTTTGTGTTGGCCTGCGTTGGGTACTCCGTTGGCTTAGGAAATGTATGGCGGTTTCCATATCTGTGCTACAAAAGCGGTGGAGGTAAGACCAAATATATATAAGTATCTTAGCCGTCGTAACTTAATATTGCTTTTTGGCAAATGGGAAATATAAAATTCCATTTTTTGCATTTTTTGTTCGAGAATGAAAAATTCTGATTTACTTCGAAATTAATGATTTTGAGAATACTGTTAGGAATACCAGCAGTCACAGAAAAGATATAATTATAAATATCATGAAACAACCTAAGTATAACTTCCGATCATATCAGATGCATAACTCTTTGTTGAAGGAACTACAGATCAGTACAGGCATTCAAATGAAATGATTGTGGGATGTATAAAATACAACAATGTTTGGTCACGAGCCGGTTGTCATAACGCGTATCCACAATTTCGTTATATAACACGATAGTTAGGTACAATGTCAATGTGACTATGTAACAGCAATGAATAAATGTACACAGCAATGCCAAAATGTTATGCCAAAAGTTTATGATGAAGTGTTGTAGAGTCGTAATTCAGATCATATAAAGTAGATAAAAAACAGAATGTAAACCTATAAGTATTGCCAATTAAGCTAAAAAGGAGGAACTCAAAGAGCCATCTACCTTATTTTTACTAGATCTAAGTATAATCCGTATAGTGACAGATTAAAACCACAAATTATCTACCTACATATTGCACTGTATTACCCCATTTCAAGAAAATTTACTCAAATTGGGTGAGGCCTAGGTCAGCAGTGAACTGTATAATATAATTAATTATATACATACATACATACATAACGTCACGCCTTTTATCCACGAAGGGGTAGGCAGAGGTGTATTTCTACACCCACTTTTCGCCAGATATACTTTAGTCCCACGTAATAAGGGGCGAGCCTATTGCCGTACCGGGCACATTTCCAGACTCCGTGCTGCTACTGAGAATTTCGTGACAGAAAAACCCAATAACACTGCCCGACCCAGGAATCGAACCCGGGACCTCCCGATCCCACGCGCACATTTATGCCGCGAGACCAACGAGGCAGTCGTATAGGGTTTGATGTCGAGTTTTCCGTCTCTACGCAAAAATAGTATTTTCACCACAGCAGCTCAAACATGCCGCTTTTGCTGCGAGACAACAGTGAACAAAACGCGATTTTGATTCGAGCATGAGAAAAAGTAGCTTTTTAATTTTTCAATCTTCAGTGTCACGAATTGATATTGTTCAGCCATAAATTTGAAACATTCGAATTTTACTGTGCTCTGTCTCTTTCACATGCATATAAAAAGTGAGTGAAAAAACAAACCCCTTCGAATTCGAAATTCGATTTTGGAATTCGACCTCAAAGAAAACACCTACGGCAACGCAAAAACAAAAAATATATTTGTAATTAAGAAATTACTTTTTTTATATGTTATTGTTTACATGTTTAATTTATTATTGACACATACATACATACATAACGTCACGCCTTTTATCCCCGAAAGGGTAGGCAGAGGTGTATTTCTACATCCACTTTTCGCCAGATATACTTTAGTCCCACGTAATAAGGGGCGAGCCTATTGCCGTACCGGGCACATTTCCAGACTCCGTGCTGCTACTGAGAATTTCATGACAGATAATCCCAATAACACTGCCCGACCTAGGAATCGAACCCGGGACCTCCCGATCCCACGCGCACATTTATGCCTTGAGACCAACGAGGCAGTCGTATAGGGTTTGATGTCGAGTTTTCCGTCTCTACGCAAAGATGGTATTTGCATCGTGTTATCCCTTAGTCGCCTTTTACGACACCCACGGAAAGATTGGGGGTGGTGACACTTGTATTCTATGCCGTCAACCACACGGCAAATATATTATTGAATTTTAATAAAAATAAGTCTAATTATTAGTATAAAATTAGTATTTAACCAATACATTTTTATTAAGAATTACAACAATGATACATTTGAAAAATAAACATCAGGGACGCGGTATTAAAACGCGATTTAAAAAAGTAGCGGGAATAAAAATTTCGCTGATGCTGATACAGTAGGTATAGCGTAACGTCCCCCCGTGGGATCTCCACCTTGTCGTGGTGGGAGGGCTCAGTAACCGTGGATTGCTCACCCGCGGTGAAGCTAAGAGGGATCCAGGAGGGGACGCTCCGCGTGGGCTTGGAGGGGCCTGCGCAGGATGCGTCCAACGGTGCGGGTGCGGGGGACAGTTCTGTCTGTCTCTCGCAGTCGGGTGCGGTCGCGGGAGGAGAGGCGTGTCGGTGTTGCGTTGCCGCGCGCCCTATCTCCCGCGACCAAATGGGGGCGCACCATTTGATGCGTCGCGGTGGGGCCGCAGAGGAAGAGGAGATGCGGTGTTGCGTTGCCGTCCTCCCTATCCTCTGCGGCCGCTGGGCGTTTTGGCGGCGGAGTCCAACACCTTAATCCGTCGCCAAGGGGGTTTTGTTCGGGGCCCGCCTTACCATCTGGCGGGCCAATACCCGTTGGAGGGTGGTGACGAGTGCTTTGGTGATGCCCCACCCTCCGACATACGGGTACATGGCGGAAGTCGAGGTGGTTTTTAGTGGAAACACCACATACTCCGGCTCTTATTTCCCCCAAGAGTCGGAGATCCGAAGGGATTTTCCACCTCGTAAAACAAAAAAAAAAAAAAAAAGGTATAGCGTAACGTGTTAAATTATATTAATATTTAAAATAATCTAAGAAGATGAGTGAAACTAGCGATGATGACTGTACTTTAACACCAGAAGAGTTAAATCAACAAGTGATTATGCAGAATTCAATCTACTCCTGTTCATTTCTATGTCTCCTAAGTAATATGTGTTCTCACTGCTGGCTGTGGTGAAAAGTTATGTGTGCTACACGAGAGCAAAGTTTTTTGTATCTCGTGCTGTTGAGTCCCTCACCACGCTCGGGATTCTAACTTTGATTCACTCGTTACGCTCGTGAATCAATCATAGAATCCTTCGCTTGCTCGGGACTCAAAATAAGCACTCGAAACAAAAAACAACTTTGCTCTCTTGTTGCACAAATAACTATTGCATCGTATTGTCCCTTAGTCGCCTCTTACGACACCCACGGGAAGATAGGGGGTGGTGACACTTGTATTCTATGCCGTCAACCACACGGCAATAAAATATTTATAAAATAATTATAGTATAATCTTAATATATAAAATCCTTGCGTTACTGACTGACTGACAGACACGCTACAGCCGAAACTATTGGGCGCAGGAAGCTGAAATTTGGCATGCATGTTCCTTGGGGACCTTAGGGGTGCACTAAGAAGGGATTTCCCGAAATTCCCACGAGATCGGCCAAAACTGGTAAATTTTAGAAGGCGTCCTCTAGTATAATATAATTATGCTGAGCTATGAGCGTCTTTTTGTCTTAACTCAAGCTAAAGTGGAATCTGTTGTATCTACCCTAGATACAACACTATAGATACAAAATAGTAAATATTAGAGTCGTAATGACATTGTAATAATTCTAATTACAAGAAACCAAAGAGATTGGATAATATACATAGAGACCGTCCTAGTACTCCCAAATTGAACACAGTCAACTGACGTGTAAGATACAATTTAGACAATATTATGCCATCAAATTATATAACCTTAGAGATTTTTCTTTTATAACAGTTCTATCATGATTTTGAATTTAGTCGTATAATATTTTTATCGACTTTTCAAGTGTTGTACAAAATCTTATCGATATGTCTATCCACCGTACATTTTTACCTCGTTATTTTTTAGATTATAATTATGTGCACGTGATAAAGATTTATAAAATAAGTGGATTGCTGCAGTATGTCTTGGAGAAAATTGGGTGCCTAGAAAGCACCATAGAATTTGTTCCAAGCATTTTACTGCGGAATGTTTTTATAGAAATGACAGATGGCCTTCTAAACATATCAGTGTGAGTGCTTAAATAATTACTTGCTATTATTTAAACTATCAGCAATAGTAATGAATTCCGAAGCTTGTTAGAATCCATCATATTACAAAAATATTAATGCACCTATAGTAAAAATCTGATCTTTCTTTACAAAGACAGTAATATTTAAAGGACAGTAATTTGAAGGTTTGATAAGAATTGTCTGCTTTCATAGTCACGAGTACTGAGTGGATATGCATCAAAATAAGGGAATCTTCATTTGAAAGAAATTTTGTTAAATGTCATCTACCCAGAGACCAAAACTTGGTTGTTCTTGTTCGACTAGTGGACTAATAATGTGCCGATCCCAAGATAAAATCGAAGGGCTTGTCTAGCCACAATCTTTTTCTCTCTAAATATTCTGTGTGTCACATGTATGACCGAAAAGTGTCCGATCCCGCACATAGAGAGAGAGTAGGGGGTGATGATTTATTTATTTAATATTTATTAATCCCACTTACAGCTTTCATTACAGCTGAAAAACTAACTATAAATAAGTATAAATCAAGGCGACTAAGAGAAACAAGAGAAGGAAATCTCGAAATAAAACCCTATACGAATACGTCTGGCTAGTGTGGTATTATAGCAGGCCAAACCTCCACCACGGAAGGTTAAAGACCAGCAGTGGACTTGAAAAGGCTGTTGATGCGTAAAGAAAAATACCATGAAAATTAGAAAATAACGCCTCGAAAGATTATGTGCTACTGAGTACCCATTTGAAACAAAAATATACAAGTTCAGTTTAAAAATGCAAGTTTGTGTAATAATTATTTAAAGACTGTCCATCAACTAGCGTTCTGACTGCTGTGGACATAAAGTTACGGAATTTAAAATGTATAACATATAAATAATATACTTTACAAGTCCGTTTGATTTTGAACCTATATTGAAACTTTAATCGATATCGATAGCGGATTTGCTCAGTCACTATTAAATTAAAAATTTACGATATTTGTGTTCAAATTGTCTTTAGCCCTAACTGACAAACATAGTGCCATCTTCTTCTGGCAACTCTAATTTATCATATGAGTTAAGAGTGTAGCTATATTCAATTTGTTCTTAAAAATATCGTTCCTTCCATGCTTCAGTTATTCTTCCGTGCAACAAACAAAATTTTCTCTATGGAATGTTTTGATTGTGTCACTTGGCTTGTTTTTATAAACTTTGTTGAAGATTCAATCAATTGTAAATTATTTAAACTACAATACTTGAAGACGCTTTTTACATATAAGAGAGTATCGCTTAATTACTAAACGGTACCAAACTAATTCTGAGTATTTTTCTACAATTTAACAAATACAAAGTAAAGCGCATTATGAAATATCCAATTGACACATACCGAAAAGTCATAGAGAGATAAGACGCCTAGTGCTGATTTGTAAATAAGTATCTACAAATCAGCATTAGGCGTCTTATCTCTCTATGACTTTTATTTGTGACTAGGGTAACTGAAAATAAATAGGATAGCCGGTTGAAATCATTTGTATATGTATATTATGTATTAATAATATAAAACGGAAGCGATAAAATATTAGACAAAAGATAAAATTGAAGGAGACAACAGAACTGCCAAAACAATCTATTTATAAATTACTAGCTGACCCGGCAAACGTTGTTTTGCAAAATTTTTTTCTTTTGAAAAATAGATGTTGGCCGATTCTCATAGATACCGGATAAGCACAAAAAATTTCATCAAAATCGGTCAAGCCGTTTCGGAGGAGTATGGGAACGAAAACTGTGACACGAGAATTTAATATATATTAGATTTTTTGCCTGGTCTATTAGAATTATGATTCATGTACACGGCCCTTTTTGTCAGCGTCCGTCGGTTACCATAGCGATAATAATCATATAGATAGAGCAGGCGAGGTCTAATCGCGACTATAAGTGAACATAGCGCGTTAATATTTAGAGAAAGAATCTATTTGTTTTGTGTTCTTAATTAACAACACATGCGCATGGTGGAATCGTATCTATTTGGCAGCACATGCGTTTTTAGGAAAAGAGATGAGTACAACATTCACTTTATTTCTCTCTCTATGAGGCTTGCTTGGTTGGCCTAGTCTATGCATTTATTGGCTCTATGTCGGTTTCTCGCTACAGTCAATATAATAATGAGCATATTGTTGTACTACCAGTAGTTTCGCTACAACGCGTCATCTCGCCCGCTGTAAATTAAGTCATTAAGGCGACAAAAACACGATCGTGTACGTCGTGACATTGCAAAGAGTCAGTTTGCTGAGCACTTTACACATGGTAAAAATTACCTAAGCACGAAATATCGACACAATTGAGATGACCGTGAGGACATCGATTATGTTTTTGTCACACGTATTTTATATAGTCCTAATACTAGTCGACGCCAGCGCCTTCGCACGCACATATTTTCGAATTTCCCGTTTTGCCCGATCCCGTGGGAATTTCGGGAAATCCCGTCTTAGTGCACCCCTACGGTGCCCAATTAACATACATCCTAAATTTCATCTTCTTACGACCAGTAGTTTTGGCTGTAGCGTGTCTGTCAGTCAGTCAGTAACCCTAGGATTTTATATATATTAAGATGACGTGGCAAATAATCGACAATATAATATGTACTTACTCTTGCCACTCTTTGAGAAGTCAAGGTCATAAATCTGTAAAAAAAAATCCGAACATTGAGCATGTTTGGTTCAGTAATGTAGAAGGGCATTTCTTTATGACGAAGTGCCCTAACGTAAAGTAGACATACGCACATTACGCATGCTTCGTGATATACCTAGCACTTTGTGCGGTCTATAAATTGTTATTACGTGTCTTTAAAATGTTTGGAACTATCTATCGCTTCGATGTTGAAAAGGAGAACCTTTTCTTTTTACATTACAAAATAATCACCAGTTAAATTACTGATATTCAGCCTATGGATATGTCAAGTTTTCTTAGGATGGTAATAAACCCAAATTTAATGTTCAACAAAAATATGTTTACCAGTAACTTACAAACCAACAACAAAACTGTGCAAAATAATTTATGTATATACAGGCAATAATATATGATAATCGAGAAGGGAAATTAGTAATAAAGCTAGAACAAGTAAAGCACACAAAAAATCGTGAGATCGTGTCTCTATATTTGTTTGTGTCGCCGCGCGCTAAGCGGTGGTGGTTGACACCGACACGCAACAACACTACAATGTGGTGTGAATTACAGCTGGTGCCTACGACAAACTGATACTTGACACCGCACCGACGTATTTACACGATATCAAATGATTTATTACCAGATATATATAGAAATCACTGCAGATATTTTTTTGATGACGTTTATACAAAGGAAATCTTGCAAGTAATAACTAGATATAAGCACAAGTGCCTACTTATACTAAGCTGGTACTTATATGATACCGCTATATGTCTATTGATATTCGCTAACCATTCTGTCTAGCGCAGCGTATCTATTGTGCACAGTAAACAGAACAATTGAATACACAACTATTAGATTTAATCATTTATAAATAATGTAATAAATGTAACAGGCAATTGAATAAAGCATGTATTTACTGCAAACAATAGAATATATAGTAATTCCAATACCTTATGCCTTGAGCTTATAAAAATAAGTATGCGGCTAGATTTAGAATATATATATGTAACTCTAAACAAAGAAATCGCCAAAAGGCTGATCGACGCTTCCCGTGACCAGAGGGCTGGTTTATATTTTGCAGAGAGATTAAACATTGCCATACAACATGGCAATGCTGCCAGCAATCTGGGCACCCTACCAGCCGACAACGTTGCGGAGGAATTTTTTGACGCGGCGTAGTTTAGGTTTTTTGTTTCTTTTACTCTTCTACTTTGTTATTATTATTTATTTGGTTTTATTGGTTTAGTTTAGGATAGTTTAGTTACTCTAAACTAGTAACTCTGGAAGTCTGGACCGACCATAAGAAAAAAGAAAGTATGGTACTCTTTTTGAGAAAATATTTTAAGTCGAAAATTTATTTTGGTGGTCAATGTTGAATACCGACTATAGTGTATTAAACACTTAATTGGTGTCATTTAAACAGTAACGCAAATCTGGAAAGAAAATATACATACGCTTTGTTTGTGTTGTCGCGTACCTTTTCAATGATCAAAATTCTTCGAATATAGTATTTGTCTAACTGGTCTGCCTGTCCTGGTGCTGGAAGACTAGATTGTACTAAAATCCAGCTCTATCTGAAAATGTTCTATTGCGATTACCAACGTTCAATCAAACAACCTTTCACCAAATTGCCCATGAACCCTCAAACATAGCGTTCATGCGCCCATAGTTTGTCATAAGGACCATAGACGTGGTTATACAACCACGTCAATGGTCCTTCTGACACCACTTCATATCAAAAGCAACACATACTATTTGGAAATAATGTTGTGATACAGGTGCGGTAGCTTCTCGGAACCAGATCTATAACTCGATTCGAAAACGTCTCTGACTCAATGTGGTCTCAGCTGGTCGGTCTCTACATCTCACTTTCTTCGGCAGCAAAAATATATTTTTCCGTTAAAATCTGCAAAAGTACTTATGCTGCGCATTTATTCAATAACTCCGGTGACAGCTTTTTACAAGTATTTTGTTTATTTTTGGGCTTACTAAATTAAGACTGCGATAGCCGGATACTGGACGTGATTCATGAAAACTATAATTATGTCATGAAAAATATATAATATATAAACTACTATGAGCCTTTAGAGTTTAACTTTGACCCTATAGATAAGTAGGTACTAGAGAGCTTAAACCTGCAGGGTTAATATGATTTTGACCACGCGTAAAAAATGGCAAAAAAAGCTTCAAGAAGCTATTTTATAATGTGACGTGAATGAGAGAGTACTTTTTAGGTTTTATGTTGTGTAAAGTATCCTTGGCTAAACTATCAAAAATATGTATATGCGGTTTGTACCGGTTGCCATAAACACTTTTTCTAACCAAGGATTGGCTTGCCAAAACTTTTGCATGACTTATGCAAAGTAACGTGTCAACATACCGCTCCTATAATTATCTACTTAACCTTAGAATTTGGATGTGGTTTAACTATACCGACTCATTAATAGCATAGGTAGGTATATTAAAGTAAAAAAATTTGGCGTCTATCTTAAAGTCATTTTTGTGGTTGACAAAAATATGGATATTACGCTTGAGAGAACACTTCGAACGTCTACATTACGCGTGATCCGAAACAACTTGTTATTTTACAATGTACCTAATGGGCCTACGGTTATAAAAATATTGCCAGTTAGTGACACTGCCATGTCAGACATCTCAGGAAACAGCCATGAGTCCTACACCTCCATTCTACTTAACGATAATTGAACTTGAAATTATGGCAGCCTTACACTTGCGTATTATATATGACATGATAATAATGCAAATAAAGGCAAACTCGTTCCATATATTATACATAATGTTCATACGCATAAAATTCTTCAGGGAGGTCGACAGATTGCTACGGCTCATACCCTTGACTTTTCAAATTTAAGTGTGTACTTAGTCATTAATTACCTCTTGCTAAACGGTGCAGGAAATCGCCATGAGCATACCTGTATGACTGCAAGTGCTCTAAAAAATTCTCAAAAGACGTAAAGTCAGTCAATCCGCGCTTGGCCAGCGCGGGAGATTATAGCCTTACCATTCTCACAGTGAAAAGAAACCCATCATCCTCCTAGCGTTATCCCAGTTTCAATCTGGGGTCCGCTTACTAGTCTAACCGGATTTGGCTGAAGATTAGCCTTTCCACAGAGCGACTGCCTGTCTGACCTCCGCTACCCGAAGGGATAGCGATATTCCATGGTTTAGACTAGTGTCAGTTTATTTAGAAGGTACTGACGACATTATAGGGCATAACGACTGTCAAAGATCTTCATGACAACCGAGACCGACAGCTTGACGTGCTCGCCGAGGCACGGGACAAGCGATAATTGACAATTTAATACGCACGT
Organism: Euclidia mi; assembly: GCA_944739405.2. Lineage (NCBI taxonomy): Eukaryota > Metazoa > Arthropoda > Insecta > Lepidoptera > Erebidae > Euclidia > Euclidia mi. The sequence goes on along the minus strand of OX123198.2, from coordinate 28,731,754 downwards.
AACTCCGAAAAGTCATTGGTGCGCGCCGTGGATTCGAACCCAATACCATCTGCATGGCAGTCTGTTGGTATCTCCACTAGGCTATTGCTGCCTTTGTAGTGAGAAGAAACCCATGCTCAGCAATCAAACAGTTTATAAACATGGGCTATACGCATAAGATTTCAGGATAATATGCGACATCCATACAATAAGTACATACTTTAAACGCATTCACCAATATATATTTAAAGATCACATGACGCGTTTGCCTTTATTTTTACGTATGGATAATTAATTAAAAATATAGACCTTGTAATACACGTGTAATTACGATTGAGCACCACGAACAGAATATATCAGGTCAGATTAAACATTAGTCATCGTGTCAACAAACTACTTATATTTACTGTATTGATGCCATAAATGAACGTTGACGTTTCTCACAACTTTCAGTGTTCTATATTATTTGTATATATTACTCATTTGTCATACATTAGTCACCAAAAACTATTTTAGTTTATCACCAAAGCTAATACTTGTGCAAAAGGAAGTATAACATACGTAGGCAGCAAGCCATGTTCATAGGTTAGACTTCATAATCGAATGAGCAAACGACTACGCTAATTACGCCAGTTCCTGTGGGTCAATTTATTGGTATCAAGGATACAATTGGCTCAATGATGATCACCAGTGCACTGAAGATTGTCATAGAAGACAATTTCTTTGTTCAGCTGGGAACGCATCTTGAAATGAAATGTAATTCAACAGCTGTAGTAAGCAAGCATAGTACAAACAGAAAGAACAGAACAAAACATCAAACAGCTTGTTATAAGTTCTAAGAAAGAGACATTCGCTAAAAGGTACAATGACTATCGTAATGAAAATTGAATCAAAATGAAAAAAAAAATGATAGTTATATTAAAAAAAACGACCAACTAATTCTTATTGGAGTTCATGATAGTCAGTTCTGTAAACGCTCTTAGAACTCAACCAGGAAGTCATAGAGAACCGTTATATGTCGGTATATATTTAAAAGTGTCACCACATGTTTCCCACACGCTAGTATTAATTATATCACATGTCTGGGGTTCAAAGACACTAATTAATTTGACATTTCAAAAATAAGTTCTATGATCTATTTCAATAGAATCTAAATTAGGAATGCTTACGTTATGTTACGTGTAGTACGCTGAATTTCTACAAAGCTAAATTTGACATTTCAATTATGTTTTTTCTAGTTTTGAATATCTGGTATTCTTAAGAAATATGAATAATTTTCAGTTTTTTGTAATAGGTATAACTAGTCAACTAAACATATTATAGCTTTTTTGGATTCATTCTGTGACCGAAGGGACCCGGGCCCTACTATACAAGCCTGCGCTTTGCGTCCATCAGAATTCTGTCTGTCAACGGGTAAATCAGTATGCAAAAAGTATTGTAAAAATAATAGGTATTGCACAGTAATTGACATTAACAGTAATATTATTGCAAAATGTGTACCTAATTCTATAAATAATACAAAGACATATTTCGCATCCTAAATGAGTAGGTGCAAAGTAGTCAGATGTAGGTATGCTTAATCATCAATCAAACGACCAAACTATCATTATTTTAATGAATCGATCTGATATTACAGCAAAATATCATTATATACTTAGTATAAAACAAAGTATGTCTTCTGTTCGTATGTCCCTATGTATGCTTCATTAAAAACTACGCAACGGATTTTAATGCGGTTTTATTTGATAGATATAATGATTTATGAGGAAGGTTTATATGTATAATTGACGCGGGCGTAGCCGCTGGCGATGTCTACTTTTCTATAAGAGAAAATATATCGCACAAAATTGATGGCTTAAAGCCGGCGAAAATAGAATTGATGTATAATATTCACAGAAATTGATTCAGTTATTAATTGACTGTATGCTAAATTGACAGTCGATGGGATATTTCTGGAATAGAACTGATAAATCGTATGATAAATGACTGACGGAAGCAGCCACTGAGAAATCGGGCAGTTATTAATGAATGTAGGGATGAAGAAGCTGTACCTACTTGCCGGCAGTCATCTAATAGTGATATTTGTATTGTTTCAGGAGCCTTCTTAATACCGTACTTCATAATACTCTTAGTATGCGGCGTGCCAATGCTCTTCATGGAACTGGCCGTGGGCCAGTATACTGCTCACGGACCTATTGGTGCCCTTTCGCAAATATGCCCCCTTTTTAAAGGTAAGCTTTCTTTTTTGGCTCACATGCCACAGATCTTTTAAATATTTTAGAGGTAATTATGTCGTAAATGTAAACTTATAGTAGGTATATAGGTACATTAAGTGCATCGGTTTCATGCAGCGTATGTGAGGAATGAGAACCCGAATACACATTCACATGTCGAAATATCACTACTACGGTAGATATAGGAAGCTATAAACCATGACTGGTACCTACTGTATATGTAAAATAAATATTTTGTTGACGAAACCGTCTTTAGAAAAAAGACAAACTCGTCCCTAGACATTGGCGATATGTCAAAAATTTAGTGAAAGTTAGTAATGCAGTTAGTGCGACACATTTTAATAAAGATCCTATTTAAACACCTGTATATTTTTGCCAGTTCTGTTTGCATTTACAAACAGAATTATTTAAACGGAGATCTACGTACCATAAATGAGTACTTTAAGTACTTACTTACAAGTAAAATGGTATCATATTGAAGTACCTTGTCTGTACGTATGGATATAACAAACAATCGACCCAGTTTTGAAAATATGTATGCATACGTCTGCTATCTATAGTCTGCGAGCCGGCTCCAGTACAGCATATTATAATTAGATTTTTGTCGACAGACGAAATAAACAGTTTATTTGTGCCTGTATTTGTAGATAGTACTCAGATTGACGCTTTGTTTTTCCTGGTACTAAAATATTAATATGATAAGTAATAAATGGTCTCTGTTCCACACATTGTCATTATAGAGACTGAAATATGCTTAGGCATGCATATTGCGATAGCAATGACGCTACTGATTGCATCTTCATCGTCATACTTACTAAAAAAGAATATCACGTGACATTCATTAAAAAAGAAAACAGTATGTTTTGTTGTTATTATTATAATAATCAGCAAGTCACACGTTTGTCTAAACGGTATTACCCAATTTAATTATTGGTTGTTTGATAATAAACTCATCAACCCACTGCATAAATGATAATTTTGTGTAATCGCTTTCGTCACATAATTAATAAGTAAATATAGTAGTGAAGGCCTTATATCTTTCTGTATTTTCGGGTGAGTGTGTGGCAAAGTCTCTTGTCAGCGTTTATGGGATAATCGAAAACCTCCAACGCAGCGTTTGTCCATATACAAGAACCAGGACCAACGGCTTTACCTGCTCGACGAAGCACGGTGGCGCTCCAATGTAGATGCACAAGTGGTCACCGCCAAGGGCGTCGCCAAGGAGGGGCAGAAGACTGAACAGTGACTTTGCCCCCCCCCCCTAGGCAATCGGCTGGCGACGCCCCTGGTCACCGATGCAAGTGATGATCTGTGCAAACATAGCTTTACTTTGCCGATCTCTTCGAATGGCATGTCCTTATAATATAAGGCATAGGTATAAAATAAAGTTAATTTATATAAATCGGAAATCGATGATTATTTTCAGGTGCTGGCTTAGCGAGTGTAGTGATCTCATTTCTAATGTCCACCTATTATGCGGTGATAATTGCGTGGGCAATATACTATTTCTTCACGTCGTTCAAGTCAGAAGTGCCGTGGGCGAGCTGCTCTAACCGCTGGAATACTCCACAATGCTGGGTGCCTTATCACAACCTCACCAAGCCAAATGGCTCACAAACACCCACTGAACAATTCTTCGAGTAAGTTTTCACGAATTTCACTACATAAACTATGATGCGATGCGATTTAAATAGGTAGTAGAGCCTTACTGATTTCAGCGTGAATGGGCCGGCTCGACCGGGGAAGTAGGAACTACCCTCTCACAGAAAATCGACGTAAAGTAACATTACCTATATTGTTGCGTTTCGTTCGGTGAGTGAGAGTGCCGGAGGCCTCATCCCCTATTCCTTCACGCTCATCCCACTCCTCCTACCATCCCTTTTCCTAACCCCAAGGGCGGCAACGCACTTGTGATTCCTCTGATGTTTCTTGTGTCCATGGGCGACGGTAATTGTTTACCATCAGGCGATCCGTCTGCTCGTATGCCGCTTATGACATAAAAAAAATGAAGTAGAAAACTAAAGCTTTCGCTCTTTTCAAGTAACAATCGAATATCACGAGCTTGCACAGTCTTGTAGTGGTTTAATGTTCTTGCAGTTATATATTTTAAACCCTTGTTTAATGGAATCCGTTTTGAAATCCCAACCAGTTCTCGAAACTCAACAGGCACTATTTGCGGTATAGCAGGTAACCTAGTTGCGTAAAAAGCCTAATACACCATGCAAATACTGGCAGTGCAAGTTAAACGAGAAACTGACCACAAGATAGAGACGTGAATATGAATAATAACAAAGACTACTTCACTTTTGCATCTACTTATATGACGTAGTTTGTTCACGTGTAGCGAGTACACGCTACCTATTTCTTTATCTCTTTAGTCATAATCGCATCATCGATAATACATTTTAAGAAATTCAAGTGGTTGTAAAACTATATGCTTACCCATAACTCGAGTTCCGGATATGAGTAATTCTTATTTTACAAAGGAATACCGGCACATGAAAGTCTGTGAAATTCTACGGCATATGGTCTATAAATAGACTGTTTCCAAAGAACACTCATAGTCACTATCAAAACATAATATTATCTATGACTCTAAACAAATACCTACTTTAGGGCAATAAATTATATGAACTTGAAATGTTAAAAGGTATACAAATGTTTTAACCTTATGTAGATTAGGTGCATGGCCTGTAGTTTGGTAGGTGCAGATGTATCTCGTAAAGCCTTATATGAAAAGAAATAGTTTTCTATTTGCATATGAATTCATTTCTTGGCTGTTATTTAGCTTTATCGTACAAATTTAAGTAAATACCCGAAGATTTATATTCTTATTTAATCTTTTGTTAGGGTTTGCTCTACGTAATTATGTTGTAAACCTGTAGGTACTAATAAGTTATTATTATTTCTTTTTTTTCAGAAAAAAGGTATTGAGCATGAGTGCCGGTATAGAGTACCCCAATGGGATGCGATGGGAGTTGGCAGCTTGCTTGGTCTGTGCTTGGGTGCTAGTCTACTTCGCCCTGTGGAAAAGTATTAAGTCTTCCGCCAAAGTCCGCTATATCACAACAACACTACCTTTTCTGCTAATTATAGTGTTCCTTGGAAGATCGTTGACACTCGATGGGGCTGATGGAGGACTAAGATTCTTCTTCAAGCCAGACTGGGAACTTTTAAAGCAATCGAGACCTTGGGTTAACGCTGCATCACAAATATTCAACTCAATAGGCATCGCCTTCGGCTCGATGATAATGTTCGCCTCGTACAATAGATTCGACAATAATTTCCTCCACGACACATTGGCGGTCTCCCTGATCAACGCAATCACGAGCCTTATTGTGGGAATATTTACTTTCGCCACTATTGGAAACATCGCCTTCGAGCAAAACACTTCTGTTAAGGATGTCATTGCCGATAGTAAGTACTACTTGAAATAGATTGATATAATCAACAGCATTATGAATATTGTTTTTCAACAAATGTTTATTTCAATTTCAGGTCCGGGATTATTATTTGTTGTATATCCGCAAGCTATTGCAAAGATGCCAGCATCACAGCTATGGGCGGTATTATTTTTCTTTATGTTCCTTTGTCTTGGACTAAATAGCCAGGTAAATATTTTTATAGAGCAAATATTGCTCTGATTTTATCAGTGTCTTTCTGAGTGCGTCGATGTCAAACGATAATGTCTCTTTTTTGTCCTTTTCAGTTTGCAATAGTTGAAGTAGTGGTGACGTCAATACAAGATGGTTTCCCAGACATGATACGCAGAAGACTTGTGTATCATGAACTATTAGTATTGTGCGTATGTGGAGTCTCATTAGTGTTCGGCTTACCACATATAATACACAGTGGTATATACTTTTTCCAATTAATGGATTATTACGCCGCATCACTAAGTATCACATACCTGGCGTTCTTTGAAGTCGTTGGGATTGCTTGGTTTTACGGAGTTGGAAGATTATCCAAAAATATTAAACAAATGACAGGTATGAATACTTTTAATAATTTTAATAACTTATTAGAGGAATATTTTAATGTCAGGGTAATAAAAAGAAATTCTGTTATGATGGTGTTCAGAGCGCGATAATTAGTTTCAATATCTCTACCAGTCAATCATCGATCTCTATCTACAAATCAGCGAGTGATACGTCATACATCGTTTTGTGTATAAAACAATGCGGTGGTTGGTACGGATTACGTCAAACGGGATATCCTTTCCATTGCCTCATCCGTTTTTGTTTGTAGTTAGTCTCAGCGATAATGATCGTTTTTATTCCATATTTAAACAACTACGTACAATATTATATAACAACGTTGATTCAACACGATTGTAACTTTATCAGTTAGGTACTAATTCACCACACCCTGAAGAAGTATTTATCGGATATAATAAAGTCGATAGATGACATTTTACATCAAGAATTATACTTTAAACCTTTCCTTTAAAGATAAGCCTAGTTATCACACTGTACCACGAAAGCAGTTTTGTTTATTTATGTCTTAAGGTTTCGCACAGAAGTGTGTTATTCACCTGATACTCCGGACCTTATCAAAATATATAGGACCTAGGTAATAATTTCTTGTAAATAGGTACACCCGTGTAAATGTATGTGTTCTACTTATCAGTCAAATTGCACTCTTTCGGTTTAACTTATCACGCCCACTTCTTTGTTGATAATACGTAAAACAAAAGCAACACAACATTTTGACCTTACTGTTGTAACGCAACGCCGTGTCATTTATTCATAGGTCGTAATTCAATCGTTTTACCATAGAGTAAACAAAAGAATGTTATTAGACATGGCCGACGTCGATTGCCCTCCTTAAAACTACATTAGTTACACAACCTTGACATAGTTATAAACAACGGTTACAGGTCGGCGGCCGTCACTGTACTTCCGAGTGTGTTGGCTGGTAGCGACGCCGGCGCTTCTACTGGCGCTGTGGGTGGCGAGTCTGGTGGACTACACGCCGCCTAGTTACCGCCAGTACCAGTACCCGGCGTGGGCACAGGCGCTCGGCTGGATCATCGCGTCCCTGTCATTACTGTGCATACCAGTTTATGCCATCGCCGTGTTCGTTAAGTCACCCGGTGATACATGGGGGGAGGTATGTCACTTTTGTTCCGCGTTTTATTCTAAATACTTATATTAATTTACTATAGGTAAAACTACATAGCTATAGGTATAAAAGTTATAGGTAGAAAAAACTAATAATTATGTGCAGAGATGGAAATGGAAGTAGAGTAGGTACCTATGTTGTACCTACATACTTAAAATCTCCCTTTCCTTTTCTGCCGCAATTACCTAAAGTAAAAATATTTTAAAGCTATATGACCTTGTGAATTTAGGCAAAGGCAACAATACGGCAAGAAAGACAGTGACTCTTAGTTCTCACACTCTACAAACAAAACCAAAGGAATGTCTAGCCAATGTCACGTCATAATTACTTACAACTCTTATATGGCTAATGATGCAATACATAACAAATAATGATCCATTTATCTACCTGTTACTTGAAGTAAGTGATGTAGAGCGCAACCATTCACAAGTATTCTTGACAAACGTATCAGCTTGAAGCTTGTTATATGTAAAGAACAACGAACTTTTTATCATTTACAATGTAAATAGAATTCTGGATTTCACAAGTAGTGTCAGTATATCTGTTTCCATTACTAGATAAGTTTATTTAATTTTTAATCTTTACTTTTACAGAAATTCCGCAACTCAATACGCCCGACATCTTTATGTGAATGTGGCGTGAACGAATGCGATATTTGCTGCTCCGAATCTGACCCCGCGGAATACAAAACCGCAATCAACTAGTCTGAAAACACCTAAGGATTGTTAGAGAATAAGATCATACCTACTTTCTACAATAGCATGTTTAATAGTTTAATATCAAGAATAAACAATTTAAGCCCGTAAGCTTATAAAACAAGACGTTCCATCACATTTATAATTCCTTTTGCAATGAGACGGAAATCACACACGATCTGAAACTATAGTGAGACCTAGATATGAAGTATACCGCTGCTCATAACTTCACCAGTGCGCCACACATAACGTAAGAGTTATTTCCATTCTTGATTTTAATTCACACTAACAACTTTGACAGAAATATACCGATGGCATGTCAAAAGTTAACCATCCAGACTGTAAGGTAACTAGTTAATTTAGTCTTCGTTTTATGTGTTACAATCTAAAGAAACTCAATATTACTGAAGCACAGAATAAAAAATTAGTAGTAGGTAACAATTTAGGTTGTAAAATCCAACAGAACCAGTATTAAGTTATTCGTAAGTACCTAGGTAAGATTTAAAAACGTTGAGGTTGGTAAAATTATGAAGAAAACAAATATTAGGTATGTTGTATGTTGCCTGCAACATTTGTGATCAAAGTCATTCCATTAGAAAATGTATTTTAAGTAACATAATTTAAATATCTATTTATTCTTAGTAAGTATGCGTTAAATATGCTACATGGAGCTGAGAAATTTAGAAAAAGACAACTCATGTAAGACAAAGGTGCCCTTATCAATCTCACGAAGGTAATTCTAAAAATATATTATAGTTATTTGTTTGTTTATCTATTACATATTACGCATAAACACAGTACTATATGTAGAAACATATACTTAATTGGCGTTGTCCGCATAGCGGGCGTTCAGATGGCCATGGCGACTTTAAAGATTTCCAGAAGATACGATAGACATGCTAACACAAGCCCTGGAAAGACAAAGGCTCTAGGAATGATAATAAAGATATCTATTTTGTGGTAATCGATTGTTGCATTTTGTGTTACCTACTCCTCTAGACGTTCATGTTACAATAACGAATAGTCTTAAATATTAAAAGTACTTCTTGTATTTTTTAACTAAGTTCAGCGTCTCTACTCAGTGCCTTAGATAAGCATAGTTCAATTTTACCACTAACAGAACAAACTTGAAACACTTATATGTAATGTAGGTACAAGAATAATTAAAGTACAAGTGAACTGTAAATAATTAATTTTGTAAATAATCGAGTACCTATTCAACATGTTACTCTAGCCACGTAAGTTATATTAATAAAATTATAAGAGCAACACAGTTGTTTTATTAATTACCTATATACTACGAAAACCTGTCGACTTTGAAGCTACCGCTACCGCAAAACCTTAAGACAAGATACTATTTAAGTATCTGTCGTAGTGCGTCCTACCCGTAATCACTTACAGAGCCGAGATGTGGTTGTTGGTTCACCAATTTAAGGTGGCTCAGCGAGCTATGAAGAGTGCTATGCTTAGAGATTTCAACGATATGTAATCCAACTGAGAACCAAAGTAATCAGCATACCCATATTATCTCAAACAATTAGCGTGCTGAAGTGACATCGGGTTTGTCCCGTTTGTCGCAGAATGGACAACGATTGTAGTAATTGTTTTTTTGGAGTGGGGACCGCGCCTTGGCAATCGTAGCCTAGGAGGCCCTCTGCCTAGGTATTTTTTTCTTATTCTGCATCATGGCAATCTGTTTAAATAACAATAAGCCTTGCTTTTGTTTGATAGATCTATCTGTGCTGTTTCATAGTTTCAGTGAACCCTGCCAGTTCTAGGGAGGCCTTCACTTCCTGTGGCAGAATCTATCCAGAAGCGTAGGGACACTATGCCTTTTCAGTTGTTTGTGCAGTATTGATCCATATCCACTTAGGTTAGCAGCTAGAACATTCTTATGTTCCGATAATCTATGTTGGTATTTAATACTGAAGTGGGTGATCTCTTTTTTAACAGTGTTTATTTTTAGATCATGATAAATATATTTATTGCTAATGTAAAAGGGGATGTCGAAGATTGCTCTCATTGTTTTTGTTTGAAATCTCTCAAGTATTTCAATGTTGCTATTGCTAACCGTACCCCACAGTTGTATACCATAGGTCCATATGGGTTTTAATATGGCTTTGTAAATTGTCATTTTGCTTTCAGGGCTGAGTTGCGAGTGCCATCCAATTATCCAGGACAGTTGCGTAGTTTCGTATCCAGTTGCTTTCGCTTTGTCCATATGTGTTTTTGCCACGTTAGTCTTCTATCCAGGTGCATCCCTAGATACTTAGCATGTTCATCTTGAGGAATTTCTTCACCATTTAGTTTAACTGGAGGGCAAGTTTCTCTTCTGAGTGTGAATGTGACGTGAGTCAACTTGGTTTGGTTGGCTTTTATTCGCCAGGTTTTTAGCCATTTTTCTATTCTATCAAGATGTAATTGAAGACATGCAGACTCAGTTTCTGGATCATTATGTGTGGACAGGATAGCGGTGTCATCTGCATATGTAGCAACTGTGGTTTGGTCCATGGTTGCCTGGTTGTCAAGTCTGCCGTAAATATGGTATACAGTAGGACCAGTAGGTACGAATATGCTACCCTGGGGCACCCCCGACTTGATTTTATGTAAGGCTGAGGTGTCAGAGTTCAACTTGACTTCAAAGCATCTCTCGTGTAGGAATGATTTTATTATGTGGTAAAATGAGTTAGGGATATCTTTTTTATTTTGTAGAGCAGACCCTTATGCCAGACTTTGTCAAATGCTTGACTTATATCGAGGAAAACAGCAGAGCAATATTGTTTGCTATCTAATGTCCTGTTTATAGCATCCACTATGCGATGTATCCTATTCTACGATGGGTGTTCTCGAAACCCAAACTGGTGGTTGGGAATGGCGTCTTTGAGGTGGACTTTCATTCGGTTAGCAGGACTTTCTCAAAGATTTTGCCTGTGACTGACAAGAGGCTGATGGGTCTATATATTATGAAGTAACGCTTTGGGTGGTTTGCCTGGCTTGGGTACCATTACGACCTGAGCTATTTTCCAATGTGCTGGGAAATACGACAGTCTGGGGGAGGCGTTGAATATTTTAACAATTAAATTTGCATGATCCCTTTTCTTGGTAGTTGGGTAGTAGTTAAGATGGTAGCATCAATTTGGTCGTAGCCTGGGGCTTTCCCCTCTTGCAGCATTTGAATTTCCTTCGTGATTACCCGGGGAGTAGTATATTTTATCGGTAGGCTCATTTGTAGAGGGCTTTCAAGAAATTCTTTTATTTCTCTACCACGTTCTGGAGCTAATTCAGGAAATGGTTGAAATACCTGTGAAAGGTGCTCTGCAAAGATTGTCACTTTTTCTGCGTCTGATCACCATTCTCCTAGGTCGTTTTTTATCGGAGGTATTTGTATATTTGGACGATTCAATCTTTTTGTCGCCTTCCATAGCGAGTAATTTGTGTCAACAGATGGCGAGAGGCTTGAGAGGAATGTCTGTAGATTTTCGTTATGAAAAGTTTTATTAACTTTTTTAACGTCTCAGATGATTTTTAAATGCTGTTCTGTCAGAGGGATATCTAGTCATGTGCCATATTTTTCTAAGGTGACGTCGTTCTGCTTCATTATGTTTCGGTGTGAATCTTTGATTTGATTTGGTAGCTGGCTTTGCTGCATTTTGTTTTCTATCTCTATGCCATCTGTTGTTCTAATAGGGCTGTATTTATTCGTTAATTCGGAGCTTATTCTATGCTGGAATCGCTCCCAGTTAGTATTTTTGTTATAAATTCTTCCTTGAGGTTCCATTAATATAATTGTAGAGTTCACATTCAGTATAACGGATGTATGGTCAGATGATAAGTCAGAACAGGCAGTGGCGTCGCGTGGGGGGAGCCGGGGGGACCATGGCCCCAGGCGGCACATTCAAGGGGGCGGCAAAAGACGCCGCGAAAAATATAATAAAAAATCATATTTTAAAACACTTGGCACGCACACTGATACTAGCCTAGTAGGAGCCGCCGCGCAGCGGCGCGGACGCATTAGAAGAAACAATTCAATCGAATACAAAATTATCCTTACTTTTATTACGTGAAGACTTGCTTGTGTCCAGTCTTGGTTTATTAATTCTTTAATAGATTGCAATTTGCCGGTGATCTACGAGCGTGTTATAATTAATTTATTTATCCATATATCAGAACCGGGCCGCCCCTGTGTGCGAGGTATGCCGCACCTATTGCCTGGGCACACATAGGCGCCAGGGCAACAGGGACGCCAGATAAAATGCCATCGTCAAATTATTGAAATTATTTTTGATTTACTTCAACGCAACATAATCTCAGCTTAGTAGGGAAGAACGTAGGTGCAGGTCTTCTAAGACTATGTGATGGTGTGGTTTTACTTAAATTTGAATCCAATATATATGATCTTTGCGTTAATAAAATCAAAGCCGATTATTACACTTTTAAATAGAATTTTTGGACGTAACCCTGTGGGACGTGATGCAGGGTTTGTCCATAAACTTGCAGATTTTGCCTCTCAACTCCTTATTTTTGGGAAAATACCTAAGGAGTGACTGTCATAAACTGGCGCCGGCCAGCGGGCCGCAAAGTCACCGGTGCGAGAAGCTATGCTCTGCACCCTTCATGGCGCACACGAACCACAATGGCACCAGTTCTCGGTCGCTCCGCTATTCGAAGATACCTTACCCCATTCCAAGGCGTCATACGCACAATCTCTACAAATTTAATTGTCTTATAATACTGCCTCCTGTTGCCGGTAGTTCCGTTAATCCCGGCCAAGGACACGGTGGCGGTAACGGTGGTGAATGGGATCTTTAGATTCACTGGGCTACGGCAGGCCTACAATGAACGCAGTCTACGACTAAATGAACACCTCGACTAGCCCGACGTAGAATTACCGTCCGTAAGTCCGTCCGTATCAGAAGTTCGGGACAGGATAAGAACATGGTAACTCTAAAGTTAGGTAACTTGTTCTACTATCAGGAGGGTCGCTTTCCCGACTCTCTTGAGGTGGCTTAGTAAAACTTTGTCATGAGGGACTTCAATGCCAAAGTGGAAGGAGAAGGACGCAGTAAAACGAAAATCAGCGCCTACGGCATGGCGCATAAACTGGGACCGAACGAAAACTCACAAGAATCATAAAGGTCAAATACTAGTTGTTTTCCTCGAAGCATTAGCTATTTTAATTAACTCCTTTTTCAAGAAGAAGGCCTCACTGGCAGTGGACTCTGCAAAGCTCGGACAAAATGACAAAGAAAGAGATACACGATGCCCATATTTAGAGACGTCTCGGTAATCAATATGTTAAACATCGGAAGCGATCACCGACTAGTACAAGGCTCTCTAAATATCAACCTTATAACTGAAAGAGCCCAGTTAATGAAATCTACTCGCCGACCCTACGTTACCCCAATTAGCCATGAATTCTGAACGGTTCCAGATAGAACTGCAGAATCGTTTCAATCTGTTAGAAACCACCGACAGCATTAATCAGAAGACAGACACAGTGGTTACGTTATTAGGAGATTGGTTCCAAAAAGCCCACCCCACACTGAGAAAAAACAAGGAGTCTAAACTTAAGCCGACACTCCCGAAATGCAGAGGAAAAGACGAGAGTTGCCAGCCTTTCAGCGGTCTCCGCCAGATGGGAGCGCCGTAAAGCAACTAATACGGCAGTTAATGCTGCTAATGCGACGTGAACTCCAATGTTCTAACACTGGCGCTCTAGAGGCTGTGATCGAGGAAAACTAGGGATCATAAGTCTTCGCTCTGCAGTTGAGGCGGCCCGATCTTACGATATTAAGAATTGCGGCTCGCTACACCCTCGACTCAAGTTCGAGATTCTCGAAGAGGTTGCAAGTTTTTATCCATACTTGTATCTAGACCTCGCGCGTAGACAGTTTAATAATAATTGGACCAAGTACTGACGACCACAGAGCCTCAATGACGCTCCACTACACCGAAAACATCCCGGATGTCGACCAAAGCGAGATCTAAGCGGGACCATAGGAATTTAAACTTTCGTGGTCATAAGTGTTTTTCGTGGTCTTTTAAATGTTTCCTTCGCGATATATACCATGTATCTCTGTTTTAAGTAAGCGGTATTTCGGCACTGTTGCAAGCCTACCTACTTACATCCATGAACATGGCGTTCCCGGATGTAGGGCCTCTACAAACTCTACAGGTACTCTCTAGGTACGTGGTATATATCCCGTAGAAAAATAAAAAAGTAACACAAAGCACTTGGTGATAATGGATCTATTTCTTTTATTGAATAAAAGCCTTCCTTTCATTTATAAAATTCCATCAAGCCTAGACCTTGACTAAGCTATATATTGCAGCCGTGAAACGGCTACTGCCATGCGCGCAATGCACACATAAATACCGCTAAGAGCTGTAACGTTTCTCCCCTACAAATAATATACCCTATGCTTTGTTATATTACAATTGAGACGAATCAAATGACAACCATTATGTCCATCTGTGATACGATGTAGTGGGATACCTAAAGGTTGAGGGGGTGGCGAATTTACGATCGGCCTCGGGCGGCAAAAACCCACGCTACGCCACTGAGTACAGGGTTCTATTGTCATGTAGTTTTGGCTAATATTTTTAGTTATAAAGAAGTCAAGAAGGTCAGGTATTTTGTTTGTATATCTGGCGGCCAATATGTTGGTTTACAGTGAGTCATATATTCTAATCTAGGTGCTTGTACTACTTTGTACAGTTGTCTACCCCTAGGAGGGATTAATCGGGATGCCCAGTAGGTGTGTTTAGCGTTCCAATCACCACCACATATAAATTTGGGTCCAAGGGTTGAGAAGTATGTATTAAAATCGTCTTGGGTTATTGTATTGTATGTCTGGGGGGAGAGTAAACTGCAGATAGCACAATATCTATATCACAATATTTATCTTTAAGTTGCAGCTTGATGGTAGTAGCTTGTATTTTTCAGTCTAGTATTCCATTTGTGTGTCGTGTTTTAAGTTATCTTTAATTATTATTGCTGTTCCTCCATGGCTGTTGCCTGACGGATGGTTTGTGGTATAGGTATTGTAATTTTTCAAAGCAATGTGTGATTTGGGAGTGAATCTTGTTTCTGATTTCAATGCTATGTTGATGTTTTCCTTACTAAGAACGTATAGAGTTCTTGACGACGCTCTGTCAAGCCATTGGCATTCCAGGTCTTAATCCTTATAGTGCTATTCATTTTGAAACCAGACTTGCGACAAGTTGGATCATTCGATCCATCATTTTGTCCATCAGGGAGACCATGACTTGTTGTAGGTTTGCGAACATACTTTCTAGTATTTCTGTGAGGTTGTTGGTATTTGTTTGTCCATTTGTTTGTGTTGTGCTATTAATATTTGATGGTAGAAATTCTGCATAGGTCAGGTTTTGCGTTTGATTTTGTTTAGATATTAAGTCAAGCTTACTGCCAGGATTGAACGTCCTTTGTGTTAATACCAGTACGTTAGCATTTTGTGTGTCGTTAATATCAGGTTTGTGTTTTATTTGTGATAATTCTTTGCTTCAGGTTTCGTCTTTGTAATTTTCTCCTTATATTGTTTATTTTTTATATATCCTTTATAGCTTGCCGGATGTTTATCCTGGCAGTTTGCACAAGTGGCTTCAGTGTCAGACTTTTTTACGCATGATGAGGTGGGGTGGTCGTTTCCACATTTGACACACCTATAGGGCCTGCAGCATTAATTTTTTAAGTGTCCAAATCTCTGACATCTTTTACACTGAAGAATTTATTTCTTTTTATAGGGGGCGACTGTCACTTTCGATTGGCATAAGTATCTTAGATTGAATATATCTAGAACACTGGTAGTACTTAACAATTTGTTTGACGTCATGGTTGTTTTCTTTAAGTTCCGTTTTTATTTGATTAATGTCTTCTGTAGCATGTAAACCTCTGAGTACCACACGATATGCTTTCTCGCTCTTGAGTTGGTAGGTATAGTGCGTGATGTTATTGGTGGTAAAGTTATCTCTGACGATTTTATACGTTAGTAGTCTACAGGCATGAGTTTAATTATGTGTCCAGAGCGTAAAGTGTAAAGTGGACTTTGACCACTTTAGGACTTATTGTCAATAATTTTGTTTAGCTTTTCTTTGAGGGCAGTCACGTCCATTACTCCAGTCACAAAAATTGGTTCTGGCTTCGGTTCATAGACCTTTTCTGCAATATTGTTTTCTTCAGTTTTGAGAATCTCATATTGGTTGCTAGTCGGTATGTGTGGGCAGTAGTATTTGTTACTTTCTTTCGGTGATCACTTTGTATTGGACTTGTTTCTTTCCTTTTCTGTCTTTGTTGTGGAACTTTGTCCATTTGCCATGCATGTCCTGTGCTCTCATCATGTAGATTCTCTTCGATTTGGACAGATAAATTTTTTCGAGTATCTTGTGTTTCTATGGATTTGTCCTTATCGAATCCGGTAACTGCTGTAGTTGAAATTAAACTACAGTTTACGGATTTTATCGCGTTGTATTGGTTTCACTAAGTTATTACATTTGAAACTAAAGATCTAGAAACTATATTTTTAATTTATTACTAGCCGAAGTTTCGAATTCTTTACAGAATTCATGTTCACGGCAGACTGAGGTGATATTTGTCTTTTTCTTGAATGTATAAGTTATCTCAAAGTGTAGTTGTTGTTGTTGAAGGCACACTGTTGCAACGATTTCGTTTAAACATACTTTTGTGAAATGTTTGCTGTATCATGTTATTAGGGTTGTTGGTATTTTTATTAGTTTCACTCATTCTGTTCCCACGAGTCAGGACGAAATTATAGTCACCTAAGGGGTGACGCCTATTCCCTCAGGAAGGCTGTATACAACGGCGTTTGCCAGGTCCGCCGAGGTTGGCGCTCGTGACTTGTCCTCCTACAAGCCATGCATCCTGTCGGCACGTATCCCACCTTAGGATTAGGGTAAATTTTTATAGAGGCTTTCTACCGGGTTGTGAAGATCATTTCCTATCTTCAACAAGGGCTAACTTGTTAGGCTAGCTAAGTCAGGTTAGTTTACCGCCGCCTGAGACTCGGCGTTGTTACTCGTAGTCGTTTAGCACCACCCGGGGGACACGTGTAGTTGTAGGGTGGGCCTAGGTCAGGTGGTAATTCCTACGGACGAGAGTAACATCGTCCCTCCGCCTAGGTGCAGTGACGAGATACGCAACGTGGCCGACGGCGGTTGTACACAAAGAGCTATCGAGCATGCCATTAGAGAGGCCTATATCCAGCAGTGGATATACTGCTACGGTAGGCTGATGATGATGATTAACTACCTACTATCTTTTATGCCACAATTTGACAACTATTTAGTCTGCCTGTTGAGACAAAATATTAGCGTTACAAATAAATAAGTAGGTAATCGTTGACTGCTAGACGACATCGGGCTCGAGCAACTTTGTGTTACTGTTCTCTACAGAGGCGGCTTTTAGGGGTGGCGAGCAGGGCAACTGCTCGCGACACCGAGTTCTTCAATCCTGATGCCCATTATTGAGAAAATCGAGAGTTCTTAATACAATAAGAACTAAGTGTGGATCAAAGGAGTCCTTTGATAATGGTAGCTAAAAAGGGGAAGAAATGTAAAAATCGGTTAATGGTACAACTTTGCTCTTGATACCGTCAAAGGTTTTCTGCAGGATCAACTTGGACAAGTTGTCGGATGCGGCTGTTTTTGGCAGTAAGCAGGGTGGCTTGCGTCGGAACTGCTCCAACTACCCATCAACATAAAGAGATCCTTATGTTGATGGGTAGTTGGTACTTAGTTGTGTGTTACCTCAAAAGGATATCAAAATTATAAAGTTAAGTTAGTTGTAAAAAGTCTTTGACACGCTGAAATGTAAAAGCGGGTCCTCCACTCTCTGACACTGGAGACCTCCCCAAAATTATAAACATACCAAACCACCAAGCCTTGCATAAGAAATTTTATTTTAGAGTAACTGACGATGGCTTCATCACCGAAGTCATTGAGGTGCATGGAGGCGTACCTCAAGGTTCCTTGCTCTCGCCTCTCCCCTTCCTGGTTGTTCTCGAGTTCTCAACGAGATTGAGCATTTCAGGTCAAACGATGAAGTGGGTTGAAGAACAATCGATTCTTAGAAGACTAGAATTATACCGATGATCTAATCTGATCAATGCGCACGGCGACATAAAATCCAAGTTGATTGACCTGCATTGAAAGACTCAAGAAACATAGGTATACTGGAGCATTTGGGTGCTTACCTAGAGTCACATGATTTTAGCTTATAAAAATCTGTTAAACACACAAAAATATGTTCAGCGTTTTAATCAGTAGGCATTCATAAAAAGAGGTAAAAATACATCATCATCAGCCTTTATCAGTCCACTGCTGGACTAGGCCTCTCCTTTGAAAGGAGGAATTGGCCTATTATACCACGCTGGCTAAACGGGCTGGTATAGGGTTTGTATCAAGTTTTCCTTCTCTTACAGTGCTCTCTGCATAATATTCTCCCTCTGTCGGCTCTTACGACATTCCGTATTCTTAATCCGTCACCACACGTAAAATACATTGAGATTAAATTACAAACATATTTACAGAACGGTTAAGTAACAACTATTATGCAACATGCTAAAACCTTAATTATGTGCGAGGTTTGTATGGACTTGATAAATACAAAAAAAATCATACAGATTTGCCACTGTTACTGTAACAGTGACAAGTGAGAGTGTACTGTGTGTGTCCACCACATAAAACTACAATAACACACAAAAAAAAAACAATACACTCGCTGAATATCTGTGAAATATCTTTTCACCGAATGAAATCAACAATAATCACTTTCAAACCAAAATTGACTCTCTCATTCTCTCTTGAACTACCTCATTTAAAACCGTAATGACAAAAATCAACTAGTTATGATTTTATAACAAAATAAATATTAAAAACAGCTTTAAAAAAAGGCAGTGATAATTAAGACTAAATTATTTAATGGTGTCCTAAGAGTCCAGTATTACCCACAACTATACACACCGGCACAATTAGGGGAACACAAAAGAAAGGTTGTTTTTTTCAATTAATATAGTTTCTATCATTTTTTGCAGTTATAAAATAAATACATAGTCTTAAAATATCTTAAATTAAAGCAAAAGAAGCTACGTATTGGCAAGTTTTTAGAAAATACACTTGAATTACGAAAATTTGCAAAATCAAACATTTTTACGGTGAGATTTTAAATTTATTTTTTTCTTTTAATTACACAAAATTATTGAAATTAATATCCAGTATTGGCTCCGCGGGCTCTTAGCAGAGCTTGTATACGATTTTCCATGCTCTGAATAAGGCTGTCGATAATTTCTTGGGGTAAATTGTCCCACTCTTCCACCAAAGCCAGTTTCAGCTCTTCAACATTCCTGGGAGCTGGATTTTGCTGTCGAACTCTTCTTCCCAGAATGTGCTAAGCGTGTTCTGTTGGGTTCATGTCCGGTGATCGCACTGGCCAGTCCATTTGATTCATACCAACCTCACAGAGGTAGCTATTCACTATACTCGCAGTATGAGGGCGTGCATTATCATGCATAAAAATTAAATTTTGGCCTATAAATAGGGCAAACGGCATGACATGTGGTTCTAAGACCTCTGTTACGTATCGGTGCACAGTGAGAGATCCATTTTCAATGACCACTAACTCTGTGCGGGCTCCTAAACATATGCCACCCCATACCATTACTGACCCTCCACCATATGACACCGTTTCCGTGAAGTTAGTCTGGTTGTATCATTCACCTCGAAACCTCCACATCCTTTCCCTCCCATCCACAAAATTGACACAAAAGCGGTTCTCATCGGTGAATAAAACACGACCCCACTCACTTGTCCAATCTCGGTGCTCACGGGGGAAGGCTAATCTTGCTACACGATGAGCTACCTCGAGATTCGGTGCTTTTGCTGGAACGTAAGACCATAATCCAACTTCATCAAGACGTCTTCTAACCGTCCGTTCACTAACATTTACGTTACGGACCTCAGCCAGTTGATTTCGGGTCTGAACAGCGGTTTGTCGACGATTTCTCAAAGTTTGCATAGTGATAAATCGGTCGTCAACGACACTTGTAACCCGATTTCTGCCCTGTCGTCGACGGCCCGCGTAAGGTCCCGTCTCCCTATAGCAGTGAACAATGCGGTGAATCACTGAAGTCGATACACCTAAGACTCGGCTTACCGAGCGGTAAGTTTGTAGTCTCTGAGTATTCTCCGATCATGGTTACAGCCCTAGCCACTGAAGTTGCTGGCAAATTACTCATTTTGTATCAAGAATGTGTACACAGTTCAAAAATAAACAGTGGAATGACCCACAGTCACTTTACACTGAACCCAAGAAAGATCTTATCAGAAGCAATTCTAACATTAAGTGTTAGCAAATTCTTAAAGTGTCATAAAATCTGTCAACACACTTTTAAATGCCAAATTTGCGCTAACGATAGCTTCCAAAGTGGGTATTAACACATAAATAATAACAACTTGTCAAGATACCCGAAAGTTTGGAAAAATATCGACCTTTCTTTTGTGTTCCCCTAATTGTGCCGGTGTGTGTATTATTACTACATGGAAAGTATCACATTTATACATAAACCAGGAACACCACCTAATGATGTCACTTCATTCTTTTTGCACAGGCCATTTTTAGGGTTCCGTAGTCCACAAGGAACCCTTATAGTTTCGTCATGTCCGTCCGTCTGTCCGTCCGCAGCCTAGCTCAAAGACGCCTGGTGCTAGAAAGCTGATATTTGACATGAATATAGACATAAGATATTGCAACAAAACTGTAGAATAAAATTTAGGAAAATATTTTTTTAAGGGTATCTCCCCTACATATATAGTGGGGTTGAATTTTTTTTTGGTTGAGTACCCCATCATGTGGGATATCATTGGATAGGTTTTAAAAAAAAATATTAGTTTGCTAAAATCATTTTTCGATCAAGTGATCGGTTTGTCAAATATCAAGCTTTGAAGTGTAAAAAAAATTGTTAGACTCAAGTGCATCTGCCGGCTAAACTATTAATTTGGAAGAGGTGAAAAAAATCACAAACGTAGTACATATTACGAATTTAAAAGGGAAAACTATCACGGCTAACTAGATATCACTAGTTTACGAGTAATCGTCGGTTAACTTATAAATACCTATTTCTGTGAGTTTACATTGGGCGCGTTGGCTTAATCTTAAAGATATACGTACTTTGGTATGTAATGTACTACGGTACTACGTATGTATAGTAGTAGTATATCCTAGAAACCACATTTTATGTTTACAATAAATCACTAGATACATACCTAGTATTTTTCTAAACAAAACTTAGGTTCTTATAATAGTGTTATTAAAATTATTTTTTCAGCAAAATAAACAGTCGGATTTGTTGTACATTAATACCCTTTGCAGCAAGTCATTATGGGCAACTACGGAACCCTACATTGCGCGTGGCCCTACACGCACTTGGCCGGTTTTTTTTTGTGTTCTTTCAAAAGTGTTTGAAAATCTTTTCCTTGCATTAAGTACTTCCTATTTTTGACAATGACAATATAATACCAGACCACCACATTCCACCATGGCCACCATTGAACAAATACATAGAGTAAGTGAAATGATACAAAAAGCTCTAGAAGATAAGGACTGAGTACTGTTCTTCGGCTTTTCTAGATATTCAACAAGCGTTCGATTTCTATTCTACTTTATAATATAAAAATAATATTACCACACACTCCTGACATCATATCGTACAGAATGTTTATTCAAGTTAAAGAATGCGATGCAACCTCCACATTCTACGCAATAAAAGCCGGAGTTCCCCAGGGTTAAGCATTGGGACTAGTACTTTACACCTAGACAAAATGCGGTGGCCGATGTCGTTGACATATTCACGTACTCCCTGAGTGAATTCACTAAGGTCACCTACCGCGTACTTAGTAATAGTTGATAGTGATTTTGAAAGATATTGAAAGGCGCTTCACAGATTTCGCACACAGGCGCAGTGGCGTAGGAAGGGCGGCGGCGTTGGCGGTCCGCCCCGAGTGCACCCATCCGAAAAAAATATTAAACGACACGAGAGTTAGCCCTCCGGCAACTTCCGGGTGCCACCCAAGCTAGCCTACGCCACTGCACAGGCGCTTCATAGATTTCGCACACAGGCGCTGGATTGGGTCGGCACGGCCCTGTATATGGAAATCCATGACCAACTAGTCTACACGACATTTCTCAAATGTTATAAATTTCAAGCTTGAACGTAGCCGTATCATGAGTTCTGTTCTTCGTCCGACTGTGGCCATAGCCAGACACGATGCGTTCCAACCGGAATTACAAAATAGATGCGCTGCACTAGATACCCCCACAAACAGAAGTTGGAAGTTTAAACTTTCAAGCGAGACTCTGAATTGGGATGGATGGAAACACCAGAGGCATATATTAATACAATATGTTAAACTGCATTTACAAAATAATTCAATTATAGTTACAACGTAGACAGTATACCTACTTATTATTATTACCCTTAAACTATTTCAAACAGTGATCGTGATATAAGATCCTATTTTCATTCAATGTTACTTAGATAGTAGGTAGGTACCTAAATCAGAATAAGGTGTTGAATCGTGCAAAATGACACTGTATCTTGTAGTCATTGTAGGTACGTGTGCTTGTGGGTGTTAATTAGGCACCTTTTTTTTTGGTGTCGAGTTGGAAAATCCTCATGGAGTCCCTCCGCCCCGGGGGAAGGGCGAAGGGGACTGTCAGACTCTTACTTGCTAAAAACCAACCCGTATTCCTCATGTACCCGTGTGTCGGTGGGTCGGGTATCACCGAAGTATTTCTCGCTACCCCCCGACGAGTATTGGCCCGCCAGATGGTCAGGCGGGCCCCAAACGAAACCCCCTTGGCGGCGGATGAAGGTGTTGGGCTCCACCGCCAAAACACCCAGCGGCCACAGGGGATAGGGAGGACGGCAACGCAACACCGCATCTCCTCTTCCTGTGCGGCCCCACCGCGAAGCAACGATGGTGCGCCCCCATTTGGTCGCGGGAGATAGGACGCGCGGCAAAGCAACACCGACACGCCTCTCCTCGCGCGATCGCGCCCGACTGCGTGGGACAGAATAACTGTCCCTCGCACCCGCGCCTTTGGACGCATCCTGCGCAGGCCACCGTCAAGCCCATGTGGAGCGTATGCGACCCTCACATGCCCCTAAACTCAAAGGACTGATAGAGGTACAATGCGGCCTGTACTCCTTTATGGCAGCGAGAGCTGGCCAGCCCTGGACAACACACACTCCGGAGCTCCACGTCACCGAAATGAAGATGCTGAGATGGATAAGCGGCATAACAAGAGCCGACTGTATTCGTAACGTCTACGTCCTTGGTAGCCTCGGCTACCGTGACGTGGCGGATAAGCTCCAGGAGAACCGCCTTAGATGGTATAACCATCTAATGCGCAGACCGAAGGAGTATATAGGTGGATAATGTCTAGAGTGGGAAGTACCCGGTAATCGGCCTCGCGGACGAGCCAAGAAGCGCTTGATCGACATCGTGGTTAGCAACATGAGACCCAACTGATTGTAAGATGTAAAAGACCAGGCAATATGGAGATAACTGAGCAGGAAGGTGGACCCTGGTATAGACCGGGATTAATAATTGCCAGGCAGAAGATTTTTTTCATGTATTTGTATGCAATTGTAGTATATTTACCCCCCTAAAATATTTGTAGATGAAAAAGCCTGTATGGGTAATAAAACAAAGATTTTAGTCAAACATAGAGCATCAAACCGAATTAAAGATCTAATTAGGTACTCGAATCATGTTATACGTAGACGACAACGAAGATCTCTGAAGATCATTTCTTAATCCGTTGGATGAAAATACTATTGCAGCTGCCAAGTTACGTATTGATAAACTCGCAAGCAACTGATTGAACTGTCGCATGTCGGATGTCGGCTGATAAAAATTGGCTACTGGATTTTTTATCTTAAGATTTAGATAAATTTTGGCTTGCGTGACGTCACATATGTCACGTAAAATTGAATATAAAATTTACTAAGAAAAGCGACCGCTATAAGTATCGCTCTATGATAATGAAAGTACGTTGGTACCAAATTAAGAGATAGAACTACCCGCGGTAAGAGTATCTACCCGTACGGCCGTACGGTTTAGGGATGTGCATGAAGCAGTGTAGTCAATTAACAAAAGCAGAGAAATGGCATGACTAGTAAGGAGAAATCTGTAATATCTCTCAGAAAATATATTCATTGAATACCTACAACTAGGGAATGCAATCTCGATCTCGCAAGATCTCGGCATTTTTAGCGAGATTAATCTCGGTCGAAAAATGGGCGAGATCTCGCGAGATTTACGAGATTGCACTCGAGCATAAAAACGTCTTATTAGAAGCGCGAACTGACTCGGACGGAGTTGCAATCTGTCGGTATCGGCATTAATAAAAAAATGAAATTAATTTATTCGAGTCCGGGGGGTTAAAAGGCAAACTTTTGCAGTTCGTCTGCCTGAGAACGGCGAGAATTTCAATTAGCGTTGAATCCGAAAGGGCCTTCTCAGCGGCTGGTTATCTGGCCAACAGAAAAGAAAGTCGTTTAGCAGACGATTCTTTGGACATTTTGTGCTTCTGAAGGAGTAGCTCCTTCAGAAGCACAAAATGTCTGAATATGTGTCTGTCTGAATATGTGTGTTTGAAAATAAATCGTAATAATGGCTTGTGATTTGAACTGAACCAATCTTTTCTTTGATTGGTAGGTATATTTTGTTAATTAGGATCTGTAATTACTAATTTCTAAAAGTCTGTCTAATTGGTATATTTTGTTAATTAATCTGTAATATCTAAAAGTTCTACTGAGTAAATATAGTTTTATTTACCTAATTGATAATAATACCTCAGTTTAGTAACATAGATTTTTTTGACCTCTCGTTTTGTTTGTTATAAAAGAAATGTTTTATTACTAAAAGATTTTTGTTTGAAATTAGAAGCGAAGACTGGTTGTTTCTTTTCTTTCTTATTTGACAGATTCGTCCGTAAAAGTTTACTTCATAAAACTTTATTAAAAAAGTATATACAGATAGGTACCTACGTCAAACAATGTTTGAAGCATAAAAGTCTATTGAAAAATTCGTGATAAATAATTTTTCCTATAATATTTAAAATGGTTATTATTTTTGTCCTAATTAATCAAACATTGCGATTATTTACAAAAAATAACATCCATATTGTCAATCTCGCGAGATCTCGCTTGAGGCCAAATCTCGCGAGATTTGCATTCCCTACCTACAACGTCATTCAGCAGAATCAAACAGTATATAATTTTGACTGCACGGTTGGCGTTGTGGTTTAAGCGGCCGCCTCGCCGCCCGACACTACGCCGAGTGTCGTGGGTTCATTCGTGGGTTCAATTGTAATTTGGGTAGAAAATTGTATAAGTATTATTGCTGTCTTTCCGTGACCACGACAATTATATGAGCCTTCCTAACAAGATACCACTTCATAGGCAAGAGTGGAAATGCTATACCGAACCTCAAGGTGTGCCTCAAGGAAGCGTATATGGACCTATTTTACAACCACCGGATCACTTGGATTGTTCTGATTGAACTGTTCAAAGTCGGTCAAAATTTTAATCCAAAATGCTACAAGATGGTTTAGATAACATAGCCATTAGGTATAAAAATTTACGGATCAAGGCAAAAGAAACTAAATCGGACTACGATACATTAAATTCACATATAAAAGACAACCTTTTCCATTAGACGTGTTAAATAATGTGGAAGTACTCTAAGCAAACCTCTTGAGTTATCTGGGCCTGGATAAAGTCTGAACTGGCAGAAGCACCAATTCTTATTATTTCAATTTAATTTTTAAAAAAGACAACTCCCGCACTAGGTCTAAATCCTATCTCGCGAGGGACTTTACAGATATACAAGTAACGGACACAATAAATAACCAGACTCGAAACAACATTTTATGGATCACACAGTGTTGTCTCGTGTAAGGATCGAACCCGTGACTCGCGGTGCAGTACCAAGCGAGGCGAGGCGACCGCTTAAACCACTACGCCAACCTTGCAGTCCTTCTTTCTATCGCTACTCTCAAAGCTATGCCGTACGTCCACACTGACTTGCGGCGTTCAACTGATGGGAACAGCTCTTTATTCTCAAAATATTTTGGATAATAGCGAATGGTTCGTGACTAACGAACAACTGTATAAAGATATGAAAATGTACACAGTTAGTAAAGACACAATAGGTTATTATTAGGTATACACAATACGTAAACACATCAAGTCATACAATGATAAAATCAGTAACCACTGAAATGTCAACAATTAACGAACAACAAAGAAATCAAGCGTCGGCTGAAACGGGAGATTCTCCAAAATGTACTAAAGTAGACGCACATGGACTGAAAAGGATGCGACCCAGGTAGCTTCCCTGAGCACGCCCTTATTGAACACAGACATAAATACGACAGTAATGGTGACAAATTGCATTATTGCAATGTAAAGAAAATAGCTGTCGCCAATAAGGCCCAATAAACGAACTTCTAAAGCATACACAAATCGCAAAAGTTTTGAAATCATTGATTCCATTAAGTAAATATAGCAAACTTTTCAGTATTAAAAATACTACTTTTAATTAAACTATTCTAAGATATTACGTCTGAAGCGCTTGTTTGAACGCACTAGTCCCTCTATGCAGTTAGATTTAGAAATTATTTTTGTCTATGATAGCCACATTTGTGAGGGAGTCTAGGCTTTTGTAAGGTAACATCATGTAACACCAATTCATAATGGCATTTTAGGAGCTAAGCATAAAGGAAAAGAATACGAGGATGAATCAGCTCAATTGAATGATGTGGAAAACGAGTTTTACTGTATATTATCCCTGATCCTACAGATTTTTTACCAATTAGAAATCCATATTATCGAAATTAATAAAAAAAACAGTGATACATACAACATAGGGCATAGGGTATGCAGCCATATGCACAGTTGGTGCAATCAATTAATATCTTCAACTTTGTCAGATTAATAATGATGAAGAGTTAGATAGCAAAGTGCCTAAAAACCATGGTTGTAGGATTTCAAACTCATTTTACTTTCTTACATTTAATAAAATTAATTAATTTTCACTCTACAAGGATGATATTTTTGTCTCTTGATCATTATTTACAAGAAAGGTAAAATAAATGGAACATATAAATGATTCAATTAGTTGATCATAAAATATGATTTAAGTTAGTTTGTTTTCTGCTTCTTTGGGCTTATTTCATCATCAAGATCTTCACTCTCATGACTGCCATCACTTTCATCATCAACATTGCAATCAGTATCTGAAATAATTAAAAAGTAAGCTTAAACACATTTTTAAGAACAGATGTATTAGGATACAGCATAATTATCATAGAGCTCTATCAGCAAGCAGCTATGTCTGCTGGAAACACCGACAGACTACTAACAAGAAGGTTGTGAGTCGCGAGGGCACTGACCTCAAAATTTTCATGCATAATATATTTTTTTACTTGCTAAACAGCCTACATGGCTGAGGGATATCAATATAGTACTCGGAAGATATGTGATGTCTGCCAAGCCTGATTATGGCCCTAACCCAACTCATAATGAGAAGATAAACACAAATACAATTTATTATAGAACTGATATGCTGCTAACATCTTTTATGTATTCTATAATTTAGTAGGATTTTAAATCCATTACTTTGCTATGTTCTGAACACTGCATGCTATCGTACCTATTAAAATGCAATAAGAATTTCAAAGTGCCAATCATAAATATTATATATAATTGTCCGTGTGGTGACGGATTAAGAATACGAATTGTCACCACCCCATATCATCCCATGGGTGTCGTAAGAGCCGACAGAGGGAGCATATTATGCAGAGAACAGCACTGTAAGAGAAGGAAAACTTGATACAAACCCTATACCAACCCGCTTGGCCAGCGTGGTATAGTAGGCCAATTCCTCCTTTCATAGGAGAGGCCTAGTCCAGCAGTGGACTATTAAAGGCTGATGAGAAGAAGAATCATAAATACTTGTGCATAATATTACATGTAAGGAAAATATTTAATCATTTTATTAGTACCCAAGGGCGTCGCCAAGGAGGGGCAGAGGGGGCAGCTGCCCTCCCCCTAGAAACTCAAAAACCCTACAATTCTTACTTTTCTCATTTTTCATATCAACTTGCTCCCCCCCTCTGTGCCATAGGATGGCAACTTTCTGGCGACGCTCCTGTTTGTACCTATGTCAATGCTTGTACCTACCGGCATTAAAGGTGCACACAGAATAACAGCGTTGTATTGTGGACACTACCACAATGCAACAATATAGCTGAATGTGCACCTATCTGTCACAGATTACTGTTATGCCTTGTGATGTTTTATTTTATATGTTATACCTGTATCTGTGACAAATAAATAGTTTTACTTTCTTTCTACTTCAATTTCTATAATTTTCACTTCCTTAGGTGATATATACGCTGCGGTACTTACTTGAATCACCAGCTTCCTCAATAAGACTGGTTAATGCAGTATTTAGTTTTAGCTCAAATTTATCTAAAGATTCAGATAAATGCTGAAAATCTGCTAATTGTGAAAATGTCTCAGCTAATTTATGATTCCTAATGATTCTACATTTCATCTCGGGTACCGCTGGCATGGTGAAATTTATGTTCCATAAAAGTATAGGTACTACAATAAATATAATTATTATTCAATCAATCTTGAGCTAATCAATGATAACAAAACAGCACATGAGCACAGCATGAAAGCAATACCTGAATACCTGCAATCTATGCATTGATACCTACGTACTATCATACTATGACAGCAACTTTGACATTTTTGACATCTGTTACTGTCTGTCTTAGTCATGGTCTTAGTCTAAAGGCTCCAGTACACAATGGCCCATGATGGGCCACTGCAGGCCATCGCCGTTGTGTACACACGGCTACACATCAAACTATGCTAAACCAGTATAAACTGATCGTTTAATGTGCGGAAAGATCATACAAAGCGAGACCATGACAAACTGGTTTTGTATAGCTTGATGTGTAGCCGAGTGTACACGGGGTACGGCGATGGCCTGCAGTGGCCCATCATGGACCATTGTGTACACGGGGTAATGGTATACAGTGGCGGGCAATTGTCAATCGTGGCGCGCAATCGGGATGTTGTCGGTTTTTTGGGCACACTTCAAAGGAATCGTGGCGTAGCGTGGCCTGTGGTGTTCACACAATGGCCCATTGTTTAATTCGTCACCGACCGCAGACCGGGATAGTGCACTTTTTGCTTTATGTATATAGAAGGCAGTAAAAGAAACTGTACATTGAATATACTTACAAAATAATTATATAGTTATGCTAGGAATCAGTAATGGAGCAAGAATCTTAAAAAAATATTCTGCCTGTTTGTCTGTTTGTACACGCTAATCTCCGAAGTTACTGGACGGATTTGAATGAAACTTTTTTTGTTATATTGCTATTAGGTCAGGCAACATATATAAAACAACTATATATGTGTTAAAATAGGCACATATACTATATGTACAATACTATTTATTCATAAATAATTTACTTGTGCTATTCATAAATGTACAACAATTATAAAACTGAACAAGACCTAAAATAAACACTTATAATTAATACCATACGGTACCAGCTTAATACTTACAAGCGTTTATCTAATTATTCAATCACAAATAAGTTAATGCCGTGTGGTTGACGGCATAGAATACAAGTGTCACCACCCCCTATCTTCCCGTGGGTGTCGTAAGAGGCGACTAAGGGATAACACAATGCAAATACCATCTTTGCGTAGAGACGGAAAACTCGACATCAAACCCTTTACGACTGCCTCGTTGGTATCGCGGCATAAATGTGCGCGTTGGATCGGGAGGTCCCGGGTTCGATTCCTGGGTCGGGCTGTGTTATTGGGTTTTTCTGTCACGAAATTCTCAGTAGCAGCACGGAGTCTGGAAATGTGCCCGGTACGGCAATAAGCTCGCCCCTTATTACGTGGGACTGAAGTATATCTGGCGAAAAGTGGGTGTAGAAATACACCTCTGCCTACCCCTTCGGGGATAAAAGGCGTGACGATATGTATGTATGTATGTAAATAAGTTAATAAATTATCGTAATGAGTTAATGTGTCATAGGTCTTAACAAACAACTCGCCAGCCTATTCATACATTTGAACGAAGCGACGCTTTATTTTTGCAACTACCCGGTTTGCAATAATAATTACAAATTGCTAGTAAATTTGTAATTATTAATGCATGATAAAATGAATGATTAAATATTATTGAGTACGCTTACATAACTTTAAGTGTAATATTCTGTGTCTTACTCGCTACGCCGATCGGCTTAGTGTTATTTAGAATATTTATGTAAGTTTAACATTTTCTCTGTAAGTGATTTGTAAATCTTTTGAGAAAATTAATGTCTTAAACCATAACATATAGGCTAAAATTGATTTTAGAAAGTGGAGCATTATCATAAAAAAAATAATAATAAGACATGAAAAATTGCGGTGTGGCAAAAAACATTTCGCATGATGAGCATTTTTTGTTAAGCGATTAAAATTTGAAGATCTCGAACATCTGATGTGGAACTTAAAGAGCCCAGCTACACTATAACATACAGGCTTGCCTTTTTAGCAAAACTTGTTCAGTCTGATGAGCATTTTCTGTTGACTTATCGAAGATCTGAAACATCTGATGATGAACTATATGAATCCATCTGCACTATTCCATACAGACTTGACGGCTTAGCAGTAGTTGTCCAGTAAGATGAGGATTTTCTGTTGAAAGATCAATATTTATAACTAATTATTCGATCAATCAAAGACTCGAGAAAGGACACAGGATAGTTTTTATCGCGATAACTTACATCCACGCGGGCGGAGCCATGGGCGACAGCTAGTATACAGGGTGGCGCTTGCATAGGGGCACTTTTTAAATAGAGGCATAGCTTACAACTTTCTTAAGCCTTGTACCAAAAATCAATTCAATCGGTGCAGTAGTTTAGCTACAATATCGATTTTAAGTTCCGCATTTTTTGCACATGCTTTGAATTCCACACAGCTGATACAAAACGGTCAACGACCCTACATTGCGCGCCGCGACTCGCTACGACGTGACGCCTCGACGTCATCCTAAGTTAGGCCCAGCGCAGACAGAACGGAGCGCAGCGGAGAGGATTTTATTAACGCACTTGAAAATAAACTTTATTTTTTTACAATAAAGTGCATAAATGCTTGAACCTGACAAAAAATATTCGCGCGTCCTCGAAGATACGCGGGAATCCCCATGCGGCGTCGAGTCGGCGCTCGCGCCGTACGCGTACTTTCAGTCAGTTTTGTTACTGAGTTTAACGAACTTTCGCGACAAAATATTTACTGTAGAGTGGTAACCCAGAACAGTTTACTCACGCAGGCTCGCAAGGTCGCGTGCATGCTTGAGCATACGCGATCCGTAAAGAAAATGCCCGAGGCCGCGTGGGGATTATTCCTCTCTGTCTGCGTTGACCCTTAGACGTCGTCGTCGTGCAACGTCACTTCGCCTCGTAGGTACGACTCGTCGTTGTAGGTTTTTGCGCCCGAGTAAATTTTTACAGAACAAGACTTTTGAAACTTTCTAATTACTTTTTCAATAAAGTTACATAATAATAAAATGGATCGGTTCCGGCAAGCACGAAAAAATCTAATAAGATAGTGCATTTACTGTAAGAGTTAATAGGAACTCATTCTTACAGTAAATGCACTACGTGTGACAAGGACAAACATAGTGGAGCCAAATAGAGTTGCCCAATTATGAACAAAATATTGTAAATAGTATCGATAAAAAATACCTAAGCACCGTAAAAGTTTGTTGTTTATTGTATCGACATTGTTTGTATTTAACTTTAATGTAATCATCTTAACAATGATAGTATCGATAAAAAATCCTACGCACCGTAAAAGTTTGTTGTTTATTGTATCGACATTGTTTGTATTTAACTTTAATGTAATCGTCTTATCAATGATAGTATCGATAAAAAATACCTACGCACCATAAAAGTTTGTTGTTTATTGTATCGACATTGTTTATATTTAACGTTAATGTAATCGTCTTATCAATGACTTTGCGTTCGAGAATTTCAAAGTGTGGTACAAATAAAGACGACGTTTTTTAATAGGTAAACAATGATAAACATGTAAACACCCATATTCTAAGACGTTTCCTCAAAAGTTCCTCGACTCACACTCAGCCGAGGATACCTTGAGGTTGTCCTCAAGGAATCCTCGAAATTTGTATTCTTAGTTATAATTTGGTTTTGACTTGAGGAAATCTCGAGGTCCCTCGAGTAAGGTCGAGTCGAGTGAGAGTTGAGGTAATACGTCATCAAATACGTCATTATACCAAAGACTGGAGCACGCTTTTTGAATATTTTATCTATGTTCATTCTTTAGTTCATTCGAAAGTCAACAAACTGTTCGATTTTGACGTGACAACGTCTTATAAATTGGTTTGCCGGGTGACACTTCAAGAAACTGCGTTACGCTCCGCTCACGTTATGCGCTCACAATGAGAGCGAGTGAGAGGCACGCGTCCCGCCTAAGAGCGAGAAAGACAGACATAAAAAGTGAAAGGCACGCGTCTTTCATCCTTCTTCCTACTATACGAATGAATATTCACATTAAAATTATTTTACCACTCAAAGTCGTTGTCACGTAAAACTTTCGCCCGTATACCGACTTTACAGGCAACCAATTTTTTTGAGTAATCTGTAGCGCGTCCCTGTCAAGTGTCACGTCTACGCTCAAGGTTACGCTTCTGTCAATTCGTATCGTTTGTTTATTATTTTTCTATCTTAGCGTTTGAAATAATATTTAATTAAATATATCTTCTAGACATGTATTTAGTGAGACAGAAAAGTTGTGTCTTCAGGAATTAATTGTAAAATATAAGTTAAATTCAACGTCGACATTAGCTGCCGGTAAGTCCGCTATAAAGAAAGCGGCTTGGGCCCGTTTGGTGGAAGAGTACAATTCAATAGAAACCATTAACAAGGTAAATAACTATATATATTATTCATACTGCAACCGGCTAATTTGCCTGTCTTTTGACGTTAGCTGGTCACATTTCATTGTAAATACCACGTTCAATAAACTATATAAGATATTAATATCTAACATGTTTTATAGAGCGTGGTATTTTTTTTGTAGATATCTTCATAGCAAATACTATATAGCACATTTGTTAATTGTAGCAAATTGTAGTATTTTAGATAGAAATAATAGAGAAGTATCACTAATATATATTTTAAAATTTTGCAGAACTGAAGCACAATAATTAAAGAAGTGTTGGGATAATTTAAAGACACGCAAAACAACTCTATTAGCTCAAGATAAACGAGAGCGCATGAAGACAGGTGGAGGGCCTTTCCATCCTCAGCCAGGGACTTCAAGGGATGATCATATTATGCAGATTGATGAGGCTCTGACAGAGCAGACAGATGTTGAGCTGAGATATGTTTTAGATAGTGATAACATATCACCTACACCGGCTACAACAGATACTGATCAAGGTAATTTTCTTAAGATTTGTCATTAAGTATAATATGTATTACATTTATACTCAATGTAAACAACTATTATATGTACTTATCACATTTTTCAATTGTTTTTCAGAAATCTTAGTTCAAAGCAATCCTCCCTCATCCCAGACAGTTGAAAATGAATCTGGTCAACTGTCACAGACATACACTGTGGTAGAAACTGAGCCAGATATTGAAAGAGGTAATTTGTTCTTCTATTAAATTTACTTATAACATTATATACATGTGATGATGGAAAACATTGTGTCATCCCTTTCCCCTTTCCGAACTGTGGGTGTGGTAAAACTCAACTAAAGAAGTAATAGCATCATTAGGTAACTGACTATAAAAGAAGTAAAACCTGAGTATTATAAGATTTCTAAGCCAAATTACCTTCTATATAGTGGTCCCAGCAGTGGAACATAACTATGGGCTGCAATGATAATGTTCTATAATATTCTTTTTTTTACAGAACATTTCGAAGATCTGCATCACGGCACACTGACTACAGTGCAAGTGGACAACAGACACCAAGTAAGTATTATGAACTATTCAACTAATAACTGTACTATGCTCTAAGTCAAATGCAGTTTCTGACTATGAAGGACCGGGCAGGGTTTTTGGGAGGCCAGGTATTTAAGTAATTCAAAATAGAATACAATAAAAATATGTAGTTTGTGAGTGGTTTACCAGCAATTCTATTCAAATATATAAATACCTATCTTGCATTCTAACAAATTTAAATTGTTTAAGTACATGATGTAATAGTATAATATTGTGTATAAGTATAAGATTAAAATGTTTATTTTTTAACTTTGTTTAGGTGGAGGCACTAAAATATAAGAACCAGGGTCAGGGAAGAATTTCAGTTAAGGAAGAACAATTACTTACGAATACAAGAGCGGGCGGAAGAAGTTCACCAGTTAGTTATACAGGAGAAACAGTGGCTGATAAAAGCAGCTGAAGAAATTTATAAAAAGGCGATAATAGAGCGACAAACTGCAGAAGAGATTTTAAGACAAGATCAAAATAAATAATTTTACAAATAATTTGTTACTGTGTATCAATTGAATCCCTATTGATTGTCATACATTTTGTCCCGATTTTTGAGTCATGGGACTTATGATGTCTAATGATGCATAATTTACTATAGGTACTTTTAAGGTATGCATAATAATAACAATGCTAATATAGTGGCATTGTATGCCTAATAGGATTTATACAACAAAAGCTGATCTGGCTTTTTATGAAGTGATATCTGTTTACACTGATGCATTATAGCAAAGTGATTATGGCAGTAGAATTAAAAGTAGAACATATACAATGAAATTGAGAACATTCAGAAGTATATAATAAATAATGGAATAATGGTGTCAATATTGTGGGCTGGAAGAAAATAAGAATGTTAGGGTGGTTTAGTCACATGGAAGACCTGAATGAAAGTAGCAGTTATAAAATAGGGTTAACAATATTAAAACTACTGTTTTATTTTAGTTAACAATGTATCAAAGGCGGAATAGGTAATCCTCTGTTACTGCGCGTAGTACTTATATTGAATATAAGCGGCATCAACATATTCAATACGGTATCCTTCCTAAAACGATAGCGTCTTTGGAATTCAACATTGTCATAATGTTCCATGGGGTTTTCCGCATCTCTTAAATAACGCCGTTCTGGATAATAAAATTATAAGGATTATCAAAAAGATAAGTAGTCAATAAACTCTTGAAAATCCATTGCAAACACTTTTTGATGGAAAAGTAATAAATCGTAAGACACTGTTTACAAACGTGGGAGTAAGCAAATGGCGTATTTCTTCCTCGAAATTTCCTCAAGGTAGATCGAGACGTACCTTGAGTTTGACAGTTGCTTCCTCACCTCGAGTGAGGAAAAATTTCGAGTGAAGCTCAGTGACAGTTCTTTTATGCAACTATGAATAATGATGTTCGAATCTGCTATTTATCAATCGCATGCTATGAACTATATGCTAATTTTTTTTAGCATGCTATTAAAAATGCTATAATATATCATGCTATCGTGCGAAGCGTCAACACCCTTCGTGTGACCGCTAGTTTTAGCACATGTACTTACGATTTAGCGCGCTGTCGCGCTATCTATATTTGAACGTAGGTTAATATAGCGTCGACAAACATGCTATTTGCCTAACGAGTCTGAAGACTTAACGCGTGGTGTGGGGCAGATAACATGGTGAACGGTAATGTTAAACATGAATAAACAATACATATACATATTTGTACATTTCTTCTAAGTATAAAATGTAATCATTATGCACAACAAACTAATATTAACCAACTTATTAATAATAAATAAGTCAATTAATTTTCCTTCATACTTTTCAGGCTTAGGACTGTATATAATTATATTGAGTTATTTAAATCATTTTAACACACATGTTACACAGATAATTCATAGATACACAGTATTACGTGTCCTATCACAGATTTTTTTAATCAAACACAAAACAATTAACTTTTGAGAACGTAAAATAACTCGCGAACTTATATGCCTACTTAAATCGCGCGAGCCGACGAAAAGCTAAAATTCGCGCGCTACGCAAGTTCACGTCTAGCTGCTCGCGTTAGCACGCGAAGACTGATCGCAAATATCGCAATTCGCAGCGCTGCGAACGTGCGAAGTGCGATTTGCCGTCGCGTCGGCGCGATGTTTGATTCTATATGCTATATGCTATTTTATAGCACGAACGAGAGCCGACTGAACTTGCTATTAGATGCGAAATAAAATTAGCGTGCTGTGCTATTGTGCTATATGATATATTAACCACCATTAACTATGAATACCGATTTCCTTGAGTAAGGTTGAGTGGAGTTGAGGAAGTTTCGAGGAAACGTCTTAGAATATGGGTGTTATTAATCATTTGAAATAAGTTAATAATTATTGACTATTTTAGCTCTTTCCGTATGGTATTTTAAATGGTCTAATGGGTTCAACAATCTACTCAAGAATTATAATATCTATGTACTGAAACTACTGAACTAATTGAAGTATGTGCATAGTATTTCATAAACTTGTTTAACTGTGTCGTATTAGCAACACAATTAAGCAATAGCATTATTGTTAATACAAGTAAGAATGCATAGTTCGTTGTATAAAAACATTTTGTGTTATTTTGTTGTTAACGTATTAACGTGTCAAAAATATCGACATTCATAGTACCTATTGGGCATCTCTATTTCCTTTCCAAGACAGATCGGCGCCAGCGGCGCATCGGTGATCAGTGACTCATCAAAGGTTTGTTTAGTGCCGCAAAAACGATTGAATTGATAAGTCGATCAGATTGCGCGCGCGTGACGGTTGGTTTTGGTATTGAATTGTGTGATTCTATTTAGTTGTGTTATTAAATTGTGTTGTTGTTTAGTGAACTTTATCATTCGTAATTTTTGCATTATTTGTGTTAATAATGACAAACTTTATGTCGTCCGAATATGCGGATATGATTGTGTTACGGGTATATGATTGGGTTCTTGTTGTGAAAAAGACACCAGTGCTTTCCTAATTACTGAACTTTCATTAGAGTGATTTGTAGAATTACTGAAATAGGTAATTCGTGATAACAATGGCGGCCATTTTGAGAATTTGAAAATTTTGTGCTACCTTTTACGTGGGTTTGTGTTTTTGTTGATATGAAAAAGACACCAGTGCTTGCCTAATGAGCAGTGATCGGATGCATATTCACCTAAAGTTCATTTTTGGCTAGGATATTATGGAAGCGGCTTCTTAAAACATTTTTTTTTAAATATAATTCCCGGGTTTCCAGAAAATTCGGGAATGTGAAACTACTCTGTAACATGGTGAGGAAATGACGTCTTTAACATGTGGTTTTTATTTAAAAAAAAACTGGTCTCCAGGATTACATAATTATTAATGTGTATTTACTTGAAGTTAATTTTAAGCTCCCCATCAATTTATGAGTATGTTGAGTGTAAGAGGAATGGTAGGCAGTGAGTGTTAATTAAAAAAAAACATATATGATATGTACCCTAAACTTTCAACTTAGTCGTTTAATACGATACTGTCAGTCAGACTCAGTTGAGCGCGGAAGTTCATTGGTGATGCTGTTGTAAGTTAATAATTATTAACGACGACCCGGTGGCGTAGCGGAAGTGTAAACGACTGCCACGCCGAAGGTCGCGGGTTCGATTCCCGCTCAAGTCAAACATTTGTGTGCTTGTATGAACATGGATGTTTGTCTTGGTCTGGGTGTTTCTATGTATAATATGTATGTATTTACAAAAAAAAAAGTATTTAAGTATGTTTATCCACTGTCTAGTACCCATAGTACAAGCTTCTGCTTAGTTTGGGACTAGATGGTGTTGTGTGAATGTGGTAGAATATTATATTATATTATAATTAAGAGATTGAATGGTTTTCTTTGTAATTCTTATTTATTATTCGTTTGAGATAAATGTTTTGAAAAATAGAAGAAAATTAAGAGGATTTTATTATTTTTAGAACTTTTTTTGTACAAAAGTTAAAATCAGTAAATATACTTACCTAACCCCGATTTGATTCTATAATAAAAACACAAAATTTGTCGATTCCGAAATCCCGGAACTTTTTGGATATAAAAGTGTATTCCAATTTCTATACTAGCCAACACCTTACAATAAGTAAATATACCCACACCAGATTTGATTCTATAGTAAAAAAACGAAATTTGTCGATTCCGAAATCCCGGATTTTTTTCGATATAAAAGTGTATATTCCATATTAGCCAACACCTTAAAATATGTAAATATACCCACACCCCATTTGATTCTACAGTATAAAAAAAGAAATTTGTCAATTCCGTAATCCCGGGATTTTTCGATTCAAAAGTGCATTCCATAATAGCCAACACCTCAACTTTAGGTAAATATACATCCGATTATCCGATCACTACTAATGAGTGACCAAACATTGGAGTGATGTGTAGAATTACTGAAATAGTTAATTCGACAATAAATGTGAACTACCTCCGTGGCATCGTCTGCTGCATAGCACACGTTGCCGTTCTTACAAAGGTTAGTAACCTAATGTCAAATTGGTCTACAAATGGTGTTTCGTTTTGCTACTCATATTTTATAGTTTATTTTGTTTGAAAATTTTATTTTTTTATTTTGGCCCCATGACCTTTGTTGTTGATATAAAACATTTTATAGGCACCAATGCTACGTCCTTTTTAAATAAATGCCCCTATGGTAGCGCCACCCTGTATAATATGTATGTAATGTATAAAACTTGTATGCAGTATATAACTATACTTGATGAGCGGTTACACCCGCGTTATTTAAGGCTTTGGCCGCCCTCGTGGCTCATAGCGTGATGTTATATAGTCTATAGC
This sequence comes from Euclidia mi, assembly GCA_944739405.2. Classification (NCBI taxonomy): domain Eukaryota; kingdom Metazoa; phylum Arthropoda; class Insecta; order Lepidoptera; family Erebidae; genus Euclidia; species Euclidia mi. The sequence continues at coordinate 28,692,763 of OX123198.2, read as the reverse complement.
CTCCCTCGATAAATGGGCTATCTAACAGAGAAAGAATTTTTCAAATCGGACCAGTAGTTCTTAAGATTAGTTCTTTATATTTTAGTATTAGATAGCCGCGGCCGCAATTACTTCCACGTCCATCGCAAGTTATTCTCCAGGCAGCAATGAGCCTTGCACCATTGTGTGAACACCAAGTGATCGTGGCCTACAGTGGCGCATTGTAAAGCATGGTTGTGTACGGTAATGGCGATGCCTAAACACACAATGGCGATGGCCTGCAGTGGCCCATCATGGGCCATTGTGTACTGGAGCCTTAAGGTGTACTTTCCAAAGAAATATAACCTCAATGGTACAGTCAGCATCAAAAGTCGATGACCACATTCAGATTTTCAAAATCAATGAACATAATATCACCCATAAATCGCTCAACAAGAAGGGCGCCAGTATTGAATGAACATTATTAAAGTTCAAAACTAACTGAACACTACTTGTCAAAGGTCACTGAACACCATTTTGTCAAAAATTGCTGATCGTTATAATATCCGAAAACATTTAGAATCATCAGTTTGAATTTATACCATCGACGTAATTATAGATTTTTTTGTTCGATTGAATTGTAACCTTATTCGTAAAGCAATAAGATTTATTTTCAAAAATCACGCAGATTCCGTTCAAATTCATACCGTCGACTTAGTTTATGATTTTTATAGTAACGATTGAATTAGAACCCAATCCAAGGGTCTAGTACGAAATTTACACGGTGATGATAGGCTAGTCGACGGGAACAATTTTCATCATCATTCTCTTAGCGTTATCCCAGTTTCAATCTGGGGTCCGCTTACTAGTCTAACCGGATTTTGCTGAATATTGGCTTTTCCACAGAGCGACTGCCTGTCTGACCTCCGCAACCCGAAGGGATAGCGATATTCCATGGTTTAGACCAGTGTCAGTTTATTTAGAAGGTACTGACGCCCTGTAACGGCTGTCAAAGATCTTCATGACAACCGGGACCGACGGCTTAACGTGCTTTCCGAGGCACGGGTGACGGGACAAGCGATAATTAACAATTCAATACGCACATAACTCCGAAAAGTCATTGGTGCGCGCCGTGGATTCGAACCCGAAACCCTCTGCATGGCAGTCTGTTGGTATCTCCACTCGGCTATCGCTGTCTTTTGACGGGAACAATTTTCATACATTTCCTTAATGCGCCCTCTATCGATCGCTACTATCCGATAAGGGCGCTTTTAGAAAATCTATGGAAATAGGGTGGTTTCCAACTAGTCAAATCAAGCACTTTTAATTAAATGTCAAAAACGACCTTTGTCAAGGGTTTTGTATGAAATATGATATAGTGACGTCATAGTGTTTTGCTGTCAAGTAAGAATACTTATCTTAATATATAAAATCCTTGCGTTACTGACTGACTGACAGACACGCTACAGCCGAAACTGTTGGGCGCAGGAAGCTGAAATTTGGCATGTATGTTCCTTGGGGACCGTAGGGATGCACTAAGAAGGATTTTTCCGAAATTCCCACGGGATCGGCCAAAACGGGTAAATTTAAAAAAAATGCAGGCGTAGCAGCTAGCGTCCTCTAGTTATCAATAAATTGACGATAAAAAAATGTTAAATTAAGTTTTAACATTAATTGATGTATGAAACTACTATTATTTTGACATGTGTCACTAGATAAAAATACTTGTATTATATATATATATATATATATATATATATATATTATTATTATTATATGCAGGAAACTTCCGTGACGATCGCGTGCAAAACTCGTGGTTTGTTTGAAAAACAAACTCTTGGTAGACCCCCTATATACCTACATATAAGACTCATTTTCAAAATTCACACAAATTCTGTTTTAATTCAATTCTTTGTAAAACTGTTTACCCTTGAATGTAAAATAATATTTCTACTTAATTATCACTTTGTATCGAATGTAGACCATTGCGGTTGCAATTATTTATCATCTATAAAATATTGTATTAGCTTAAAAGACTATAGTATTATATAAAATTATTTACTTCATAATAATTTATTTAATCACATTAGTTTATCAAATGTAACGACCTCCTTTATTTAGTTCTCGGACGTCACTGGCCGTACTGGCCGAATGACTGGTGACGTGGTGTTATGCTTTTTTACCATAACTTTGTTTAGCTACTTTTGAAAAGTCTTGGTCACCTACTTATGCCCTTTTAAGATAATCATTCAATTCTGGCGCTTGTCATGTTGAGCAATTTAGGTGTATTATGGTGTACAGCGATATTGAAAATCTAAATGTGGTCATCAACTTTTGATGCTGACTGTACTATCACCTTAGTGGTGTGCGGAATCGATTATTAATATTCGATTATCAAAATGATGGTTTTCAATCGATTGCTATTTGGTAAAACAATTATAATCGATTAATTATTCATAGAAAACTATTTAAGTTATGGTAATCTTATTCCCTTGTCCCTAGTAAAATCTTAAGGTTTCACAGACACAGCAGCTTCAGCAAGTAACTGCAAAACCATCGATCTGGGATCATTTTGAGTGTTTTTTTTTTTATCGCAACAATGATATCTTCAACTGAAAATATAGTCACATTTCGATGATACGTAAAATTGCCTCTACTTCCAAGGGCAAGTAAACTTCTTCTCATATTGTACTGAAAGAATATGAAACAGAGAAACCGCATAAGTACAAATTGTATTGCCATTAAAACATTCGTGCATTTTGTGCAGCCCTGCCACTTTTGTTCCATCGGCGCGAATCTTCTTCAAAGGGCCAGTTGAAAAATCTGAGGAAGAACAGCCTTATCCAGCTCTATTGGGAATTGATTTCTGTCTGAGGATATTTTTTCTTCTTATAATTTAGTGATGAAGTTGTCTAATGTTTTTTTTTATTTATAATCATTGTTGACGTTTTTTTAATTTAAGACTGATAATCTAACAAAATTTATTAATAATCAATTTTGTTTTATGATTGTTAAGATTTTCTCGCATTATCGATTAATCGATTACTGAAATAATGGCATTGGCACACCATTATTTCGCATTAACAGCAACGAGTTAAGAGATTATATGGAGAGGGCATATTACACATATAAAATTTTCATTTTAGAAATATATACGAAATCGACATAAAGCCACCAAAAATAGTGTTGTCTCGTTTTGTCTTAGCGATATCTCTGTCAGAAAAAGAGATAGCCATAGTTTATTAAATACAATCATCATGGCGATATTTTATTAGAAATGTCCTTTGAGAAAAGAATATAATATGGAGACGACAAATAATACATATGGATACTTCTCATTATAGAAATATACATGAAATCGACATAAAGCCACCAAACATAGTGTTGTCTCGTTTTGTCTTAGGGATATCCGTAACAGAAAAAAGAGATAGCCATAGTTTGCTGAATACATTCATCGTAACGATATTTTATTAGAAATGTCAATCGTGCCAGTGTCGCCATATTATTTGCAAAGCTTTGTCACGTTTTGTGATACATCTGCTGTCAAATCGTTGTGTATCGAACATAATAATTTTGTTGTTGTGCATAAATATGTCTAAAAACCAGATGAATCAGTGCTTCAGGCTTTGCTATGGATCGTAAAATCATGCCTAAGTGTTGATTTAAACTGTGCAGTGGAAGATAAAGCTATAATCAACACAAATCTACTCTTCACAAGTAAATAACAAGTTATGACTTATATTGTTGAATAGAATTAGTATTTGTACAAAATATTGTCACAAGAGGTTATTTTTATAGTTAATTTAACAGTTGTTAGCTTCGTTATGGCCTAAATGTTGTTATTTTTGTAGTTAGGAATTTTCCATATTTACGTATTAGAGGTTAGTAGTGATGTTACTGCTAATGTCGATTATTGTCGATATGGGCTATCGATATATCCGTAATGTAAAGATACTTCCACAAACTATACTATTGTTAAAAATATCTCGTGTCTGTAAACGGAAATAAATGCAACATTCCACCAATTTTGTCTGTACCTTGTAAAGAAAAACCGCTGCATCCTGCTCTATGTTGAAGAAAATGAGCAGTTACAATACTTATGTTATGTTTTTTGCCAACAGATTACATGAACAGCAATTGTATGCGAGAATTCCTTGCAATGAAACGTTGAAGAAAATAATTTTATTTATAAACAAGAGGATGCCTGCAGCTACACCCGCACATTTTTTTATTTGACTGTTTCTGTCCGATTCCGTGGGAATTTCAAGAAACTTCTTAGTGCACTCCTGCGATCCCAAACATACATGCTAAATTTCAGCTTCCTGCACCTTATAGTTTTGGCTGTAGCTTATCTGTCAGGCAGTCAGTAACGCAAGGATTTTATATATACAGATAAAAACAAATAAATACAATTTATTAATCAATTATGATTTTTCTTACCCCCTCATGGTAATTCAGTGTAGCTGTGTGTTTCATTACGGTATGTATGGTGCCATTCATGTCCGGTACTTTCACAGCGACACAGTATCGATATTGGCTACCAGAGAATATTTTGTTACATGATACAAGGGACGTTTTTCGCTTTACCATGTTCGCCCACATTTGCATTATGGAATAAACTAATCTGGCAAAAGATTTAAAGTAACTTACTACAAATATAAATTTATATATTTTTTCTAAATCTACAGTATAATGTATTATTTACCTCTAACCGGCTACGTATCGATATCGATTATATTTTGGAGTCCAACCCAACGGCAGCCATTTTATTTGCGACATCATTTCGTAGGTATGCACGCTAATTTCGTAGGTACGTCCAATCCATGTTATTCACACGCAGATCCATAGAGATATTAAGAATAGAGTGGCAGAGTGGGGCCTATTCGTGTCCGCCGGTGGGAGAGAGAACGCAACATTAAAGGCCCCCTGCATCTCTCTCTAACAATACATGCACAACATCAACATTACGCAGTGACGTGCTACCTGTAACTATTATTTAAAGCAGTTTATTAGTAATCAATAGTTTAAAAGTTGTTTTTATTGATACACGAAGATAGTTTGAAGTGACAAAAAAGTTTATATATTTTTAAACTATTTATATATAGATGAGATACTAGAACGATTAGAGAATTTGCAAATATATGGACCTGAAGAAACTATTGAAGCCATTAATGAATTCATAAATGAAAATATATTTTTTTTATGGTAATCAGCGGCAAACGAGAAGACGGATCGCCTGATGGTAAGCAATTACCGCCGCCCATGGACACAAGCAATACCACAGGAGTCACAAGTGCGTTGCCGCCCCTTGGGGTAGGGAAAAGGGACAGGATGAGGAGTGGGATAAGGGAGAAGGAATAGAGGATAGGACCTGCGGCACTCTCACTCACTGAACGAAACGCAAAAGTTTAGGTACTGTCACTTTACGTCGATTTTCTGTGAGAGGGTAGTACTTCCCCGGTCGAGCCGGCCCATTCATGCTGAAATCAGCAAGGCTACCTACCTACCTTGGTAATTTAATGGAAAATAATTTCGCGGCGTCTTCTACTTGGAACATGAATATACTACCTTTAGAAAGAGAATGCTTCACAGGCTATTTTATTTTTGTTTGATTAAAATATAATATACCAAGTTTTATTTTTTTACATATTAGATATGGCAACCTAGGCTTAAATATTTTCTCTCCGTAAGAACCATCCTCTTACTTCAAGGAATATTATAAAAAAAGAATTAACGAAATCGGTTCAGCTGCTCTCGATTTGCGCTTAGCAACAGATTCAGCGATTCATTTTTATATAATAATAACTATGGGGCCGTTGGGACAAGATCTAATAATGTTGTTCTAGGTGCCACCACTGGTGGCAGTTTGGTGGTGGTCGATAGGACAATTATTACATTTTACGTCTCATCGACCCCCACTGGTGGCGGTTGGGAACAAATTTAAAAAATTGTCCCAACGACCACCAGTGGTGGCACTTTTGGTGGTGGCCGTCGGGAATAAGCTGAGCCAGATTACGTACTTGGCAGGTTGAAAGAATTATCTGTTTTTTTTATTTGATTGATTTTCCAAGTTTCTCGTGAACAACACTATTCTTGGTGGTTAATAGTGTATTGTATGTCATGCACGGACGTACGGAGCTAACTCATCAATGCATTACATGTGCAAGTGTTAAAAAAACTGTGAAATGTGTGATTTTATTGAATAGAAATACATATTTGGCTACATAACTAGATTTCAGACTTTGGTTGATCAATTAATTTATTACTCGATTGTTTTATAGGTGATATCGACTTTAGATATAATTGAATCGAGATAGCAACACTTGCGGGGTGACATTTGATAACTTGAGCAACTGTCAAATTTAATGTCAACCCACACAACGACGTCGTTGTCGTTCGTCGTCTACGCATCGTTCGTGTTTGTTTGTGTTATTTTGTTTTTATCCGTTGAGTTGAGCTTTGCTCCTCCTGGTTTTTAGACATAAATAGGTATCTATTTATGCACAAAAACAAAATTATATAATAATATGTTCGATACACAACGATTTGACAGCAGATGTACCACAAAACGTGGCGAACAATATGGCGACACTGGCACGATTATGGCACGATTGACATTTCTAATAAAATATCGGCATGATGAATGTATTCGGTAAACTATGGCTATCTCTTTTTTCTGACAGAGATATCCCTAAGACAAAACGAGATAACATTATGTTTGGTGGCTTTATGTCGATTTATGTATATTATATTTGTATAATGTAATGTATCCATATCTACTAGTTGTCCTCTACATCACATGTATATTCTTGACTCAAAGATCCATTTACGTACTATTTGCCCTCTCCATGTATATTCTAAATATTCTTTAGAATCATAACACATTTATACTCGATTATCACCCATAAGATTTGATACGATCCTGTGGATCAATCCGGTATCAAATCAAGTCTTTCTCTTAGCGTTATCCCAGTTTCAGTCTGGGGTCCGCTTTCTAGTCTAACCGGATTTGGCTGAATATTAGCTTTTCCACGGAGCGACTGCCTGTCTGACCTCCGCAACCCGAAGGGATAGCGATATTCCATGGTTTAGACTAGTGTCAGTTTATCTATAAGGTACTGACCAAGTACTGACGCCCTGTAACGACTGTCAAAGATCTTCATGACAACCGGGACCGACGGCTTAACGTGCTCTCCGAGGCACGGGACAAGCGATAATTAACAATTCAATACGCACATAACTCCGAAAAGTCATTGGTGCGCGCCGTGGATTCGAACCTGATACCCTCTGCATGGCAGTCTGTTGGTATATCCACTCGGCTATCGCCGCATCCGGTATCAAATCAAGTGCTACTAAAAAATCCTTTTCACCTTCAAATTTAATTAACAACATTTTACGTATTAGTGCCAAACATAAACATAACGTATAATAGAATTTTGTATATTCTGCCATAAGATTAATAAATTGTGGTGCGAAAAATAGATATGAACAAATAATAATTTTGAAAATCGCTCCATCAAGGCGATTCCAAGTTTCATTTTACAAAATCAACCACTAAAGATTCGCCATTGGTATAGGCGAGATCCTTTGTATATTAACTGTACGGTTAGTCTAGTAGTATAAGCGACCCCCAGACACTACGCCGAGTGTTATGGGCTCGATCCCCACACGAGACAGCACTTCATGTAAACTATATTTGTTTCGAGACTGGGTGTACTTTGTGTCTTGGGTCAGTCAGTACCACAGAGTCCACAGAGTACCTTGTCAGTACTGTCAGTAGACACTTTGACAGTACCTAGTACCTATACCATTTTTAAGTCTGTCTGCAAAAATCATATAGACTACAATTACTTTACTTATCACAAAAACCTATTTAATACAAAAAACGCGATAGACGTATTTAAATAAGGATTTTCTCTCCATTCAAAAAATGTCTATAAGTATAGATAAGACTGACATTACATACTCATGGTGGTTACAGATGGAAATTCTAGTTTCCACTAAAATTGGGTAAAATGTTATGTACTGGTAACATACCTGTCATCACAGAGTACCATACCAACATAAAGCAAACAAACACCGACATTTGTCAGAGGTAAAATAACTGTGAATGGACTGTAATTGAGTAACAGCTGATCATATTCATAATTGTAGGTTAATTATCTAGAACTAATATTCAATATGTAAATACGAGATAATAATGCGGGAATTCGGCAAATTCGGTCCTTTGATAGGAGCGGTGGACGAGGGGACCTCTAATGTAAAATTTCTGGTAACGTCTCGTCTGTTCTTAAAAAACTTACACTTCGTATACGCCTTCATTCATTTTGTCGCCTTTTTCAAATAAACACTGGATATATGAAACAAATTACAGGTATTTGCAGCTAATACATCTGAAGTTTTAACCTACCATCAAACCTCATTGAAACGTTTTAGTCCTCAAGAAGGTTGGATTGAACAAGATGCGGTGGAAATTTTAAATGCCGTACTGGAGTGTATCGAGGTAACAGTTTCACTGTTTTATATATTTTCACAAATTGATCGCTAATAAAACCTTATGTGCAGAGATAGTTCACTAGAGAAGACCAGTAATCAGCTATGCACAGAGTCTTGGATTCAAACCCACAACTTAGGTCACTATCATGAATTTGTGTTTATTAAATTCAAAGAGTATGTTATACCTTAGAATTTAGGCAACTGTCTAACTTCTGAGGTATAACATACTCTTGCAAGCAACAACTGTTCCATTTGTCTCTCCACTGAATATTGTGACATTCAAATGGTATTTGTGGAATACCATTCATTGTTCTGGCAGACTTCGATAGGGAAAGGGTTTGGGTCACAAATGGAAAAGAGACATAATGGTATAACAAAGAGTATGGTAAATAAAAATTAACATGAGAAACCTGTATTATCAGAAAATACAGTGACATCATATCTTTGCACATAAATACTTCAAGGGCAGTAGGTTGCGTTGCATCATAGCTGTTTATACTTTGAAGAAACTTTAATAATATTTAGTGTTCCATTTTTCTAGGTGGCAACTGACAATTTGAGAAAACTTGACATAAATCCTGAAGATATGGTTGGCATTGGTATCACAAACCAAAGAGAAACTACAATAGCATGGAACTGTATTACCGGGCAACCACTGTATAGTGCCATAGGTAAGTAGTAATGGCATCATTATTATGCAAATATAAGGTATTAACAATATGCCAATGTATACAAGGAAAATAATACAAGTACAATATTGCCACTATACTGTGAGCATTATTATAAGATAGTGTTGAAGATGAGATAGGTAGTCTATATCATAAATTGCCTTGAATATCAAGTGTGTTATCAAAATTCAAATGTTATTGCCAAAATGATTTATATAATAATCTTTGTTTAAAATACTACTTTTGAGCCTTGTCAACACAACTTGTAATGATAATAATATGGAGGCTAGTTGCCTTTTATATGTTATCATTATACATCGTTATCAAGCGGGTAAAAATGGTGGCAGTGCGGTAGCGCACGACAATAGGGTTGTCATACGTATGCGTCACGTAGGTGCATACATTTAATTAGCTTTTTCGATTATGTTATATCGTACAATACCTTTATTTAATTAAAATATACTATAGTTTTTGTTTTTTTAAATGTTTTTTAAAAAGTATAGCTAATATTGGATCAATTTTTTACAAGCATCTATGTTAAAAATATGTTTTAATCTATTCTTTACTTTCATATTTTCGTTGTAATGTTAAAAAGTGTTAACATATTTTTAAAATTGGCAACACTAACATTAAATGAAAAATTAACAATATAAACTTTTCAAATTATTTCACAAGTTTAAAATAAATACGTCTTTGTTATGTCAAATGAAGTCGAAAGGTCATTTTCTTACTTAAAATGCTTTTTTCCCAGCAGACATCTTAAACTAACAGTTGGTTATTTATTCCAAGTAGACCTAAATATCTTCAAGGAATATTTTAACAAAAATATTCAATAAAAAGTAATTGTAAAATATTTTTGTGTTTTATTTCAAAATTATTTCTAACGAAAAACCTACATTAATTATTTTGTATTGACTTAGTTACGAGTGATTATTAAAATATAATTTAATTTTGATATTTTAATAAGATACACAAGGACAAATTGAAATATAGATTCTTAATTACATAAAGATATCAAGTAATAACATTAAACTATTATTTAAAAAAAAATGTGCATGCTATATGGGTACGCGCGGCAACCCTAGCGTCGAATGCCACGACCTTGACCCGCTGGATAACGATGTTTAGTTATCATGCTTGGTGTTGCAATTAACTTGCTCCAAACTCTCTAAGAATGACAATACCTAATGCTGCGAATATGACTGTCATTATTATCATAAAGCACAATTATTATTGTACTATTCTTTGTGGTAAATTGCAGTAGGTACTCTGGATGGACAATTTCAAGATCTCTTATGCAAAAAGCCAATTTACATATTATTATTATATTCTTACTTAAAACACTATAATATAAATCATTTGCAACAATGCAGATCACCATTTCATTTCAGATCTTTATCTACACTGCACTCTACTGAAAGCTATCTTCTGCTTACATTTGTGATAAGATAAAATTTGATGTGTGTATATACTGTTTACATATCATTCTCACCAGAAAACATTATCATTTTCCATACTCTGAATACTTCTTGTTACTTGAGAGTACTTTACTTACTACTTAATAATATTATAGTCTAAAGATCAGACGGCAGTTGCCCTGGGGGAAAGACAATATTCTCTCATATCAGGTTGGACTAGTGAGCAGACCTCATAATTCTAGGTGTGTAGGTCTTGGATGCAACCAAGATAACGCTAGGGTGATGATAATGATATTATCAGATCAACCGCGGTTTTCCGCGATACCCACAAGGTGGTCTATCTACCCATCGTGCGTCGTCCGGTGCGTAGTCGCCTATCTAGAAACTTCCTGCCTCGGCGGTCGACGGTTCTTCGAGCTAACTGCTCTGCCCATTACCGTTTGAGCCTGACTTTTCAGAAAGCTATGTCGGGGATTTTGTTTCGCCTGCGGATCTCCTCATTTATGATTCGTTCTCGCATGGAAACTCAAAGCTTAGCTCTCTTTGTATAGTCCTCTATGTAACTTGAGCCTTCTAATAAAGTCTAGTGAGCGACCACGACTTTAATCCGTAAGCCATCACTAACACACTCTAATCATTGACTTTCGTCTTCAAACACTGCCGATATTGATGAGCAAAAGCATCCCTACCGCCGCTCTACGAGTTGGATTTGACGATTGACTATTTCTCGAAGTTGGAGCTGCGTATAGCAGGCGGATAAAGCATCTTTTCATTTACTGCCATCTAGCTTTAAATTGTTTGACCGCCATGTTACGGTTCCTGACTGAAGTGAAGGTCATATCACAGCCGCCAGTGGGCGGGTCGTTACATCTCGACACTAGCGATAAGAAGATAAGAAAAAAAATGCATTTTGGACAATGTATCGTAATCACTCATTAAAAAATAATCGTGGAATTAAAAATGTGAAATGTCAACCGTGAAGCAGGTATTGGAACCACCAGCCCCCGCCCCCCCGTTGGATCTCCACCTTGTCGTGGTGGGGGGGGGGCTCAGTAACCGTGGGTTTGAGGTACACCTACGGTGAAGCTAAGCGGGATCCCGGGAGGGGTCGCTCCACGTGGGCCTGCGTGAGGCCTGCGTAGGATGCGTCCCAAGGTGCGGGTGCGGGGGACAGTTCTGTCTGTCCCTCGCAGTCGGGTGCGGTCGCGGGAGGAGAGGCGTGTCGGTGTTGCGACCAAATGGGGGCGCACCATCGTTGCGTCGCGGTGGGGCTGCAGAGGAAGAGGAGATGCGGTGTTGCGTTGCCGTCCTCCCTATCCTCTGCAGCCGCTGGGTGTTTTGGCGACCTTCATCCGCCGCCAAGGGGGTTTCGTTCGGGGCCCGCCTGACCATCTGGCGGGCCAATACCCGTGGGGGGTAGCGAGGAATGCTTCGGTGAAACCCTAGCCTCCGACACATGGGTACATGAGGGGCACGGGTTGGTTTTTAGTCAGTAAGAGTCTGACAGTCCCCTTCGCCCTTCCCCCACAGGGCGAAGGGACTCCATGAGGATTTTCCAACCCGACACAAAAAAAAAGTATTGGAACCACAACATATTATACAACATAGAAGATGAAGGTTTCAAACCTTTATTTTTGCATCGCAACTTCGTATTGTATCTTTAACGCTAACAGCTCCATTTACAACTTCGGCTCTATCGCAAAATATGAAATCCATCTTAGCCGACTGAATTATAAATTAGCAACCTGTCAAAAGTCAGCCTCATAGATCAGATCAGAGATCTGAAGGCTGTTCGAGTTTGTGCACTTATAGATAGGATGTATGTACTCTATTTCATTCATCACTAGCCCTATTTCATACCGTGGGTGTCTAAACAGGGAAAATAGACGAAGCCAAATGTATTTTCTGGAAAAGATGGTAAATGTATTTTCTGGAAAAGACGGTAAACTCGACATAAAACTCTCTAACAAGACGTCATCGTCAGGTCAGCGTGGGCCAAATCCTTTTATAAATGAACTAACTCACAATACCAGCCATTCTCAAAGTGTGCTCCGCGGAGCCCCAGGGCTCCATGAAGCATCTCTAAGGGCTCCACGACAGTGTTGCTCAAATTAAAATAAAATGACTAAATTTGAACTAAATCACTGGATAACAGACTTTATTTTATTTTGGGGCTCCGCCAAATACTTGGTTTCCAAAAGGGTTCCACCTCGAAAAAAATGTGAGAACCACTGCACTATACTATTGTGACCCAAATTAGAAGAGACTTGTCCAGCAGTGGACTGCGAAAGACTGTATGATGATGATGTATTTTTAAATTTGCAGTTTGGTTAGACGTGAGGACATCGAAGATTGTGGATGATCTGACTAAGGTGAAAGGAGCACAATGTATTAACGCTGTAACACAGACTAGTGGGTTGCCACTCTCAACATACTTTTCGTCTGTGAAGCTCAAATGGTTACTACAAAATGTCTCTGCTGTGAAGGAGGCTGTGAAAGCTGGAGAATGTATGGCAGGCACTGTGGATTCTTGGCTGATATGGGTAATATTTTGTTATAATATTAGACAAATCTAAAAATACTGGCAGAAAAAAATTGATAGAACAACTCTACTGTGAAGCCCAGATAATTAAAATACGGGTAAGGAACCTAAAGCGCGTCGATAACAACAAATGGAGTCAAGGCGGCGGTGTCCAAACTCAGGCGCTTTCTACTTTACATTATGGCATAAATGGCAGACTGCTTACACACCAGGCTCGCGTCACAGGCGAGCTGGAGTCGAGGCTGACGCCACCGCCATTTTGTTACCTAAATCGTTTAGGAATGTGTGAAATAACCGTGCACTGACGCCACCGCGACCGCGCCTCTATTTTCCAATGGGCGACGCGCCCGAAAGTGCTATTTATATTAATTTCTGTTGCAAACTAAATTGTGGTCGTGTAGATGGCATGACTGTTATTTGTATTTATTTTATTTTCTAGAACTTAACTGGCGGCAGTAATGGCGGCGTACACGTCACAGATGTCACAAACGCGTCACGGACGCAACTCATGTCGCTGCGGAGTTTACAATGGGATAAGGGGCTGTTACGGTTTTTCGACATACCATTAGAAATATTACCAAAGATTAAAAGTTCCGCTGAAATATACGGTTATATTTCATCAGGACCACTCCTTGGCGTGCCTATAGCTGGGGTCAGTTTTTATTGTTTTTACCTGACTACCTACGGCGAAGCTTACAGGAGGTTAATGTTTTTCCTGTGTTTGTATCTCTTACCTACACCAATAGGCCGGTGCCAGACATACGCTAATATTTTAATTTGTTATTTAGTCCGAGATACAGATACATTTAAATAAAAAATCTGTTCAAAATATAGTATGCTCGATCTTATATTAGTAAATGAATGATTATCAGACAAATTATTTTATTTACTTAACGAAACATTTTATGCATCGCGCACTACCCAACATCAAACTTTGCTTACACTCGCACGCTCAACTTATCTTTTATCGAATGTCTGGCACCGGCCATAACGCCCATAACTGCTGTCCAATACCTTATGATTAGTTTTCACACTTCACCTAACAAAATATATGTGTTTTATATAAGTACAAGCAATAGTACACACTTAAAGGTGATTGTTTTCTGTACTTTTAGTACGAATTTCTAAGACTTTCGATTGTTATTATTAAAGTGCAAGTAGGCAATCTATTGAAACAAAGTGACAATTTCTATAAAGAATGTTTAAATGAAATATAACGTAACAAATCACAGTGCAATGTAATCGAAAGCTTTAGAAAAAGTTTATAAAATCCGAGAAAAATTTTATAAATTAGGTACACCCACACACATAAAACATTTTCAAAATTGGTGTTGGTCTTTACTATTTAACGTTAGGCTATGCTTAAAAATATTGGCTGATAAATGTACTCACATATCTTACTAAGCACAATCACGTATTGTATACAGGCTGTATAATAAAAGAGTTATATTTGAAGTTCAGAAAATGTGCTGATAAAAATTTTTGCTTAGGATATAGGAAAACAGTAACTATGAATCCAATTTACATGAGGAAATACAGAATACGGTCGTCTTTTACTCAATAGTATTACTATCAATTATTCAGGTGTGCGGTAGTTTCGGTTTACTATTGTTTAACAAAAAACGTATGACAAAAGATCATTTTACAAACAACGTTTGAAAAACTTATCATTTGACAAACTTTCATTTCGCAAATAAATTACTTTAAAAACAATCATTTGACATAATACAGGTTAAGCAAATGTTTTACTTATAAAATAATTCAAATGTTAATTAATTATTTTAAAAATAATCATTTGACTAAATAATTCGTTTGCCAAATTGGTGATTGTACAAAAAGTTAGAAGATAAATTATTAGTTTTTAAAAATAACTAATTTCTAACCAATACTTACGCGAAATTTGGAAAATATTTAATTGCATGGTTACAATTTTCATCTTGGACAGATTATTTATAGGCAAGTGATAATTTTGTATTATTACTAATTCCGTAGAAACTTAAGTCTTTTAAAAAAATACACACTACCTGAATTAAGCGAAATAAGTACTCGTAGAATTCGGTTCTGGCACTCACCGGCCGCTGCCGCGGCACGCTCGCTTCGCTCGCTCGGCTCGTGCGTTGTGGTCGCAGTTCTAACCTAACCTAACCAGCCATTGTTTCAGTTGACCCTACACAAAGATTGTTGTATTAACATAGATTTTGGTTAGTAAAATATTTACTAAGCAATTCATTTTGTCAAATGTTATTTATGCTTTACGTTGTTTTGCCAAATAACATGTTTAAAAAAATAATCAATTTGTAAATTAATGTTTTAGCATAATAACTTTTTTATAGTAAATATATTGTCTAATGAGTAGTTTATTAAACAATAGTTTGTAAAATAATAAATTTATCAAGTATAATTTTGTCAAATGTTATTTGTCAAATGAAAATTTTTCATTTGTTTTTTGTCAAATGATCGGACACCGGTATTTTCACCTACATTTTCGAAGTGGTTTATTCATTTTAGTTGCTCTATGAGCAATAATATTGTACCAGCAAAACCTCAATATATGCTCTTACATTTATTTTACATCCTGTATAATCTGCCAATGTAATATTTATGTCTTCTACCTTCACAATTTGTAAAGGGCCCAATGAATTACAGTTTATCAGTGCGTTAATTAACTAAACACTGTTCGACGGAAATATACAAAAAAGCATAAAATTATAACGCTTAAGTCTATGCAAAAAAGGTTGATGCTGGCCTTTCGATTAGTTGTAAATAAGTATGTCGATCGTCAGTCTGCTAAAAGTGCAGCCACTTATATCTCGACGGTTGGAATAGGATTTCCTTCTACAATAAGAGGTTCTGACTTTACCTAACATCCTCATTTCGGCAAACAGTAGGCTAGTCTCAATTATCCGAATATGTTAAAATGATACCTACAGATTAATTATTGTATCAAATGACGCAGCGACTTCTATTAAATTGAACATTGTGTACACATAATACATTGAACTTTGACCTCGACTAAAGTAACTAAATTAATTCCTAATAAAGAGAACAATTACTCACTCAGCTAACACTTTACCAAGAAAAACATAATATATATTTAGCCAGTTCTTAAATAACGCATTCGGCGTTCTTGATAAGCTGGCGACTCTATTATGTAATAAATTGTAACTCATTGGGCTCATGTTTTATAAATAAATTCCCTTATTTATATTATGCTTTGAGCAAGTATGGATAAAGTTTTGTCTCCTTTCTTGTCATTCTGAAGAAAGGGGAAACAAGGCAGTGTCCATAGTTGCTCAAAGATTATTTGTAAGTATATTAAACATTGCGTACTGCAACACTTTAGTGTTTGGGCGACCAACAAGCAGCTCTCGTTGGACAAGGATGCATGCGATTTGGTCAAGTCAAGTGTACATTCGGAACTGGATGCTTCTTATTATTCAACACAGGTTATCATTTTTATCCACTATACCTACATCAAGGGCGTCGTCAGCCGATGGCCTACGCAGGAGAGGGCAACGTTGATAGGGAGAATGAGAAAAGTATGAATTGTAGGTAAATTTTGCACATGAAGCTTTTCACTTTTGCAGTAAGAACCCTACATTTTACAGCGATTGTAATAATAACGGTACAGAGCCCAACGTTCCTTTTTCGTTTTTGAATCAGGGGGGGCAGTTGCCTCTCCCTGCCCCCCCTTGGCGACGCCCTTGCCTAAATATAATTTATCACTCGATTTATTAGTTTAACTTAATTTAGATAAATGTGTTTCATTCTAGGTGATTCGATTATACACTCACAGCAAGGTCTCCTAACTACGGTAGCGTACAAATTAGGACAAGATGCCCCACCAGTTTATGCATTGGAAGGATCTGTTGCAATAGCAGGTAAATTTTCAAACTTGTATGTAAAATCCGTATGTCCACCATCCGTGCGTCCACCAACTTAAGGGTCGATACATATCAGACCGAAAATGCGTCGCGACTTTCACATCTAACCGATGATGCATTCCTGCGTCGAGCGTACGACGTCTGTTCCGTTTCCGACAACGCATTGTCGGTCGACGGCGCGCGCGCCACGCACCACTCGTATTTTGACTGACAAGTTGGGCGTTTTAAAATTCAATATCACACAACGCAACCGCACTGTAGATGCTGCCCCATCCGTGTGTTTGCTTTCTACAAGCCGCCCAACAACAGACTAGCGATGGCTGATGGTCACGTCCTGCTGGACTCGCCGAACGCGACCAAAGTCGCGGGCGACTTCAACACCAAACACACGGCCTGGAACTTCACCACCACCTGCCCTGAGGGCCGCCGTCTAATGGACGATGCCGACCGCAACGGCTACGACGTGCTGGGACCAGAAGTCCCGACTATCCGTAACAGGCAGCCCTCACACCAGACGTCATCGACTTGACGATCATCCGAGGCTTGCCGACCGCACCATCGATCGACGTCCTGGACGACCACCTCCTCTCGGACCACCAACCTGTACTCCTCACACTGTCGAGTGCTCCGGCTCGAACAGTGACGCCACTCTCTCGTCACCGCCAGGATTGGCAAGCATTCGCCAACTACATGGCGGAGCACGCGCCCTATCGCCGGATCGAGACCCACGCAGACGTCGACACACTCGCTGAGCAACTCAGCGCTGTTATCAAAACAGCGCTTCGAGTCTCGCGTCTGGACGCTGCGTCGACACGTTGGCCTCCCCAACTCCCGGCTCACATCATGGCGATGATCGAGAGGAAGAGGAAGCTGAGACACCAATGGCAACGCACCCGATGCCCGACCATGAAGTCCCAGTTCAACGCTCTGGCTGCGAAGATCTCGAGTGCACTGGAGACAGTCGCCACCAAGTCCTGGCACCGCACCATCGAGCGAGCAGGTGAAGACTGGTCAGGTATCCACCGTCTGTGCCGCCAGCTAGCCGGGAAGCAACCTCCGATTAGGCCCCTCCTGGCCGGTGACGGCACCCCACGTTACCGCCCCGAGGACCGAGCGGAGATTTTTGCCGACCACCTGGAGACCCAGGTCCAGCTGAATCCAGCTTCCAACATGCAGCATGTAGAAGCTATCCAGCAGCGTCTGGAGTCATACTTCCAATCGCCGATAGCCCCCACAGAAGATCCAGTAGTAACCCCGGGTCAGGTGCAGCGAATGATTCGCCGCACCAAACTGCGGAAAGCCCCTGGTCCCGACCAAATAACCAACGAGGCCCTGCGTCACCTACCTCCGCGAGCAATCGCGACGCTGACGCAGATATTCAACGGCATCCTCCGCACAAGCCACTTCCCCGAAGCATGGAGACTCGGCCGAGTCATAATGCTGTCCAAGCTCGGGAAGAACATACTTACTTACTTACTTGATACTTGATGGCACGGGCTGTTTCCGCAACTCCACGTCTTGGCGTGTATTTTGCGTGCGGGTGGGAATGGTGTCGTCATTCCAG
Organism: Euclidia mi; assembly: GCA_944739405.2. NCBI lineage: Eukaryota > Metazoa > Arthropoda > Insecta > Lepidoptera > Erebidae > Euclidia > Euclidia mi. Next base: position 28,674,233 of record OX123198.2, on the reverse strand, counting down.
CCACCCCAGCTCTTCGAGGAAGGCCAGCAGACTCTTGATGTGGCCCACTGCTTCCCTCAGGGTGCTGTGTCTTGTCAGGTACTGCTGCCTGTACTGTGCGACCTCAGGGCAGTCGAGGAGCAGGTGGGCTGCCGTCTCGTCTGCTGCCATACAGGCCCTGCACAGCGGGCTGTCGGTGATGCCTAAAGTAAATAGGTGTTTATTAAGGAATCCGTGTCCTGTGTAGGCGGCCGTGACTGTCCGCAGTTGTTGTTTGGACAGCCGGAGGATTTGTTTAGCTATCTTACCGTCTACTGCGGGAAGAGCCTCCTTGGCCTGCCTACATGTTTCAATACCAATCCAGGACTGGTTGTGTTGGGTCCTGGTCCTATTTCTTGCCAGGTTGCGATAAAATCCAGAAGGGAGGGGAATAATGGGCTCGGGTCCCACCACCTCTAAAGTGGCCCCTCTTCTGGCAAGTACGTCGGCTGCGTCATTCCCTCTAGAGCCACTGTGGCTCTTGATCCATTGCAGTGTTAATTTGTTTTGTTTACCTACCTCTGTTAGTTTCTGGTGGCATTCAAGCGTGAGCGCCGAGGTGATAGTATGGCTTTTGAGGGCTGAGAGGACTGCCTTACTATCTGAGAGGATCCTAATGGATCGTTCCCTTACCTCACGTGCCATGATTGCTGTGGCAGCTAGGATTATGCCAAAACATTCGGCCTGGTAGACCGTGTTGTAGGCTCCCAGCGGTGCTGCGATGTTGATGTTTAGGTCCTCGGAGAATACTCCTGAACCTGTACCTGTATCCGTCTTAGACCCATCTGTGAAGATCGTGAGCTCGTTGTGATTAACCGCTCCTTCGTGTAGATCCTCGTACAGTTGGATTTTGTATTTCTTGTCGAACACAAATTGTTTCGGTATTTGGTCGCCAATGGCTTGTGTGAGAGGAACTTCTCTAAAGAGTGTATTTAAGTTGTTAGTGTGCGGTGTGTTGGTGTCTTTCCAGAGCTTCAGAGCTCTTAGCCGGACCGCCGACATCGTTGCTTCTTGTTGTATAAACAGGTGCAATGGGGGCAGGTCCAGCAACACTTCGAGTGCCGCTGTAGGTGTAGTTTTCATGCAGCCCGTGGCCGCTAGGCATGCAAGTCTTTGTAGCTTTTGGAGCTTGTTGGCGGCCGTTATTAGGTTGGTCCGAGGCCACCACACTACTGCGCCGTAGCTTATCATCGGACGTATTATTGTCTTATAGAGCCATAAGACAATTTTGGGGGATAGGCCCCAGCGTTTGCCTATCATCTTCTTGCACTGCCAGAAGACAATGCTTGCTTTGTTGAGCTTATTTTCCATGTGGCTGTTCCATGTCAATTTGCTGTCGAGAATGACACCCAGGTACTTGACCTCGGTAGACAGCTTAAGCTCTGTGTTAAATAACCTGGGCAGTCGGTAAGTGCCCAGCGCGCGTTTGTGTGTGAACATAACTAGTTCGGTCTTGGTCGGGTTTACAGATAATTCGTACTCATTACACCACCACTCTACTATGCGTAGCGCTTGTTGGGTTAGGTCGTACACTGTACTGGTTACCTTACCTGAGGTGAGTATGGTTAGATCATCTGCATAACCTATTGTGTAGAAGTCTCTCGCGTTGAGTTTGTCTATTAGTTCATTGATGACTAAGTTCCACAATAGCGGGGAGAGTACACCTCCCTGCGGGCACCCTTTAGTTATCAAGGCTGTCTGAGTGTCGCCGTGTAGGCGCACTACCCTTTTGCTGAGCATGTTTTGGATCCACTGTATGAGCATCTGATCCACACCATGTCTGGCTAGGGCGTTGCTTATGCTGGAGAAGTTTGTCTTGTCGAAGGCTCCTTCTATGTCGATGAAGGTGCCCAGGCAGATGCTTTTTTGTTGTATAGCAGCTTCTATCTGGTTCACGACCTGATGTAAGGCCGATTCCGTCGATTTCCCTGAGCTGTATGCATGTTGGTTGGCATGTAGGGGTAAGTGCTTAAGAGCCCCACTTCTTAGTTCCCTCTCGCAAAGCCTTTCCAAGGCTTTAAGCATGAAGGAGGTCAGGCTTATTGGTCTGAAGGACTTTGCATTGGTATAGTCTGTTTTGCCTGGTTTTGGTATGAATATTAGTTTGACTTCCCTCCATTTCTTCGGTACATATCTGAGGGCCAGGCTAGCCCTCATGATTGCCAGGAGTCTTTTAAGGACAGGTTCCCCTCCCCATTGTAATAACCCTGGGAAGATGCCGTCCAGTCCGGCTGCTTTAAATGGATGGAAGCTATCGATGGCCCATCGGAGTTTTTCTTCTGTGACCACGTTGTTTGCGTGTCTCCATTCGTGTTCGGTCGCCACTGTTGGTGTATCGTGCCACGTTATTACCGGGGTGAGGACGCAGCCTGGGAAATGTGTTTCGAGTAGGACGCGTCTTGTCTCCTCCTCCGATGTGGTGTATGTGTCATCCGGTTTACGGAGAGTACCTGGTGCAACTGTTGGTTGCTGAGCCAGTAGTTTCCTTACCCGGTTTGCTTGTTGGCAGGATTCAATGCTCCCACAGAATTTCCTCCATCCCATGGTGCGTCTGAATCTGAGGCATTTCCTGTAGTCTGATTTGGCCGCCTTATAAGCGTCCCAATCAGCGTCCGCGCTTGTGTTCATTGCCCTATTTAGAGCCTTTCTTACCTTCTTGCGCTTGCGTTCAAGCTCAGCGCCCCACCAGGGTTGTTTCCCCGGGGTTGAAGGCGGAGTGGTTTCCGGGCAAGCTGCATGGTAGCTGTCTAGCATCGACTGCGTCAGTGTGCATACCTGCCCGTCGATCTGTTCAGTGTCATCCAGTACCGTCGGCGTAGCGGTAAGGGTAAGTTTATCTCTAAGTAATAGGACATACTGTGATTTGTCCGTGTTGTGTAGTTTCCTGCGGGGCTGTGTGGGCTGTATATCGACTTTCATGTAGAAGCTGATCCATCTGTGGTCTGAGCATGATGCCTCCTTTGAGACGTGCCATCCCTTGATGCGTTCAGCCGCTCCTTCTGTTGCGAGAGTTAAGTCGATAATTGTCTGACTACGTTTTGTGACGAAGGTGGGCTCCGTACCTGTGTTTAATAGGGTAAGATTAGTGGTGAATAGGTATTCAACCAGTGACTTACCTCTGTTATTGTTGCAGTCCATGCCCCACATTTGGTGGTGGGCATTGGAGTCCGTCCCTATTACGACCTCCGTATTGGTTCTCTCGCACTGGTTAACCAGACGCGTGAGGTCGAACGGAGGCGGGACTTCAGCCTCGGGCATGTACACCGATGCGAAAACGACCGCTATACTCCTTGGCTGCTGTATTATTTCAATTTGTATCGCTGTGATGTCTCTGGAACAGAACTCCATTAAAGCTTGGGCTCTGATGTTTTTAGTTGTAAGTATACAGGTTCTTGGATGTGTGTGGTCAGTAGAAGAGTAAATCTTACCTCCCAGGCTGGAGAGGCCTCTAATGAGGCCACCCCTTATCCAAGGTTCCTGGATGAGCACGATGGCTGAATGTTGGACCTCCATCCATTTGCACAGTTGCGCAGTGGCCGTTTGGCTATGATGGAGGTTGATTTGCAGGCAGCTGACGTCACTAGGCAGAGGGTTCATCTATGGGTGATGTCCCCTCCTCCCCGACCTTCAGCTGCGTTAGGCCAGCCAGGATGTCGCCGGCCCCCACCCCGTCGTCCCGCCGCACCGGACTCAGGAGTAGGCTCTCATCTTCCGAGTTACCCTCGGCTGACGGGCCAGCCCCCAAGCCAGATGCGGCCGGCTCTGACGGGCCGGGTTCCGCGGAACACGCTGGCTGGGTGTCTGATGCTTGATGCGGTTGTGTGGAGTTGTCGCATTCCGGAGGATGGTCGACATACTTGCCTGTTGAGTCCCGGAACCGGACGTAGACTGCACCCAGCCCCAACGCGAGGCGGCGCTCGTTCTGCACCAGGACCGGGACTTGTTCCTCCGGGACGCCCACGACCAGGAAGCACCCACCTGACTGTCTTTCCGAGTGCAGCAGCGACCATTTGTCGACCACCAACCAGGGGTTCTGGAACTCCAGAGCCCGACCCACGTCGCGCACGTCGTCCCAGACTCCCTGTTCGTTAGGAACGACAATGCCGCACCGCACTCTCTTCGGGGCCTCTTCCTGGCCCCTGACCTCCAGTTCGAAGCCCGGTGGTGGGACCAGGAGAGAGACCGCCTCCGTCAGCCAGGTACGCGTTGCCTCGTCGGCGCACCAGAGTTTGAGGACCCCGTCCGCGTACATGGGTTTCCCGGTGAACGCAGGAGCGGGGCGTTTGGGGGTTTTAGTCGACCAGGCGTCACTCAGGATCTTCCTTTGAATCTCCGTGAGTATCCGGTCCACGAACTCCTTCGGCAAGTTCCCTGTGCGTTTGCATGTTACTGCAACGCCCAGGGACGCCTTGGAGGCCTGTGCGTAGGACTTACCTTGTGTCCTGGAGGAGTCGAGGCGGGGCTTCTTGTGCTCCCCTCGAGGCGAGCTGGTCTCGTTGAGAGCACGTTTGGCCTCACCTCTTTCCTTGTTTCCGGCAGTTTTACCTGCCGTGTTTCCCGGTGGTGCTGGGGCTGGATGCCGTCCAGGGTGGCCGGCCCGCCGCTTGGCGGCAGGCGGCTTCCCCGTACTGCCTCCGGCCTTCGTGCACCCCCACTGCAGAGCGCGGGCTGCGCGCTGGTCACATTACTGGGACCTGCGACAGCGGCCTGCTCCGCTGTTTTTGTAGAGGCAGCACCGGCGGCGGCAGCGGTTTGTGCAGCCTTACGCCTTATTGCCAGGCGCTGCCTCTTGTTTTTATTCGCCTTCTTCTTCTTCGCAGAGCTGGTAGCAGCGGGGCCACTCGGTTGTGTGGTGGGCGAGTGTCGAACAGGACCGGTGGTCTTGCCCTTACCCTTGCCCTTGTGGTGACTCACCACTTGCCAGCCCGCGAAGGAGGAGTCGTCTTCCCGCTTTATTTCAAATGGGCTGACGATTGTAAGGACGCGACCAGTACTAGCGTTAGCCAGCGCTGAAGTCACGTCCTTGGGGGATGGTGTGACACCTGCAGCCGGGGCCACGGCGTCAACCATCTGTATGGTTGTGGTTGTGGCGGCGGGAACAGCTTTCGCCGTCCCCGTCGCGGTTGGGGTAATAAATGGGATTTCGGTATCCATGCAAGTTTACTAAGACTTCATCCCTCTGGCTTCCCACCCTCCATGGAGCCCGCATTTGGGAACGTCATACCGGACGTTAGGATTACCAGAGGGATATAGGAACGCGGGGCTGGTTTACAGCACGACTTCGGGCGCCCGCTCGGGTCAACGGCCTGAGCCGAGTTACCAACTCTAGCCGTTATCCTTCGCTTGCGCCCTCCGTATAGCCTTCACCTACCACATCAACAGCCGAAATAAATTCCAACTGCTGATGTGGACCCTACGTCCCTAGCCTGTGGCCCTCTGACGGGACACGGTGGCCATTTCCCCCGCTGCGGCTCACAGCGGGGGCTACCGTTTAGCGTGAAATCGGGACCAAAGAGGGCGTGTTGCCTCACGGTCACATTACCGCCAGCGCCGCTCGGCTCAACCCCCCAGGACTCCGTCATCCCCGCGTACGGCGCTCGACTGCGCAGGTCCTAGCGCAGGTGGTCAACTTCTCTTACCCGTGACTTTTTACTACGAGCCCGCGCCCACCCGACCACGCGGGGGCGTGGTGAAGAGATGTGTTCCTGGATGTGGATGTGTGCGCGCATGTGTGTACGTGTGTGTGTATGCGTGTGTAAAGTGCCTGTTGTTTGTGTTTCGGCTGGAGGTTTTGGTTGCATCCATTTCTGAAGGAACTGGACCAAGAACGGGCGGCAACCTCGGGAAGGATAGTCCACCAGCCTTGCCTAAGGGGATCTTCGCGACCTGCGCTACCCCTGAGGCCATTCGCCACTCCCTGCACCGGACTCAGGTGTAGGGAGTAGAAGTCAGTGCAGTTCAGAGGTGTTAAGTACGAGTTGACCTGCACGGGCTTCCGCCCTCGGGAAGAACATACTGAAGCCCGAAAGCTATCGGCCCATCGAGTGATGGGCCGATAGCTGTCGTCAGCATGCTGTCGCACATGCATCTGCTGTCGACACTCTCGAAAGTCTTCGAGAAGCTTCTACTGCTGCATCTCATTCCACACATCCAGCCACGCGACTAGCAGTTCGGGTTCCGAGCCGAACACTCCACGACACACCAGCTCGCGAGATTACTGCACCACATGACGGTGGCCCTCTACAAGATGGATAGCCCTGTCGCAGTACTTTTCGACATAGAGAAGGCGTTCGATCGCGTCTGGCACGCCGGCCTGGTCACAAGCTGTCCACGTCTACTACTCCCCGCCGAGTAGTCAAGACTGTGGCCACCTTCCTTCAGGACAGGCGCTTTCAAGTGACAGTTGACGGCGTCCTGTCAACAGAGCGCCCCATCAGAGCTGGCGTCCGTCAAGTTGCCTCTTGCCCGTGTGCTACAGCAGGTACAAGGACGACATCTCTGTCGCTGGAGGCCCCATGCTGGCGCTGTACGCACGACGCTGCCTTCATTACCACCTCCCTTAACCCCGTTCACGCGGCGCTTAAGATGCAGCGCGCACTGGATGCACTCCCACCCTGGCTGGAAGACTGGAGACTGCCGGTCAACGTGGCGAAGACCCAGGCGATCTCCATGGGTGGACGAAGACTGCCCCCGCCTATTACCATGCTCGGACACCACATCGACTGGTCCCCGACGGTGAAATACCTCGGCGTGACCATAGACCGTCGTCTCACGATGGCCCCACATTTCAAGAACGTTGTTGGCCAAGTGCAAACCGCTCGAGCTCTCCTGCGCCCTGTCTTGGCGTCCCGACTGCCCCTCCGTGCGAAGCTGGCCGTCTACAAGGCATATATCCCCACCCGCCTCACTTATGCCTCCCCAGCGTGGTACGCGCTGGCTGTGGAGACCCGCCGCAAACGGTTGCGTGCGCAGCATTCGCTCGCCCTACGCGCCGTTGTAGACCCCTCGCTACGTGAGGAACGACGTCATCTCCAGGGACCTACGCATGGAGAGCCTCGACGACTTCATCGTTCGCGTGAGCGCCAACATGTTGGCCCGCGCTGACGGGTCATCCTTCCGCCACCTGCGGGAGCTAGCGCCTTACCATCGGCGCCCACCGGACCGACCACTGCCGCGGGATCTGCCTGCCTGATCCCCGCAGCAACCACACTGGATTGACTCCAGTTCGCTCACGTCAGCTGACGGGCGCTTGTCGGGAGCCTCCCCCGGAAAGCTCGACCTCGCCAACGTAAGCGAAGCCCCCACCGAACAAGCCGCCGCTGGCTCGTAGATCGCTCACCGGACGTTCCCCTCTCGGGAATACTGCCGGTGGGGTCAGGTTTGGCTAGCGGCGTGAAGCACATCCGGACAAGACGCCCGGATATGACATCAGTGGCAATTACTACAACCCCGTGCGTCACCCGTCTGCAGTTGCAGGCGGCGGCTGACACCACTGAAACAGCACACCACCTGTATCGGTTTTCCCCCGGTTCGCCTAGGGGAATCGTGAGAAGACCCGGAAGTTTGTAGATGCTGAACGCAGAAACTGACTAGACGCGTAATGTGGCAGGTCTAATTAGCCGGAATAGACGCGACCGATGCAGATACGCTCGACCCATTTTCCGTCAGATATGTACCGACCCATTTGACGGAATAGACGCGACCGATGAAACGGTCGACGCGTTTTCCGTCAGATATGTAAGAGGCGAAATAAACGACAGATTTAGAATCAAACTTGATTTGCATAGGACGTAACTGCCTTATGTAAAATATAAAGAAAGCAGCTTACCGTAATCCCAATATTTCTGGATGCGCCCGAGTAGTCCTATCAATGGTGTGCGTAATACCATTACAGAATAATATTGCCAACCCTTACCCTCTCACAAAATATTAGAATAATTTTTCTATCAAAAAGTAATAATTTTTATCTTTATTTATTACATAGGTGACACATTGCAATGGCTCCGAGATGACTTAGAACTTATAAGTGATATACAAGACACAGAGTCGCTAGCAGCGTCGGTTAGCGACGACGATGACGGCAACATTTGTTTTGTACCTGCATTTAACGGTTTATATTCGCCATATTGGAAGAGAGACGCGCGGGGGTAAGTAGGTAGTCTATTTTTTTTTTTTTTTTTTTTTATTCTTTATTTAAAGAGTTTATTCGCTATTGCGAATATGCCACTCTGTTATATAATACAAAGTTATAAAATATAATAAGGTAGGTAAGTAATATCTAGCAGTATCTACATTTCAAAGCGGATTTAACCATTTTAACAATACTAAGTATGTTGTCCGAGAACGGGTTTGACAAATTTATATTGTATATGCCAAATTGATTTCTCAAGTTTTCATTTCGCACACATCTCATTAAAATGTGGTACACATCCTCATCTTCATCACAAATATCACATTTTGGAGACAATCTCTTATTCATTAAATGAGCAAATTTGTTTAAAGGTATGTGACCGGATCGTAAGCGTAGCAAAATGGTTAAATCCTCTCTAGAATACGGACATTTATCAATCCAAGGTACATACAGAGGATGTGGTTGGATCGTCTTAAACCAAATACCTTTTTCACGAGACCGCAAATCAAAATATTCCTTCCATTTTTCTAAACATGATGTTTTTACAAGTGGCAAGTAATCACTATAATAGGACATTACAGAATATTCTATGCCATCGGAACATGCCTGTTTCGCTAGGGAGTCAGCTTTTTCGTTCCCTTCAATGCCGATATGAGAAGGTATCCATTGAATCTTAATAGTTTTATGTAGTGATTTTAAATTTTGTATCGATTTAATAATTGTATAGGCTACTGGTCTACCTCGAAAAGTCGAGGTGCACCGAGCCAAGTGTTGGATTGCGCTCTTAGAATCAGTAAAAATAACGAAATGGGTATGGTCTACCGACTCGATATACGACATTGCTTCCGCGATAGCTATCAGTTCCACCTGCATAATGGACATATTGGAGGATATGTTAAACCTGACACTTCTTTCGATACATTCATCGTAAATTGCGCAACCTTTTTGATTATTTTCTATAGAGCCATCAGTATATATTTTATAAAATTCAGAATATTCACATAAGGTTCGTGATACTATTAGCTTTAATTCAGTTCTATTGTAACTACGTTTTGATTTATTTATATCCTTTAAATTCGGTTCTAGTACATTTGTTAGGTCTATATTGGCTATCCAAGTATCAAAACTAAACATTTCTAATTGCCTACTTGTGTTTATCGGGCATGAATTTAAATTTTCGTATATTTCTACCAGAAGAGGTTTCTTTTTGTTACTTAATTGGGGTGTGATATGGAGTGAGTGTAATTTTTCTAAACTAGGTATAATATCACTAGTAGATACGGATTTTTCTTTTAGAAAAAATTTGCTAGCTAAATAGAGCCTTCTAATTTTTAAAGGAGGGATGCTAAGGTCGCACTCCATTACATGAATAGGTGTCGTTTTAATATATCCTCCAATGATCCGCATACATTGGTTTTGTATTATATCCAATTTCTTTAGATATTTAGCGGAAGAATTATCAAATAGAAAACAGGCATAATCCAATCGGCTCCGAATAATAGTCATGTATAATCGACGCAAATGTTTTTGATGTATGCCCCATCCCGAGCCGGCCAAAACCTTAAAGATATTTATGAATTTAGATGCTTTCTCGCAAATTTCATTAATATGTTTCCCCCATTTCAACGAACGATCCAACCACAACCCTAAATATTTAACAGTATCAACTACAGGTAAACTTATATTATTAATGCTTATAGAACAATTACTACATGCACGACTCTTTGAAAATATACACACCTTACTTTTGCTAGGTGATATTTCCAAACCTAGATTATTTAACAAAATCTTAGTATTATTTAAAATCAACTGGATTACGGCCACAGCTTCCGATAAAAAAAATTTTGTTACAAAAAAAACGATATCATCTGCATATTGCAGAATCTTTACATTATGATGTGTTTGTTTACAAATATTAAAGGTAGCAACGTTAAACAATAATGGTGATATGGGGTCACCCTGAGCTAAACCTATACCCGTCGTTCTTTTTACATGTGATGAGCCGATATCAATTTGCAAGCTCCTTTCTTTTAAGAAATTATATAAATACATACATATCTTAGAACCACATTCTAATTGATCGAGAGTACATAATAATCTATATATATCAATGTTGTTATAAGCATTGTTTATATCAATAAAACATGATAGTGTAATTTTATTATTCAAAAAACCGGATTGAATTTCGGAGATCAATATGCTTAAGCTGTCTAAACAAGAACGTGTTTTTCTAAAACCGACCATTCCATTAGAAAATACATTATTTTTTTCTAGATACCATTCCAAGCGTTTAGTAAGTATAGAGTGAAAGGTTTTGCACAAGCACGAAAGCAGAGATATAGGTCGAATAGAATTTACTGAGTTGAGATCTCGCCCGGGCTTAGGAATTGGACATATCTTAATATTACGCCACTGAATCGGGACAAAACCGTGTTGTAAAAATAAATTATAAAATGTAACAAGAATAAGTTTTGCATTTTCGGGTAAGTAATTTAACATGGAAAAGGATACATCGTCACTTCCAGGAGCAGTGTCTGATGTTTTTATACTTTTGTTTAATTCGTGTAAGCTGATCCTACTTTCCAAGTCTTCGTTGATAGAGGTGAAACAAGGTTGACAATTTATAACGTAGTCGGGTGTTAAGCTGTTCAATAATTCCGTAGCCTGATGGTCGTTTACGTAGTCTCGGTGATTATTGTAGCCCTTAATCCATTTCATTTTTCTCCACATGTCTGAAGAGGATGATACATTATCTATTGACGAACAAAACTTCTGCCATGAGGCGCTCTTTGCCCTCCTGATTTCTTTTTGGGCTTCTCGTACCTTTGCTTGCAATAAAAGCAAATTATTTGGCGTGGGGTTTTTTCTAAACCGCGATAGTGCCAAACGTCTCTCAGCTATTAACCTTGATAAATCAGTATTCCAATATATTTTAGGTTTGAATTTACTACACGGATCTTGACTTATTTTTGAAACTGGAATATACAGATCTGCTGCTTTATTTAAGGCTTCTAAAAATAAATCGTATGATTGCTGCAAATCTAGACCGATGTGGAAATTAGCAAACTCTTTTGTAAGGAATGAATGGTATGCCTCCCAATTTGCTTTCCTGAAATTTCTTTTTCTGATGGTACGTTTATGAAGTGGGGATTCCGTTGATATCTTTATGACTAGGTGGTCGCTTCCCAGACTTTCATTCATTACGTTCCAGTTGTAATCCATTGCGATGTCAGTCGTTATAATAGAAATATCTGGAGAAGATTCTTGTAAAACATGGTTGACCAGTTTAACTCGGGTGGCAGCTCCATTATTCATTACCGTGAGGTTGTGATTTATCAAGGAGTCAAATATCTGAATTCCTCGCGCATCCGTCTTGTACGACCAGCAGCTGTGATGACCATTATAGTCGCCTAATACGAGGGACTTCTCTTCAAATTGTGAAAATATAGTGTCCCAGTCTTGTTGATTAGTATGGACAGACGGAGGGCAATATATAGAAACTATGTTATTTAAGGATGGGCTATTGAAAATTTGAACTTGTATCAATTCAATGCTTGAATGTCGTATCTGTAGTTGGGTGACCTGCGCCTTAATAGAATGATGTGTTAGAATCGCAACACCTCCATAGCCATCGCTCCTATCTTTTCGATAGACTTTATAGCCACTTAGTTTCAAGTTATATTCCGGTTCTAGCCAAGTTTCGCTTAACGCTGCTATGTGTATATTTTCTTTAGTAAGAAGTAATTCTAATGCCGGTACTTTATTTCTCAAACTTTTGCAGTTCCATTGTATGACATTAAATCCGTATGTATTATTAGGTGCCATGTTGATTTCCTGAGAATATATTAAAAGACAAGTCGCATATATTGTTGAAAAACAGATTGATAATCCATTCCAAAATTATTCGAACACATCCTTTAGTTTTATTAGCAGTAGTGTATTTCTTATTAAAAATCACGGTTTGTAACTTCTCTAATAATATTTGTATTTTTTCTGATATACTATTCTTCTCATTTTCATTTATACTACAAGGTTCAGGAACGTTTTCATTCGTATTAGAGTTGCAGTCGGTATCTGAGCACAAACACTCCCAATCGAATGACATATCGTTTACCTTTTGATGGTGTTGCTTTCTTTTACCTTTTTGAGTAGACTTCTTGCTTTTATGGGGTTCTTTTGCCACTTGGCGGGAGCAGACAGCTGCATACGTAGGTGTTGGTTGTGTCGCAGGTATATTCAAATTAGATTGCGATATGTTTACCTGTTCTAACTCCTGTGGATCGGCACGAGGTAGTGATTGCCAGACTTCCGAACGCGACTCAGGTATTGGGGTCGATGCCGGGACGTACATGGTCAGTGTCCGTTTATATGTACAGTTGAATTCGGCCATGAGACTTCTCAATTTCCTTTCCTTTATATAGATTGGACAGCTCTTATTCATAGCCATATGATCTCCACTACAGTTGACACATTTATAATTAGTTGTGACGCAATTCTCATGGTTACCGCGACACTTTGGGCACACAATCTTTTTGCTTGGGCACACTTTTCTGACATGACCGAATCTCCAACAAAAGGAGCATTGGGTCACCGGGAACACGTATGGCTCCACGGTAACTCTAACGCCGTGTATACAAATATACGCTGGTAAAGAAGAACCCTTAAAGCAGAGTCTTACTGTCTCACTGTCTGTCCAACCATCGCCCTCCTTTTTCCTACAACTCAGTCTCTTTATCGATAATATATCCACAGCACAAGTTATACTTTCTCTAAGCTCATCTTCTTTGCATTCTATTTCGATATTCCTTATTATACCATATGACACGCCCACTTCCAAAGATTTATTAAAGTTCCAACCCATATCTTTAAACGCTGTACAAGTTATTAATTTTTCCATATTCAATTCATCCTCGAATTGCATGATAACCTTATACGGGTTCATATATTTTACTCTTCTTACATTTTCTATCTTATTACTTTTAAGTAGTTGTGCCAATTTAAATTGTTTAGGCAAAACGTCTTTACTCGTAATAGACACTTCAATTTTTTCTTCCGGTGATCTCGTGTTATCTTCATTTTGAATTACTCTTTTCTTTTTATTAGTAACCACATTCCATACCTCAGTAGCGGTTCTTTTATTCATTGCTGGCCCCAAATACTCAATATCCATCTCCCCGTCACTATTTCCCATTCCCTCGGCTGCCATAGTATCTTCATTATGCGTATTTATCTCTGTATTCATCGTAATATTATTATCTAACGAGCCATAGATCGACATTGTTTACAAACATTGCGCGGTAGCTCGCAGGTAGCCGCCGACCGGTCGCCGTCGACCCAATGCGATAAGCGCCCGCGCCGCACGCGCCGCGAACAATAAGTTTACCGATAAATAAATAAACGAGAAAATAGAAGCACGTCCTAATGACTTAGCGTCCGACACGCAACTCGAGGTAGTCTATTTGAAATAATAATAATCTCGTATATTTTAGATAATATGTCTCTTAGGAACGGACAGTGGCGTCATAATTCGTGGCCTGTTGGGAGCCCGTGCCAGTCCAAAGTCCCATGGACCTGCCCGCTTGCTAGATGTCTTGTACTACTGCGTAGATTTTTTTGGCAGTGTCATCCCCCCCCCCCTCTCCAATTCAGCCAGGGGACCGTTGCTTATTGTCCGTCTTGCCGGTGTCGTTACGCCAACGGGAACGGAAGGAAAATTTCAATTACCGTTGTGCCTTTGTCACTTGAAAGCTGCATTTCTGTGTATCTTGGGCTGCAAACGTGCCTTTTGTGCATCATCACAAAACTGTATCCTTAAGTCAAAGAACCGATTTTTCATTTCGCAGAATAATGTGCGGACTGACTGCAAAGACCCGACGCGAGCACATAGTGCGGGCGGCTTTGGAGGCGGTGTGCCATCAGACGCGGAGTGTGGCGGACGCCATGGAGGGCGACTGTGCGCCGCTGAGACGACTGCTGGCCGACGGCGGCATGGCGCAGAACGCGGTGCTTATGCAGATGCAAGCTGACGTTCTGGGTATACCTGTGGTATGTAACTAAGGACCTACCTATAATTTATCGTCTACATGCCTTATCAAGATTAACTGATTTAGGAGAAAGTTTGTAGTCGACCGTAAACACAGCAGTAGGCGACGTGTCACCGCGACACTACTTTGCTATGTATTTTATTAAATACACCAGATGAGCCCGCGGTTACACCCGCGTTATTTAAGGCTACTGCTCCTCTCCCGTGGCTCATAGCGTGATGTTATATATCGGCCTTCCTCGATAAATGGGCTATCTAACACTGAAATTATTTTTCACATTGGTCCAGTAGTTCCTGAAATTAGCGCATTCAACCAAACAAACAAACTAAGTCTTCAGCTTTATATATTAGATATTAGATTCTGTAGTGAGCAACGCGTCTTCTACGGTTCGCCATAGTAAAGTCAAAAAGCTCAGATATTTACATAGAGGCGCATTTCCTATGGGCGCCCTGAAGACAAACTTTCTGTGACCCAAATTGCCGCTCGGTGGCGTGGCCACAGAGCAGATACAAAGAGGAGATGGCCTAAACAACTGTGCACTGTGATTTTCAACTAGGTCCTGACGTCATTACGTAGGCGTGGCCTAAGTCAGTTTGTTGTTGGCGTTCGCCCTGTGCACATCGTAAACGTTCCCTTTAAAAAGCATTACATTCGCGCTAAAAGAAAAAAAGATGAATTGTTGTGTTTTGTCATGTAAAAACTACTCGGATAGACGTTCTGGTGCTATGGATGGCATCACATTTCATTCATAAGTAATTTTATGCGTAATTTATTGAAATAGTTCTAGAAAAATCTCTTAGCTTCGGCGTTTTCAAGTATAATTCTACCCGACATTAGATGGCGACACTTTCTGCTACTTACTACTACACTTAGAGCTCATAATTAATGTATTTTAATAATCATATGTACTGAAATTTGTTAAACTTTAATTCCTAAAGATTCTTTAATTGCCAAAATATTGTTTTTTTTACTTTTTATATCATTTTTTAAACAGGCCGCCATCTTTCGTCAATTAGGAACATTAAACATGAAATGTCAAAAAGACAGGGCCGGGATTAGAATCCAATCCGATTGTCCCGCGGCTGTATCATACATGGAAAGTACTTAAAACATTAAATACGCTAGACATAAAAATACAATCTATACAAATCTATACATCTATACGAATAAATAAAATTGGAGTGTCTGTTTGTAATATTAAAATAACCGATTTTTACTAAGTGGTTATGGTTGTATATTATACGGTACATATACCAAAACAACTTTTTTACCATTTCTGTCTGTCTGTTTGTTCCGACTAATCTCTGAAACGGCTGGACCGATTTTGACGGGACTTTTACTGGCAGATAGCTGATGTAACAGGGAGTAACTTAAATTAAATTTAGGAAAAAATAGGATCTCACAAAATGAAAATACCACGCGGACGAAGTCGCGGGTAACAGCTAGTCAATTAAATATTTTATCAACAATAATTTATTTAAATAAAGTACTTTCTCTCCGTGAGACAACTGGTATGGTAGTTGTTATTTAATTAATTACGGGTGAGGCTAAATTAACGTCATTTTGGGAGTCGCGTAAAATGAGTCGGCGGAATTCGGCTACATACTAAAGTCCAACTCACTTTGCGTCGCCGTGTAGTACAAACACCCTGAAGTTGCGAGTGTATTCTACTCCATATCACCTAAGGACTTACGTTATTCCCGAACCCGAACTAAGAATGAATTCTAATAGTTAGGTGATACGGAGTGGGATACGCCGAATGCAGCGTAAATTCCGCCGACTCATTTTACGCGACTCACAACTCACAAAATAACGTTCGTTGGGCCTTACTCTTAAAGCACTTAATGCCCACCTAGTTTATTTAGTTAAATTTCAAATGATGTACCTATGTTCTAGATTTCCATCCGAAGATGATCTAAGACAGCAGTGGATTACAAAAATTAACAGACACGATTGGTCTCCGACTAAATATACAAAAAGTTCATGCCATTTTAATGATGAAGACTTCATAGTGACAAAAAAGGGCCTTAGAAAATTAAAGAAGGGAACTATTTCGTCATTCATCAAAAACCATTTTATTCAAACAGGTTTTTTTGTTTTCATTTCAATAAAAAATACGGATCAAGATGGCCTACTAAAATCCTGAGTACGACCCTGTTGCATCCGGCACTTTTAGTGACACCTAGTGTGAGATAGTTGCGTAACTACAAAGTAAAATCAACAGAGTTAGTGAGTAGTTTTGCTATTGAATGGTAGATGGAAAATAAAGAAATGGGCGGGATCTAACACCCCCTCACCCCGCAAATTGTCACGCGTTTTTGCCTAGGGAAATTATATTACAACATCTCCTCTTTGTATCTGCTCTGTGGGCGTGGCAGTCGCGCTGTGACAGCTGTCTCTACGAGTGCAAGAGAGACGAACGTTCCTCCTGTGTATCTTAACTACGAGAGCAAGAGAGACGGAGCACGACGCCAGCGCCTCCACGGCGCCAACTGGAATCGGCACACGACATCCTTAAGAACTGCGCTTCTATGTAAATCTATATTCATTGGTAAAGTGTCGCCAATGACATTCTCAAAGACGTCCGACGTCTTGTCTCATAGAACAGTCAGAACCAAAAGACATATTGGATGGTACATGTCTTCTGCTGCTGCCGGCCAAGAACTCGTACCTTTAATAGCACTATCATCTAACTACGTTTTTGTACACCTGCCTCATACAATCATATTTAGTAAGATATAAAAAATATTTGCACCTATCATATTATTATGTAGTAAGATAAAATAAGGGCAGACGGGTTCTAGAGTGGCGACCACGTACCGGACGACGCAGCAGGGGTAGACCGACGGCAAGGTGGACCTACGAATTGGATAAGATCGCGGGGAGCGGTTGGATGCGGGCGGCTCAAAATCGGCCTGTGTGGAGAACCTTGGGGGAGGCCTATGTCCAGCGGTGGACGTCTCTAGGCTGACATGATGAAGATAAAATAAAAAATATTTACAACCTATTTCTTTCTGCGTCTTGTGATAATTAGGGTAATAATGTTTTGTAGTTACTGCGATAATTAGCTCGGGATTACTAGAGTAATTATTATAATTAATGTTAAATACATAATAGATGTCAAAAAATAATAAAATATTTTTTATGTTAAGATTCGTCCATTGATGATGGAGAGCACGGCTCTTGGCGCGGCGATAGTGGCCGGTCGAGCGCTACGAGTGTGGCCCACCAGTACGCCAAGTCCGCCCGCCGACACATTCCAACCTACCACCACTGCCGAAGGTACGTATTACATCGTTCGGTCGTATACTTATAACAGCCCTGTATATGATTTGTCGCACTGCCGGGCACGGACCGCTTCTTACAATAATATAACGGCCCTGTCACGACCTTGCCGCTCTGAGCGGCGGCTTAGCGCGGGGCGGCGAGCGTTAAGATCAAATGTATGAAGACGTTCGAAGCACGCCACGAGCCGCCGCGCACAGCGATAACGCGCGCGTTTTTTTTGGCGCGAATGGCTGCGCGGCGTGCGGCGCGGCGCGCGGTGCGGCGAGCGGCGGGAACAAATGTACTGCGACCGAGTCCGACGCCACGACTCCGAGCGGCACAGACAGCGTTACGCGAGGGACGAACTAGGCGGTTAAACTATTTGTTAAATATTTTGTGGCGGTAATGAATACGGAGACATTTAAAGTCGAAATTTTAAAACGGTCGCGTGTATGGATAGCAACACATCCGCTGTATAAATACAAAAATGTTAATAAAACGTTGCGAGATGTAATGAAACAATGTTTTACAGAATGTAATGGTAGGTTTTAATATAAATCGCAAACATTAAAACATTGTGTAATGTACATATGTAGGTACCTATTTAGGTACAGACACAGCTACTATGAAAGTTAAAAGGTGATTTATCTACCTACTTAACGTAATCTACGTTGTGTAGGTACCTATTCAACGCCTCATTAATTGCGAATACCTATGTAGGTATTATTCCTTTGATATAAAATACTTGTAAGAAATGAAGATCCAATGTCGACAATTTTGTAGGTATACCGTATAGTTACACAAAGATATTTTGGTTATCGCCATATTTATGGGTAACTGCGTCGGCCCAAATACGTCCACATTTGCCGCTGCGTTTACCGCTGCTGTAGGGTCGTGGCGTGCACGACGCTCTGCCGCGCCGCCCGCCGTCGCGCACGCCACGACCCTACAGCAGCGGTAAACGCAGCGGCAAATATGGACGTATTTGGGCCGACGGAGTTACCCATAAATATGGCGATACCCAAAATATCTTTGTGTAACTATACGGTATACCTACAAAATTGTCGACATTGGATCTTCATTTCTTACAAGTATTTTATATCAAAGGAATAATACATATTCGCAATTAATGAGGCGTTGAATAGGTACCTACACAACGTAGATTACGTTAAGTAGGTAGATAAATCACCTTTTAACTTTCATAGTAGCTGTGTCTGTACCTAAATAGGTACATATGTACATTACTCAATGTTTTAATGTTTGCGATTTATATTAAAACCTACCATTACATTCTGTAAAACATTGTTTCATTACATCTCGCAACGTTTTATTAACATTTTTGTATTTATACAGCGGATGTGTTGCTATCCACACACGCGACCGTTTTAAAATTTCGACTTTAAATGTCTCCGTATTCATTACCGCCACAAAATATTTAACAAATAGTTTAACCGTCTAGTTCGTCCCTCGCGTAACGCTGTCTGTACCGCTCGGAGTCGTGGCGTCGGCCTCGGTCGCAGTACATTTGTTCCCGCCGCTCGCCGCACCGCACGCCGCGCCGCTCGCCGCGCAGCCAATCGCGCCAAAAAAAACGCGCGCGTTATCGCTGTGCGCGGCGGCTCGTGGCGTGCTTCGAACGTCTTCATACATTTGATCTTGCCGCTAGACGCCCCGCGCTAAGCCGCCGCTCAGAGCGGCAAGGTCGTGACAGGGCCGTAAAGGTTAAGGCCATAAGACCACCATCCTAGAATAGTGCGCGTTGACAGACTTCATATATTATTATGTCTTAGATGTACAGGTTATCTCATAAAATTTTCCTTCGCCGTTTAGAAAGCTATAAGTTACGATTTTATAATACGACATTGTTATATATGGTCAATTACTCAGGTCAATGATATCAGCAAAAAACAAGTGGCGAATTGGAGTTAGTAAAAGTTGTTTTTCTTACTGAACTAATTCGAGCATTTTGTATAAACTTGATTGCAACAGGTTTTTTTACTGTGGTTAAATGTGCGGATGGTTAATTTTAGAACGCGACATAAGACGAGTTCGGTGGGAAGACGCGCTCGGTCGAAGCCTCGGTTGGGCGAACGAAGACGGCGAACAAAAACGACTTATCAATGCAGGTATTATTTTTAATACATAGTGCTCAGTTGCGAATTCAGGATATTGATTTGAAGGAAACTTGAATCTTGTGAAACAATAATTCATAAAGGCATACACTAAGAAGTCGTTTGACGACTGGTTGGCGCAGCGGGAGTGTAAGCGACTGCTACGCCGAAGGTCGCGGGTTCGATTCCCGCTCAAGTCAAACATTTGTGTGCATGAACATGAATGTTTGTCTTGGTCTGGGTGTTTCTATGTATAATATGTATGTATTTACCCAAAAAATTATATAAGTATGTTTATCCATTATCTAGTACCCATAGTACAAGCGCTGCTTAGTTTGGGACGTGATGTGTGTATGTGGTAGAATATTATTATTATTTGTCTCGAGTAGTATTATTATTTTTGTCTTTGTAGTGGGAGGTCAAAATGCTTAAATTTGGCCTTCTCCGCCAAATTATCTGCTTTATCTACCTAGCGAATCCTCGCCCCCTGGATTCGTAACTAATAGCGTCATAATAGAAATTAGTTATCGCAAAATTAACATAATTTATATTTTTTGTTACAGACGAAACAGATCGCACAATAGCTGTGATACCTCCTGGTCTATTCTTCCTCGGCACAGCGCTTTTAGTGATCATTGCCGATAAATTAAAACCACTCTAATAATCAACGAAAATCCAAAAGTCATTGTAGAACAATTCTATGTACCTCCAAAGCTAGACATAAAGTATTAATTTATTAATAGTTGTTGATAATTATTTGTTGTCATAATAATAACAAAAACGTTACAAATATTTTAGTTCTTTTATTTAGAAATTCACTTACATTATGTAGTGTTAGAGATAAATATCGAATATAAAATCAATCAGAACAATTATTTAAGTCTTATGATGCATATAGATATTGTGTACATCACAGTATCAATATTATTACTTCAGCCTTTGATAACTGCAATGGGGCGTAATTTGACAGTCTTCTTGCTGATACCAGCCGCATGGCACGTGTTCACGACATCGGTGACGTTCTTGTAAGACTCGGGTGCTTCTTCCATAACCAACTTTGGTGACGCAACTCTTATTGAAATGCCTAGACTTTCTAGTTTTGTGAGGACATCTTTGTAGTCCAGGTTTCGCCTTGATTTTGCTCGAGATAAAGCCCGACCCTACAAAAGAAAGGTGCACCTTGTAAATAAATGTTCTTGCCTCAAATGTTTGTATTACGGCCATTTTCAATATTCGAGACATTTTCAATTTTGAGATTAGAGATTCGCCTTTGACATATTTTGTTTGGAGCTTATGTCAAAAACGAATCTAAAATCTATAGATCGAATATTGAATTCCGTAGTAAGTTATCGAACTGATTCATTGTGAAATTTTTTTTAATCTACCTATAGACCTGGGTCGCAAACATAATTAACCCGGCGAGAATGTGGCAGGGTATTTTACACCCTGCCCATTACTTAAACTGCCATATATTTTTTATTTCGCGTTTAGCAACAACGCGTCGCTCAGTAGCTGCAGGTAAGGGATTGTCGGGGTAGGTAGTATGATGATCTCAGTGTTGCGTGCGTCTGCGTGGGAGTTATACGCCTGCCAACCTGTCTCGGGTAAGTTTAACCCTGCCACATAGCTGGTGTATGTGTTTTGAAATTTGTTTTTATTTATTTATTTGGATTTTAAATGCTAATAACATATGCTTTTTTCAGTTTTTCTTCAATATGAATAACGAACGATTCAGATTTATGTTAGAGGAAGTGCTAAACGAATTTTTCGACGAATTAAATTCTAAAGTTGGCTGTAGCAACCACGAAATTAGTTCTGGAACGGAGCAGGCTGCCAGTAGCGTGACAAATAGTTATGACGAGGAAAAAAAGAGATGAGCCTGATGATGAAATTCCAATTTGGGCTGGTCGCTGGTGTACGAATATTTACGCCAGCGAAAAGTTAAAATGAATATTCCGATATAGATTCGTGAGCGTATCTCTTGTCAACTTGGTGAACCCTCAACGTTAGCATCAAAAAATATTTATCTCATAGCTGTCAGATGTCATGACTGTCCTTATAAGAAAGACCGAAAGACTAAACATGATTGTAAGCGCTGTGCAAAAGCCATTTGTGAGGAACATGCGATTTTCTTTAGCAATTATTGCGCTAATGTTCAAGACTGAAAAAAAAAACTGTTACGATTACTTTAAATATTGTTGATTTAATTTGTTTATTAGATAATTACATAAGTTAAACGATTAACGTGCAATTATTAAAAAAATAAGAAATTTTAAGATTTGTTATGGTTTCTGAGGTGCCAAATTTTTGTTGATTGTTAATTCCTTCGTTCCTGTTAGCTGTAAAATTAATAAATATACAGAATATGCAGTGCTTTTTTATTTTATATTATAAATAATATAATAAAAATTAATAAAAGAGTGCATTTTTAAATAATATGGCTATAATTACATCACAGTATGCATTAATACATAAGGGTAAAATTTACCCTGCCACATACTTCGTGTAACTTTATTTCACCACATTCTCGCCGGGTTAAAAAGGGTATAAAATGCAAAAAGTTTTAGAATTCAATTAAAGTCGTAAAACAAATAGTATAGTCATATTTGGTAGCACAAATATCATCCACAAGTATTTTCTTAAGTACCTATTTATCTTAAAAACTTTCAACAATGCCACTGGTGTATCCCACGCAAGACAAAAATGATCAATGACACCATTGAGGTGCCATACAAAATTAGTTAAAGGTATAACTTACAGCTCCATGACAGGTAGATCCAAAGGTTTCAGTCATGCCCTGGTGAGTTCCAGTTAACACATAACTGCAGGTACCCATGGTGCCTCCAATAAGCACTGGCTGTCCAGTCAGTTGGTAGTCTACTGGTATTAATGGATGATGTGGTGGGAAAGCTCTGGTGGAACCCTGAAATTACAACAATACCAGTGGTGTCAAATATCCTGAGTAAATTTGCGATTATATTGATGTGTGTCAAACAAGGTGATCCACTATCACCAAAACTTTTCACCGCTACATTAGAAGAAGTCTTTCGGCTAATACTTCCTGGTTGGGAGGGAAAAGGCATTCTCGTTGGAGAAAAAAGACTAACAAACCTCCGATTTGCAGATGACATAGTGCTTTTTTCTTCCTCTGCCTCGGAATTGGGACAAATGATTCCAGATCTGTACAAGGCTAGCCTTGAGGTTGGACTGAAGATGAATATGTCAAATACCAAATTAATGACTAATAGCACAAAGAAGAAGATATATGTTGAGGGTGTGGAGGTTGAATATGTCCATGAGTATATATATTTGGGCCAATTAGTTTCTTTTCAGGCGAGACAAGAAGCGGAACTCGCGCGTAGAACGGAAAACGCTTGGAGAAGCTTTTGGTCTATGAAAGATCTTTTGAAAGGCAACCTGCCTATGTCTCTGAAACGCCGACTCATGGACATGTGCATCCTCCCCATCCTCACATATGGTGCCCAAACCTGGTCTTTGACCGCAGATCAGAAGCCCAGCCTCGGGGTTTGTCAGCGAGCTATGGAGCGCAGTATTCTCGACGTAAAACTTGTAGACCGAGTCAAAAATACCATACTGCGCTCTAAAACGCAAATCGCAGATGTGTCGCAAAAAGCAGCCAAGTTAAAATATGACTGGGCCGGTCATATCTGTCGTATGTCTGACGATCTTTGGACTAAAACTACCACCTTGTGGGTCCCAGATCGAAAGAGGCCACGAGGCAGACCCAAGATTAGGTGGCAAAACGATCTAAAACTGTATAATGCAGAGTGGACAACAACAGCTCTCGATAGAGAGAGGTGGAAAGAGGGTAGGGAGGCCTTTGCCCTGCAGTGGGACAGGTTAGGCTGTAAATAATAATAATAATAATTGATGTGTGAATGGTTTGGGCACGTGGAGAGGATGGATGACGAAAGACTGACCAAGCAGATATATAAGGCAAGTGTGGAAGGGACAGGATGAAGGGGAAGACCTAGGCGGACGTTCTCTGACCAGATTGGAGATATCCTAAGAACAGGACAGGTTAGAAGTACCCTGAATGGAAGAGCATGCATGAGGAATCTGATGGGAGTGAATGAAGCAAGAGAGATATGTCAGGATCATTGCAAATGGCGTTCCGTAGTCTCTGCCTACCCCTCCGGGAAACAGGCGTAAGTCTATGTATGTATGTGAATGATTAACAAAAATTATCATAACTTGACTGCATGTGTGACAGACATAGGTTTAAGCTTAATTTGCCTTTGTCAGTAGCTCATATTAAGTATTATGTACAAAAATTCTAGTAATGTTCTACAATACTGAAAATGATCCATGGGCAGGTTTTATTTGCAACAGACATACTACTCACCTTCCTGTGCACTAAAAGTGTCTTAACTTTGCCATCAACAACATGCTCCTCAACCTTTGCAATGTTATGAGACACATCATATATAACATGCATATCTAGGTCATCAGGGGCCATTTTAAACTGTTTAGCAAAAGCTTGCCGAGTCAAGAAGGTCATTGAACTTCTGTTCACCCATGCAAAATTAGCAGCTGCTGCCATAGCTTTCAGGTAATCTTGACCTTCAACTGAGTTTATTCTGGCACAGGCCAGTTGTCTGTCATTGGTTTCTATTTGATCTCTTTTCATGGCTTTTTCCATCTGCACCAGTGCATCAGTAGCAACCTGGTGACCAAACCCTCTGCTGCCTGAATGAATCATTACACAGACCTGCCCAACTCTCTCTATACCCATTTTACCAGCAGCATATTTATCAAAGATTTCATCAACCACTTGTATTTCAGCATAATGATTGCCAGCACCTAGGGTACCCAGTTGTGGTAATCCCCTCTTCTTGGCACGGAGACTGACTTTTGATGGATCAGCATTTAGCATACGCCCATACTCTTCACAATGTTCTTTGTCTTCAGCCCACACATAGCCTTCACGGAGAGACCAATCCATACCCATTTCTAATGCCTCCTCCAAGTCCCTGGCGTTCATAGGTATGATGCCTTTCGAGCCTACACCTACTGGTATGTGATCAAATAGGCTTTGTGCTAATTGTTCCTAGAAATAGACGAAAATTAAACATGTATACTGAAATATAGTTACAAATATGTCTCTACTTGTATGCCTTCAAAGATTTGAAGTTTGTGAGACAGTCAAGAAACATTGCACTATATTATCAAATTTATTTCTGATTTTACTGAAGATAGACTGACTGCTTGAAACTATGACTTCTAATCAACAATTGCAACAGACATCTTAATTTACCTTGATCGGCTGCACATCTTTTTCACTTAAATTTGTCCTCAGTAATCTAACGCCACAGTTGATATCAAAGCCTACTCCTCCAGGAGATACAATAGACTTAGGATCAGCCATGTCAAAAGCAGCCATATTTCCTGATAAACATAAATGAAGGCATGAATTCATAAACATAAATCACATCCTTTTACCATGTGAAGTGACTAGAATGTTATCTTTCATAAACATTATGGAGTAACCATTATGTTTACCAGCAAGCAAAGTAAAACATAATTTAGATATGTACAGGTAAATAACAGCAAAATCAGTTACAATGCATTTGCCAGACACAGCCATGTTTGAGAAGATATTGCATCATTATTGGTAATCAACCAAGATTAATAAGGCAACCTTTGATTTTAATTGTGTAAAGTTGAAGTCACAATAATTAAATGAAAGTCATCAATAAAAAGAATGTTACTACTATTAATTATTCATGTGTTTATTTTTCTTTTCCCCATATCAAAACTATTATGATATGCAATTATTAGCAAACTTAACATTGTCTAACCTATACAGGGTAACATTGATCCACTTTTTCAATTGAGCTGTAATTGATAATTAAGTTATAAAATATATCAAACTTGCTGATGAGCCAAAACTGAACTAGTAAAATTCTGAGAAAATTGTGTCTAGAAGTTTGTGTTATTAATAGTTCTTAAAATATATTGACTAATATAATAATTACCTATAGCAAATCCGTATCCCGAATGAACATCCGGCAATCCGACTGACCGGCCTACGATACCCGGTAATGCTGCCACATTAGCGATTTGTTTCACGCCGGGAAGGAACCCGCCCGTCATACCCGGTCTGCAAGCATTTCTCAATTCGTCCAACATCAATTTCTCAAGCGTATTATTAACATAAAACACACCTTCAACATTCATGTTAGGTTGGAAACCCTTTTTGATTTTCCAGCAATATGGGTTGATTTTTTCGAGATACTTCAGTTCTTCATTATATTGGCGGACAACCATTTTTTCAGATCTTAATGACCTCGGTAAATATCGAAGTAATCAAAATTCTAAAGATATACAAGCAGAGGTAAGTGTACAAATTATTTCATGAAATTCATGAATCGGCTTCGCAAGTCCCCGCTTTGACAAATTTCACAAATTGACGTATTTGACAGCGATGCTCTACCCGCGTCTACCCAGAGCCAAAGAGTATACAAATCAGTGTTGTTATCATAAAAATTTGGGTTGCCGTATATGACATTCTGATTTGCCGTATTTTGGGGAAAATAATACTAAAATGCCGTATAAAATTTAAAAATGTTTATTCCTCATTTGTTTCTTCTCCATAAAGGTTTCTTATCGTTTCTGCGTATTGGAATTTGATTTCTGTTTGATGTCCAACTTTCTTTTTTATTAATTTGTGCTGTTGTTTTATGTTCTGTTTATTTTATGATCGTAATTTATGGCAATTTAAAGACATTTTTATTCTAGACTTATAATTATAATTGAAAGATATTTATTAATGATCGATAACACTAGATCGCATTATCAATAAATCGATTAGTCAAATAATCGAATCGGCACAACATTAATCGACTCATAGATAAACCCAATACTTTACATCAATTCGTTGTCTCATTCATTTTTAACCAAAACGAAAGAGATTCTGCTCTTTTTTTGTCGCATGTCGGGTTTCCCCCGGCTGTTGGCTGTGAGTGGTACGTTTAAAAAACGTTTCGTTTCACTTACAGCCATTTGCCGTATTTTTTGATACGGCATCGAAAGGCCTGCCGTATACCGTATTGCGTGAAAATAAAACGTGGATTGCCGTATATTACGGCAATTGCCGTATCAATAACAACACTGATACAAATACTACGTAAGACCCAGAGCATAGAGACCATAGAGATATTAATCTATGATAGAGACTTCCCTACAATCCCGTAA
The DNA here is from genome assembly GCA_944739405.2 of Euclidia mi. NCBI lineage: Eukaryota > Metazoa > Arthropoda > Insecta > Lepidoptera > Erebidae > Euclidia > Euclidia mi. The sequence goes on along the minus strand of OX123198.2, from coordinate 28,647,444 downwards.
TTAAAAATTATACATACAAACTAACGCCATCTAGCGCCCGGGGTATATCATTTTAGCTTTTTTACCCGAATGCACGACGAAAAAATATCTGTAGCGATACCTGAACGGTAATTTCGCTATGGCGCAGTGGAAGCGTGGCCCGTAACTCAAAGGGCCGTACCTACATCAAACCCACGCACTGCTAGGTACTACTCTTTGTGATTTTTATATTTTTTTACTTTTAAATTGCATATTTTACATCATCGTTGTCATTTATTCATTAATTAAAACTGTTATTAAACATTTATTTCATTTTGAAAAATGAATCCGCTACTAACGCCATCTATACGATCGGAATAAAAATAAAATTTATTTGTACGCTATCTAGTGGTCGAGGATGCCTATTGAACTTCAATTTCGAACTGTGAGTGGCTTATCTATACCAGTGTAAGTGTATAATCTATGGTCCAAGTGACCAAAAACCAAAAACTCATATCAGTTGACATTTTAATTTTACTACTAGAGTAGCTCTTGATTGGATCAATATTGATCAAAGATAGGAAATGACTAAGGCCAAAACGGTGTACACATGGCGCCAAGTCAAGCTAAACAGTTGCAGTACGATTTTGATGGTTATTCCCTACGCAGCTACGCCATAAGAACGGTACAAAGGTCAAAGTGTATAGCTTGACGAGTAGCCGTGTGTACACTCTCGTCGATGGACTGCGAGGCTTGACGACTGCGAGAATACATGCCATTGCGGCCATACACTCTCACGTGAGCGCACTCGCCATGTCTTGCGAAGAATGCACTTGCATTAGAGGTTGATTCACGAGTGCGACCCTGTAAACTCTCATTTATTCATTACGGTTGCGAACGTCGAGACTACGGACGCGTTGCGAGTTACGGCTGCTGCTGCTCTATGCGTTATTAATTATTTCAATTAAATGTACATCCACAATTTTATATCTATCTATCTATATAAAAAATCTTGTGTTCCTGACTGACTGACAGACAAGCCGCAGCCAAATTCACTCGTAGCTTAAATTTAGCATGCATGGTCCTTGGGAAAAAAAATAATGGCGTAAACGAAGGTGGTGGATGATCACAATGCATCGAAAAAATATTATCTCTTGCACAAAAATGAACGACGCGAGAATGTACAGTGATGCACTCACGTAAGTGTAAGTGAGGCGCGCGAGGGTCAGTGAGGCCCGTTGACTCGCGCACAAGAAACCGACTCGGAACGGAGAGCTGATGAGGCGAGACTTTTTTCCAGAGTCTCGTTTGAAAGTCAAGATATTCTATAAAGTTGATATTTCCAATAAAAGGCACAGCTTCGCACTCGCTATGTCGAGTCATATGTCATATGTCAAGTTCTCGTTAAAATATGCCAGGATTTGGATGTACTCCTAACTTGACTCCAGTTCTTTGTTAATTACACGAGGCATTAACGGCAGTTTTTAGAATATGCTGGTTATAAATCAGAACCTTATCATACGCGATCAGGAGCATTGTCCGTGTGGTGACGGATTAAGAATACGGAATGTCACCACCCCATATCATCCCATGGGTATCGTAAGAGCCGACAGAGGGAGTATATTATACAGAGAACTGCACTGTAAGAGAAGGAAAACTTGATACAAACCCTATACCAACCCGTTTGGCCAGCGTGCTATAGTAGGCCAATTCCTTCTTTCAAAGGAGAGGCCTAGTCCAGCAGTGGACAGTTATAGGCTGATGATGATGATGATGACTACAATGACGCGGGCGAAGTCAAGTTAATCATATTATGTTGATAATTATGATAAAGATGAGTTCGCCCGCAGCTCCGCCCCCGTGGGACATTTTACCCCCTCAGGAGTGGAATTTCCAAAAATCCTCTCTGAGTGCTGCCTAACATTCTCTAAAGAACATATGGGTCAAATTTTGAGCATCTAACTATTAGTAGTTTTGGCTGGACCTTGTTCATCAGCCGGATGGAACGAAGTTCCTTTCGATTAATTAGTGAAGGAATTGTAATATATATTTATTTTAAGTTATAATAATATTTGTTTATTATTAACAAAATATATAATGTAATATAAACTTAATCAGTAGGCTCAATTTTAGTAATAATGGTTAATTTTACAAAAATGTCCGTTCGCCATCTGGGATCCCCAAATAAATGTCATTTTCGTGACCAGAATCCGTAAAACCCCCGAAAATGATAACCATATTTATTTTACTAAAAATGTCCCGTCCGCCATCTTGGATTCCCAAATAGATGTCATTTCCGTGGTCAGAATGCATGTAAATCCCAAAAATTATACCATATTAATTTTATTAAAAATGTCCCGTCCGCCATCTTGGATTCCCAAATAGATGTCATTTTCGTGACCAGAATCCATAGAAGCCCCGAAAATTATACCCATATTAATTTTATTAAAAATGTCTCGTCCGCCATCTTGGATTCCCAAATAGATGTCATTTTCGTGACCAGAATCCATAAAAACCCCAAAAATCATACCCATATTAATTTTATTAAAAATGTCCCGTTCGCCACCTTGGGTTCCCAAATAGATGTCATTTTCGTGACCAGAATCCATAAAAACCCCGAAAATTATACCCATATTAATTTTAATAAAAATGTCCCATCCGCCATCTTGGATTCCCAAATAGATGTCATTTTCGTGACCAGAAGCCATAAAAACCCCGAAATTAATACCCATATTAATTTTATTAAAAATGTCCTGTCCGCCATCTTGGATTCCCAAATAGATGTCATTTTCATGATCAGAAAGCATGAACATGATGCTTGCTTTCTATTAGAGAGAGAGACAGACAGAGAAACATGCGCACGCCACACGGCTTACAATAGCTTACTATAGCAAAAAGTGTCGTTACAACTTTTCGTCTTAATTTTTTCCGTCTAGCCCCCTTTCGCAACGCGCGATAAGAAACTTCGTTCGAAAAATACACAGATGACCTTTCTGAGGTTTTCAGGTTTGCTACCTGTCTGTTGTGCCCGGATGACCTTGTCTGACCTGTCTAATAAAGAAAAGGATGACTGTGTTCGGTTACAAAAAGACAATGTACTAAAATACTAAAATAGAGCAGGGACAACAAACTTGGTACCAATTTAAAGTTAAAAAATGATGATAGATGTTTTTTCCCGCTCGTTGAATGAATTCACAAAGATGACATTGAATGTATGATGTTATTGTAACTGAAGGACCACACTAAGGAAATTCCTGTAAATAGAAATGTTTGTGTAAATAAATAAGTGGTACAATCTTGGTATTGTGATAGATTTTAAATTGAGGACTTGGTCCCACCATCTTTACGCTCACCTTATTGGCGATACTAAGATTCTAACTAGCGACTCTAGCGGCGTATTTGGAAGTTGTGTGGGTACGACACTTTTGACAACTCAATACAATTACCACTATAACCTGGAAGCAAAGTTGTATTGAAAGCTGTCAAAAGTGTCGTTCCTGGACAACTTCCAAATTTGCCGCTAGAGGCGCGCGGATAATCTTCTCATTGCCAATACTGGCGCTTTTATACCCCAGGATGGTGGTAAGTTGTAGTTCGCTTAAAGCATATTAAGGGAAAATATTGTTTAACGTAAAATAAGGGAAGCCAAAATTGTACTTTGATATCAATATTGTTTATTTCAAATGAAGCGGATTAGGGATACTAACGCTCAAGTCATATTTTTTTAGGTATGATATTTGTGATGCCGAGTTTATTATGTTACCCTTGTTCAACTTCCCTAATAGAAATTATTGTAAGTGCTGTTCTTACCATTAATCACCAATGAAAATGTCAAATAGTCCTTAAAAATGCTTGTGGGTTTGACCAATATCCTTATCACATGTTAGTAATTGACACGTTTCATCATGTTCTTGCCCTGGTCCCAATCTATTTGGGGTCTGCGCAGTACGTCCTTCACTTCTATTCTTTTCTGTCGCCCGTCATCTGATCATTTACCCCTTTCTCTTTCTTATCCATCCTCACACAGTCCATCCATCTTTTCCTTGGCCTCCCTCTCCCTACATACATCACATCTCTTTGCATAATATGTCCATACCAAGCCAATACGACTTCCTTTCACTTTCTCGTCTATAGGCGCCACTTTCAGACTACTTCTCACGTATTCATGCCTAATCTTATCCATTCTCGTAACTCCACACATCCATTGCAACATTCTCATCTCTGCCACATGTAATCGTTTTTCATCCATCTTCTTAGTAGCCCAAGACTCAGCTCCATACAATACGACAGGCTTTATAAACGCCGTATATATGCGTTCCTTGAATTTCAAAGGCTTTTTAGGATCGCATATTGTGTCCGAGACCTGTCGAGTTGATCCTTTGCCGAACATCTCGATCAATTTCACCGTCGTGTTGCAGGAGTGAACCGAGGTAGCGAAAGTCGGAGCATGCTGGTAAGGATATACGGCCGAGTGTAACTAGGCTTGGACTAGAGAGGCCGCCAAAGTCACAGAAAATGTATTCAGTTCTGGTTCTGCTTATCCTAAGGCCTACGTTCTCCAGTCTACTCCTCCAGCTTGCTCTGCACCTCCTGTCCACTTTCTGCTACCAGGACGATGTCGTCGGCAAACAGCATGCACCAGAGTGCCTCTTTCTGTATGTCCGATGAAATGGCATCCATAATCGATCATAAGAGGTAAGGACTAAGATCCGACCCTTGGTGCAAGTCTACAGCCACATCGAATCTGGCTGTGATTCCCGCTGCGGACCGGACTTGCGTGTGGCATTCAGCATACATAGCTTGGATCAACTTCAGGTACTTTTCAGGCACTACTTTCTTCTTGAGGGCCCACCACAAGACTTCACGCGGTGCCCGGTCATATGCCTTTTCGAGGTCAACTAATACCATATGCAAATTTTTATGCGCCTCTTTGTATTTTTCACAAATTTGGCAAAGTGCAAAAATGGCGTCCACTGTACCTCGATCAGGCATAAAACCGAATTGGCACGCAACAACTTATTATAAAGTCAGCCACACCCATCCATCCTCACCTAACGCCTTCCAAGCTTCTATTGGTATTCCATTTGGTCCTAATGCTTTCCCATTCTTCATTCCACTCACAGCCCGTCTTACCTGATCATTACTTATTACATTCACTAGTCCAATATTCTTCGCCTTGTTCTCAAGCATTTTACACCAATCATTCTCTTCATTTGTTAATTTTTCAAAATAATATATCCTCCATCTTACTTTAATCCTATCATCACCCTTAAGAACCACTCCTGTTTCATCTTTCATACACTTGATATGGGATACATCCCTCGCCTTTCTCTCTCTAGTCTTAGCCTTGCTTTTGGCCCTCGGGTTTGTCAATTGATCCATATTATGTCGTTAAGGGCTTTTGCTCTAGCTAAGGCAACGGCTTTTTTAGCTATTTGTTTACATTCATCATACTTCTTTTTCTTTCTCTCTTTCAACGAGTCATTACCTTCTTTCATCAGCTGCCATTCCTTAAACCGTGCTTTCTTTTCCTTGAGCACACTCTGTACTTTCTCTGTCCACCGCCAGGTATCCTTGTCTTTCATACGTTTTCCTTTCGATTCTCCTAAAACATCTTTTGCCACGCACTTCATACATTTACTCATCTCCTCCCAACACTCATTCACGCTGCAATCCTTCATATCGTCCATCTCAATCATTTTATCTACCACTCTATCTCTGAACTCTACTGCATTCATTCTTCTCTAACATATGCCATTTTACTTTTGGGGGTAGTTGCTCCTTGGTTCTTTTCGAGCTCAGCCGATTTTTTTATTCGACCACCAGGAGTCTGTGCTGTGAGACTAAGTCTTCCCCCGGTACTACCTTACAATCCTTGACCCCGTTGATACATTTACGCCTTAGCAGAAAATAATCAATCTAGGTCATATGGTGGCCACTGTTGTAGGTAATCAGGTGTTGCTCTTTTTTTTTGGAACCAAGTGTTAGCCACTACAAGATCAAAACCGGCAGCAGCTTGGAGAATTTCTTCTCCCTCGCAGTGGCGTAGCTAGCATGGGTGGCACCCGGAGCGGTAGTTGGCGCATGACCTTTTTTTATTTTTTTAGTCGACACCTAACAATTCCGTGCTAACTCTCGTAGTGCTGAGTTAGTTTTAGAGCCTATGTTTTTGTACATTGTTCTTAAAGTTGAGTTTTGGGTGTCACCCCTTTATTTGGATGGGTGGCACCCCAAAAAGGGTGGCAACCGGGGCGGACCAACCTCGCCGCCCCCCCATTCCTACGCCACTGCTCCCTCGCTATTTCGGCTGCTGAAACCCCAGCCTCCATGTACTCTTCCATACTCTCCACTTGTTCGTCCCACATGCCCATTAAAATCTCCTCCCACAATTATCTCTTCATTCTTCGGTATATAGTAATTGACACGATTATGATAAATTTAAAGTGTTTCAACTTCATACAAAAGGTTGGAATGCAATCTATGTTTGTGTGAACTTTTTGTACCTACAAGCCTGAAATCCTGTCTTCTCCCCGATATGACCCCAGTACAAGAAATCTCAATTCTCAATTCAAAGAATATTTTCAAGTTATGCCGCATTTACACATTCGCGCGAATAACGAGGCGAATGACGAGGCGAATAACGAACACGCATGTGTAAACACTACATTCGCTATTCGCCTCGTGATTCGATTCGTGATTCGCGTGTTCGCGTTGAGAGCGGTTTTTCGGACACGAATCAAAGGGCACGAATGGCGAACACGAACTTACTGTTCACACATTCGTCTGCATTCAGTTGAGAGCTAGCGCCCGACCCAACCGGACGTGTTGTCAAAATGGAGTGGAGTGAAACGCGAATTATAGATTTCCTTGAACTATTTCAAAAAGAAGAGCTCATTTGGAACCCAAAACATCAGAAAGATAAACGGTGCTTGGAACCGTATATCTGCTAGTATGGGGTTGCCATTATGTTAGCACATTAAATATAAAAAAAATCATACTTTGGCTAAAACAAAATTGATTATCAACAAACATAGTAAAAGATATTACTGCCTTGTTGGTCTCGCCGCATAAATGTGCGCGTGGGATTGGGAGGTCTCGGGTTCGATTCCCGGGTCTGGCAAAGTGTTATTGGGTTCTTCCTTTGGGAAATTCTCAGTAGCAGCACGGAGTCTGGTAATGTGCCCGGGACGGCAATAGGCCCGCCCCCTATTACGTGAGACCTAAAAATTCATGGCGAAATGTGGGTGTAATATTTACACCTCTGCCTACCCCTTCTGGGATACAGACGTGAGTCTATAAATAAAAATAAAAAAATGAATTACTTATATGAGTAATTCTCAAAGTAATTTAATAATTTACATGCTCAAAAAAGAAATCGTCTGTGACGATAGCTTTCTTTTTACTTTTTTACGCAGGATACCTATCTAAATAATTATATAATTTCATTAAATGTAGCGCGCACGCTACGATTATTTTCACGTCCTCCATGTTCGTGTGCGAATTTCAAATGATTCACTCCGCGAATGTGTGAATAGTAGTTCGCGACAGCATTCGTATACGAATGTTTCGACGAATATTCGTGGAGTGTCGAGGCGAATGACGAACACGCATGTGTAAATGCGGTATTAAACGTAGTCAAAATATAAAAACTAGTATTAGTCGATTACATTATTAAGTCGATTAGCTACAAAATAGTTTTAAATGACATTTGTAAGTCAACTCTATTTTTGATTTCATAATCAACTTTTTACCTTTTTGTGGAAAAATAACTAGCAGAATCGGTGTTAAATTGACGATAGCCCGATAGAAAAGCTAATAGAATGGCTTCACTAATAAGGCTTCGTCAGTTGCCTTTACTGCAAAGAAGTGTGTGGAATTATCACAACAAAATTAGTCGTACCATTTCAACTTCCAAAAAGAATAGTGATGCAGCCACTGCTGCTGCTGAATGTAAACCTGAAGAGGATAAGAACTGGGTGAGCTATGGCTTCGACTATACGAACAAAGAAGAAGATACCAACGCTCACCATGCATCATTCTTCTTCTCTGTAACGTTATGTTTAGTATTTGGTGGATTCGCTTGGGGTTATGCTCCGGATACACTCAACAGAGACTGGGCTCAGCGTGAAGCATTTTTAGAATTACGCCGACGTGAAAAGGCTGGTCTTCGGCCAATTGATCCCAATTATGTTGACCCATCAACCGTTATACTGCCTCCTGACACCGAACTGTGTGATTATGATATCATTATTTAAGTGTTATGCCATTATTATTTTGTTGTAGGCATCTGTGGTATGAGTAGTAAAATCTAAAACAAATGCATATATGTTTTATTTATGATTTAATTGTATTAAAATTATCCTTTTTATATTATTTTGGTAAGAATTTCTTATGCTGAATAAACATACACTACTCCAATGTTTGGGTCGAAATGTTTTGTTCAAAGGTGAATCACAGAATGATGTCCACATAGTACCAATTTGTAAATAACATAATTATATAAAATAATGATTTACATATTATGAGTGTTTTTATTTGATGTATGGTGACTTTGAAGGCTCCTATCCTTTACTGTATGTAACACTGTGTTTACCTAACATCGTCTTGAATATGTCATTGACTAAAATTCTAATTATACCTACATATACTAGTGATACATAAATGAGTAATGTATACAGTCTCTGCTAGTAGTTACTAGTCTAAATATTACCAGGAACAACATTCTTTAACAATATTTATTTTCAATGTATAAGCAAATTTGAGGCTATTTCTTGAAAATAAAAATAGGTTGATATTGCTCTACTGATATTGAACAGATTGTAACTAACATTATAAATAATTATAATCCTGATGTAAACATCCTTGCCAGTAATAGATAATATCCATCATAGTTAGTCCCAGTTGCAACCATCACATCTTTGAGCTCAGGCCAGAGCCTGAGCTCAAAGATGTAATTAATAAAATTAATTAAATATTTCAACCTTGGCCTCACATATCTTATTTGACAGTTACCTCCCGCCCCGAACCCCTGGAACCTATCGCCATGTTTGCTAATCTGTCACACATATTGCCTTAGCTGTCTTGCCTGAGGCTATAAAGCAGACTTTATAGCCTCAGGCAAGACAGCCAAGGCAATATGTGAAGGGACCTGTCACAGAGTACCTTTTTAGGGTTCCGTACCTAAAAGGTAAAAAACGGAACCCTATTACTAAGCCTCCGCTGTCTGTCTGTCTGTCTGTCACCAGGCTGTATCTCATAAACCGTGATAGCTAGAAAGCTGAAATTTTCACAAATTATGTATTTCGGTTGCCGCTATAACAACAAATACTAAAAATAAAAAAATTAAAAAATATTAAGGGGGGGTCCCATACAATAAACGTGATTTTTTTCGTATTTTTTGCTCAAAATTACTAACGGTAACAGGTAGACGCTTAAAATTTTCACAGAATATGTAGTTCTATGTAAACTTTCAAAATAAATAATTAAATTTAAAAAAAATATAAAGGGGGGCTCCCTTACAACAATCGTAATTTTTCAGCAATTAGTCGATCTTAATACAGGTAGAAGTTTAAAAAATATTTAAGTATACATACAACAAACGTGATTTTCTTTTATAGATGATGGTACGGAACCCTTCGTGCGCGAGTCCGATTCGCACTTGCCCAATTTTTTTGAAGTGCATGTGAAGACTGCCTGCATCCTGAGTCTTAAAACTCTTCAACATAAAAAGAGAAAGGGTGGCAACATAGGTAAGAAGCCAGACTCTGGATTTAAAGCTAATCTCCCTGCTCTGACACAACTCCCCAATAAGTACCAACCAACCAAGCAACTTACACCCTACTGCTTGACATATTGTAGGCTGGTAGATCCATGAGACCAGTCAATATTATCCTCTGGTTAAATTTTATAGTCGAAGGGACAAACCTACACTATGTAAACCATTCTATGAGAAGAGGGGTTTTTAAAATAGAAGTGGTCACTAGATAAAATTCAAGTGGTCACAGGGGTGGGGAAGGTCAACGGTTTTCGTCGCAATCATTATCCTCTAGGAAAATCTCGTGTCTTTCTATCCATGCTAATATTATAATAGTGATAGAGTGTTCGTTTGTCCTTCTTTCACGTCGCAACGTAACGTTGTTATGAGTTTTAATTGCGGATCTCCGCAATTAGAAGGTTGAGAGCATTGAGAGGTAACCGAGTTGATAACTGACTACGTGGTACTGGCGAACTTTTCAATATTTAAATATGGCGCGTATTGAATTTTGACTGCACGGTTGGCGTAGTGGTTTAAGCGGCCGCCTCGCCGCTTGGTACTATACCGAGTGTTGTGGGTTCGATTCCCACACGAGACAACACTTTGTGTGATCCAAAAATTGTTGTTTCGAGTCTGGGTGTTCATTGTGTCCGTTACTTGTATGTTTGTAAAGTCCCCCGCGACACGGGATTTATTCCTAGTGCGGGAGTTGTCTTTTTAAAAAAAACAACAAAAAAATTGTTAACTCAGATGGCAACACTGGCGTTCGTGACTGTGACAGTCACAGTCATAGATTATCTCCTTGCGTTATTGACTGACTGACAGACACGCTACAGCCGAAAGTATTGGGCGCAGGAAGCTGAAATTTGGCATTTATGTTCCTTGGGCTTCATAGGGGTGCACTAAGAAGGGATTTCCCGAAATTCCCACGGGATCAGCCAAGCCCAAAACGGGTAAATTAAAAAAAAGCAGGCATAGCTGCTGGCGTCCTCTAGTACAGATATATAATGTATTCTGTGCACTTGTGCAGTCAAGGCGAAGGCCCCGCACACACGCGAGGGTACAAAGAGTTCCGGCACTGTTCAGGCCGCTATCGCAGTGCTTCAGAGCGTCTTCACCGCAATGAGCGAAGGCCGCGACAAGCACACTGTCGTGAGCATCATCCTCAAGGGCCTGGCGGACCTTGTTCTCCAAGATGAACAGTAAGCCCTTGAGGATTCTACATTGGATCGCCCGCGGCCTGAACAGAAAGGCCGCCCTACTCCGTCCTCTCCTGCAGGAACAAGACATAGACGTGGCGCTGATAAACGAGACGCACCTGGGACCTGCAGACCAACCGCGATTCCCGGGTTTCTTCGTTTATCGGAGGGACGAGATATCGCCTGAAGGAAGGAGCTACCGCGGACTGGCAGTGCTGATCAAGCGACGAGTCGTACACCAGCCGCTACCTACACCTGACTTCAACACCGTGTACACGCTGAGTGTCGAAGTGCACCTAGGCGGTGCCAACCTTCATCTCCACGCCGCTTACAAGCCGCCCGCTACATCACCAGACGTCGCCGAACTGCGGTGGCTGCTGAGCGTTCCGCACCCTGTTATCATAGCGGCCGACTTAAACTGTAAGCACCCAGCGTGGAACTCGTCGAACACCAACCACGCTGGTGTACGACTATTCAAAGACGCCGAGACGTACGATTATGTGGTCGCGGGACCGGAGGTACCCACACACTACCCGGACGACCCCACATTGATGCCAGACGTACTGGACATTATTGTACACAACGAGACGCACTGCCAGATACAGCAGGAGGTGCTCGGCGACGAGCTGTTGTCGGACCACCAACCTGTACTCGTCGTCATCCAACAGCAGCTGATCCGCATAGTCCCTCAAGCGCCACGTCTCAAAACGGACTGGACAAAATTCACAGAAACGATGGAGACCACTACACCGACTCGCCCGGTCAACTCCGCGGCCGACGTCGAAACGCTCGCGGCCGAGCTCGCCGACGCAATCAAGGGCGCCCTTGTGACCGCTACAACACCCGTCACCACCCAGAGAAGGTTACCCCCTCTGCCGGCACACATCCAGCGAATGATCGCGGACAAGAGGCGTCTCAGAAGGCAGTGGCAGAGCTCACGATGCCCCACATTGAAAGCCAGACTAAACCGGCTCGCGGAGAGAGTGAAGGACGAGTTGAGGACCTACACCGCCGAGAGCTGGGAGCGCTTTATCGACGACTCCAGCGACGACTGGCCGTCTATACATCGGCTATGTCGTCGCCTCACTAACACCCCAGCTCCGGTGCGCCCACTGCTACACGCCGATGGGACGCCGAGGTACAAAGCAGCAGACCGCGCGGCCATACTCGCTGAGCACTTAGAGAGCGTGTTCGCGCCGAACCCGACTGTAGACACGGAACACACCGCAGCAGTCGAGAAACACCTTCGAGACTACTTCGCCACGCCGATAGCTCCCGAAGAGGACCCCATCCACTTCTCCCCCGGCATGGTGCAACGAATTATTCGGCAGACCCAGCCCAGGAAGGCTCCTGGGGCGGATGGGATACCAAACACAGCGCTGCGCCGCCTGCCGCACCGTATCGTGGCAGCGCTGGCGCGCCTCTTTACGGGGATCGTCCGCACAGGCGTCTTCCCTACATGCTGGAAGGAGGGACGCATAATTATGTTGCCCAAGCCGGGCAAGAACATATTGAAGCCTGAGAGCTATCGGCCGATCACCTTGCTGCCCACCATCTCGAAGGTGTTCGAAAAACTCCTGCTGCGGCACCTAACACCGCATATCACGCCCAGACCTGAGCAGTTCGGGTTCCGCGCCGAACACTCAACCACATTGCAGCTGTCGAGGGTACTGCACCGGATAGCGGCGGCGCGTAACAAACGCGAGCACGCCGTGGCAGTATTCCTCGACATGGAGAAAGCATTTGACCGAGTATGGCATTCCGGTCTGCTGTATAAGCTCTCGACCTCCACAGCGCCCCGCCGCATCGTGAAAACGGTCTCCTCGTTTCTGTGCGACAGGAAATACCGAGTGGTGGTGGAGAGAGAGGTCTCAGACCTCCATCCTATCGCCGCCGGAGTCCCGCAGGGCTCGTGTCTCTCGCCTGTGCTCTACTCGCGTTTCACCGACGACATCCCCGTCGCCGAGGGCGCTGAGCTAGCTCTGTACGCTGACGACGCGGCGTACATCACCACCAGCATCAACGCCTACCACGCCGCGTCCAAGATGCAGCGTACCCTCCAGCTTCTCCCACACTGGCTGTCACAATGGCGGCTGTCGGTGAACGTGGGTAAGTCACAGGCCATACTTTTCAGCTCGAATGAGAGATCACCCACCACCACTCCAGCTCCAGGACGACTTCATCCCCTGGACGAGGACGGCGAAGTACCTGGGTGTCACATTAGACCGCCTACTCACCATGGAGTCACACGTCCGCAGAGTCGTCGCGCAGGTACGCGCGACTAGGGCGCTACTGCGTCCAGCGCTCACATCCCGTCTCCCGCTGCGCGTGAAACTGGGGGTGTACAAAACTTATGTACGCTCCCGGCTCACCTACGCCGCACCTGCCTGGTACGCGCTCACTAGCGAAACCAACCGGGCCCGCCTCCGAGCGCAACAATCGCTCACCCTCCGTACCGCGGTAGGTGCGCCACGCACCGTCCGCAACGCCGTCGTACAGCGGGACACGCGTATGGAGAGCCTGGACGCCTTCATCCGCCGCCTGTCCGTGGGGATGTTTGAGCGTGCCGACGCCTCGGCCTGGGACCACGTCCGAGACCTGGCCCCCTGGCACGCTCGCCCCCCGGACAAGAAGAAGCTGCCGCGAGATCTGCTCGCATCTCCCAACGACTCTACGGACAACACGGTCACCCCCAGGTGACCGCCGCCCTCACAACATACACTCCATTCCCTCTGTTGCAGGTGACCGCCCCTTTCCGCACGACATCTGCGCGTATGAACAGCATACGTTCATCATGTGCGCGCGCGGGCGACCACCGCAACAGCGGACGCCTACATGAAGACGCCTACACACCCACTACACCACACACCAACACAATCGACATCCACAGGGCCGCACACTAGTAAGTCGCTGTCCGCTTTGCTGGCTTCACGGAGCTGGGCCTCCCTCGGTTCGCCGGGGGTCTCACCCGGCTCGTGTTGACCGCCCGGACGGTGTGAAGACCGAAGCGGCCCTGTAAACACGACGACGACACTCACCGGGCACACATAGCCCACCCCAAACACCTGCCCTTTATTTAAGGGGCAGCGACGATCCCGCAGGCTGAGGGCACATCGCCCTGAACCCGCTTCCGCCAACCCTCTAGGGGGTTGCGTGAGGACTCGACTGTGGTGCAGTCAACAGTAACACAGTGCCAAGCAACTCGTTTATCGGAGGGACGGAGGGAAAAATTTCTCTTCGACTTGCTTAGTCGAAGAGAAATTTTTCAGATACTGTCGTCCTTAGATAAATGATTGGTATTGCCACAGAATAGATAGTACTATGGTATTGCTTCGCTATCGAAGCGATAGGTACCAATCATTTATCTAAGTTGTCGTCGTTGTACGACCGAATCTTTAAAACTATTTGCAGATTATTTATCAGATCGTACACAACTGGTTAAGATTGGTCAATTCACTAGCAATTCTTCTAATGTCTCTTACGGAGTCCTGCAAGGTAGCGTACTCGGCGCCACCTTGTTTCTCATTTACACAGGGTGTTATATATAGGGAAGGGCATATCCTAGTTTTACCCCAAGAACCCCAGGTCCTGAGTGTACCTGTACCTACTCGAGATACGATTTTTTTTATCATTTTTTAATTACGCAACGGAGAAAGTCAGTTCGAACAAAATTTGTAACCAATATATTCAATTAAAACATTTTGAAACCTAAACTGTTATTTCATTATCCTGACTAGGTAGTCTTTTTTGTTTTGTGATTACCTACATATTGAAAGATTTTAAGGTCATGTCGTACATCCTTTTTTTTTTCCTTGGTGTCGGGTTGGAAAATCCTCATGGAGTCCTTTCGCCCTGGGGGGAAAGAGGACGAAGGGGACTGTCCCCTGCTCCTCATATACCCATGTGTCGGAGGGTATGGTTTCACCGAAGCATTCCTCGTTACCCCCCGACGGGTATGGGCCCGCCAGATGGTCAGGCGGGCCCCGAACAAAACCCCCTTGGCGGCGGATGAAGGTGTTGGGCTCCGCCGCCAAAACACCCAGCGGCCGCAGAGGATAGGGAGGACGGCAACGCAACACCGCGTCTCCTCTTCCTCTGCGGCCCCACCGCGACGCAACGATGGTGCGCCCCCATTTGGTCGCGGGAGATAGGGCGCGCGGCAACGCAACACCGACACGCCTCTCCTCCCGCGACCGCACCCGACTGCGAGGGACAGACAGAACTGTCCCCCGCACCCACACCTTGGGATGCATCCTACGCAGGCCTCACGCAAGCCCACGTGGAGCGTCCTCTCCCGGGATCCCGCTTAGCTTCACCGTGGGTGTACCTCAAACCCACGGTTACTGAGCCCCACTACCACGACAAGGTGCCCAAGGTGGAGATCCCACGGGGGGGATGTCGAACATCCTTAGAAAGGGTATTAAGTACCTACCTACCTACAGATGTTTTTTAAAGTAAGTAATCGAAGTTCAAAAGAGCTTTTAGTTTTATTTATTATTAATTTAGAGTTTCATATTTTGCACTCATTATTAGGTATATTTTTAAGAGTTTTGAAGCTCGACAATTACTTTTTTTGCATTTATTCACAACAATTTATGTTTTTTTTAAGAATAATACATTAGGGAATCCAATAAAAGTTATCTAGTGCAAATATGACTACAAACTAAAAAGTTATATCGTTTTAAATGTTATTACTTATTCAGAAAAAAATATAAAAATATCGTATCTCGAGTACAGGTACACTTAGGACCTGGGGTTCTTGGGGTGAAAACTAGGATATGCTCTCCCCTAACCCCCAAAAAATTGTGTCGGTCCATGCGCCAAATACCTGTATAAACAACCTATGTAAACTGAAACCAAATGGGGCTCAAATATTTTCGTACGCCGATGACACTGCTATCGTTTTTACCGGTGAGAATTGGGATGAGGTTCGCAATAGCACGTAGCTTTGGTATGTCTAAAATTGCTTCCTGGTTGAGAAATAACTTAGTTACACTCAATACTGAAAAAACAAATTACATGTGTTTTCCTCTAAGAAGTCAAACTGAACCAAATAGTAACTTTTCAAAATTCACCAATGTGACAGGACTGATTTTCAAATTGTATATGCCCGGTAATACAAATTGTACCTAAAACTAAATACCTAGTTAGGAGTTATTTTAGATCACCGATTAACATGGCATTACCACATAGATTTAGTTAATCAACGTAGGTACCAGGAAACTAATTTGGATATTCAAACAATTAAGACATGTAGCTAATAATAATTTACTCAAACAAATATACACTGCTCTTGCTCAATCCTTTTCAACCTACTGTATTGCCGTATGGGGTGGAGCCGATAAAACAAAATTTTTAGAAGTTGAACAATCTCAGCGGGCCCTTCTCAAAACTAAAAATAGAGTTAAAACTTCATTTGCGAGACATCAATAATTTATTGCCAAAGCTACATTTCTTTATAACGCAGTGAACACAAACCTTAAAGTTTACACAAAAACCTATTATGATTGCAAAAGTACCGTTACTTTCTGGCTTAAATTTCTCATATAAGTACCTACACAGAAACAGAGTCACTTCTTCAACCCATAAATTAGAATACCCAACCCATAACGTCGATACAGCTAAGATGCACACCACATATATACAGACACATACACATTCACATACGAACACAAACACACACACACACACACAAACACGTACTTTTTCGTTTATAAATTCATTACATAACTTTTCTTTTTGTATAATATTTGTATTTTGATATTTTTTATTACTTTCCACTTCTTTTACTTTTATTGTATTTTGATGAAACATAGGTACTTATACCATAGATAAATATAATACTTAACAGTACTTATACTAAATTTAAGGCTTCTATGTTTATGTCATAGGTAGGTACCTACTTGTTATGGAAGAGTGTGGTCTTCTGACACAAGTATTTCGATAGGTACTTAAAAGAAGGCCTCCGAAACGTATTTTGTAAGAATTGTTGATGGAAATAAAAGTAAGTATTATTAAAGTTTTAATAAAATTTAACTTTCTGTCTGCAACGAGTCGGTACCTATTTAAAATCATATTTACTACTAGGTACCTAAGTGAACATTAAAGAGGGAGGGCGAGTCTAGGTTAAGGGAGAAAATCTTTTATAATAATAGGTCACGTACCTACACGGCACCAAGTCAAGTTTTTCAGTTGCCGTACGATTTCATACTTACCTTTTTCCTACGCTATACCTACCACGAAAGGTAACCTACCTACCTACAAAGGTCAAAATGTCGACCATGACGCGTAGTTTTGTTCCCAGTGAGTACATACCTATAGGTAAGTACCTACATTCCAACCAGATTCGACAGAATATTAAGTAGCTTCACGAAAGAGCAACGCATAAGCCGTCTGACTTGTACAACCTAAAGGGATAGCATCATTCAATGGACTAGGCCGCTAGCCTATAGCTTTCAAATTCGTAGGTAATTAGCTTTTCCTCAGAAGAAAGTAGGTAGGTAGGTAAAACAAACAACAAATTAAACCTAGTTATAAATATTTATTACATAAGATTAAGTTTTTCCCCGCTTTACCCTTGGTTTGCATGACTTCAGTTGAGCAACAAAGAACTGCTTTCAATGAGGGGGTACCTAAGTACCTACTATCCAGAAACAGGATAGGTGTAAACAGATTCCTAGATCACAATATGGTACTAATTGCGTTAAGGCGCCACAGCAAAGCACAGCGGAGAGCATTTTCCACTGTCAAACTATTATCGGCGTTTTCCTCAAAGTACCTAATACCTAAAATCAACTAAAACAACACAATTCCTGAGCGGATCGAAGCGGCAGCGGCTCGTGTAGGTATCCGTCCGAAATCCTTTATTTCGTCAAGGCCCTCGAATAGCACCAAAACTAATGTTTGTCTTCATTTAAATAATGTCCAAAATCAATAAACACAACAACATTCCAGAGGGGATAGAATGCGACCACTGTGGCACTACGCTTTGCTATTGATGTAGTGTATGTGCGGCGGCAGACAGTACAGTACATTGAATTATTACCTACAGAAACCAAGTACGCGCACGCAATACGCGCCGTTCATTTGGGTCAGGATCTGACCCAATCGGCAGCCGCGTTGTCTGTAGTCCGAGTCGCACGGTAGCGTAAGCATCTCCCGCAAAATAATCGAAATTCTGACATATTGTACAGTGTTTTGTGCCACAATGCTTCAGAAAAAGATTATAAGGTTGCTGGAGTATCATTCCACCGGTCAGACATAAATTTTATTACGTAGATTGTCTAATAATACAAATACAGTGAATCATAATAAGTACGAGTGGAGTGTTGCCAGTTGGGTGTGAAATTGTCCCAGTTTAATTGACACACTCCTTACCAAAATTTATTCTATTGATAGTAATAATAAAAATAGGAATTAGGTAGTTACATATATAAACTTAACCTTTCAAACACCGCTGGCTGGTACATACCAATCGGTTACGACAAATTTGTCAAGTCAAGCTCTAGCCGAGCTCGGCTAAGACGACATTGTCCCAAAGCACTCGATTTTTCCGTTTTTGTATTGAAAGGCTAGTATCTAAAGTCTAGTATTGTCCTGTACTTAATGTAGGTACGCGTAACTAACTTTGTTGTTGAACGAATGACGTTACCGACCGAATTATATTAGAATTTTTAAACTTTTCGCCTTTTTTGGTCACCATAGCGCAACGGCGCACACATAATACTCGCTGTTGATTTTTGATAATTTTTTCTCACAAATATACATAAATAGTTTTTTTATGTACTATAAAGAGCATTTAACTAGGAAATCACTCGGCACTTGTTAGTGCTCACGTTTGAGTAAGTTTCGTCAAGATTGATTTAGCCATCGTTAGTCAGTTGTAAAAACTTAAAAAGCAGACAGTGTGACTTTAGAATTTATAATATACAATTACTTATTTCATGCAAAAATTATGAATTTACCCTATTTGTAGGGGAAAGACGTTGTAACTGGCAACTCTATAATTGCGTCTGTGTGCGTGATGCAGCAAGTAAACACAGCACAGTCCCGCACACATAGCGAATTTTCGGCTTAACTTCTGAGCTCGCGTTGTTTGAATACTGACTTTCTGTAGGTAATAATTCAATGGTACAGTAGTACTTGTCCTTGTTGTTGAACCAAAGGAACTCATTAAAACTCATGTCAGCTGTTTAGAATTGAATAGAATTAAAATCGTACCTAATATGTCGATAGATAAGTACCACTACCTACTAATAAACCGAGGACCTATTAAAATATTATAATAAATACATTAGTAACCTAAATCTACAGGTGGCGTTTTCATGGATAAAATAAAAAGCATAAAGATTTTATCGCCGTTTTGCACTTTAAGTATGACGATAAAACTTATTTCCTATTATATTCAGGTCTTGTACATGTCAGCTATAATGAAGTAATATGTACAACTGCCCCTCCAGACACAGCAGCATAAACTCTATCATCAGCCACAGCTAGTGAGTTGATGCATCCACCGAGGTTCATTACGCCGGCTGCTTCTAACTTGTCACCAGTTATTTGCCATCTTCGGACAACGCCGTCCCAACCACCAGTCCAGATGATGTTTCCACTTGTCGCCAAAGCTGATACAATCATGTCGCTCACCTGAAAATAATTTCATTATGACCCTTTTAGTTAAAAGGAATTGAAATAGGTAGTAGATAACTAGATACCTACTCCTTGCTCTGATACAACTGCTACCAATTATAAGCCACAGTTGAAACTTATTTGTTTGCCATAATTGTAGTAAGTACGGAGATGCTTTTTTTAAGCATTGACCTGCAAACGACCAGACGGATCGCCTGATGGTTAGCGATTATCGCCGCCCAGCAACACAAGCATCATCAGAGAGGTCACCAGTACGTTGCCGCTCTTTGGAATGGGAAAAGAAATGGAGGAGGAGTGAGAAAATGAAAAAAGAAACGGGGAGTAGGCTTCTGGCACTCACCGAACGAAACGCAACAGTGTAGATAGATATTATTACTTTACGTGTATTCCGTGAAAAAGTACTACTTCCTTGGTCTAACGGCCCATTCATACCGAAATTAACAAGGCTCTGCTACCTACGGTCGCGAGTTGTTTCACTTTTGGTCCTACTTTCATTATTATTAAACTAAGTTCATTGAAATAGGCATACAATTTTGGTGATCATTTACTATTTTTAGCAATTAAAAATATTTTGTTGCCTTTAAACATATTAAAAACATAATATTATTAAAAAAATTCGCCATGTCCGTCTGTGTGATCATGATAAACTCAATAAGCATATAAGATATTTTTATACGGCTTTCACCAATATAATTATAGTATTTATTTTTATTTATTTATAGACTCACGCCAGTATCGCCGAACGGGTTGGCAGCGGTGTAATATTATATACCTACCCACATTTCACCATTAATTTGTAGGTCCCACGTAATAGGGGGTGAGCCTATTGCCGTACCGGACACATTACCAGACTCCGTGCTGCTACTGAGAATTTCCTAACGGAAAAACTTAATAACACTTTGCCCGACCCGGGAATCGAACCCGAGACCTCCCAATTACACGCACACATTTATGCCGCGAGATCAACGAGGCAGTAGACAGTATGATTCCTGATCCTGAGAAAGGTTTAGGTGTATAAATCGCGCGGGCCAGGTAGTTTTTATTAAATCTGGTGGTTTTAGTACTTATTTGACTCATTGTTTAATATTCGGCGTTATATTACCTTTACTTCGTGTAGCTGTGTGAACTCATTGGCAGCTTCATGGAGGCACAAGTTATTTCCGTTCCTAGATACGAAAACAAGTTTGTTGCCGGTTATCCGTAACGGAGCACGACCTTCGATATTGTGTCGTGTCATGAAACGGGTCTTTGATTCCTCTGAAAAAAAGTTATAATTATTCATCAATATGTATTGATAAATGTTAGAGCCTGCAAAATGTTATATAGCAATGTATTACAACTTGTACGTGCGTAACTTTGATTCTCCTTTGATTCAAGTTTATAATCAAAGGTGCTTAATACGTACATACGTACTTAGGTAGTCACGTCTAAAATGCAAGAAATAACTTATGTTGTAATAAGTATGTAATTAAATTTCTTATCTTTTAGTATATTTTGTAAGTACCTACCTGGTTTAATTTCAGTGATAGTGATGTACAGATCGCGGGCTGTATATAAATATGGCGGACTGAATGCGAGATCCTTTACTTCTTCTAAGACATTGTATTTGGCTTTCATAACATTGTTTTCATAAATTATAATCTGTAAGCAAAGTTAATGTATTTGTTAATATCTAATGATATTAGTCCAACTAAGTAATGTGGCAGACATCGATGTACACAGATATCAACTGTAGCAGATAATTGCCTCGAAGTACCTTCCTATTTAACTAGTTTTAAGACTTCGACGCGTACCTACTATCTTATATTTTATGAGTGTTCGCAAGAGCACAGTCACGATGATGACGGTATGATATGATCCACATGCATTGCCTTGGTTGTGTTTACAATATACTTACTTTATCTACCTACTTAACCCATTCGCTGTCCAGCGTGAGACACAATAGAAAATCAATTGTTATGAATCATATATGATACACGGGACAGGGAAACTGTTAAGCGGGGCAATCACCCTACAGAAGAATAAGTATCTACTACAGCGATACTTGGGTCACTAGGAGATATTTAATGCTGATCATCGTCTTTACATTCTGTATTCCAAAAGAGAGCAGATGTATTAAGTATAGGCCCAATTTAAACCATGAATTGAATAGACGGCTTCATGTATACATAAGATTCGATAAGTCATAATATGACGTCATTATGATTTTGACGAAGTGCACAGTACTTAGCTTAGTCATAACAACGTCGAAAAGAATTTCAGTGTGGGTAACTGTAGGTATTCTGTTTGTCCCTCAGTTTTATTTCGATAGCAACATAAAAGCAGGCCTGTAGGCATTATGGATAACAAACCTAGCCCAAAATTTACGGGTAGTAGATAATTATGTTCTTGCGCATAAGTTCCGCAGTGTATCTAATGAATCCTACTTACATTTCCATCTTCATCCCCTGCATATAAATGTGTATCGTAGACTTGTAGAGTTCCTACGTCGGCACCAGTGGACGGCAGTTCTGTGATCTTTTGACCGCTTCGAGACCAAACTCTGACCCCTCCATCATTGGACGACGAGTACAGATAGCCATTGCCGGCAGCTAGTGCAAACGGTTGCACGCCATGTGCTGTCCAAGACTCCTTAGGCGATAGTTTGGCGTCAAACGACTGTAAAATATGAGTAAAATTATGAGCTACTCTCTACTACTATTAGTACCTATTAATTTATAATTTGTATGTAACTACCAATTTGTAAATAACGGTATGTTAGGATAAACTAGAGTAACTTTACATCTTTGAACACGCATACAAAGTCATGCTCATGTACCTATTTATAATAGAGTTTGATACAAACAGCTTCCTTGTCGTAAGTAGCATCATGCATGTCTCATGCCTAAGAAACAGGTAGATAAATATTGATTTTTATATAAACCTTAGGTAGACGTCCTACCTACATTTAACAGGTAGAGACTTTCTACTAAGCATTCTGATTCCTAGAGAAAGTCGTTATTTTATCATTATTGTTACGTGTATGGTGCACTGCACGGATGCCCTGATTTAAATGGTCATCATTTCACCATAGCATAAAGCGCTGGCTCATATGACATTAACTTCCAGTCTAGAGACTCAATCATAAGTTATGGATTCATCTAGGAACATTATAGAAGGTATTTACATGATTTTCCATAGGAAAAATAATGTACCTACGGTCACAACATTAGTATACATGCTCTATGTATACAAAGAGTAATGTAGAGAAAGCGCGTGAGGTTTGTAAGGATAGAAGCAAGTGTCGTTCTGTTTTCTCTGCCTACCCCCACGGGAAAAAGTCGTGAGCATATGCATGTATGTAAATAAAATGAGGTAATATCATGTTCGTGTACAAGCAATAAAATGCAGATAAATAAAATGAGTCTTAAAGTAATTAATATTTTCTTGCAATAATTATACCAGATATGTAGGTCAATCTAATTGTATATAATCTATTTATTTATATAAGTATGTATCTAAATAATGAAAAAAATTTAAATGGTCTTTCAACTTACTTTTATGGATCCATCTTCAGTACCAACAAACAGTATCTGTTCGGCGTCCCAAGCTAACACACAAGGTTCTGAATCAAGTTTAATTTCAGCTTCTTTTTTTAATGACATTTTTGTAGAGTCAGTATCAATAAACTAAGAAAATACGCTCAATATTTGTATTTTCACAATATACAAATCGACACTGTAGTGAACACGAAAGCTGTACGGACTAAAATAAACTAAAGAAGCGTTCAGTGATCTCGACGAACTTTCAGAACGGAAATAACGATTCTAGATCAATCTCGCGCCTGCCCGCTCCAGAATGTGTGGCGGATACGGACCACGCGGAAAGATTTTTAGAAGTAAACAGGTTCATAAAACAACGATATTTGAATACTTGCATTAAAAAATTTGGCTTATAAATAATACTCTAAAAAATAATATACTAGTAAGATCTAATAGGTGAAATAAACATGTTGCTTGAGCTGAAGCGCTGCCAAACATTTTTGTTTTGGCTTGTTTTGTCTATGTTGTGATATTTGGTTGTGATTATAACTTCTAAGCGGGAATACGTGGATTCAAGCTCATTTATGGCAATATTTGTGTAATGAACACGATGAGTAACTAAGTAGTTCTGTATTTAGGAGTAGTTAATTTAAGCTAAACCCTATGTGCCCCGATCTCCGAGGTTCTCCGGTATGGGTGTCTTGGAGATCGGGGCCCTCGGGTAATAACCCAAGTATAATGACACTGGTTTAAACCATGGAATGTCGCTGTTTCCATTGAAAAGAGGTCAGACATTAAGCGCTCCGTGGAAAAGCTGATATTTTGTCATAATAACTGGTAAACCTTTGGATGCCAGAGGGGTAACGATTAATTTATTATTAATTTATTACGAAACCTGGGCGGTGCTACAGTCTCTCCAACGGTGCCGGATTGACTACCGATATATCGAAGTGCTGAAGTGCTTGTATGAAAACGCCACTATGTCAGTCCGCCTCCAGGACCAGAGTTCGAAACCTATTCAACTCCAGCGAGGAGTGAGACAGGGGGATGTCATTATCCCTGAAACTGTTTACCACTGCGCTGGAGGATGTTTTCAAGCTTCTGGACTGGAATGGACTCGGCATCAACATCAACGGCGAGTACATCACTCACCTTCGATTCGCAGACGATATCGTAGTCATGGCTGAGACCATGGAAGACCTAGGCACAATGCTCGATGGCCTCTGTAGAGTCTCCCAACAAGTAGGTCTTAAGATGAACATGGACAAGACGAAAATCATGTCGAACGTCCATGTTGTACCTGCTCCTATTCAGGTTGGGAACTCTACGCTCGAAGTTGTCGACAAGTATATCTACCTGGGACAAGTAGTCCAATTAGGTAGGTCCAACTTCGAGAAGGAGGTCAATCGTCGAATCCAACTCCAACGCTGCCCGCATTCGGGAAGCTACGACATATATTCTCGTCCGATATCCCGCAATGTCTCAAGACGAAAGTCTTTAACCAGTGTGTGTTGCCAGTGATGACTTACGGATCAGAGACGTGGTCGCTCACTATGGGCCTTATCAGAAGGCTCAAGGTCACTCAGAGGGCGATGGAGAGAGCTATGCTTGGAGTTTCCCTGCGAGATCGAATCAGAAATGAGGAGATCCGCAGTATAACCAAAGTCGCCGACATAGCTCTCCGGATAGCCAAGCTGAAGTGGCAGTGGGCAGGGCACATAGCTCGAAGAACCGATGGCCGTTGGGGCAGAAAGGTTCTGGAGTGGCGGCCACGTACCGGACGACGCAGCAGAGGTAGGCCCCCCACAAGGTGGACCGACGATCTAGTCAAGATCGCGGAAGGCGGTTGGATGCGGGCGGCTCAAGACCGGTCTGTGTGGAGAACCTTGGGGGAGGCCTATGTCCAGCAGTGGACGTCGTTTGGCTGATATGATGATGATGATTTTATCCTATTTATTAAAGTCACATGATCACGTGTTATATTTTAAATGACATTTTTATAAAAATAGACTTCTCTATTTACCCATGCTCTCTTTCTGCTCCTCTACAATCCACAAGAAACATATCTACATTTTGAGATGTCGTGTCCAGCAATACTGCCTTATGTAAAGGGGACTTGATCTAGTCGTCTACCGAGAGCGCCTAGGTATCTACTAAGTTATATGCTATGCTGACTTAGATAGGTATATGGCCATCGATATGTGTTTGCCGATTGATATTGTACACAATTGATATCTAATTTCTGCACTTGTATCTTGTATGTATATGTGTAACAATTGTAGGCAAATCAATAAATAAATAAATATATATGTACTAAAGAATATATGTGAATGTATATGGCATACTTACATTTTGCCCATATGGTATGATATGATGCGACTAGCCAAGCGTAAGCAATAATGGAAAAACCTTAATACAATCCAGATATACAATCCTATTCTTTGTGCCAACATATTGACTCTAATGTAACTCATAGATAAAATCTTTGATCGTGTTGTTAATATATTACATGTGTCTTATTATTGCCAAGTTGTTTTTACTACGTCTTTAATTCAGCCTCTGAAGTACTTATCGGCGCTGAACTTTCAAAATCAAAATCTCTTAATCTCCACGTTTGTTAATTTAGTTTTGACGCAACAAAGTATAAATTTAGACGCAAGAAATCATTTATCTTTGTATTGTGCAGTTTAACTGGTATGACACCTTTTCTTAGTTATAGATACTGTATCAAATTGTGTAGATATTACGGTAGAAAAATAGAGCTTATAAATATAATCGATATCGACATTTCATTAATGTTAAAATAGCCAAACATTAACCAGTGGAAAGTCGATATGTCTACCAATTTAAGTAGCAATAAATCCACGCGCAAGCAATATTAATGTAACATTCCTCAGCAGTCGCTTGCTACGCAATAATACGGGAACGACATAAGCTACCGTTGTTACACAATCTCATTGGCCATACGTCAAAACAATGAAAAGGATGACTAACGTGTAACATAAAAAGAAACACGTTTGATAACACGGCACATATACGCATACATTGTTTGAAGACAATCCTACTTTACGGAAGCGTCCATTGACCACATTATTTTGTACCACCCGTGAAAGTGAAAATGTTAAATTGCTGACATATAATAGAGCCGTGAGACGTTTCATACAATTGTATATTGAAGAGACCTAGTGATTGTTCATATTACATCACAATCTACCCACACACGGTAGTGTTGCTAGTGTCGGATTTGCCGTGAAAATGGAAAAAAGGCAGGCGAAAATATTACAACTTGTATAGATAGAGTCGGAGACAAACTTTCGGCTCAAAGATAAACGATTGTTTTCTACTCAAATTGTTTTCTACTCAAACTTCACTTTAAATGGCTACAAATAGTACCTAAGGTGTAATTCCCAAAAAGTTGTAAGGCACCAATTCGTTAGGCAATCGCTCTAGTTCACGCGTAGATGTCTTAATAGTACTGCGTTTTTGCGACGTAACATAGACGGAGGTAATGACACTTCAGCGTCTTAACATTATTGTCAAAAATAAAAAAAAATATCTGGAGTAATCGTTGCGGTCGTCGACTAAAAATAGTTTAATCGTCGTGCAATAGCTTAGTGTTGGTGATATTCTTCAGCATAATATGTAACCATAAAATTATATTAATCCAGAATCTTAATATGAGAATAATTTGACTCGGCTTTGCTCAGTCGCATTAAGGAAATTTTCATAGATTTATTATAGAAATATTAGTAAGTACAAGTTGGTACTAGTCAGTGAACATCTGCCATCTCGAATGTCTTTTTTAAAAAGTCGATGATTTTAATGAAGCAGTTTCTAATTTGAGGTAGAGTCGACTCAACTGAATTAAGGTTTGGTGGTTCTCGAGTCAACAGATGGTGAGGCTGACGAAGAAAAACTACGAGAAGTGTTTCCTTATGTTGAGCCTTCTGTAGGTATCACCGTTACCCAAGCTGGGTTTTGAATACCTTGTAGGTTACGGATCCACACCACAGAGAGCTTGAGAATGTTTAACGCTGGGGTAGATCAAGTAGGCTTTGCTAACATAATTGACTCTGAATTGTCACGGCAAGTGGCGAAGTTTCTTTTACCTTTTGCGACAGCTAAGAACTTAAACAGTAACCTGTCAGGCTGGATGGGATGAGCGTGTTATTTTAAGTACCTAAAGCAAGGTTGGCCGTTGTTTGGTAAATTTAAAAGGGATTCGTAAATGTATGAGTTTGAGTAATACTGCGCGATGATATACGAGTATATATGTTCAAGCTTGTGCTTTATCGTAGTAATATGTACCTACCTATCGTTCATTAGGTACATAATTATAGCGTATTCAACGTCAGCATCAAATAATGCAATGCATACCCGATGAAAGCGTATAGACGCCTGTCTTTATTGAATTTTATTCTGAGCATCGTCTAAAATAGATTCATAAAACGTAAAGATTTAATTTGGTACCAGTATAGAAAGTGAATAAGAATTTCTTGTAAGTAATTGAATTCCTCGAATAGAATCCCTGATTACTTAGAGTACCTATTCACCGTTCACGTATCTCTAATGTTTCTTGTTAACGTGATAAAACGTCTCATTAGGGTCTGTTACATAATTATGTGCCTAGTATGTTTATAGCTGCATTATGCTGCCTGACTACATACTGATCATCTGCAAATACAAATAAGGTAGGTACCCAAAGTGCAACTTAGTAAGAACGTGGTTGCGTATTTATGCGGTTGTTTTTTACTTGTTGTTTGATACCATAAAGGCTAGGGCTTGTAATATCTGAGAATATTGAATTCCGGAATTGAGTTACGATATTGGAGTGTCAATTCCGGAATTCCGGTACTGGTGCCGGAATCGGTATGCTCTTGAAATATTTATATTTCTAATATAAAATAAACGTGTACAATGCCAAAATTAAACAAGTTATATACTTTTCATCAGTTTACAATTCGTTATACATTGGATAGATTATAGACTGCACGGTTGGCGTAGTGGTTTAAGCGGCCGCCACACCGTTTGACACTGCGCCGAAGTGTTGTGGGTTCGATCCCCACACGAGACAACACTTTGTGTGATTCACAAATTATTGTTTCGAGTCTGGGTGTTCATTGTGTCCGTTAGTTGTATGTTTGTAAAGTCCCCCGCGACACAGGATTTAGTCCTAATGCGGGAGTTGTCTTTTTTAGAAAAAAGAAAAATTACCACTGAACTTGAACACCAAAAAATTCTTTACAGTTTTTATTAATTAACATGCCATGAACATTCAAGCCTATGTAGGAAATAATTAAACATTGTTATAAAACCAGGCAATTTAACATTAAAATAATAACCAGACCGATTCTCGCAATTCCTAGCTCATGGTTTGCCAACGTGCCATGTAATGTAGCGTGTTAGGTGTACCGTGTAAGTCTAACCGTCAAAGCAGCAAAGTGCGCGTCCAAGCAGCGAAGTTAAAATAGGATTGGGTAGGATATGTCTGTAGGATACATCTCGAAAAGTGGACATACATCACCAAACAATGCAACCCTGAAGGAGAAGTAGAACTGCAGGAAAGAGAAGTATTGACAGGGGCCGGGCGAAAAAAACGATTAATACTTTTCTAGATTCTGGCAAGATAAAGCTAAAAGATCAGTGATCAGCAGTGGGATAAGAACTGTTAAAATAAAAACAAATATTACTAAACTTTAAAATAACATTTGGGAATAAAGTGAGTTTATGTACCTACTGTCGTTATTTTATGGGTAGTTGATTGATTCGATTGTTGAAAAAATCGTGGGGGCGAGAATCAATAAAATCTTTGAAATAAATTTTTTCCTTATGAAATTGTTCATCTTCCAAAAAAGTGATGATCTATTGGAGTAAGTTACAGAGACTCTAGGGGGTTGCCCGTTGTTCTCAAGCAGCAGAAGGCTCTTACGAATAAAGATATAATTCTAATTATTACGATTGAGACCAGTGTCGGTTGTTTGCAATTGTTGACAGTGAAATTTGCTACTGTAATATGCTGTCATATCTATCTATGTATATCTTGGAAAGCTGAAGTGCGCTATACCAGCACTGGTCCCTCAGACAACAACCAGTACTTTTTCTGAATGAGATTTCACTTGTGCAGGAGCTGGCCGGTTCTCCTTGGTTCAAGCGCATTGACGAGTGATTCCTATTCTCGGACTGGTCCCATTTTTTCATCAGACGAAACGATAGATTTCAATATTTCCTCTATATTGTGACGGTTGAGTAAACTCTTATAGCACTCAATGCGTGTTTGTTAGTGTATTTTGTTTAGATACTTATTTATTTCTACAATTGTGTCCCTTCTAATTATTTTTAAGAGAATTAGAATTGTTTCATAAATCGTTACTAACACCGAAGCTAACTCTGATGTGGTTTGCATTAGATCTGCTTCCATGATCACATTTAACTTTTCATTGTCAACTATGGTCTCGGGTGGTTCGCGGAATTAAAAAAATGTCGGGGACATAGGAAACACTCAAGAGGGAGCGCGGAGTCGCTGGGGTAGGAATGGTGACCTAACACTGTGTATTACGTTTTGAAAAAAATGTTATCTAGAAAAATCACTTTGTATTATTTATGAATACCGGAATTACGATATTTGGGCCCTCAATTCTGATATTATAATATCGCAAAAAAAGGTCCGAAATTCCGGAATTACGAAATCTCGGAATTCCGGGATCCAAGCCCTAATAAAGGCGACCAATAAACAGGTGGAAGCCCAAGTACTTCTTTCTATCATTAGTGATAGCAAAAAATATTAATATGATTTATTTCGCTGCTCTGTAATTTGTGACAACATTTTGTCTATTCTTTTACCTGTACGTATATCTTGCCCCGCTTGCCCGAAAGTAGACCGCTGGCTCTAAGCCAAAGGTTTTGAATAACAACCGGGACAGCGATAGGATGATGATGATCTCTTGGTTACCTACATGCGATAAAAGTAGGCTCACCCTTGGCTGTTGCGCGGCTGGGTGAGTAGCCTTTTGCAGGCAAATCATAGACATCAAGTCGGTACCTCTCGGCGGTAACTCTGGCTGTTACTCCAGTTTATACGTCTCGAGCTGCAGAGGAGCCAGAGAAGGGACATGCTAGTGCGACTTACCTCATATCTCAAATGGGTTATTATGACCTGCAATGCGGTGAACTTAACCCTTTTCTTGGCAATGTATCTTTAGAGATACATCAAAATTTGAAAAATTCTAAACCGAACATTTCTTTGTTAAAACAGATTAAATTTATGTAAACGTTTACTTTAGTTCTTTGTTTTCGAACACCCGTTTATTTTTTTCAAATTGTCGGCACTGGTGAGCTGGCAAAAATATTTCATTATCGATCGACGCCATGCTCCCGCGCATACAGGTAAGTGATATGCATAAAATAATGTCTTTTGTATGTATTTCATGCATTTATTTCTAAAACTATAAATTATAATTGTTTTTCTACTAAAATAATAAATTTGGAGTACAAAAAATTGTCTGGTGGAGGGCTTTATTGGATTTTTAACTGCATGTATCTCGCCGTGCACACCGCCAAGTACCCAACAGTTTTATGTTTACTAGGGATGTATCTCATGGTGCACACTGCCAAGTTCTCTAACAATAAATACAAAATCTTCTTGTATCTATAAGTGCACACTGCCAAGCCTATTATTCTTCCAAAAGTCTACCGTTTTTTCTGTTATTTATAGGTAAAAAAGCTCCATGTGCTTTCGAGAGCTAGACAAATTCTTGGTTTGGTGCCAGAACTCAATCAATCATAAAATGGTGAAGAAACTTCGGAGTCTGATTGTGAATTTGTTGATATTACTTTTCAAAAGCATTTTAGTAACGCATCTTCATCGATCCCCCGCTTCCGTCTTCACTTGAAAATCTTCACGTATTTTCTGATAATGAGTGTAACCTTGCCGCGCGAACAAAAACAGGTTCCTGTCCTTCGGAATCAGCCCAACTAACTACTGAAACCTATTCCAAGGACTCTTCTGCTCAAGATTCTCTACTTTCATCTATTCCACCGTCGCACATCGCCTACTGCAGTTTTTATCACAGCAAGAGACCTAACATACTCATTGCTTACGAGTTTCATATGAATTCAGCGATAAAAGAAATCATCAAATTGGCGGGACCAATGTTTGAACCACCCAACTTTACTATGGCACTTCCAATTGTATTGAACATTGAGTATAAACACGTACATATGTAGTACTAATCCTTGGGGTGTGAATTGCCTGGCTTTGTGAAGCGGTTTCAGATCGTCCTGCCCCTTTGACAGTAAAAGTGGCGGGTCCAGGGACATCTTGAAGTATTTTAATCACATTCAGAGGTATAAATGTCTCGTTTCGGGAACCAATTATACATATAGGTAGTACAAACCCAGTGTTGAGCTAAATTTTAAATCGGGGACTTGACACTCGAATAATTTCAAGTAACTGAACCTGAAAAGATTCCGTTACCATAATTATATGGTAACGGAACAAGGGCCGCTATATTCTGGGAGGTTGCAACCAATAAATAAATCAAATTCTATGCCACCAGTAACAAAGAAAACGATACCTTGTTTTGCCGACTACAGATGTTAGATTTGATGGATATAATTATTTCACTTCATTTGGCTCCAAGGGTGGATGCAAGCTTTGCGTACTAGATCAGACCACAATTACGTGTATGAAATGCGGTTTAAACTATGCTTACTGCCAGGTAGAAATTGTTTTTACAATATTATAACACACATACCTAAGAAGATTTTGTTATTTTTGTTACGAAAGAAGTTCCATTCATGTCAGTCAACTTATATTTAAATAAAATATACTGTTTACATATGAAAATGCATCTTTTATTCCTTTTTGTTATAATATATGACTCTACAGCAAAGTTATATTAAACTTAGCAGTGAATCTTTAGAGATACATTGAAATCGTTATATATTTTTAAGGCCTCTTGGCAATGTATCCCACAAGATACATGTGGTTTTTTTTAAACTACCGGCATAAGATTTTTTTTTCGATTTTTCTAGGCATCTGTGGGTTATAAATATTATGTTGTATAAAAATTGTTTTGATACTCAATCTTTATTTTCTCTGCCAAGTTAAGGGTTAAGCCAGATCTGCTGTGGTACAGCTAACTGCTGACAAATACTACGCCTAAACGCGCTGTTTGTCGGAATTGTGGTAACTCTTCAAACGAGAGGCAACCGACACGAAATAGCACCTCTCCCCATATTTTAATAAATTACTTGTCTTCGTCCACGGCTTCGCTGGCGAAGGACTATTTTACCAGGTTCGGGTGAAAATTTCCAAAAGTACTCTCTTAGTAGGTAGGTACACCTCTACACGCCCAAGAACGGACAAATGACTTAGACTTAGATTCTTGCGCCCAGTAGTTACGGCTATGCGCTATCTTTTACTCAGCAACGCAAGAATGTTATATGCATACTAGTCTTCACCCACGGCTCCTCCCGCGAAGAATTTCTTTACCCTCTCAGGGTGAGTATTTATAAAAATCCTCTCTTAGCGCTCTCCTGCTGCGGTTGAGCAGTGCCCAAGGAACACACATGCCAAATTATAGCTTCTTGCGCACAGTCGAAACTATTGGCGATGCAAAGATTATCCGCCCCAAGTAGCATTTTTGGGCTGTATAGAGGTTGTCTAATGATTCACATTTACACTAAAAGCTGTACTTGTTAGCTGTATAAGGGCTGTATAGCTTGCTATACAGCTCAGTTGGGCACAAATTAGACAGCCTTAATCTTAAATGGCTGCACAGTAGCTGTATAACAGCGTTACATAAGCAGTACAAGAGGTAACCGTGAACTCAAAGCTGATTAATGGCGCCATAAAAGACTACTAGTGAGTAATAATGAGTAAGAAGTGCCTAATTATAAAGGCTGAATAGTAATAAATGCTTACAAAAACAGAATGAAGCAGCTTTCGAACCACGCGTACCCTAAACTCTTGCTATAACAAAGCTAATAATCATAAAATCATAAAGTTATTAAGTAGTCGTCGCAGAAACTCTATCTCTATTTGTAAATGAGGATTTTATATTAAAAAGTGGTAATAAGGACCTATATTTACAAATTCTAACAGTGTTGTCCATATGGGAATGTAACTTTACTGTGAAATATATGCATATTGACTGTTAAAAACTCACGCGCCTCATGAGAAATGCTTTGAATACTTTAAAAACATTTAAAATTGGCACGGGGAAAAAAGTCGGTGTTCTTAGTTTTTTATTTTATGGTATCAAATTAGACTAAATTAACTCATTTTATTACATTACATTTGTAACATGAAACAAAAAATGTAACAGAAATACGCTGTAGTATTTTATAAAACTATCGTTATATGAAATATTTTAGTTAATATTTAGGTTATATTAAAAGAAAATGGTGGACATCTGTGTGAACCATTGTAACACCAAATTACAATTGTGACCTACATGGTGGTTCACATGTGTACCATAATGCCAATAATACTGCAGAGTTCTGCATAGGCTCACGTGCGTGGTATAAAAATGTTGTTATCTTCATAAAGGTTCACATGTGTACCACCACCTTCATAATTGTTCACATGTGGTCTATTAAAAGGCCAGCAATATAACATATTACAAATACAGCTTACAAATCACACGAGAAGCAAAATAAGAGTTTATAAACGCTTTAAGTCCACCTGTGAACCGAATGTGAACTCTTAAAGAGAATGAAATGCTACTTGGGGCGCGACTCTAGCGGTGAATTTGGATGTTGTCTGGGTACGACACTTTTGACAGCTTTCAATACAACTTTGCTTCGAGGTTATAGTGGAAATTGTATTGAGCTGTCAAAAGTGTCGTACCCGCACAACTTCTAAATTCGCCGTTTGAGTCGCTAGTTAGAATCTTGGCACCGCCAATAGTTTCGGCTGTGCGTTGTTTGTCAGTTAATCAGTAACACAAGAATTTTGTCTATACACTATACAGATGGAAATATATATCTACCTATAGCATATGATAAAACACAATAACGTACCATTTACTCTTGAATTCTTTATTTATGACATAACATCACGCCGTTTAAGCAAATAACACATTACCCGATATAAATAAGTACCTAGTAGGCAAAAGCAGGTCTCCCTACTTATGGTATGGAAAACCGCTTACAAAGTATCACTTGTGCGTGATCGTGGTGACGCGACGGAGAAAGATACGACGAATAAGTAGTTCTTGAGATCAGCTGTAAAGTAGCAACCAACGTTATGCAATGAACCTAATATACACATATAAGACCAATATTTCAAGTGCTTGGCAATTGACCATTTTCGTAAAACAACATTTTAAAGTTACTATACTGTCTATGACCTCGAGTTATAAGTATTTTTGCCCAATGTAAAATGTTAACATTAAATAAATAATCTTTCATCAACCAAATCTTATTTGGAATCTTTATTTATTCTCAGCCATTATAATAACAATAAAATACTCAATGATGTGTTTGCAGTTTTAGGTAACGTAGTAGGTAACGTAATAAATAATATGTTCAGGCTTAGGTAGGTATTTTTCTTTAATGAATAAAATTGACACAACCGAGCAGACGGTTTGCCTGATGGTAAGCGATTATCGCTGCCCATGGACGCCCGCAACCCTGGAGGAGGCATGAGTGCGTCGCCGACCTGGTTTGAAAAAGGATTAGACGAAAAAAATAACAAGGGATAGAGGCCTCCGGCACATATAACATACATAGGATCATAGTGAACCCCGTCATGCACAGCAAACTTAAAGTAGGATAGAGATTGCTAAGTTTAATTTGAAATCTAATATAGCGTAGTAACAATTCATCATCCTCCTAGCGTTATCCCAGTCTCAACCCGGGGTCCGCTTACTAGTCTAACCTGATTTGACTGAATATTAGCTTTTCCACAGAGCGACTGCCTGTCTGACCTCCGCAACCCGAAGGGATAGCGCTATTCCATGGTTCAGACTAGTGTCAGTTTATTTAGAAGGTACTGACGCCCTATAACGACTGTCAACGATCTTCATGACAACCGGGACCGACGGCTTAACGTGCTCTCCGAGGCACGGGGCAAGCGATAATTAGCAATTCAATACGCACATAACACATAAGTCATTGGTGCGTGCCGTGGATTCGAACCCGATACCCTCTGCATGGCAGTCTGTTGGTATCCCCACTAGGCTATCGCTGCCTTAATATAGCGTAGTAACAATTAGGTACAAAAAAAGGATTTAAATACGTACGGTAAAAAAATCGTGTACCCGTACTTGGTGTCCACTAATTGAATTGAATAGAAACAAAGCAAACGTCTCATATGTTGCTCTCCGTACGGTAGGTTAAAGTTCCAAAGCAATCGTGAATAAATATTGCAGACTTTATTATTATTTGTCACCTTTTGAACTGAGATTTCGTACTGTTTGCTACATGTTTAAATACCTACTCCATTATGTAAGCCTGTGCAATATTTCTTAGCAATGCATTATAATATGAATGTAACATTTCATAAGCATTTTCAGGCATCTCAAAATAGTGAAGTTTGAATAGCTGCTTGACAGTTGTTTTGTGTGATTTGTATACATTCCTTTTTGTTTTTCTTTAGTGTTTTGACAATTATTTTAAAATAACAGACCTGTGTTTCCTTCTACAGAAACATAAGTGCTGCCTATGTCCCTATTTGAGAACAGTTCATTTACTTTACTTTTATTGTGCTTTTATAGTAAGTAGTATTTAGGTACTTTATCAAGTGAAAGGTTTTTACTTTGTCCAACAACATAATCAGATTATTTCACGTGATATATTGAATGTAAAATACTACGTTTACGTAAGTTTCCATTCATAAACATTTGTGACAATGTCCAGCCGAAGCATTCTACAAGCCTGTTGAACTGCACCCATTATCATACCGAGGCGTACAGTTCCAACGCAGCTTTCACTCATCAAATCGATAGGTCGATTGGCAGACATCGCCTATTTACATTTATGGGTAATCCCTTGAGCAATTTACAACTGTGCTTACAGCATATGTTGATTTTATTGGAGACGATCGTACTATTAGCAAGTCGTTAATGCACCAGCATGGAAATTCCTTCTTTGACGTAAGCGACTGATTTTGAGTTCAACTGATCTTAACTGTATTACATTCGATCTCAGCTGATTTTTATTATGTGATTTAAAAAGTTTAGTATACGCTTTCCATGCAGATGTTATTTAGGTCTGTGAGTTCTGTCTGTATACTGTATACAGGAAATCCTGAATACTAGTTCAGCTTTGGTTATAAGATGATCGTCTAGTTATAGATCGATCTTTATTGCAAATAAAGTAGTGCCAACCAGAATATCGACACGTGGCGACCGGACGAGCAGCTTTTAGTTATTCATACATTAATTAATATTTAAGTTTAACCAATGATTTTTACGGTTAAGAACTCAAAAGTGACCATGATCCCCCTAGGGCAGGGGTCGGTAACCTTTTGAGTGAGAAGAGCCAAAAACTACAATTTACAAAATTTCAAAGCTTTTAAAGAGCCACAAAACTTGTTAATGTAAAATCAGTCGTGCTGCTCAGCAAATACTGCGAGTAGTGCACGGTTTCAGCCACGATGACGATATCTTCTTCAAATCTTAGGTGTGAGAGGTACTCGTCTTTTATGTTAATACCGCTTCCGTTCCAGTGCAACGTCTTGAACATATCTTCCTTCCATGCTTCAATGAAATTCATTGGTGAGAGATTTGGGGGACGTCCTCCTTTCTCACGCCTCGATGCAGGAGTGCAGACTGCTGGTTCTGTACTTGGACGGTCATAGTCGCGGTGTCATACAGACCTCTCAGCACTCGAACATATCGCCAACCGACGTAGCACTGTAGGAGTCAAAGGCCATCTCATAGTCCACAAACGCTAAGCACAGGGACTGATGTTGTCTATTTGAACTTCTAGAAAACTGGCCTTTTCTGGGGCTGAACAAGCCTATGTGCGAAACGGTTCATTATGACCCTGGAGAACAGCTTATAGACGTGGGTCAAGATCGAGATGGGTGGACCGATTCCCTTTTTGAGGAATAAAACGACAATCCTCTTGCTGCATGGCCTTGAACTTCTCTCCGAGAAGATGACGGATTGGAGCTACGGAGGTTGCATTCTTTAAGATCTTAGATTTTACGAAGAATTTTGATCTTACGAAGTGTTGGGCATGGTCATTGCGTCTGTATTAGCTGCAGTCCCAACTAGCACACTAGTGGAATATTTTGCAACTTTTAGCTGTACAACAGCGCTTTAGGGGTTCAAAAAGTGGTTTTAAGTTCTACTAATGCTTCCGCGACTGCCCATAGCTGTAAATATCACTAGGGGTAGCAGACACTGATTCAAAAGCCACTCTTGGTTTTATAAGAGTTCATTTTACAACCCATTTGCCGTCTATACCTTTAAAAGGGAGTTAAAACATGTATGTTAAAGCTCAAAGCTGCTAAAAAGTATCTATTGCTGGTGCTGTACGCTTCAAAACTGCATAAAGACTTTAATTGCAGACTTTTTAACGGAACTTTATAAAAGATATATTTATCACTGTTCTGCGACTGAAAGTTTCATTGCAGCAGTGATTTGTTCTTTTGCGCAGACTTAAGTAGGAATTTGATCATCTGTTTTACTAATAGCGACATTAAGGCTTCACAATAGAAGCAAGAGAGTAATGGACATTGCCTACTCATTTGGATACATTCTGCTATTTTAATTTGAGGAATCAGATTTTATACAATATTTACGCCAGTTTAAAATAAATATGGATCTGAAAGCATGGAAGTTAAAGCAAAGAACTGGATATCGCAAGAAAGTACGGAAAGTATATCAGAATATGCAGAAATTAAAAAAATTGGCCAAGTGCGAGTCAGACTCGCACATGAAGGGTTCCATACCATAATCTATCACAGAAAATCACGGTTGTTGTACGTATATGTCGGCGATACGCCAGGGTTATGGTGTCCAGACTCCATAATAAAAACACTCACGTAATATTACTTGGTTTATTATCAGTTGATTTTTAGCACAGAATTGAATTAAAATGCGAACTACAGTCCTTTTTATAAACTAACCGTCATTACACTTAATGTTACGTTTAACAACTCCTTTTCAACATATAATTGAAATTACTGTACGATTAACTAATCAAAAATCGACATTAATATTGTAATGAATTTTGCGCAACACCAAATGATTTATTTTACACGAATAACAAATTTATTTTATTAACCAAACACTGCTTTACAACATTTTCAACAGATGGCGCTATCAACAGGATGCAAATATAACCGCATGTTATTTATTACCGTAAAAATAAGTGTCCGAATAATGTTATTTAATACTAATTGATTTTACTTTGAAAGTTTCTGGAGTTATCTTAATAACTAAGCGATAAATCAAATACCCAATCTTTATAAAACAGTTAAGCAGCCAATACAGTGTCTAATATTGTAAAGTAGTGAAGTTCTCAGTTCTGTGTTCACAAATAATTATTTAAATATCAATCTTAAATATTATTAACATTTTCGTAACAATATAATCATTATATATTAATTTGCGCCCATACGGCCATTCTGATCCAGCGCGCTCCTCGCGCTGATTATTTAACGGTTACAATATAAACAGCATAACAAACATAAATAAGGAATATAAAAATTACATAAATAAGCGTTTATCATACAGAATGAACTAAACGTTATTTACAAGGCTTCACCTAGTCATAGGATCTTAGCCTGAGGCATGCGTCACCCATCACGGGATCTAACAAACAATGCTTCACCCATGGCTAAGCCGATTACGGCATCACCGATTACGGGATCTAGCGCACACAGGCATCACCCACATAGGGTCGATTTAGCCCACACGGCATCACCCATCACGGGATCTAGCCAACACACGGCATCACCCATCACGGGATCTAGCCAACACACGGCATCACCCATCACGGGATCTAGCCAACACACGGCATCACCCATCACGGGATCTAGCCAACACACGGCATCACCCATCACGGGATCTAGCCAACAAGACCAGGATCAAGGATACGCATGGTGGCCAGCCAGCGTTTTGGGAAGGATGTTGGATAGGAAAAATAAAATTTTACTCAAACACATAAATGCAAAATTTGCCTCATAAACACATCAATGCATATTCATAAAATAATGATCATCGTTCGTCATGATCAGCTATATCAATACAATGCAATTACATAGGTCCAACAACGACAGTGGAGGAGGTAGAGGACCCCCCCACCACGTAAATCGGTATCTGACGAATCCTCCGCCCATACGGTCAAGCCGCTCATACAGTCGCCGATGTTGATCAGCAACAAAGGTTAGCAAACAATGCTTGACTCCAGCTCAGCTCATGCGGCATGTGTGCGCGCAGCCCACACACAAAACCACGA
Source organism: Euclidia mi (assembly GCA_944739405.2). Classification (NCBI taxonomy): domain Eukaryota; kingdom Metazoa; phylum Arthropoda; class Insecta; order Lepidoptera; family Erebidae; genus Euclidia; species Euclidia mi. Next base: position 28,607,947 of record OX123198.2, on the reverse strand, counting down.
ACGTCAAAACGGCAGGCCACCGTCATCCATACATACAAATCAGTAAAGGGCCGCTCGTCCATCCTCTCCTCACACCAAGGTCAGGTCATCTGCTAGTATGTCATCATCAACCTGCAACACTCAAAAGACAGGTGGTGGGCAACATTTCCCACCCAAATATTAGTTCAATGAACCTTCGTTACTGTAGATGAAATAAAATTCTACTCTTACAAAGTGGTCCGGTCTATTAAGCTATATCTATATATCAGGCATGTTCAACCTGTGCATTGGTCTATAGTTATCTTACAACAGTGTTGGGAGTCCATATTTTACGCATAAGGTAAAATACAAAAGACACTGAATTTTCTCAGGTTCTGTCTGACAGTGCTATTTTAGATAATCAAATGTAAAGTTATCAGGATACCCATATTTTGCAGTTTTGATAAAATAGTTAATACTTAATATATTCAAAATTAGTTTTATCCACATCAAACAGAAAACAAAATGGCAAGAACAAAGAGAAACCTATGTTCAGCCGTGAACAGTCGGACTGTTGGTGATAAATATGAAATGATTTCAAACCATGCAGATCCAAGGATTTCGAAAATACTAGTGCTATAATTATTATTCATGTAAGAACATGAATAATCCAATATTGAATATTTTTAGGCATAGTGCAAGCTGTGAAATTGTTTAACTGTTTGCCAACTGAGCCATAAAAGAGAAATTCACAAGCTACCAATATTACAAAGCAAGAGTAGTGCCGTCTTATTTCTAAAAATGATTCCACTTAGCTTGTATAGTTAATATGGTGGTGAGTTTATATCAATAGTTTTATTTGACTTTATATTTAAGGGAATTTTCTAAATAATGTTAATATTTATTTTAAACTGTTAACATGTGGTGCTAATGTAATTATTATTTATTCATACACAATAATTGTATATCTGAATAAATAAATTTAAATCACAACTGACTTAGAAATAAAGCATGAGTAGTCCATACATTTACTTTTATTTGCCAAGAATAAATAATGCTAAATGGGAAAAGAGATAATATGGATTTTCACATCATTTTCCTTAAACTCACTTATCATTATCCTAATAATCATATTCCTATCTGTCTTGTATCCCACAAGAGCTAAACAATAAGGTTGGCACTAAATTTTATTGGTTTTTCACCGGTTGTCATCTTGAATATAGATGCAACTAACTTAGCAAATGAACTCACAACTAAAATAAATTGTATTTACCGAGTAAAACACTAAGGCTTGTTATTTATAAGAGATTAGCAGTCACCTGCCTTAAGACTTTCAACCTAAAATGCTTAGAGATGGACTTTTGAAAAACCTAAGTGAGTGCATATGTCCATAAAGATCTACTGTCCAGATCTCATGTTTCTAGCTTCAGTAGTTTGGGTTAAGCAAGGACGTATCATGGTTGGAACAAATCATTCTATACAGGTATAAAATTAAGCGATAAATATTAAGATATGTCGGGTTCCCTTGTCTTATTATATAACCTCAACTTGAGCTGCAAGTTGACAGTAACAATTTCAACATAATGTTAAAATGAAATCATGTAGGCACCTACAGAGTCCACAAATATATAATAAAACCTATTTTGTAACTTTGCAAATATTAGCTTCAAAAATGTGTATCACAAATTTATTTTTAATTAATCTACCTTCTGAATATACATATATCTGTACTAATATAATAAAACTGAAGTTTGTTTTGTTGAATGCACTAATCTGTGAAACTACTGGTTTTATGCAAATAATTATTTTTGTGGTGGATAGTCATTTATCAAGAGAGGCTTCATATAATCGCGCCGTGAGCACTAGCCATAAGTAATGCAGTTATTTAGCCTTATGCGATGTGTAACCAAGGGCTATAAATAATGTTTTGATTCCTTTAATGTTTTACTATTAGGATAACCTATTGACTACCAATTGAATTCATATTCAGCACATCAATTAGCTTATTTAAACTGAAAGCAAATCAGGTAATTTATACAATGCATCTATATCAGAGCTTCAACTTGAAAAGGGCAGTTATACCGTTCTTTACTAATAGTTACATTAGTAGAACCACATAACAACAAAGCTATTTTGTCTTTCTTGTATAGATAAGTAAGTTTTACAGAAAGTTTCCGACATGACCTAACGATTAATAAACAGACAAGAGCCCCAGCCGACGGCATAACATGACTATAAGCACAGTAGCACTGCTATGTACCAAACGTGGATAAACAACAGTTACCTATAAGTTCTATTTGGGGTGTAACGTTCGTAATTTTGACTGTATAATGTTTATCTGGTAATCTTTACGGGGACAGTAGGTTATCGTGTAAGCACCATAATTTATAAAATTAGGATGTTTCTCAAAAACTCTAATCAAATCAGCTCTGGATAAATACCTCTGGTCAGTGCGTCAACAACCCGCATCTGCAACCTCTGGTAGCACTCGGAGCAGAACAGCGTTCACGCCACAGCACACCCCGGGGCGTGCACCCCGTCGTAGTCGCTCTGTCGCTCTCGCTCGCACGTGGCCGCACGTGGCTTCACGTGAAGTGTAGACGTGCTCGCCATAACTCGGACACACCGTGTGGTCTCCGATCAGGGTTGACTAGCACCAAACACGGCTTCCAAGCGCTTGTCGCATCAGTTTTCAGGTCATCATTGGTAATGGCGGCTAAGCCAAGAGACCCATCACTCTCGCGCCAACCGTAGATCCCGAAGTCTCTTAGGGGGCGTTTATCCAACCGCTGCTGTCGGCGATACGCCAGGGTTATGGTGTCCAGACTCCATAATAAAAACACTCACGTAATATTACTTGGTTTATTATCAGTTGATTTTTAGCACAGAATTGAATTAAAATGCGAACTACAGTCCTTTTTATAAACTAACCGTCATTACACTTAATGTTACGTTTAACAACTCCTTTTCAACATATAATTGAAATTACTGTACGATTAACTAATCAAAAATCGACATTAATATTGTAATGAATTTTGCGCAACACCAAATGATTTATTTTACACGAATAACAAATTTATTTTATTAACCAAACACTGCTTTACAACATTTTCAACAGATGGCGCTATCAACAGGATGCAAATATAACCGCATGTTATTTATTACCGTAAAAATAAGTGTCCGAATAATGTTATTTAATACTAATTGATTTTACTTTGAAAGTTTCTGGAGTTATCTTAATAACTAAGCGATAAATCAAATACCCAATCTTTATAAAACAGTTAAGCAGCCAATACAGTGTCTAATATTGTAAAGTAGTGAAGTTCTCAGTTCTGTGTTCACAAATAATTATTTAAATATCAATCTTAAATATTATTAACATTTTCGTAACAATATAATCATTATATATTAATTTGCGCCCATATATACTTAAATAATACTGAATTATTTTATTATTCGTTGTTATAGCGGCCACGGTAATACATAATTTGTGCTATCACGGTTTATGAGATACAGCCTGGTGACAGACAGACAGACAGCGAAGGCTTAGTATTTGGGACTAGGGCCCCGTTTTTTACCTTTTAGGTACGGAACCCTAAAAAAGCAGAAATAACTTAGTTTTACATTTCAATGATTTTATTTCATCTAATCAAAGGGCAGATAAATATTTTTTAACTATTAAAAAAGAAGTGTTGGAGGTGATATGTATCAAAGTTGAAGAAAATCAAATACATATTTATTGTTGGTTCGGCGATACACCGAAACCGAATTAGGTTCTAGGCGACTTGGGAAGGATTAATGGACTGTATACAAAGGATAGCGGGTTTTATCCGCCTAGGAGTGGATACGGGAAGAGGTGATTGTGAGTGGGTATAGGATATTTCAAGGATGGAGGGCACTTACCTTATACGGCAATCTTCTTCGTTTCCGAAGGGCAGTCTCCTGGTGGTTTCGTGATGCAGCTGCTTGTTTTCACTTCACTTCACCGTCACTTCCACTTGCGAGCGGTTTTATAAGCGGTAATAACTTATACGGGAGCGGCGCGGTGATCCGGTATATCGGACGCGTATCGCGAATCGAATGTTCTTGAAAGTTCTGGACTGTCACTCGCGTCGACGTTTCGCGGCGACCAATCAGGCGAAAGGCAGTGCCTCTTCCAGGGAGTGGGATAGAGAGGGACGGAAATATGGTATCGCTCGCACTAGACGTGGAACGATTGATCTTGATGCGATTAGTTATAGATAGGAAGGTAGATGGCGCTACCATATCACCCCGGCCCTAAAGGGTTGCCTTTAAAAAAAATAGAAGCCCTTTAGCGGTTTTCACGGTAACAACGCGAGTTGTACCGTCCTTGGAAGTATGCAATTTCTCTACGATGGCTAACGGCCATGAAAGCGGCGGAGCATTATCATGTATTATGACGACCAACGTACCCTCCTGTATAGGGGATGTAGGACTATTCCACTTGGATCTAGCCTGAAGCTGGTGTAGATATTCCGCACGCCAGCACCGCCAGAACGACTGCACGAGTTTATCCAGCAGAGTATGTCTCTGGAGCAAGCTTGAAGAGTCTGCTTCAGGAGCCGGAAATGACGATAATGGCACTGTGTTCAGAAAATGTGGAAACTTAACGTGGATGGTTCTGCAGGGTCACTACTCAATGCCGTGAGCGGACGCGAGTTGATCAGTGCCTCGACTTGTGCAAGGACAGTTAAAAGCTCTTCGTAAGAGAGGATCTGTTGACCTATAACCTTGAAGAGATGCGTTTTAATTACTTTGACCATGCTTGCCCAACATCCACCGAAATGTGGTGATGTTGGTGGAATAAACTTCCAGTCAATATGATCTATGGAAAGTTCTTCCTGAAGACGAGTACGATAACCCGCGACGTGATTGAAACAAGTAGAGGGAACAAGTTCAATTAATTTACTAACGCGGTTGGCGACAAAAGTCTGCCAGCGATGAGGAGAAGAATGAATCCAAGCGAGCACTACTTTGGAGTCGGAAAATGCGTATAATTTATTAATGGGGTAGTGGGGCAAAACTGTGTCTTGAACCTTGCGGAGCAACTGAGACAGCAGAACGGCCGCGCACAACTCCAGTCTCGCAACTGAAATGGTTTTAACAGGCGAGACCTTAGACTTGGCACAAACTAACTGCACCGAGTAGTTAGAACCAATGCGGACTTGCAGATATACGACTCCGCCGTAAGCACGCTCGCTAGCGTCAGCGAAACCTATTAAGTTGACGGTACATCCATCTACCAACCCAAGATGACGCGGAATAGTAATATGATTGAGCGCGGTAAGCTCAATACAAAACTGGCCCCAAGCGGCGACAATATGTTCAGGGGGTGTTTCATCCCACTCACACTTTGATAGCCAAAGCTCCTTGATCCCCTTCCTCCTTGGTCCCATAGTCGAGCCACTGTGGACAGCAAAGTGCGCTTGGCGCACTTATCAACTGGCGGTGAGACGTCAAACCGAAAACTATCGCAGGATTTGTCCCAGCGTAAACCGAGAACCTTATGCGGTACATACTTCTCAAACTCAATGTCTGGAGAAGCCTTATGAGAATCTGGTATGCGTGCGAGAACCTCCTTAGAGTTGCTTGTCCATTTGACAAGATCAAACTGGCCTCGCTTGAAAAGCTGAATAAGCTCTTCACAAAGCGAAATTGCTAGCGGAGCGGGTATGACACTACAGGCAAGGTCATCCATATACAAAGCGGAAGTGTAGTATAGTATAGTGTAGCGTAGCGTAGCTTAGCATAGCATAGCATAGCGTAGCATAGCGTAGCATAGCGTAGCATAGCGTAGCATAGCGTAGCATAGCGTAGCATAGCGTAGCATAGCGTAGCATAGCGTAGCATAGCGTAGCATAGCGTAGCATAGCGTAGCATAGCGTAGCATAGCGTAGCATAGCGTAGCATAGCGTAGCATAGCGTAGCATAGCGTAGCATAGCGTAGCATAGCGTAGCATAGCGTAGCATAGCGTAGCATAGCGTAGCATAGCGTAGCATAGCGTAGCATAGCGTAGCATAGCGTAGCATAGCGTAGCATAGCGTAGCATAGCGTAGCATAGCGTAGCATAGCGTAGCATAGCGTAGCATAGCGTAGCATAGCGTAGCATAGCGTAGCATAGCGTAGCATAGCGTAGCATAGCGTAGCATAGCGTAGCATAGCGTAGCATAGCGTAGCATAGCGTAGCATAGCGTAGCATAGCGTAGCATAGCGTAGCATAGCGTAGCATAGCGTAGCATAGCGTAGCATAGCGTAGCATAGCGTAGCATAGCGTAGCATAGCGTAGCATAGCGTAGCATAGCGTAGCATAGCGTAGCATAGCGTAGCATAGCGTAGCATAGCGTAGCATAGCGTAGCATAGCGTAGCATAGCGTAGCATAGCGTAGCATAGCGTAGCATAGCGTAGCATAGCGTAGCATAGCGTAGCATAGCGTAGCATAGCGTAGCATAGCGTAGCATAGCGTAGCATAGCGTAGCATAGCGTAGCATAGCGTAGCATAGCGTAGCATAGCGTAGCATAGCGTAGCATAGCGTAGCATAGCGTAGCATAGCGTAGCATAGCGTAGCATAGCATGGCGTAGCATAGCATAGCATAGCATAGCATAGCTAATTAGTGCTTTATCTTACACACAGTTTTAGCACCCACCTTGATCTCTTGAAGAGCAGAACAACAACAAGACGTAATACAATGAGAAGTATGTAACGTAGGTACGGTACCCATAATCACATACCCAAGTACCGTCTCAATAGCGGGCGGTAAATCATATCGCTCACTACGTACTATTTTAGTTAGTAGCAAGTGCGGAAATATTGAAGCTCCGATCAAAAGATCAATGCCTGCCGGATTCGCAAACTCCGCGTCTGCTAGCGGCAATGACTCGAGATGAGTGAGTGATGCTACGTCTACATTAGCGTTCGGCAATGCGTCCGTGATACGCTCCACGATAAGCGAAGAAATGTTAAAATTAATATTCCTATCAAAACGCGAATGTATTTTAATATCTACGGAACCCCTGCAATGCTTTTCTGATCCGCCTATCCCTTTGACGGTTGAGTTAGTATTTTTAAAGTTATTCCATAATCCGAGGCGTTTGAAGCATTCCGATGTTATTAGATTGGTCTGAGATGCGCTATCTAGCAGACAACGTACCATGTGCGGCGACCCATTAACATCATATACGATACCTTGCGCTGTCGCTAACAGAACAGTCTTAGACGTCATACACTGCGTTTTGGCCCTGCGCAGATCATGCGTATAGATGCGCGAGTGCCGTCCTCGCGTGTGCGTCGCCCGCGCAATGGACGTCGTACACAACGATACCTCGCCCTGAGGCGTGCAGGGGGAGGGCACCGTAGCCTGCATCTGCGATGTAAGTGTGTCAAGGTTAGTGGCTTGGCTTGACAACGGGTTACCTTTATCGAAATGTAACAGTGTATGATGTCTTTGATTACATGAGCGACATCTCGTTCTACTAGAAAAATTACTTGTTTTATGTTTTATGCTTAAGCAATTAATGCAAGCTTTGTTATCTTTTACGCATTTAAAACGAGCGGTTGCATTCTGATTATCGAAGGCGGGACACTTATATAAATGGTCGTGCACTATATTACTGCACAGACACTTCTGTGAATTATTACTATTAGATTCCGAACATGTTACGTAAGATTGTGGATTAGGGACCGAGTTATTATTACTATTTCGCGATTTATTCAACCTTTGTTTGTTACTGTTAGTGTTAGACGGGCCAGGTGAACCAGACTGCGTATTATGAAATATTCGACACTGATCTTTGATGAACGTAATAAAACTATCTAGTGTAGGTATTTTATTATTGCGTTCCGTCATCTCGAATGCGCGAATTGTATCAGTGTCAACCTTTTTGAAAGCGAGTTGAAGCAACATAAAGTCGGAAAGATCTTCTAATTTTAAATTCCTAAGAGAATTAACCGCGGTAACGAAGTTGTCAATAAACAGCTGGAAATTCGAGACAGACGCGTTGTTGGACAGTTTGAGATTTAAAGCTTGGTCAAAGTAGGTAGACGCTAGGACGCGCGTGTCCTGATATCTATCAAGTAGTGACTGAAATATAACCTGATAATTCTCAGCACTGGGTGTGACACCTGCAAATACGGACTGGGCCTTCGGTGACAGTTTACCTATTAAATAGTACAACCTGTCAGCATCTGTCAGAGAACCATTATCGTGCACTGTAGACTTAAAACTCGCATAGAATAACGGCCAATTTCGTATATCTCCGTCAAACGACATAATCTCGATTGGCGGTAATCTCGGTTTGCGGGCAACGGGCTCTGCTGAACATTTACCCTCCAATTGCGATTGTATACGCTTAATAATACAATAAAGATCTTCGAATGAGGTGTACGCCTGATAGTTCGGTTTTTCATCAGGATTGATAGAAAGTAATCTTGCGTTATAATCGTCTAACAACTTATGAAAATCTGATCGAATACTATCTACTGTCATACAATAACTGAGAAACGCTTCGCTATTACTGTCAGACATCGATGCGGTTTTTGAGCGTTCATAGATGTTTTGAATGCGCTCAAATAAAATATTGCGTTTTGCTTCTAAGATTGTCATCTCTTTGTCTTCCGACACGCGTGAGTTCTTTTATTGTGACATGCTTACGTAAGTATAAGCTAATGAGAACGAAACAAAATAAGAATATCTAATGTACCTATTATTTTACCTAAGTAGGCTAAGTAGGCAACACTTTAGAGCTGTGGAATTAAAAGTTGCTTGAAATATGAGATTTATAAGACAACTATGATAGTTCCAGAATTAATAATTTAATAAGTAGGTAGCTACATAAAAGTTTACCTACTGATGCGGGCGGAAATAACCATGTGACGGTTATGTGAATATATTAGGAGTATAGCTAGGTGCTATAACTGCCTAGGTATAGCGATATAACGTATAAAAGCGTAAATGAATCCGACTCGTATGGATAAAAAAAAATGGTTCGGCGATACACCGAAACCGAATTAGGTTCTAGGCGACTTGGGAAGGATTAATGGACTGTATACAAAGGATAGCGGGTTTTATCCGCCTAGGAGTGGATACGGGAAGAGGTGATTGTGAGTGGGTATAGGATATTTCAAGGATGGAGGGCACTTACCTTATACGGCAATCTTCTTCGTTTCCGAAGGGCAGTCTCCTGGTGGTTTCGTGATGCAGCTGCTTGTTTTCACTTCACTTCACCGTCACTTCCACTTGCGAGCGGTTTTATAAGCGGTAATAACTTATACGGGAGCGGCGCGGTGATCCGGTATAGCGGACGCGTATCGCGAATCGAATGTTCTTGAAAGTTCTGGACTGTCACTCGCGTCGACGTTTCGCGGCGACCAATCAGGCGAAAGGGAGTGCCTCTTCCAGGGAGTGGGATAGAGAGGGACGGAAATATGGTATCGCTCGCATTAGACGTGGAACGATTAATCTTGATGCGATTAGTTATAGATAGGAAGGTAGATGGCGCTACCAATTGTAAAAAAAATATAATTTAGTAAATGCTTTTGACCTTCCAATCTTCTCCCCTTATCTAAATATTTTCAAAAGCAACTATACATCAGTTTTAAGTTCAGAATACGTGTGGTGTTAAATGTAAACTTGTGGTCACTCGATATGAATCGGATTTATATTTTGTTCCTTTACTACACACATTATAACGAGTATTACCGAAGCGCCTCTTGTATAATTATTGTCTTGGTGAATTGAAATAAAAAATATTTGAGATAAAATCAACTCGTTTTATTGGCAAATTGGCCCATAATTGACATTATTAAAATAATGAAACTAGGTAAATTCTAAAATAACAGCAATACTTATAAACATTATTTGCACAACATTGTCTTTTGTCACATTCTCTTCATGTGTCTGTCATTGTTCGTTTTAACAATGCAGTTTATTTTAGTCCAGTTTGGTTGTGAAATTGAATCTTCTATTTTACATAATTATTTACTTTTTTTGTTCGGCCAGTGTAACACTCCGTATTTTCCCACTTTATAAGTTTGAATTATTTTGAAAGGCATTCTGAAAACATGGTAAGACATAGTAAGTGTTAAACAATTGAAAGAGCGAAAAATACCTATAGAAGCAGCTACAAATGATCATCGTATTTTAGGGTTTTCAACGAGTTCTACGGATCTCTAAACAAATAACCATTAGTATGGTTCGATATCTGCAGTAAATACGAAATAAAAGATATTGTAAAGACTTGAACTGCATTAGTGGTACAGGTATTACTTGGACCTTCAGAAGAGTGAAACTTAGCGCTATGACGCGGAGAGAGGCAGTTTTAATGCTGAAGTTGCAAGTTAAAGCTGCTTCTCATAGACGACATGTTGACAAGACAATTATTTATCATTACTTGAGAAATTTATAGGTTTTTATCGCAATTTGTAGTGAAATATAACTAAATATAGAACCAGCAACTTAATAAATACAATTGTAGTCAAGTATGTAATTTCAATATCGTGTAGGTATGTGATTGAAAAATATTTATATAATAATATTTTACATATTTTACGATATTCTGAGGTAATTATTGAGGCGCGTTAAAAATACTCCGATAATATCAACTATATGCACGATAAACTGATCTGCGTTTGTAGCCACTTGCATATAATACAAAATATAGCTCAAAAACACTTACCTTCACTTCACTTATTATTTATTTCTATTCAGTAATGTCTGACTCAGGAACAACAGATTTATTTAATAAATGAGAGACAAGTAGAATGTTCCTATCAGTGATTCTTTATTCGTTCAGTTAAACCAGTCTTTCATTCAATAAACGCCACAAGAGCTTTAGTGTGGTGTTAATTATTAGCTGTCGCTCCTGTAGCGCTTTTATGCCACTATTATGAAGTTCTAATAGAACTATAGACTGCAAAAAGTTGTGCCCCTTTGGCTCCAAAGCGGCTGCATAAGTTCTGCAGTGCACGCACTGGCGCTTGAGCTTGGCGCCTTTGGAAATAATCGGATTGGCTCCAAAGCTCTTAAGCAGCAGTTTGTGCTAGTTGGGAGTGATTCTCGTGAGAGTTGAGACCTCCTGCGCGTGTGATGCGTCTCAGAGTTTTGTTCCCTCGTTCACTCTCACTCTCACCACTTGCTCGAGTCCCTGGCCCATATCAGCGGTTTCCAAGGCAGCGAACCGGTTTTCCAGCTTTGGTTTTTGTTTTTTTCCAACCACGGATTGGTGAAAATTTGGCGATAATTCACAAGACGATTGCGTTCGAGCTTTAAGGCGCTGTCCTAAGCGACTGTTTTGGTAAATGAGGGGGTGAAGCAGGGGAGGTGAAGGGAGCTTAGCTCCGTCTACTGCGGGGCGCCCCCCTTCATTCTCGTCGCGTGCGGCCGTATTCTGGCGACATCCGTATTCCAATATTTCAAAATCGCAAGCAAAACGTTTTAGCATATTGAATTGAGATACTGATATTAAATTTTATATTACATATGTACATCAATCTGTTTGTACAATATAGGCATAGCGCAATTTTTGTTCTCAGTGCAGCCATGAGCAAAACTGGTTTACATTAGACGTTATAGGTATTAAATGTTGACGAAAGTAGGTAAATACCTACGTGCCGTAAGATGATAAAAATAATTAAGTCAGTTCCATGTATGGAGAGGCCATTATTATGTTTGTTTTGTTTTTGTATAAAAATAGTGAAGCAGTTCATAGAATACCTACATCTAATTCCATTCCTGTCAGTTTTCAAATCTGCTTTGCAATAAATTGGCTGTGACATACGGGCGGACAGACAGACAGACATTGCGAATCTATAAGGGTTCCGTTTTTACAATTTTTGGCTACGGTACCCTAAAAAATACAATACTGCTCTACTAAGCGCAAAAGCCGTATTTCAACTAAAGCGAGTTACGAGATAATTGAAGTTCAGTAAAAGTTGATTTCTTTTATTTATTTATGGATGTTTATTGTTATTATAGGTTATAATTATTATGGCAAAGGTTTCGAAATACGTCGCAGTTTTTAGGGGTTGTGAGTGATTGGAGAGGGAGCAGGGGAGGTCTTGAAACCCCCCTCACCATTTTCACTTGCCGGAAATACTTGGTTTCCTCTGAAAAAACAATCTCCAAACATCGGTGTGTATGGCACTGCCAACTTCCACATTCATCACACTAGTTTAATAAACTAAGGTTGTCGGAGCCCTGCGAAGGGCTCCTATTTTCAGATTAAGGGTCAAAAGAGAACCTAACATAACCTATTTATTTACTTATTACAGTCGCACCTAACCCAAGGCACTCGAAAGCAATGACGCACAAATTTGACATTAGCTGTCAATATGATCATTCCAAGATGGCAGTTTTGCGTTTCGTTTCACGTTTTTCACATAAAACCTAACAATTACAATTGTAAAACTGTACTAAAGTATAAAAACTATGTTCCATTTTGCATAATTGCCGAAGTATTCATGAAATTTTGGAAATTGTTTAAAAATGTTTAGACGCAATTCCGACAGCCAAAATTACTTTTAGGGGATTAAAACGAACTATCTTAAGCCCCCTACACTACCAATACCCTCAAATTCAGGCGCCTCGTTTCGAAACCCAACCCATTATTATTTTTCAAAATAGATGAAACATCAAAAATTTATGTGGATATACCTTATTCATGAGATACTGCTATGTCGCTTAGAAAATTATAGAATTAGAATTTGAGTTACTGCTTTTTCGTTAGCTCTCGTCATACATGTTTGTATGAAAAAATATAAAAAAATTCTGTCGCTTCAAATACGTGTTGTTTGAAAGAAAATAAATATTAAAAGATATTTATTTATATTCATTTATAATTTATTAACGAAATACAGAGTTTACGGCTCACCAAAAGTTAGCTGTCTGCTACAACCCGGCAGGTTTTCTTTATTCTCATCGAATGTTAAAGGCAGTGTGTGAGGTGATAAGACTTATTATTTGCTGTTGTTCACGAGGCACAGTTTCATTTACTTTCCTTTTACGGCTTGGTATTGTAGAAATTTCAAGCACTGATGAAACATTTTCCTCTCCGTGATCTCGCAATGCCATCCCTTGAGCTTGACGAGAATCAACAATTACAGGCAACTGCCAATTCATATAAAACGCCACAAGCTTCTCCCAGAAAACATCATCTCTTTCTATAATTTCTATTTTTAGTGGTATACTTTCGCCACTTCACACAGCAAATAAACACTTTTGTTTGCGTGTAACGTGGCGTTGCCCCTGAATTTGGTAATAACAATTACAATATTTGTTTAGACTAGTCAGTTCACTTTTTTATCATGTTTCCATATTTGTATTTTATTTGCTCTTATACTATTCTCCAGGCCATTCTTATAGGCAACTTTAGAACATTAAATTTCCACAATCGTGTTTGGACCTATTAATCCATCTGGCGTGGCACCAATAATCGAATAATCCACAAGGCTCGATTGTTACATTTTCTTGCTTCGCCAGTTGTTGCAAAGCCAGTTGTTCATTTTAGATTCCATGCGCAACTGATTTTACATTGCAAATATTTTATTTGTACAAAATATTTTTTACTAAGTTGGCTTTACTGCTGTTATCTCTTCTTTTTACCACTATACAAAAATTTAAATCTGTCAACATATTCTTACGCAATTCGAACCAGTCACTGCTATCCCTCTTGTAATTTTTGCTTATCACTACGGAATTTGAGTCAAATTTGTTAAAAAAATTGTTTGGCATTTCTTGGCTAGCTCTTGAACAGATCGTGTTAGGAATGACTGAAGCCAAATGTGTGTAAGACGTTGCAGAACTGTTATCTTTAACTTCACTGTAATTACAATAATGATAATTAGTTACGTACTTTATTATTAAAAAAATACTATATCTTTTGTTATAGCAAACAGAGAAGTCACCTTCTTACTTATAAATGATTGATTTTAGAAATTAAAAAGATATTAGATGTGCTGAGACATACCTAATAGTTTATGAATAATCAAAGTTTTACCCGATGTACCTAAAAAGGTTTATGTTCAAAACACAATAATACAACATTCGTTACCGCTTGTGTGCGGATTTCGTAGCGCCATATTAGCGCTGTCATCATTATTGTTCGCCGTGGCGGCATCTTAGCGCTCCAGGCGCTCTGACAAGCTAATGAATTTGAAATAAAGGTACATAAAATAATTCGATTTTATGTTATTACTCTTTCAAAAATTGAAAACTGTGGCAGCTATGTATTGTGAGAATAATTTATATAATTATATTATGCATAATCGATAATATATAAGTAACATAGTTAGTCATAAAAGACTCTTATGAAAATAATTTGTGTAAAAATGTTACATATTTCATAATCACTTGGCCATGGATTAATTTCTATTTTATTACGACGCTTTCTTGTACAAATCCTTTGTAGAACTTCATTTCTCTAAATGTCCATATTTTATTCTTCTAATTATATATTTATGAGCACAGAAACAATAACACATTAAACGCAACAAGAGTATAAACTTAGGTCCTAATTATATGTGCCCATAGTTACATGAAAAGCCTATTTGATTCAAAGTATTCAGTCTATAACATAAAACATGAAATTACGAACTCAAATCGGCGTATTATAATAACAAACATGTTTACGTAAAATTTCGTGCAGCGGAGACGCAAGCGACATGACCTATCTCTCACAGGGCTCATAGCCGAATGATGAGGTCTGGGCGGGGCGTAAACTAGCAACTGACACTCAGTACACCGCTTATGCTAATAAGGTTTAAATTGCTGAAGCGTTTGATATTGATGGGATCTACCGAGCGTCAAAATCATAGACGTTTGGCAGATATTATTTAATTTTACAAAATATACACGTATAATATGAAAATAAATAAGGTAATTCTTTAGTTCATTAGATTTCCTACAATATTATTAAAAAAAAAATGACAGCTTACGATCAAAATATTGCAAACAGTGAGACGAAAGATTATTTTCTGCCTCGATTTTGTGATTTTTTTACCGTGATTCTATTTTACGTACATGAAAAATTCTTTCAAAAGTCTTTTGTTCAGACTTTTGACTTTAAACTCTAATTTTTGCTAGTTTGTAATATGTACCGTTATGGCTAGATGCGCGACGAAAAATTAGGTGTTTCACGGCTTCTGAGGTATAACAGCGCCTTAAATTGATATTTAGAGTGCCTCGTACAAGTCGGTGATCACATACAGTATTAAAACTATTGATCACGGAGACATAAGAATAATAATTTATTTTTACTACATAGTATTTCGTATTATCTTATCTGTGGTATTTCTTACATTTCCATAGACATACATCATTCTATTGAATAAAACATAAAAAGGTGCCTTTGGAAATTAAGCTTATTTACTAATGGACTTCACACTAGGTCAAGCCTGTCTCGTGAAGTCCAAAAAGGGATGTTGACCAGATAAATATTATGTAGCTCCAATCTTCAATCCAAAATCCTCCATGTGAATGAGTTAAAATAAATAACAAAATAAAAACATAGCTTAAAAATAAATTAAAATTAACAAAAAGATAAAGAAAAAAAATTAGATACCGTGAATTCATACAAAAAATTTACGTAAAAATAAAACAAAAGAAATACTAACAACTATAACTAGCGCCCAAAATGTGTGCGTGTGCGTGCGTGCGAGCGTGTGTGTGTGTGTGTGTGTGTGTTTGTTTGTGCGTGTGCTTGATCAAGACTGGACTCTTACGAATCTTTCGATGTAAGAATATGAAAGACCCATCAGCCACATGGTAATGGCAAATTTTAGTTGCTTTATCGTTACTTTTCTTATGTCACATATTTTTGTCACTTTGTTATAAATGCACACAAGCATAAATTCCTGCATATGCTGAGCAAAACTGCTATGCACTATAACTTGGGAACATCTACGTCTACATTGAAATTGAGGATACACATCGGATTGCAAGGCTTTTTTATGCTGTTTCAGTACTAATTTTGGAATATACGGTTGCCGCACGTTTAAAACCGACGCTTCTCTGTATCACAGTCTGTATAAACTGTCTGTAGGATATCTAAAGAGTTTACGGTACATTACTTTCAGCACTGATCTTTGTGCCCTTTCCAGTTTAATCATAGTGGTTGTGCCGACGCCGCCCCACACTGTAATGCAATAGCCATCAACTGACTCAGATAGACTAGACTCGCCCATTTGCCGAATTGCGGAGCAGCTTCATAATAAGAATTAGCTTACTTACACGCTTAACTACTATCTCAACATGTGACTTGAAGTCAAGACGCTGGTCAATTACAACTCCCAGGTACTTGAGGAATGTAACTTGTTTATTTTCCTGGCATGCGCAGTGACATCTGGTGAAGGTCGTTTTATGAAACTTGAGTTGATAAAAATGTTTTGGTGCCGATGCCTGTGTTTTACGGAAATAGGTATAGTTAGTTTTATGAATGTTTAAAGAAAGCTGATTTAAGTCAAACCAGTTTTTAATGCCCGTCAGAGTCATTTTGAGCGACTTCATGGACTGTTTTCCAGGACTTGCTGTGGTATATGACGACCGTGTCATCAGCGTAGCTGATAACTTCGGCGTTATGTGTAATAGCCCTTTGAATATCATCCATGTAAATATTGAAGAGAGCTGGTTGAAGAACACTTCCCTGTGGAACACCGAATTTTATATTATCCAGACAGCTTACGTGATCCCCTACTTTTACGCATTGACTTCTACTGGTTAGGTATGATTCAAACCATTGTAGTGGTAGACCCCTGATACCGAAAGCCTCCAGTTTTTTAAGTAGTATAGGTCTTGCTACCGTGTCAAAAGCTTTAGTAACGTCTAAAAATACACCGTTGCATTTTTCGTTGTTATCAAGACGCGAGGTCACTTCTTTAGTTAAAAGACTTACAGCGTCCACCGTGGATTTGCCATGTCTAAAACCAAATTGCTTGCTGGATATAATATTATTAGCAGTTAGGTAGGAAGTAAGTCGTTTGTTGACTAATCTTTCAAGAATTTTCGAAAATGTACTAACTAGAGATATAGGGGGATAATAAGCGGGAGCAGACATCTCTAAATATTCATCTATTGTTTGCCATAATGAAGTCTCGTGTCCCATGACAACATTAATGACCCTTTTGGGTGTTATGTAGGCTCTGGAAATGTCTGTATACATTTCCTTCATTTGACCATCCGAGCATGTCGAAGTCGGTGCATACACTTAGATAAACTTGAGGATAACCCTCGGTGAGTCTGATCACAAGGTATGCCACCCTTGTCAATACACTGGAGATTTCTAAAACCTAGTCAAGAAGTCCTTATAGACCAAGAACCTGACACCGCCTTGGGATGGCTGGCCTCTCCTCCTGAAATGGTATCCTGCCACTCTCTCCGGACTTATGTACTTCAGTTCCTCTTCCAGTTGTTCCAGATGTCTGTCGAGTAGTAGCGTGCGTCCATTATACGTAGCCATGGTCAGTCGGTTTGAAAGCCTACCGGTGATAACCCGGGCGTTCTTCGCACCCCATGTCCCCGCCGTTACCATGTCCGCCGCCTTGGCCAGCAATAGCAGGCCGACCGGAAACTGGGAGTCGTTTAGTAGGGGTTCGTGCCATTAAGATTTTGCCTGTAATCATCACACTGGGCAGTAGGGTTGGTGATCGCAGGGCATAGCTTCTCGCAGCAGTGATGCTGCTCACCAGATCATCGTTCGCTGGTCGGCAGATGCACCACGTTAAGGTGAGGTTTGCTGGAAGCTCTAAGATAGAGTTGTGATCCTATGCATTCCTTTATCTTGCCAACAAGAAATAGTACATGCATTAATCATTTTGATAAAAACACTGATCTATTTATTCATAATAAAAGTATCAATTTATTCTTAAAACTAGCTTTTGTTGCTGCGCACGCGTGAAAGGCACTTAGGTAAAAGGTATAATAGTAACTCTGCCACCCTTTTACAGCTTAGAGGGGAGACATTTTTAAGATCATCTCTTAGTGCTCTCCTATACTCCCCAATGAACATACATGGTAGATCTTATTAGACAATCAGTAACGAAGTAATTTAATATACATATATTGATCGATGGTCGATGGAGTGGTATTTTCACAACAAAATAGATAATATAATATATGTATTATTAGTCAATAATAAACATTTAACTACGTTAGACACTTAAAGGAAGGTTTAGGTCGTTAAGGTGTGTATTTCACGCGGCTTAAGGCTAGTAAATAATATTTGTGTATGGAACTCAAGAGCCGCGTTGCAACCGCTTACTGGTTAAGTACCAGATTATAACGGACATGTGAAATATACTTATAATTTTGTTATGTGCCGCGTACCTTTGATTCAAGTATGTGATATTTCCGAACTGTTGCCAGTGCCGTGATCACGTTGTACTCTCGATAAACAATGTGAGCCTCACGCTAATAACCACATCATCCTCCTAGCGCTATCCATGTTCATCCCGGGGTACGCTTACTAGTCTACCGTATTCTATATAGTCTGACCACCTCAACCTAAAGGAATTATTCACCGCTTTAGACAAGTATCAGTTTATTTAGAGGTACTGACTCTACATAAGCACTGTCAATGATCTTCATGACAGCCGGGACTGATGACTTAACGTGCTCTCTGAGGTACGGGACGGGGCAAGCGATAATTATCAAGTGGCACGCATCGTGGATTTGAATCCACAGCGCGCTTCACTGCATAGCAGTTTGTTGGTATCTTCGCCAGGCTATCGTTGCCTATAAAGGACCATAAAACATAAAAAATCTGACTCTACATATTCTAATAATATTAACGTGTTGCGCTTTTATATCTATACTCTCTTGTAAATACAAATACTTACTTCTTAAAATATTAATACATTTAAAAATTAAAAACAACATTACGTAACTTATTTTCATGATTGGTAGGTACATGAAGACATCAGATGAAAGCACATCATGCTGTAGAGCGCTGCGCAGGGCAGCGGCGATATGACCACTTATTGCCTTATCTATACAATGATTACGTGAACTAAGACCTGAGTGCGCTAGTTGGCCAGTCTGTTATGATCTTATGATTGTGGACTACATTCTAAGCAACGAATGCTGGACTCCACTTATAACAACACTTACAAAAATTACTCGTAATAGTAACAATTTAGTTCAAATTATAGTCATCTTCCAAAATGCAACAATCTCTAGACATACCCAATTTAACGCAAGCGGAATCCAACTGTGAAAACTAAAAACTTGACACAATAGACGTAGTGAGTACCTATTTATATGACAATGTATTACACAAGGTAGGTCTATTAAGTAATCACAATTACTATTTTGTATGTGTTTCACATGTTTTCGTTTTTAGCGCACTACTAATCAGGCTCTCCCTGCAGCTGTTGGACACTAGTTAACACCTTTCGCAAGAGAACGCTGACAAAATGTGCACGTCAACCGTGAACAAATTTGTAATTTGTTCTGAAAATATTTTACTTCGTTCTGAAGTAGATGTTCTCAGCAGCTGAGCATAGAGGAGTTACACGCACAACGGTTGCGAAGGTTCTAGAGATGTTGTCTGAAATATCACGTATTTGACGATCTGTTAACTTAGGTTTAACGTGGTTAAATGCCTTAAAGCATTTTTAGGTTAGAAAATTTGCGAATAAAAGACATATCAGAATAGCGAAACAGAGACAAATTGTGGTTGCCTTGACCTGGGGTAGTAATTTAGAAATCACGTAAATTAAATGTTTACTTTGTCTGGAAATGACACATTATTTATGCTGGAAATTCATGGAATAGAAAATCTTATCCGCGGTTAAAGTGACCGGATACACGTATAGTATAGTATATTTTCTTGTTTTGTTTAAACTAGCTAATAGGCTTATTCTCGCGTAATCTAATTCTACTCACCACTTTGTCTTTGTTCTTTTAAAATAATTTTTATTTATTAGATAGGCACTTAGGTAGGTACCTGGTTGTTGCGTATCGTTATTTTCACACTTATAGAGGAACAAATAAAATACAGTGACTTAATTATTATAAAACATTTTAATCATATAAAAATAATATATTTACAAACATTCACATCAATTTGATGTATAATAAACGTAAAGATGCAGTACAGTGTGGCGTGGAGCCAGCGTGCCGCCGTCACAATGATCGGCCGCCTTCTATAGGTGCGTAGTGCTTACCAACAGTTACCGATCAGCTCTCCATATCACAGCGAAGGCACAGATATTCAGTACGATAGTATAATGCCCTAGAACCCGCAGATGTGTTGCTAGGCCCACCTCGTATTGGGTGTAGGCGTTCCTCGAACTGACGTCCAGCGTGTGGTCGGCGTTCACTTTGTAGTACAAAGTGAACGCCGGGCGCACGCCAAGCGCACGTTCGAGGAACGCTCATGACCAGTGTGAGGTAAGCCTTACTCAGAAACAACATAATCGCGTCAGATTTAAAAGAAATAACATAATTTGATGCGTACTATGCCGCTTTCTGTAACATTACTTTCAAAGTATACCTCGAAGGCTTCATGATTATAGAAGCTGTACAATCTTTCTTCAACGAATCCAGTTTCATTCGATATTTGTACCTGTTCAGGATTATCAACTGTCTTAATGAATCAGTTTTTTATAACTTTGGTCTAACTAGAATAAAATCTAAACTAATAAAACTGTTCAATTTAAAAGATCACGGGGTAACATATTTAGCAAGTGGATGAGGATGGCCTAGAGAAGAGGGTCAAGCAGTGAGGGTCAGCTGGTGTGATCATCGTCCAGTGTTGCCAACTTAAGGAGCGCCGTATTCTGATGACGGCGCCGACGCGGGAGGACCGTACTCAGGTTTGGGCTGAGCTGCCGGGTAACCCTCTTGCTTCTGGAATTTATAATAGCATCATTTAATAATGATCATACAAAATATATCACAATACAAACTTACTAATATATGTTTAGAGACAGGGGTAATACCTATTAGAGTACCTAGTATCTAATAGTATATACTATATATTATGTAATTCATGGATTTCCGGCAAATTATTTACACATTTGCTTACCGTAGAAGTATGCCACGTGTGACAAATAAGAAAAAAAGTTACAAATTATTATTGGTGACATTTGCAGTCTTCCAAAAAATATTATTTACTTGTTAAATTTCTGTGAATTTATTGCACCGAAGGTCAAAAGATTTCAGAATTCAGTAAGTTGTTCATATGACGCTTACACTTTGCAATGCTAGTCTGACTTGTATGCGTATACCTACCGATACTGTCACTTATTTTTCTGCTAAATCTTTCATGTAGTACCATGACTTGATGAATTTATTTTATAGTAGATGTGTCATCTCGTTCATCTCATGTCTCTCGTCACATTGTGAGAAACCTTCCAGTAGGTAAACTAATTAGTTGGATACTTCGTAGATTTACTACTTAGAATCGTAGAGCGGTGTTTAAATTTAATATAATAAATGCCATAAAAAAATCTATTTATAATATTGCAAAATTAAACGTAGATAGCTATTAAAATGTGAAAGTACCTAATTATACCCTGGTAATATATCTACTGCATAATATGTTAATGACCGTAGGCTGTTGGTATTTGCAAGCTAAATCTCTACTTTGAGATTTGAGTGAAACTTCTAACGTCTAGTAAGTTAAAATTATCGAAAAAAAAAATAAAGAAAAGTGAAAATTGTGAAAATTATTTGCTGTTGGCAGCAAGGTCGCATACATTTTGCAATGTAGCTCCTTTAAATTTTATACATGTTAGGTATCGTGTTCGTGAATAATGATACCACATAATAAAAGGATATGTTACGTTGTGTTGGTATGTGGTTCTCGTAATAACCCCTAGCACACACTGACCCAGATTGAAACACATATACATGTTGCGTGTGTACTCTACGCGTTACTATTATATGCTCCGTATACTTTCGTTTGCAGCTTTGTTTTGATCTTCGGGTGACCCGCCAATTATAAAGATATTTGTATGAAATATGTGTTATTACTTATTACGTAAACATGGTGGGTACACTCGAGTACTCGAGTTCTAACCGAAATCGTAATTTGTACATAGGTAATCTCATTACCATGCCAGAACCTGCGGCTAACAAAAAATATATCTAACCAGCAATTTAAAAATTATGCTATATATTAAAATAATGACTTAAGTACGTTTTGTTTACCACACTTTTTATGTAATTTGATTTGTATGTGTATGTAAAACATTTCACATAATAAGGCAATTACTTCTAAGTACCGTTTCTTGGGAAGAGGTAATCCCCTGACAGTAATGATACAAAAAATGATCTTGTCCATGTGTTGCGAATTGCGATAGGTATTGCGTTAGTAGAGAATACGGGTTATGTCGGAGTACGGTGAAGTGGCATCCTCGGTTGCGTTAATGTAATGATGATAGCAGGTGCGCTAAGCACGCTAGGTCTTACAGATAATGCCACATAGTACTTCCTAGACAGCTGTAGGAAATATTTATGCGCACTTTCACGAGGCACTGCATCGCATCCTCTCGGCAGTCATCACCATGAGACGTGACGGCTTTATACGTGCATAAATAATTTAAAGTCAACAACCGTGAAATAATATCACAATATAATGCGTTCTCTTCTCTCACGTTAAATAGTTCTATTAGCGCAAATGTTCTTGCTATGGTGGTGAAAATTCAACAGTCGCTTTGTTTATAGCGCGATTTATATCTCTCGCCATAATGAAGACCATAAAAATATTTGTAGATAATAAATTTTAAGTTAAAATATTCATCATGGTGTTTAATAAATCATTGCTCTTCTTGAGAGAATTACTAATTGTTTAGATCATTGTTATTGTGTAAATATATAGGTATATCTATATACTCACTGGCTGCAAAATCACAATATTTAACCAGTATCATCACTAGCACTAAGAAATAAGATTAATGTTCGCGTTTAAGTCTTTTCTAAGGAAACTGAAAGTCATCGTAAGATTATCTCACACGTACAAAAAGTCTGAATGAAATTGTTTGATTACATCATAACACGTATTTACAAAATATTTATTATGTGATATCATCTGAGATATTTAGCAAAATGGCATTAAATACGAAAAATTTAAAAAAATATCTTTCTTTAAAATTTCACTGTGAGAAATGTAGAGCTAAATTTTATGGAAGTAACTAGAGGACGCCAGCAGCTACGCCTGCATTTTTTTTAAATTTTCCCGTTTTGGCCGATCCCGTGGGAATTTCGGGAAATCCCTTCTTAGTGCACCCCTACGGTCCCCAAGGAACATACATGCCAAATTTCAGCTTCCGGCGCCCAATAGTTTCGGCTGTAGCGTGTCTGTCAGTCAGTCAGTAACGCAAGGATTTTATATATTACTAGAGGACGCCAGCGGCTTCGCACGCACATATTTTCGAATTTCCCGTTTTGCCCGATCCCGTGGGAATTTCGGGAAATCCCTTCTTAGTGCACCCTTACGGTCCCCAAGGAACATACATGCCAAATTTCAGCTTCCTGCGCCCAATAGTTTCGGCTGTAGCGTGTCTGTCAGTCAGTCAGTAACGCAAGGATTTTATATATTAAGATGATGACACTAGTAAAAGCAATATGTACCTACTTGAAATTATAATAAAGTGATATAAGTTACCTGTGTCTTGTATCTGATGAAGTAAACTTCAGGTTTGGAAGGCTGCGTGGGCGCGGGTGTGGGGATCACGATGTCGGGCTGCTCCTCGGGTTTCTTCACCAACACGTAGACGAGAGTCTTCTCCTCGTTCTGAGGCTGCACCGGGATGACGGGGGCGGTCGGGGTTGGTGGCGTGGGCGCCTTGATGAACACTATCTTGTAATGTTTTTGTGGGGGAGGCACGTAGATTTGCTTGGGCGGCGGCGGCAGGTCGTTGTCTGGGGGTGGGACATGCACGTACACATGTTTGTGTACTATGGGCTGCTGCTGAGGGGCTCCGTACACCGGGGCCGGCGCGCCGTATGATGATGATGGAGCACTGTAGGAGGGGGCGCCGTACGACGTCGGGGGCTCTGGCCTCGCCACCGCGCACGCAACCACCACCGCCACCACCAGAGATCGAAGAACCTGCGCACACAGACTCGTATCAGCTGACACACAAAACATCATCATCATCGTCCTAGCGTGATCCCCGTTGCAAGACTCTGCCTTAGAGCCAGGAGTCTGCTAAGCCCGGGGTCACATAAAAACATTATACGTTATTTTGACATAATTTAAATATAATTCAGGATTATCGAAGCACTGGTACACTAAGTCCTGAACAAATGGATGGATTCACTAAATTGTTTCACCAGGTCACTTAGACACGATGTTTTAGTAAGGAACGCGCCACGAAGACCTACCGTTTTGTCACACATCCTGGACACGCGATAGACGCAGCTAGATAGTGTAATGTTCAGGTGCTAGGCGCCACCTGTGTTTATAAGAGTTGTTCGCTCCATATCCGGGGGAGGGGGCACTTTCGATGGTTCACATACGTTTCGCAACACGATGGTGCTCACGCCGCCCTCCTACTACCGACGCATCAACTAACGTGCTCGAGGGCACACATTCCTCGCCGAATCCTCTTTAGTATTTTTTCTGCGTGAGTGACATGCTTTTCTTTTTATTATGGCATATTTTATGTACTATTTTTAAAATATTGCTTAGGATTTATTACGTAGCTTCATCTAAGTCGATATCTGTCCATGGATGGAGGAGATAGGTCCACATAAGAAGTAAAATTACTAGGTATCGACTTGTTCTGTAATTATTCAACAGCCTTTTACATACCTATGCCTCTCTAATTTAAATAAGGGGTAGTTAAGCTAAAGGCCTATTTACCTAGTTGCCAGACACCAACTTAAAATCAAGTGTAAGTAGAACTTATTTAGTTTACTTACTCTTTTGGTTTATTTAAAATTACTATGCTATGTCACCATATGATCATAGCTTTTAGTTGTTTAACCTAGGTATTTCCTTTTATGCTCATTTTAAGAGTTCAACTTCTGGTTCAACGGACTAGCCATTGACCTCTATACCTAGTTGATATAACAAAGTAATAACCTACTTAAATATACTATAATAGCTTTATAAAATAACTACCTAAACACATAGCTTTTTCCCACATTAATTATGTAATATTTATGTCAAAATTAACAAAAAAATAAAGGATAGTTATTGTATTAAATATTAAACAGTATGCGTAGGTACCCTTTATGTCATCAGTGTGTGAAAATGTGTTATATCTGATATAAAAAGTATAATATTGTTGTGTTTATGTGTCTGGCAAAATAAATGCTTAAAATAAAGAAAAATCTTAAGAAAATGACATACGACCGACCATTATTATAACTGTAGTCTATAAGTAATTTATAAATGTTTTCTAGCTTTTTTACAAATGATGTTACCTAGTAGGTATATTTTAACTTATTACTTTTATCAATACATATTCACTAAGTGTCTATATTATATTTTATACAATAATAATACTAATACAATTAAACTTAATTTGAATGGCTCTAAAGTCTTAAATATTACAAGTACCTACCGTATATGCAAGTACGAGACTATAGCTCATCCGTAAAATACAAGATTTTCCTTATAACATTGCCAATGAAATAAAGCATGTAGATACCTACAACCTCAATTTAGTATAAGTAGGATTACGGAGGAGAAGTTAAAGCACAGCTTTTATGGAAAATTTTACTTCAAACTATCAAATACTTATTCATCATAATATCATTAGCTTTCTTGGCGCAATCAGTCGAGTCATCTCTACACCGCACTGAGTTACCTATATGGATCCAATTTTACACAAAAATGTTTGCACATCCATTTTTGTGGTAATTACAGCTTCCTTTTAAAATTAAAGGTAAGGTAATACACATAAGAAAAAAAAAAAAACACAAAATTGTTCCCTTAATTTCTATTTTAGGTCGGCATTTTGGCCGGCACCATCACCACCGACAGCTTTTTACCTTGTCCCTACCTTTTTGAACTTTTAATTTAAATTGCGTATTTCAAAATATGTATCTAATGCTTTTAGTTTTTAGTGATAATGTCATGTTAAAATATACAGTGCAAATTGCAGCTTAATCAGCTAGGAAATTTCCACCCATTTTGACATTTGTAATCTTATCATCAACATCCTCCTAGCGTTATCCCGGTTTCATCCAAGACACGCACTCCTTGGAGCCCGTGGTCAGCTTACTAGTCTAATCGGATCTGTCAAAATATCAGCTTTTCCACAGAGCGACTACCGTCTGACCTCCGCAACCCAAAAGAATAGCGTTAGGTACTCCATGGTTTTACACTAGTGTTAGTTTATTCAGAGGTACTGACTTCCTATAATGCCTGCCAAATATTTTAATGAGACCGGGACCGACAGCTTTTAGTGCTATCCGAGGCACGGCGTAAGCGGTAATTAAAATATAAACACACATAATTCCGTAAAGTCATTGTTGCACGCCGTGAATTCGAACCCGCTGCCTTCTGCATGGCAGTCTGAAACTGCACTCTTATCGATTGCAGTAAAAGATGGAACGAGCACATTTATAAATAGCAGCATCCAACCTCTATGCCTTTTGTATTTTTGTAGCCTGCGTGGTTCGGGATGAAATAGAAATCGATAGTGATAGATCCAAATATTGTTCTCACGTAAACTTGATAAGCCTTAAAATACAAAAAATAAGCTTGTGCTCTGCAGGCATTTGTTTAAAAACGTAAGTTCTGTTGTAATAATTATTTAATAACAATACTTTAATATTTTTTAGACCTGATTACACTTACAGATCGGAATAGTCTCAGTTACGTATTGGCCGACCGCTATCCAAGAATCGAAATCAGGAACGTTTAGCCGATGTCTTTTGACTGTCACATATTATTACATAACAGTACTTGTTGTGGTTTTGGC
Organism: Euclidia mi; assembly: GCA_944739405.2. Classification (NCBI taxonomy): domain Eukaryota; kingdom Metazoa; phylum Arthropoda; class Insecta; order Lepidoptera; family Erebidae; genus Euclidia; species Euclidia mi. The sequence continues at coordinate 28,581,093 of OX123198.2, read as the reverse complement.
TCCACAAGACAGTCACGCGTCAGCTATAAAATGCAAGGTACGCCACGTACGATTGAATGTACAGAAAAGGGCAGGTTAAGGTAAGCGATGTCATTAGAATCACACAAATACAAAAACAATAGGTATCTATTAGATAGTGGTTAAGGACCGATGCACTTATGGCCGGTCCTAATATACGTACATATTTGTCATAAGCTGCGTACAAAATATATCCCTGAAAAATATATCTCTAGTCGGTATCTCTAGTAGACAAATTCATAATATCAGTATCATATATCAATAGACACTATAACTATTGAATAGATACTAATGCTACGTTACTAGGATCGAGTTGCAATTGTAATCTTGGTTTAATTAGCTATTTAGTTCTTAAATAAGCAGTTATCACGGCTAATGAGTACTTGTTGGGAAGCTAATTATGGTACAGACCTACTACTTACCTAGGTACTTATTTTCTAATGGATAGGTCATGGTATGAAGAACAGTTATCTATGGCTCATTTCATAATGGAAACTGTTAAGTGTGGTATTTAATTTTATTTATTTGTCACATCGTTACAAACATCTATGATTAGTATCATTACATTCATTACATATAAGTTATGCAGTGGTGTAGCAACAATTGTGAAGCTTGTATTTAATAAGTTATTTAGTTATATCAATGCAGTTCATTTCATTAGAGTGAAAACTTAACAAAGATGAAATACATAATACATGATGAAATAAAATATAAATTTAATTATTAGTTTGTATCTACTTATTTTTTTTTTAATTAGAGTAGTTCGGCAACCCTGTACGATGTGATAATAATGAATCTACTTAGATTCGATTAAAAACCGCTGACTTTAAGTAATTATGTACATACTTTCGGACGTCGGCTACGATAAGTTTATGCAACCACAGGTTACTTAGGGTTACTGTAGTCCACAATTACCAGTAAGTAGGCATATGTAGGCAATGCTAAGTATGGTCCCAAGCAAAGTAAACGTCGCTATAAAAATAATACCTAAGTAAAAATACTAACAGATTGAAACGGCAAAGTCAATATCAAACCCTGTACCGACCCGTCTGGTCAGCGTGGTATAACAAATACTTCTGTTGACTTTCAGTGCTATTGAGAAGGAAATTAGAAGAGGTAGATAAGTATTATTTTACTGCTAAGGATTGCGTCTCAACCCGGGTCGCATTGTGGGGCTCAGTGGAAGTGTAAAGAAAAGCGTAGTATTCATGAAAACGCTTTTTGGATGTTTTCATTATATTAGCGGTAACGCGTGACATTTTGTACCTACTCGGTCAAATTTTATTAAATTTCTTAGTTGTATACAATTAAGGTAGAAAGTAAAGAGATCAATAGGTAGGCTCTTGATCTGATGAGAGGCCTAAGAAAGATGTATGGACTGTGTGAAGATAGATATGATTGATGGACGGACGACAGAGAAGTATAAAAGCAAAGAGCATACTGCGCCGAGCTTAAAGTAAACCAGGACAAGAAAACTTGAGTGAGCTGTATAAAATATTCAAAAATGCCACGGACATGAAGCCATTGGACGAAATTAAGCTGCAAGTTCATTGGCAACTAAAAGCACATGATTAAGTTGCATGACTGTATAGTATAAAAGTTGCATGACTATATATGCATATGTATATTTCTAGGGAGAACTTACTTAACGATAAACCGATCCACCTCATAAACCTTCTTCAAGTCACGACCGTGTTATCTTGGCAATGCAATGCCAAGGAAGTAATGCCAAACCGCAACCTTACTATGAGAGAACACTTAGGATATCATAAGACAGCCATGACGTTAAATAACAACTCTAAGGCTGTCTGTCCACCATAGAGGAATGGAGCTGAGTCAACACAACCATGAGAAATGCGAAAAACGCCATAGCGGAGATTCTACACATCCACAGGATGCTAAGAGTCTCAAGACCGTCCCTCCAAAATCACATGTTGTTGAGAAAATAAATTATAGTGTTTTCATTGACAAAGCCTTTCATTGATAGGTATCGTTCTCCCGTCCCCTTTCCATCCGCAGCATCCGCCTCTCTTTATTGATTGTATTGAACCCACTTTGGTGGATAGGCAACCTTATACATAAAATTAAACACATGGCACACCTAAAGGTAAAGTGGGTACCCACCTCAAGTGGTTCAACTATATTTGATACTTTACTGTCAAGGTAGATTACGTTGAGCATAATCAGTTTTGATAAGTAAAATAATAACATTGCTTAAACTTTCTGTCCATTTGTAGGACATGCGTAGGACGGTAGCCGTTCATAATATCGTCAGTCACTATATCGATGGTCGCTGTATCGAAAAAGTTCCATCGACGGCCTAATGTATCGACAATACCCCAAATCGATGGTAGGCTACATCGACAGTACCCCAAATCGTTGGTACGCTTCATCGTTAGTACACTAAAACGACGCTATGCTACATCGACAGTATAACAAATCGATAGTACGCTGCAACGACTACCCGACCCGAGCCAGATTTAAATAAAAAACACAGGATTTTTAAAAGTTTTTAATCACAATTTGCCAAGACAAAAAGAAATGAAGGTTAGGTGAGACTGTAACTCAAGTAAGTAGGTTATGTTAGGTTCTCTTGTCACGTCAACTTAGTGTTTTTCATTTAAAAATTCGGACATTTACCATCTCATGCTGGCAAGAGTTACTGGTTCGGGTAGTCGATGTAGCGTACTATCGATTTGGTTTACTGTCGATGTAGCATACCGTCGTTTTAGTGTACTAACGATGAAGCGTACCATCGATTTGGGGTACTGTCGATACATTAGCCCGTCGCCGTCGATGGAACGTTTTCGATACAGCGACCATCGATGTAGTGACTGAAGATATTATGAACTAGACCCGCGTAGGACGACGAGCCAATTGGGATAGTTTCAGATGCCGCTAGTGCTAGGAATGTAGAAACACCTACAGCATAATAATTTAGCATTCTGTCTAACGAACATCACTAATCGGTCTCAACATTAGTGAACTTTAAGCGCAGTGTTTTGGGATCGTCGTCTATTCGGGTCAGGACTTTGTTATACCTATATGAATTGTTGTTTCAAGTTTGGGTCATATCTGTGCCTGTTATTAGTATAGTCCCAACTGTCCCAAGTGATTCAGGATTTCCTCACAGTGAGGACGTTTTCATAAAAGAAAAGAAATTCCCTTACAAATAGAACGATCGTTGCAATTGCTCGTAAGCCGTAAATAACTTCATTGAGAACATCAAACATCATACGTTGTCTGTTAAAGACTGTACGTATATAAACAGCAGCTGTAAACAATTGAGATGAGTAATGTAATCACACAAATGGCGTGAATGTAATTTAACAGCCTTAAATAACGGTTAGAGTTACAGCTGTCACGGGACAAACGATATGTCCGTCAACAAGTCTGCTATACAAGTAAGACTATATCTGCTCTTGTGATAGATGGAATATTTTCAATGAGAACTACACAGTGGCGAATTCAGGGACCAAGGTTTAGGGGCAAGGGTTCTTTCTTTAAACCTGAGCCTGATTTTGGTATGAAACTGATGAAAGAAGATCCAAGGCAACTCTAAAAAGTAATCTGTCTTTTGAGGTTAAAGAAAATTTTCTTTTGAGCTTGAACTCTCTAGCCATCCCTTGGATTCGTCCCTGCGTGTTCTCGTGTTATGCAATACATTTTATGAGAATTATAAGTATACCAATTACCTACATATCTTCCTAGTAAGCCAGGCAGAACGTTTTGTTCACACAAGTTCTGACAATATTCTTCTCAGTGTCAAATAACATTTGTCAAAAGATATTTCATAACACTTTCCCTTATTGGAGTGTAGCCAATTGTACGTTGCCCGCGCAAAGAAACCTTACACCTAACGTAATGAATACAGAGCCCGACACCATTGCATTCTTATTTCTGACTAGAGGACGCCGGCAGCTACGCCTGCATTTTTTTTAATTTACCCGTTTTGGCCGATCCCGTGGGAATTTCGGGAAATCCCTTCTTAGTGCACCCCTACGGCCCTCAAGGAACATACATGCCAAATTTCAGCTTCCTGCGTCCAATAGTTTCGACTGTAGCGTGTCTGTCAGTCAGTCAGTAACGCAAGGATTTTATATATTAAGACTAGAGGACGCCAGCAGCTACGCCTGCATTTTTTTTTTAATTTACCCGTTTTGGCCGATCCCGTGGGAATTTCGGGAAATCCCTTCTTAGTGCACCCCTACGGTCCCCAAGGAACATACATGCCAAATTTCAGCTTCCTGCGCCCAATAGTTTTGGCTGTAGCGTGTCTGTCAGTCAGTCAGTAACGCAAGGATTTTATATATTAAGATTTTAATAGCATCTTACGCACCCGAAATATGTCCTGTATCGCTGCAATTTTCACTAATTCAAGCAACAGTCACAAAGAACTTGAAGCAACTATTTGTGGATACCACAAAGTATTGTCTCGTGTGGAAGTCGAATCCCTAAACTATCGGTGTAGTGTTAAACGATGGAAGCTAGTCAAACCGCTATACCGTCACGTCGTGCGTGTGCTGAACACATTCACGTGTATAAAATGACAGATCATCATGTAAGAATGATGGTGTTCCTTGCTACAATTTACTACAGACGCCGGTTTTCATCCATAGTTTTCAGATTCACTTATCCAGTGAACACCCATCACAATAGCCAAGAGTAATTAGTTTCCATACAAGTAGCAATAGTTACGAGTACACCTGCTGCGACTAATCCGTGGCTGTACTTCATAGTGCAGTTATGGAGGCCCCTCAGTAGGTGTCCCATCACATCCTAGATTAAAACTCCCAAAGGGCCTCTGCGCGTTGGACCTATGTCTCCGTGTACCCCTGCCAAAGGGCCGGTTATTTTTTTAACACCATATGTTTTATAAGTACGCGTGAACGATAGAAATAATAATATTCCACCACATACACACATCACCATCTAGTCCCAAGCTAAGCAGAGCTTGTGTTATTGGTACTAGATAATGGATAAACATATCTGTTTATTATGTTTATTTATTTGTCTAAATAGGCTTTGCCTAATTTCAGTCTCACATATTGTGAGTCAATAAGAGGATTTGACAACGCTATTCAGACAGGTAAGGGTTGACGTCGAATTTTCCGTCTCGTCACAAATGTTTTATAATAAGTTTCATGTATTTTTTTCTTAGTCGTTTCTTACGACACCTCACTACGACACTTAAGGAATAAAATGGGTTAGTGGCACTTCGTATTTTTAATCCGTTACTCAACGATGCTACAAGTAAAAAGAAGTAGATACGTTATAGGCGTACCAAAAGCAGGACGCTAAACATAAGCCAGTTGGCAAGTACATGTGTGTGTGTGACGTCGCGAGCCGGTGTCATAGTGAAACCATGTGAAACTGACAAATCTTGTCAACCGAAACTAAAATCCCATAAAAAACAATACTTGTCAAAAATACCAAGTCTCGCGACCGTAAAAAGTTGTGAGATCCATGTAATACCAAGTCCTTTAATTACAAATCTTCAATGTTTTAAATAAATACATCGACTCGGCCATCGCATGAAAACACAATATATCTCATAAGTAATACATACATAAATAAGATTGCTTAGCGCGATTGCCAAGTCAATATATTTATTTAAAACATTAAAGATTTGTAATTAACCGACTTGGTATTACATGGATCTCACAACTTTTTACGGTCGCGAGACTTGGTATTTTGACAAGTATTGTTTTTTATGGGACCTCATTTCTTTTTGTAGATAGTCTTACTTTTGTCCTTTTCGGTACCTTCTACTTCTTGTTCACCAATAACGAATTTTCTTAACTAAAGCCCTAACTGCAAATATTATTTTGTAATCCTATATATTTATATGACATTACAAAGTTATGTATGCAAATGTTGTATCGAAAACTGGACAGAAATTGAAAAATATTTTAGTTTTTCCTTGATTCATATACTAAACACTACTTGTATTCTAAATTTGAAGCTTCTATGTCAGTTAGAAGTGCCTTAGACTTTTGATGATCGGTCAGTGAGTGACAAAATTAAGAAATTTGACACGTTGTAATTCTTAAACTACTGGTTCAAATTGAATGAAATTTGAAATACACCATGTTTATACAATGCCTGCTTGGTTACTTAAAAATCAGGATTCTAGTTTTATCCACAAAGAAATTATAGGGGGTCAAAAATGGCCTGAATTGCTTCGAGAAAAGGATGGTACGGCCGTGCCGCTTTTTTGCTCGACTTGGCGGGGGCACTGCCGTGCCCCCAGATAAAAAAATTATGGAGAGTTATCGATGTGTGCGTTAGTGTACCGTTTAGCTACGGATTGATTACTACGTAGGTAACGTACATATCTACGACTTTTCTAATATCATTGCCGTTACTACACGGAAAATTTATAAATAGGCCTGATATTATAACATAAATTAAATCGCGTATTACTATTTAGTGAGTCTTCTAATTAGGTAAGTTGTTGTATGTTTATGCCACAGTTAACAATTAGTTTACACCCTACCATAAATACAAATTATAGGAGATATCTATATCTATCCTCATCGTTGCTAGTGCGGTTACATCTATTCAAATTGGTGGACTACAGCCACGGCAGACGTAGGCACCGTATATCGAAATTACTAAGTTTATAAAAAAAACGATAATGTAATAATTTTACTTCTAGTGAAAGGAACTTATCGCTATGAAGAGTGGCGTGAGTTGCGGTTAAGGATGAGCGACGTCCACTTGATAATATATCAAACTTACTTTTTATTTTATTTCAAATCTGATACTACTAATATAATAATAAAGCTGAAGAGTTTGTTTGTTTGTTTGTTCATTTGTTTGTTTGGTTGAACCCGCTAATCTCAGGAGCTACTGGTGCGATTTGAAAAATTCTTACAGTGTTAGATAGCCCATTTATCGAGGAAGGCTATAGGCTATATAACATCACGCTATGAGTGACGGGAGCAGAGCAGTAGCCTTAAATAACGCGGGTGTAACCGCGGGCATCCTCTAGTATACTTAATAATCAGCCGTACACGCTTGCTTATCAACAAACACTGTATTTACCAGTAAGATTTTATTAGAGCACCGTGGAAGTGTCATATCTAACATAATTTTTACCTGCCAACGGCGTAATTTCATTACAGTTCATCTTGTGTAAAGTAGGTATTATATCTTCTTAAAATAATATAAAATCCTTGCGTTACTGACTGACTGACAGACACGCTACAGCCGAAACTATTGGGCGCAGGAAGCTGAAATTTAGCATGTATGTTCCTTGGGGACCGTAGGGGTGCACTAAGAAGGGATTTCCCGAAATTCCCACGGGATCGGCCAAAACGGGTAAATTTAAAATAATTGCAGGCGTAGCTGCTGGCGTCCTCTAGTACCATATATTGCAGAATGAGAACAGTATCATGTTGTAGGTAAATAATATCTGAGTCAATCTGTGATGCCTTTGATGCACAACTATTATGCATTTTCATTTTCTTAACGCATTCATTTACCTTTTTCTATTTTCCTACTCACTACAGGGTTAACATCGTAGCGCAAACAGGTGCCGCTTTGGCCACAACCTCTTTCTTTCTGGCAAAGCAGTTATTCCTACCAAAGTTATGGCACAGATAATATAATAATAGGTATTAGCATCAGGGTAGGCACAAGTAAAGCTAGTGCATCTATGTGCATTTTACTCCCTAATCAGATGGATGCATCATGCAACACATGAGTTCAAATGTTAATTTTAAGGCATTATCTAGGCCGGCGACGGCGTCAAATCCTCGTTTTACTGTGTAATCTCTATCGTCGCAGCCTCCAAGTGCGCATGAGACTAAAGGAATGTGAATGGATTTAAAAGTTACTTAATACAATAAAAATTACAATATTCCACTTTCTTTGAATTATTCATTGAATATTTAACATTTATGCTTATTAATTTTTAGTACTCAAGTCACCTTCATTTTAATAATTGTCATAAGTAGGTAGGACTAAATAAAATAAAGATTGTTGAAACTGCATGAGTGAATTGTACGGTTTGTAGTGTTAACTTGTGATCGATTCCGTCTAGGCAATCGTTTCCGATACGATACGCTTGCTTGTTTCACAGTATTGCGTTCATTGTGGAGTGTACGACAATAATACATATTATGTTTCATGAGAAGTCGCAAGAGACGTGTGCGGATCATTTATATGTAGTTGCGACAAAACACTTGTAGTGACGATCCGTCAGTGCATCTTTGTTTACAATTTGTGTCGACGCGAAGTGGGAATAATTGACCCGTTGACCTGACTAGCCCCATCATGTTGAAACACCAGGAAGGTACGCTAGCATCAGAGCCTATTTCTATAAAACCGGTTGATTTATAGATTTATATGTATGTACCTATGTATACATATGCGTTTACGATTCTTGTTTTCTAGGACACGGTGTTCTTCAACATCTTTGGCTATTGCTATCCTGTTTGTTTGTCATAATTAACAAGTTTTATAATCTACTTTTAAAGTTATTTTGACTTGGTTTAAGATACCATTACAAACGACCTTGCATGGTTTGTAGAAATTAATTTTTGATGGGTTGCTGGTGAAGGCATGTTACTCACAACCACAAACAGCGCCACGTATCTAGTAATAACAATTTTGAGCATTCAATATTGACCTTGTCCATCCATAGATTACCTCAGAATTTTACAAACCAGCTAATTATCCATATTATCAAATTATGAATAAACGAGCGCAATGATTAAATACAAGGTCTAGTTTATCCGCAACTCATTATTTTTACATCGAGATAAGTATTTCTGAATTTTAATGCAAAAATAGGTTGTACTTATTATCAACTGTACTTATAAACAACAACATCAAAAATGCACTAACTTATAGACTTTCCAAGTATAAAAATTGCTTTCTTTTTCATTGGTTTATATAACCAATCACGGTTCTAGGTTAATACCTCAGTAGCTGTGGTCCTTTAGCACAGCTTCGTTATCAATGTTTAACAAATATACCATTAAACACCTATTACTCAAACGTTACAGTCGACTTATAAGAACAACAAGGCTCACAACCATTTGCTTTTGCCACTGATTTGTTCCGTCGATAACCGTTTCATTGAATTCTTTTCAGAAAACTGCGCCCTTGATCAATAATTACTGATACGATAGAGGAAGATTGTTGAGCTCCAATGTAGACATATCCTAAAAAGCTCCACTTGTGTCGCCTCGTGTAACGCCTCATTCAATGGTCTTAGTCACAATTGATTGGTGTACTGTACATATCCGACTCGTATCACTACATCTCAGACTAACGAGTAGACGGGTACGGATCGACTATCGCCCGCTCGATGTAATTACAAGCTTTTGGATCATGTGTAAATAGATTCTATCGTTAAGTGACCAACGTATTGTTTTGACGTAAACCACATAATTAATAAGAAATGGATTCAATGTACAGAAGAATGACGCTGAGATGTTTGAACAGGAGCGAGGTGAGTGTGGTCTTTAGTGTATTTGTTTGCTAACATTACATTTCTGTGTTATTACACCTTAGTACTAAAATCCATCATTGACTATCGAAAGAATGGGTATAGCAACGTAGCATAGAGTACGTACTAACAAATTATAGAAAGAACAACGTAGTCAATCAAAGTGCGTTTATGGAGTGGAGGTCAGTTATCAGGACAAACAGTAGCCCATCTGCTATTCTGATATAATTATAAGCTATACAACTGAAAATTTTCATCTAAATCCGTTATGTAGTTTTCGCGTCAAAGAGTAACAAACACCCACCTATTCATACTTAGAAACTTTCGCGTTTGATAGTGGTAAGATTGATATCTCTATAGAATTTCTAACAATTACAACAGCAGATGTAATAATTAGCCAACATTAACAGCCATATTAAAAATCTATTCTAATAAAATACAATGCAATCAATTAGAAGACTTAGATTGTTACATTCAATTTCATATTCCATGCTTTCGCAAGTCACCAAGGATAAGTTCTATGTTACGATCGCTACGTAATAAAAATAAACTTTTTAAACTCGCCTTGTATAATTAGCCGCCACACGAAGTCACCTTTGACATCTAACTAGTCTCTGTATGGTTCAGACTTTTAAACTCATCGTTATGTAATCAGAACATAATTTCCAAAAAAATACAGCTTAGCACGTAATGAGGTGCATATTTAACAACAGAATAGCGTTTACACATTTCTGTATAAAGAGATCATTTAACATTTTCCTTTATTTACGTTGAAGCAATGTTTATAAAAAAGTTCACTTTTGTTTTATAAACCACTAGCTATCAACGGTTCTGCCTGCAGTGTATGGGCCATTCTGACGCATAAACTATTTATTTTTTATTTATTTATAGACTCACGCCTGTATCCCCGAAGGGGTAGGCAGAGGTGTAATATTACACCCACATTTCACCATGAATTTTTAGGTCCCACGTAATAGGGGGCATAAACTATATGAAAGTAAAATATCATATAAATCGGTTAAGTGGGTTTTGCGTTAAAGAGTAACAAACATGTATCCCTGCCAACAATTTTTTGTGGTTATGAACTTATGACAATAGTAGGATTTATTGATATTACGTCGTAAAAATTATAGCATAGGCACCTTAGAAAGCAGTCAGTAAAGGGCAAGCAAAGATTGGATATAAAATAACTATTATCTTTTTTGAACTTTTGGATGTAACAGTAAGCTCGAAGGCTTCCATTACATCTTATTACAGAACACTTGATATTTATTACGAACGGTAGGCTGCAATCTGATTGTGTAATAAAATTATCTATTATGCTCCTGCTACACCTGCGTCTTAACGCATCAATTAGCGCGTTAATTTAGGCGCTACGTAGATGTGGCCAACGTTTTAACGCGTTAAAATACTAAATTTCGACGCGAATTTGTTAACGCGTTAACTAGCGCGTAGTTGGCTGTTGCCATTAACGTTAACGCTAACGCATGTGTAGCAGTAGCATTAGACAAACAGCCAAAGGACAGACAATTTAAAATGGTTTTTATCATTTAGCTTTATGCTCCTGCTACATCTGCGTCTTAACGCGTCAATTAGCGCGGTAATTTAGGCGCTACGTAGATGTGGCCAACGTTTTAACGCGTTAAATTACAAATTGTCAACGCGAATTTCTGTCGCGTTAGTTAACGCGTTGTTGGCCATTGCCATTAACGCTGACGCTAACGCGGGTGTAGCAGTAACATAACGCTAACACAGGTGTAGCAGTAGCATTATACTGCTACTGTCATTATATCTAGGACCATAGAAATATAAATAAGAGTAGAAGTGCCTAGGGGGCGTGTCGGTGAACCGCGCGAAATGCACCAAGAGTGCATATCGCAAGCAAATGGCCGTTGCCGCGAATTAGTACACTTTCGACCGTGATTACCTATGATGACTTTGGTGGACCACTACTGGACTTAATAAGCCTCTCCAAAATTAGTTCACCTTAGCGTTCTGGTTTCATGAGAGAATTTTTGGCCTAATTATACCACGCTCGCTTGACGAGCCTTCCGTTTCTTTGCAAAAATACTATTTACTTCGTGTATTTTCCTTAGTCGCCCCTTACAACAACCACGGCATAAAATGGGTTGGTGACACTTATATTATACTAAATGATGTCCGCGGTTACACCCGCCTTATTTAAGGCTACTGCTCCGCTCCCGTCGTTCATTGCGTGATGTTATATAGCCTATAGCCTTCCTCGATAAATGACCTATCTAACAGTGAAATAATTTTTTAAATCGGACCAGTAGTGCGTGAAACCAAACAAACAAACTCTTCAGCTTTATATATTAATATAAGATTCTTTATCCATCTCCACTACCTATATACTTACTTTACTTGTTTGGAAGATTAATGGACCTGGTGCAATTTGACGTTATGTTATAGGTACTACTTCTACTACTAATCATTTATGTTTAAACTAGTGCTCAGTGTAAATAAAAGTTTTCTTCATTTTAAATTTGCCAAATGGTGAAACCATTTTGAAAGATCTATTACAACGGTAATTAATGATTCCGTTTGTGGCCTGACGTGTGTTACAGCTATGAGTTAACCGTATATGTTAATAATTAGAACCAAAGGCCACAGAGAGGTCAAAAATGATTTAGAAAAATAAGTGTACATTCGTTTTAACCAACGAAATTTACAAGCTTAAACAGCGAAGAAATCCAATTAATCCTATCCGTAGTCTTTTATTAAGTAATTAATAAATACATACATACATACATAATCTCACGCCTATAACCCCGAAGAGGTAGGCAGAGGTGTATTTCTACACCCACTTTTCGCCAGATATACTTTAGTCCCACGTAATAAGGGGCGAGCCTATTGCCGTACCGGGCACATTTCCAGACTCCGTGCTGCTACTGAGAATTTCGTGACAGATAAACCCAATAACATAAACCCAATAAAATAATAATGTAAAAGAATTCCGATAATATGCGAGCAATAATAGTTTACACCATCCAAAAAGGCAGCGATAGCCTAGTGGAGATACCAACGGACTGCCATGCAGAGGGTATCGGGTTCAAATCCACGGCGCGCACTGATGACTTTCGAAGTTTATTAAATTGTTAATTATCGCTTGCCCCGTACCTCGGAGAGCACGTTAAACCGTCGGTCCCGGCTGTCATGAAGATCATTGAAAGTCGTTACTGAGTTCAGTACCCTCAAATAAAATGATACTGGTCTAAACCATAGAATATCGCTATCCCTTTGGGTTGCGGAGGTCAGATGGCAGTCGCTCTGTGGAAAAGTAAATATTCTGTCATAATTGGTTAGACCAGTAAGCGGACCTCGGGCTTCCAGGCGTGTAAGTCTTGGATGCGACCGGGAAAACGCTAAGGCGATGACGATGAGTTTACACCATCTAAAGAAAAGTAATATCAGGTGTGCCTATACGTATAGATTATCTGAATTTTATTGTTACTGACTGACTGGCAGAAACGTACCGATATTCCGAAATTCCTTGGGTCACTCAGATATGGGTAAATTAAAAAAAAATGCGGGCGTAGCTGCATACATCCTCTATTTTGCTACCATGGTTGTCAGGTATCTCGGCATTTAGGGGCCTTTACGGGCCCATACATTATTCTGAGGTAGGTATAAGCTAGAGGTATAAGAAAGTTTCGTAAAAATCGCTCAGTAGTTTTGGTGTGAAAAAGTAACAAATATTCACCTTCACACCACCATTCACCTATCCTCACATAATAACATAATATAACATAACTTCACACCTTTTATCCCCGAAGGGGTAGGCAGAGGTGTATTACACACACACGTTTCGCCAGTTATGTTTAGGTCCCAATGTAATAGGGGGCGAACCTATTGCCATCTGACGGGGACATTGTTAAGCAAGTGATAATTAACATTTTAATACACACATAACTTCGAAAAGTCCGAGGTGTGTGCCCCCGGGGTAACTGGAGATCGAGCCCGAGACCATCGTCTCGGTAGTCCGTTACGTACTTCCATTACTGGGCTATCGCCGCTTATAATCTATCCTCACAATGTGTATAAATCCTCAATAGTAGTAGGATAGGGTGCACGTAAGCACATTTAGTGTTCTCGATAACACAGATCTCACGTATGAAACAATGACAGACATAGGATCTATTATTAATCAAGATAACGTTTTATATGATTACTCATGAACAATTAAGGAAGCTTGTACTATTATAGATAACGGCGACCGTAGCGATAAGGTATTTTGAATTGGTCGGTTCTACACAATTTAAAACTACCATAGTAATATTTAATTTTATAAAGGCTGCTGTAATAATGTAATAACTACCTACCTATTGATAGCATTATTGTAGTAACAGTACCTACTAACTGTTTTCCACTATATTAAGAGAAACCTTTCGCTGGAAGATTAGAAAAAGATAAGTTATGGCCTCGCTATAGCACTGCCATTAAAACTACACGAACAAGTGACGGCGACGCGATAGCCCAGAAGACCAATAGGCAGAGCAGCAGAAGGTCTCAGGTCCGTACCGTCTCACGTCTGTTCCATGCACCGAAAGTAATACATACGTACTTGCGGTGCATGGAAAAGACGGTCATGCAGGACTCGTTCTTGCCTACCATGACATCATAGTGATTGGGATGCCACACCAACTTGTGATGCTATCATCGACACACTCAAAGTGGGCCGATGAAAGGAGCATAAGCTCCTTAAACCACCTGCGTACTGCGATGGTTTAGCATTTATTGCAGGCATAACATAATAGGTGTCCATTGGCTGTCTAATACAAGTACGAGTATGAACCTAATTAGTAGCCTCCATCCTCATATCCTACCGTGGTAGGTTTTTATGCGGCCAACCGCGGTGTAAGCCGCGGCTACAGCAGCTAGTACGTATTATAAGACTACTGTTAAGTAATCTGTATAAATAAAATTCTTGCGTTACTGACTGACTGACAGACACGCTACAGCCGAAACTACTGGGCGCAAGTAGGTGAAATTTGGCATGTATGTTCCTTGGGGCCCGTAGGGGTGCACTAAAAAGGGATTTTCCGAAATTCCCAGGGGATCGGGAAGAAATTGTTAACTTACAAATAATGTGCTGGAGAAGCTGCGGGCGTCTTCTGGTATATAATACATTGTCGATGGGCGGTATAACAAGGACCGTAATAGGAAAAGTCATCTCTAACTTGAAATACGCACTTTACCTACCAAACCTAATTAGGTTAGGTAGGTATAAAGTGCGTATTTCAATTGCCGCAGTAACAAAAACCAAAATGATGAATTTCGAAATACTCTGCAATGCAAAATAAGGGGCCCCTTGTATACTGGATACATAATAAAGCTATGGAAATTTTTGTGCGTCTGACTGTCATTTGAGCGGTGCATATTATGTTATAACTGTACTGAAGGGCTTGCGCCAACAAAATAAAACAAGATGTATCAACAGCTATGTTTAATTGTTTGGAATGTGATATGGGACAGCTATAACACTTCCATGCCCATGAGCTGGCTTTGAACTAATCATTGAAGTCCGGAACTATCTGGTTTGGGGTAGCTCGGACGGGTATTGAGTGGTTTATACCGGCTAGATTCTGTTGCGTGCGGCGTGCGTGCCATGAGAGCGATGTGTTGGCGTCGCTCGTCCCCTCGGCTCCATAATCATAAACAAACACGCGTGCGCTCAGTAATTACTATACTCAGTATTATGTAAGAGACGAGTTAAGTGTGAGATATGTACTTATTACAATTTATAAATGATCGAATCGAATTACAGACTTGTATGATTGCATTTAGGGTGTTAAAAATGCCTTTCTAACTTAGTAGGTAGCTATTACTTCAATTAACTTCAGCCACAGATTTTTACAGGTACCTAGTTGAATTCATCTTCACAGATAGCAATAAAAACCGGTCAAGTGCGTGTCGGGCCACGCGCAATGTAGGGTTCCGTAGTTGCCCATAATGGCCATTATTGATAATAACTTCTGTTTCACATGGGACTAAAAACGGGCATCTTTAAGATTAAGCCAGTGCAGCGCTCCCAATGTAAACTCACAGATTTATAAGTTAACCGACGATTACTCGTAAACTAGTGATGTCTACTTAGCCGTGATAGTTTTCCTTTTAAATTCGTTATATGTACTTACTACATTTGTGATTTTTTTCACCTCTTCCAAATTAATAGTTTAGCCGGCAGAGGGGGGGGGGGGGACACTTGAGTCTAACAATTTTTTCCACTTCAAAGCTTGATCTTTGACAAACCAATCACTTGATCGAAAAATGATTTGAGCAAACTAATAATATATTTTTAAACCCTATCCAATGATACCCCACATAATGGGGTAGGTACTCAACCAAAAAAAATTCAACCCCACTATAATATATTATGTAGGGGAGATACCCTTAAAAAAATATTTTCCTAAATTTTATTCTACAGTTTTGTTGCAATATTGTATGTCTATATTCATGTCAAATATCAGCTTTCTAGCACCAGGCGTCTTTGAGCCAGGCTGCGGACGGACAGACGGACGGACATGACGAAACTATAAGGGTTCCTTGTGGACTACGGCACCCTAAAAATGGGCAATTCTGGATCGTCTGCTGATAGGTAGTCACTTGTAAGAACTTGGTTTGTCATTATTACGTCTAATACACATGACACACTTTGGATTAGTTTAGCATTAGCACTATAAATTGATTTTAATTGAGGTGTGGTGGATTTATTTAGTCCTGCTTTGCCAACATTATCTTTTATCTTTCGACTACCTACTGAAGACATTTTAAAATTAAGAATCCTTTAGAAGGCTAGTAGGTAAGTAAGTATTTAGACCCGGAGTTCAAGTTCCTGTTTGTTAAAGCCTCAAAGACAGATCATGGACCAATTGTATTGATTGTTAGCTTGATTAGCGGAACAACGATACTTTTAAACAATTTAGCAGACAGCTGTAATTGTGATCGTTGTTAATTAAAAAAATACTGGTCGAGCGCAAATTATTTCTTATTGTAGGTAGGTACATACAATACAGCCCACTCAGGCGATTAAGCAATTATGTATATTTAGGTATACACATCTATGTAATTCACAAAATGATTGATATGCGTTTAGGAATGCGTTATAAAAGTTATGGTTATTATCTGTCTGTACCTATATAATATATAGGCTCGCCCCCTATTACGTGGAACCTAAAAATTCATGGCGAAATTACACCTCTGCCTACCCCTTCAGGGATACAGGTGTGAGTCTATACATAGTCTATATAAAATTATTGCGTTACTGTCTGACCGACGACGCCGAGTCAAAACTTTGGGCGCAGGAAGCCGAAATTTGTCATGTATCGTATGTTACCTACCTGGGGAGCATAGGGGTTACAAAGGGATTGCCCGAAGTTCCCACGGGATCGCGAGCCATGTGTGAGCGTAGCGTCATCCACTATGATGTGCGTTCAAAAATGCGTAAAAGTTATGTATACGTATAATAATTTTACACATGCGCACGAGTAAGAAATATTCGTATGCGAAACGTAACAGCAATAACAAGATGAAGATAAACGTAACACGCTAATTTCGTGTCTTACTGACGCTGTTCTGTTTCACAACCCCAAAGCATATTGAATCATAGTAATTAAACCTTAACATCAGCGTAGGTAGGTACCTATTTCGTAAAGTGCACATTATGTATTACTTTCGTTGTGTTCCGGGTCACCTGTACTTAGTACTACTTACCTCATTTAGATTAGTGGTCTGTCTACGTCTTAATGCTACCTGATATTTAAATCTAGACCCTTTATTGCAGTAATTTCAGTTGTACCAATCAACAAATATCATCGCACGATAAAAAAATACTTATTAGGAACAAGTACACCTACGGTTGATTTTTGGCACTCATATTCACTTCTATCAAAAGAGCGGAACATATTCAAATAATTTTTTCCTTTGGAAGAAGATACTTAATGTTTTATACCTGTTTTGATGCACTTGATGCAGTTTCATTCTAACATTTAACATTTTCAGGTTATATTATTTACGATATGGTGGGGATTAACATTAATACCACTAGCGGCAGCTGCCCCAAATATAACGAAAACCAGAAATACAGTAATAGAACCTATTCTATCACAAAATGAGACTAAAAATGAGACTTTATTTCATTGGGAAGATTACAGCGTGCTAGCGACCATGCTTATAATATCATGTATGATTGGCGTGTTCTACGGATACTTTGGAGAGAAACAGACGACTGGTGATGATTTTCTATTGGGAGGATCATCAATGGGAACGTTTCCTATGGCCATGAGCCTCGGTGCAAGGTTAGTGAAACATATTATGATGTTAGCGCGAATGCAGCCCTCGAATAAGGACGTGAGCACGGTCATCCAAAAATAAGGCAAAGCAGCAGATATTAGAAACATTGCGTACAGACAGGGGCGGACACTTTGACTAAAGGGCTCTTCCCTTTTCAAAGCACCTGTTTTCTTCCAGAGACAAATTACTTTTTAAGGTTTCCTTTGGTAAAACCATTCTAACATACAGGTGAAGGTTCAAGCTCCCTCAAACCGAAATTCAAACCCTACAAAACTAAATTCTGAATCCGTATTAGAGAAGAAGAAGAATATTGTGCATTGTAATTTTTATAAGTCTATCAGCAGTATCATTAACTCATTTAGGCCTGTAGGCATGCCCACCGTGACCTCTACACTGTACCCGGGCCTGACATCTCTTCACATCAAATGTCAACAGTTCAACACATCTTACAACGTTTTTATCCACATGCATTTTTCTTTCAGTTTCATTACAGCTATTGAGTTGCTAGGCAATCCTGCAGAGATGTACATGGCCGGTGCACAGTTCTGGATGATCTGCATATCGTTTGTGCTAGTCGTGCCCATTACGAGTAGACTGTACCTGCCAGTGTTTATGAGGTTACGACTCACCTCATGCTATGAATACTTGGTAAGACTAACTTATTTATTTATTCCTTTTTTGTAATATGTTAGTAGAATATACCCTTTAAAAAGCCCATACGTGCCAAAAGTATTAGATAAATAAATACCTAGATTGCTGACGTACTGTTCATTGACCTTTTTTTTTTATTGGGTAAAGGTACCTACATTAATTTGTGAGTAGAAAGGGTAGACTATAAAAATAGCCGCAGGCAAGAGCCAAGGACCCTTTGCCTTAACAAACTCTACTTCACATGTACAAGTACATATTATGTACATATCAAATATTACATTTTCACTGTCCTGTAATATACCTACCAACTTTAGTAAAAAGTTTTATCATTTGTTTCCAACAGTAACCTAAAGGAAGACAAGAGGAACCCACCACGCATGCTCGGATTGACCACTCCAACTATTGCAATAGAAAAAGGTTGACAATACCGAACTCCTCTAGAAACGATTAGGGATATAGGAATGGTATGGGTTCCAGGAAGATACCTGACTTGCAGTATCCCGCTGTATGCGCCGACTATTCTTCCATAAGAATAGTTGTGCGTGGTGGGTTCCTCTTGCCTTCCATTAGGTTACAATGAAGTTCTGCCAGTTAACGCCTGATTCAACCAACTATTTTTCCAACAGTTTTAAATAGGAGGATACTTTAGAAATAAGTACACTGAGTTTCGTTAGATATCTTTTATATACAATTAATTTTTGCACGTACGCGACTTATTAGGAAACTTGAATTTACAAGTCTTCTATAATAAATATACAAAACTGCTTGGACTTTTCGCAGGAAGTACGTTTTTGCAAGTCAATCCGTGTGTATGCCAGCGCATTGTACATGATGCAGATGATTCTGTACACGGCTGTGGCGGTGTACGCGCCGGCACTCGCACTCTCCGATGGTAACTATCTGAATTGCATCACTTTTTAATTGCACATGCCCTCTAAATTCGTACACTTCGTAATGTTATGGTGAGTACACACATGTCCAATATATTCTTACGAACGGTACAAACTGGGTGAAGTTCAGTTTCTAAAGTATCACCATGTAAAGTCACGATTCGGCGAATGCTCGATGTGTTCGAGGTTATTTTCACTGCGTGTCAGTCAGCATTTACCAGTAATTTCTAGCTCTTAATATTTTTTAAGATCTTAGAGGTAACATGTGCTGTATTTTGCCCAACATTTGCCTCTGTAATTAAGTCGGGTTCGATAGTTCTACCAATACTTAAGCTCGTTAGTTTTTAAAACGAGATGGGAACAGAGCTTAAATTTTGCTTCCTGAAAGACTGGCTCACTAGAGCGTCTCGTTGTTTCTTTAAGAGTAAACACGAATGTGTACTCACCATAAGGTTCTATATGAGTTCATATTTTAATACACGGTTAAGAAAGAATGTGCGCTTAATGCGAACTGCACGGAATATTCGTCTATGATACTAATATAAATAATAATTAATTATTATATAAAACTTCATTAACCCAAATAGTCAATAACACCATAATTCTTGTAAGCATTTACGTCAGCATGAAACCTTTCTAAAGGTGTAGTTCTTATGTTAAGAATCAAGTGGTTTTCATGTAAATTGTCGCGCGTAGGCGTATGTCAAAGGCTGTTCAATATTCCGCCTATACTGGCCAGTAATAAACGGAGAGATGAGCATAAAATAAATATATTACAACACAATTTCTGTACAGCGAAACATATAAAATACAAAATTGCATAAGATATAATAAGTGGATTTTGAAATTGACTTCAGAAATTTTATTTCAGATTTACCATAATTGTCCTCATCTATTGTTATTTTCTTTTATACAAAAATTTAAGTGTACGAGCCTATTAAAATGAGAAATCATTTCAATTTCACATATCGAGAAGTGAGGTTCTAATTAAGTTATTAAAGTTATACATTGTCATAATGTACGACCGTTTCTCAACATCGTAAGTGGCCTAATAGAGACTAATTATTTATCATCATATCATACATTTATCTCATCTATACGAACCTACTTATATAAATTTCTTGCGTTTCTGACTTACTAACAGCCAACGCACATGAAGCTGTATGTACATTAAGGACCGCAGGGGTGCAATAAAAAGGAATTTCCCTAAATTCATACGGTATTGGGAAGAAACGGTTAAAATTGAACCAACATGTGCGGGCGTAGCTGCGGGCATCCTCTAGTTAAGTCTAGTTAACCTCATGGATGAAGAACGCTTCCTCAAACCATATTATTTATACATACATAATATTCTTTACATCATATAACCTATTACCTGTAATACAAAGTTTTACGAACTTTAAACTATGTGCCCAAAAATGTCTGGTGCTTGATACGCAAAGATACTTCTGTGGCTTATGAAGATTGCCGTAAGTGCGTCTCTTAGCAGTGGTCAAGGAAAGCCTATATAATTTGGCGTATGATGGCAATGAAAAATACGAACGTTTGTACACTCGAGAATAACAAATTTGAAACTGATAGCTCGTAGCATATACTTATTCATGAATCCTTTTGCATTGGTAATTTTGCTCAGGGACGAAAGTAGGTCGTCGTGAAAATTAATTAAAGGCCTTAATTAGAACGGCTGGTGGTGTCTATTTACCAAATTCTAAATATTATTCTGTGCTAAATAGGTTAACTGCTGGGTTTTATATGGACATTTTGATTGTATGTCGGTATGTAAAATCGCAACTGTGAGAACTTAGACATCCAAAATAGGCTTCAACTTGAGCAAAATTAATGTTAATAAGTCATAGTTTGTTGACTCGCCTTATTAACCATATGTTTGTCAGTCTGAATTAATGCAAAATGAAATAATACCTACATGAAGTATTATGTACGTTTTTTGGGTTAATGTTTATAGATAGTAGAAATACTAATGAATGGATGCCAGTTCCGTGCTATTATGCAATATAATTTTCTCATTAACGCTTAAGTATTTGCTGTGAAAGTTTATTGCTAGAAAGGACTATTAGTTATGTTCTTTTTAAATATACAAGTACGTGAACTATAGGATATTCCTCACTTTTGAATTTTCGATACAAACGGCCTTCAAATGTCTCTCTACAATCACTCATAAACTAATACTTTTGGTGAAACAAAATAACATCAATGTTTTGAAAGCGATGCGTTCGATTTTATTTACATACCCATAGCCAATGTCAATAGAAATTTTGCAATAGACTTGTGGTCAAATATGGGGTCAAGTTAAGGTATGCAATATACCTACTCCTGCCATATCCATACCTCGCCCAATGTCACTGCATTCGCTTTTCCATGGTTACATTAGAACCAGCATTATCCAAAATCATCAGCAATTTGTGTGTCATGTTATTTACATTAACTCTGCATGGCGTAAATGTGAATGTAACGGATAAACAGTTTTAATTGGCATTTTGTTATATAATTTTAATAGATAGTATAGGCTCACTAAAACGAATGGAGATTTTAAGGTCTCACGAATTAATTTCACTGAATGAATGTGTATTTATGCCGTAACATTGATTTTTTAATGGAATGTATTTAAAGAGGTTAGCTATATTTATCTCTTTAGTTATTAAAAAAAAAATGCATTAAGCCATGCTTCCGTAATGTCTTGGCTATTAATGACCTTAGTTAATTGATTATTATCGATTTCGCAGGATTTCATTTAAAATTTAAGTGGTTAAGTAAATATTATATTTTTGATAGTAATTGCGAAAGTAAAATGTTAAATTGGTTTAGTAATACGTTATGATCATCGGTAAATGTTGCGATTATCGATTCGGCAACGGTACCTACTTAATATTTCTCAAGTGGTACTACAAAGTATGCAATAGTGCCGAAAATCAACATTAGAATTGTAATTCAATGCACGGGTTACTGCGCGCCAGTGCCTTACATCACACACCTTAACAGTACGTAGGAATTTATACATGTAGTAAGTACCTACTTGTAATTGTAAATTAGCTTTTTATTATCCTTGAACCTGTAACTATTACCTATTTCATTATATAACAAGATATCATTTACGTTCTTTTCTTCTAACGTTCATGTAGTACTATAACAAGCTCAATTCATGTATTTTGTAACTTTCTTTTCAAAGGATAAGCTTACATAAACTTACTAATTTGCATAGCAGGACATAGGTACTATTAGGTACCTACATACTACGATTATATCATTATGTGAATCATCCCAATATAATCCCAAATAGGTCAAGAAAGAATGAAGCATTCTTCTGTCTACTAAAATATACCTACTTACTTTACTAGACCACAATAAAAAGCTTCTGTATCGCGACGGCATTGCAAAGTTGGTACATCAACCCCATAGACTCCATGGAACCATCTAAATCACAACGATTATTTGAGTTACAATGGCCACCAAATCCACAACGCAAGTTGAGTGGCTCATTAATTGATTGACTTTGATTGATTAGTAATTTTAATATTGACAATAAATAGTAGAGGGCCCAATTCGGTACCTTGAGTGACTCCGATTTGTATTTGATGTTCACTAGATTAATATAATAGGATCATAATTTTTTTGTCTTTAGCTAATACGTATGCCGTATGGTAATAAAAGGTATCCTTGATGTTATTCGAGGTAATGAAATAAAGGATGCACCATTTAATCGAAATCATTTCAGCTGTTTTTGCATGATTTTGTAACAACAATGTGTATCTTTTTGATATTAATAACATGAGTAGGTTATCGAATAAGTGTGATTCGCAAATACAATTTAAAATAAAGGTCAGTCATCTTAGCGTCAAAACAATTTATCAAATACGCCAGAGTCGGTCGGTATAGATGAGAACTTGTCATTAGTGTACCAATAACAATTTGCTGTCGTAAATTGGATGTACCTATTTCTTGAACTTTTAATTTGTATTCGCCATGGCGTTCATTAATGTTACATTAAAGTGGCATGGGATCCATACGTAATTTGTTAATTACATGCAAACAATTTCTACATGTACGTTACTTTTGTAAAATTGACACGAATTTGTTTAGGTACTTGCACACATTGTTTGTGCAATATTAAAAAAATAAGTACACATATAAACGAAATGATTTACCTACCTGACATTTTGGAATAATCGGATAGTTAAAAATATATCTAAAACCGTTTCGAAAAATTAAAGAACTTACTTAAATGCAAGTTTTCCTTGACTGCAACTTGAAAGGACATCATCCAAATTGGGCTAATTTTTATTTTGCCGGCCAATCAATAGAATTGTGTTATTTTAATAGAACACACTATTTTAAACATTTTTTACTATTACACCAAACTTCTAAGTCAATTCTCTGAGACAATATTTAGGTTTGAACAAGGGGTTTGAATGTATGTCTCAAAGTACCGTAGAGCTGGATTGTGCTGTCAAAAGTGATAAATCAAAGAGGTGTAAAGGTGATCAACGATACGTTTTCAGCCTCACGTGCAATAGGTGAGCTTTAAAATGCAGTGGACTCAGTGGCGTAGCTAGCATGGGTGGCACCCGGGGCGGTAACTGGCGGATGACCTTTTTTTTTTTTTTTTTAGTCGACACACCTAATTCCGCGCTAACTCTCGTAGTGCTGAGCTAGTGCCTATGTTTTTGTACATTGTTCTTAGTTGAGTTTTGGGTGTCACCCCTTTTTTTGGATGGGTGGCACCCCAAAAAGGGTGGCACCCGGGGCGGTCCGCCCCCACCACCCCCCCCTTCCTACGCCACTGAGTGGACTCATAAAAAAAAGTAAACAAAATTTTTTTATACTCCTGACCAAATATAAAAATATCGTCTAAACCTTTAGTAGGAATGTCTATGACAGGCAGATGTCTTGAATATAGGCATGCCACCATAGTGACGATAATTCCTCTTCCAGACATGTGGTCGAAGAGATGTTGCGTGGCAGCGTTCTCACTTTCCATAGTTATTTCGACCGGTACTTGTAGAGGAAAGGCCAGGAGGAAACGCCTGGATGTCACAATTGTGACCGCAGCTGCAACCCTGTCGAAGAAACGGCGCTGCAAAAGTTGGCGGAATGTCTAGCTTAGGCGTCCCAGTGCCGTAAACTCATCACCATCTTAAGCGATTCTCGACCATTTTGGTGTAGACCTCATCGACAACTTCCATTTGATTCTGTTTTTGGCAGTCTTCACCCAATTACTGCCCGCTTTCTTTATGGTGTCATCTTTCCATCTCATTTGTAGTCTTACAGCTGGTCGTTTATAATCCCACGGTCTCCATTTCAATATTTTCTTGCACCATGTTTCGGGTTTTCTGGCTACATGTCCGGCCCACTGCCATTTTAGCTTCGCTACTCTTTTGACAACATGTGATACTCGACTTTCTTTTTGGAACCATTATTCGTCTTTCTGTCTCTCAGTGTCACTCCTACCAGTTTTTTTCCATGCCCTTTGAGCTACTTCAAGTTTCTGGAACGGAACGGAGCCGAAACTTGGGCTACTACAAAGGCGTAGTAACCCAAGTCTCGGCTCCGAAGCTAAGGACTGGCAGGACGTACAGGTTGAATATTTTTGCTTTTTGTTGCTTCGTAAAAGCAAATGCCAGTTTGCCTAAAGCGGCCAACCCAAACGGATACGTCTATCAATCTCTTTCACCTGGTTTACTTTGCCCATCTTTATCTCTTGCCTAAGGTATATATGAATTTATTGACGAATTCCAATGGGGTACCTCCTACTACAATTGTTATTCCGCTGGATTTTTCACTGGTCATGTTTCGAATTGGCCGTGAAATGGCCTCGCTCCCTGCCCTTTCCGTGGTCCAGTGCGTGATGGCTTGGAACGTCAGCTTCTCTTTCTGTGAGGCAATAATGCTGACCAAGCAGATGGCGAAGCGAGAGAAGTCGATGATACTGCCTAGGGGCCGCTCCCCGTCCGCCAGTAGGCTGAGGCAGCGGCGCCGTGACCACGTGCGCCCCCAGAAATGTTGATTAGCAAATATGGCGTGGCCCGCCAGCATCCAACGGCGAGTTGAACCCTGAAAAGGTCACGGTGTACGACGCAATTCACATGGCCGCCGTCAAGAACACCGTGGTGGCTATTGTGAGTAATGTGAGTAGAGCCAGCTACGCACCAAAAGTAAGGTGGCTTGTATATCTTATGTACCACACAATGCACATTACATGGGGCCAGCAGGGGATAGTTCTTCTGCCATTAAGGCATACTGAAGGAAGAACAAAAAGCAAGCAGCGCATGCAGTGAGCGCAGTGCGAATTAGAGCGAGACAGCGTGACAGATGCTGCGTCTAATGCTACCTCGCTCTTGGCTTACAACCTACCATTACCTCATGCCATTTAAATTGCAAAGTGCACATTATTTTAGGAAAAAATTACAATAATTAGTATTTATTTCACTATCAGAGCAGATTCTTTGAGCTCGAATATTATCTCACAGACACAGATAAAAGGTGTTTATTTCGTACTATTCTATGATAATTTAAATTTTATTTTAATTGGCCGGCACTTATAGAATTAGCCCAAATTTGTATGGCGGCTGGATGATCTCCTTTCATCGAGTCATTAAAATATAATGTGTTATATATATATGTATGCTATCTTTAACTACTTGGAAAGGTTATAGATCATTTCCAACGCGTTAGACCCTTGCTACCATTTTAGATTTATTCTTTAGAGTGACTAAGAAGACAAACAATGATGATTAGAAACAGATTCAGGTAAGGGGAGGGGGCTTATACCTCTCTCCCCTAAAGCAATTAAGTCCTCCCATGACTGATGACTTTTTATTGTTTCCCTTGATAATACATACTCTCAATAGAATAGTATCTATATATCTATACCCATCAATTCCCTACACATTAGTTATAGTAGCGATTCATTACGTAGGTTTTTCTAAATGGCACTCCTTTGGGTAAATAGATTTGTGTTTCAAAGACGAGTTTCCTTTAGCACAATAGCTTTATACTAACAATTTGCCATCAATTTATTTGTTTAGATATTTCCAAGCGTACTGATCCAATCAAGAATGAAGGTATTCCTATTAATGTGAAAAAAATGTTGATTACGAAGCATGTAGACAAAAATCACCAAATTCGTTCAAAATAATGATTGTACCATCATTGCAAAACTGTTATATTGTCATAGTGAAGGCAAATCGTTGAATATTAATGAAATATTCAAATGTAATCCTCGTTATTATATTTATGTTGTGCCTAACTTTTAATTATTTTTGGTAGTGAAACCTTGAATATGATTATTTTAACTTTCACTGAAACAGGCCCATTACTTATTACTAGAGCCATTCAAATAAGTAGGATTATATATGAAGAATATTAAGTACTATGACGTGTAATTCACGTAATACAACAAGTAAGTGATAAAGTGAGTGTGATTAAAACCGGTGTTACCTACTAATTTGAATGCGATATCCCAGTTGACAGATTGAAAAATAATTGATTATGGAATAAGGATCTTAGTAACTATTTAAGCCTAGGCTATGACTTGGAAGCCAGAGATACTGCCCAGTCAATCAGATTTGACAGGATAATAACATTTTCACAGGGCGACCGCCATTTCGCCGCAATCCATAGGGATAGAGCGATATTACATTGTTAAGACCAGTGTCGGTGCATAGGGCACTCACTCAAAGATCTTCATCACAACCGATACCGATGCTCTTCGAAGTACAGGACGAGCGATAATTAACAATTTAATACACACTTGACTTCGAAATATCAGTGGTGCCATCGTAGGTTCTTTAGTTTTGAACTCCGTGTTTGTCTACAGGACTATCGCTGTCTGTAACCATATAACGTAATATAATGATGATGGTATAATTTGTGAAATAGGTAATTCGGAGTTTCTTTTATTGTACTCGTGGTTGTACCTAAGTGAATTTTAATCGCAATACCGTTTTAATTGCTCGTGTGTCGATATGGTATAACAACTTTGACTTTGTTCACTCTGAGAACGGCCTTGGCTTACACACCCACTTTATAAACTTCATAATTGAACGAATCAAATTCTTGTATGTTTTCGAGAAGACAACTTCTCTAGGAATAAATCGTGGGTGTCTTACACTTTACAAACATACTACCAACGGACACAATGACCGCCCAGACTTGAAACAACAATTTATGGATCACATAAAGTGTTGTCATGTGGGTATCAAGCCCACAACACAATTGTGACGAAAACTCTTATAATATTCTCGCTTTCTTCAATGTTGCCACCTAATTAACCTTTGTGAAATCTACATAGGTACACACATCACTACATACATCTTTTACTTAGAAAAATAATGTCCGTGACTTTACCGCATATTTTATGAAAAGGTTTCTCAATAGAGAAAGTTAAGTACGAACCGTGAATAGCTCCTGTATTTTGAAAAGAATTGGAGTAGCGTTTATCGTTAATACGACCATTATTATCACATTAGTAGGCAGCGATAGCCTAGTGGAGATACCAACAGACTTCCAAGCAGACGGTATAGGGTTCGAATCCATAGCGCGCACGAAAGACCTCTCGGAGTTATGTGCGTATTGAATTGTAAATTATCGCTTGAACACGCGGTCTCAGTTGTCATGCAGATCTTTGAAAATCATTATAGGGAGTCAGTTCTTATGAATAAACTCAGCAGTCGCTCTGTGGAAAAGCTAATATTCATTCAAATCTGGTTAGACTAGAAAAGGCACCCCGAGTTCTAGCTGGAGTAACAATAGGAGGATGATAATAAAATTGTTAGGTACATTAGTATGGTGAACCTTGAAATGAATATCGTCAGTCGTTAGAATGATAGATAAACGAGTGCTAAGCCTTCGGTTCGAATAAATAGTGTACCTTTGCTACGGAACATCCGCGAATGTAAACCAGTTTTTGAGTAATACTGAAATTAATACATATACGAACCTAGAGCTGGAATATCATGTTTATTTCTGAAACTTTATAGTGGTTCACAATTTATTATAACCTTTTGGCTTTTTCGATACAATCTAGAAACCTTTTAATATCTAAAAGCACTTCTAATTGCTATGCTCAACAGCAGAAGCTCGCTTACGGTTAAATACATGCAGCTCTACCTAATTCTCTGAGGATTTCTTACTTCATGGCATGTATGACGTTATTTTTGCTGCTTGGAGCTCAATCATTTCAGGGCTAGCCACATTTTGCCAATGCAACTATCATCGATCGTTAAATATCCGATTCAGATCTTTATGAAGGCTTGTATAGCAAACGTTTCGCAACAATAAAAATATCTAATCAAATATTCAGCATACCCATCTGTTAGTAATTCTAGAATATTTTATTGCTATTACTAACCTGGCATGGTTAGCACATTTTATGATAGTATGCGGGGTCCGGTGGAGGTGCAATGATACAATCTAGCCTTAAATGCACGTGCGTATGGTCGTCCACGATTATAGCACCGCTGTCGTAGCTTATAGCACAAATGATAGTAATAAAAGTAAAAGTATAGAATACCGACTACACTGCGCTGAACATCTCTTAATCGACACCATAAGTATTTTTATAGTTTGTCCCACTGATGGACATAATATACCCTTTCTTATTATGAGAAGGGTAAGAGCCATAGTTAGGGCTGCCAACACCTTAATTGCCGGCACCGGATAATTACGGCAAATATCCCAAAAATTTGGGCGAAATACGATTTTTCCCCGGACACCACTGAAAAAGTACTATTTATCGCTTATCTATAAAAAAATGGATTTTCCCTGACAACAAAAGTGTCCTGGTTACACCCCCCCTTCAAACTAGGCCAAATCCAGGGAAATCCAGACGGATGGCAGCCCTAGCCATAGTCCGCCACACTGGCCCTGTGCGGAGCATACCTACTTCACATGTCTTTCGAGCAAATTATGCAGATCCCTAAGACAAGCAAGTTTCCTCACGACGTAGAAGTAATAATTAACATGTGCTACACACATAACTTCGAAAAGTCTGTGGTGCTCTCTGAGAGTTTAAAGTTTTGAACCAGAGACCCCCTTCGCTCTACACCGACTCTACCAATCTGTCCACTGGGCTATCGCTCTGGAGACACATGCATGATCGATATACATTTCGTACAAGGTATTGTAAAATTGCTGCAAATAATCTGCACGTTATAAATAATGTAACCGAACCAAATAAGTATTGGGTGCATAGGGTTCCCACCAAGAACTTAGGGTCCCAAGCCAACCTCACCTGCAAGTGGTGCACCTGCCGATCAACGAGGCTCTGGCAAACAAAATATCCCGATAAGCGGCAATAGGCTCGCTACCTATTACGTGGGATCAAAACACTGGCGAAAAGTGGGCGTTTAGGTATTATGCCTCTGCCTAACCCTTCGGGGAAACAGGCGTGAGTCTATGTATGAGTCCAAATAAGTAGGTAAGTATTATATAATAAAACCATTAAGTTTATAAGGAACCAATAATGATATCAACGAATCATTGTTTTCATATGCAATATTTTTAATATTTTTGGTTATTGGTGTCAAACGGTTGTCATTGAAAGTCACGCTATAAGCACCCTTCCTTATTGCAAAACTGCAATTGCACTATCAAATACATCGACAGTTACGACAATATACGTCTTCGTTGTCACATTGTGAAACTAGCTGTAAATTAATAACACAACGCCACTAAATATAAAATCAATTGAATATGAAATACCTTCTAGGTCCATATTAGTAGCTACGTAACTTATAGCTACTAGCAAAATTAGTGAGCTATTAAGGTGATATTGCGTCAAATAAAAATCATTGTAACTTTGTAATTTATTAATTAACTTCATTATTATTTATTTTTTATTTATAGTTTCACGCCTGTATCTCCGAAGGGGTAGGCAGAGGTGTAAATATTACACCCACATTTCGCCATGAATTTTTAGGTCCTACGTAACAGGGAGCGAGCCTATTGCCGTTACCGGGCACATCACCAGAATCCGGGCTGCTACTGAGTATTCGAAAAAACTCAGTAACACTTTTTGCCCGACCCGGAAATCGAACCCGGGACCTCCGATCAGCAGTCGCATACGCTATCCTCTGGACCACAGAGGCAGTCTGTGGTCCAGAGGATTTCACTTCATTATTAGAAACTATTTAATTAAATAGTATCTAATAATGAAGCTACGGCTACTTAATTAGGTGTCTTTAAAATTATCATAAACGTTTCATAGTATTACATTATCTGTGTTAATGGGTAATATTGGCATTAAATAAATAGGTAAGCATTGGATAAATTATAAGACTTGAAGAACATAAGTTGACTGTGCGGATGGATTGGTGGTTTTAACAGCTGTCTAGCACTGAATATTTGTAAAGTTATACGCGATAATGACCTAGGATCCCAGAATAATTAGGAACGGTTCTTGTATTCAGAACCATAACTAGCTTTTTACGCGCCTGGTGTAATATTCAATAGCTCCGCCTAGGAAAATTATTATTTGAGATGATTTTACACTTTTACGCTGGCATAGCCCTTGTTGTGACAAATCATTTTATTAAATAGATTTCAGGAGATAGGTAAACGGCGAAAATCATTAAATAAGTAAGTATATATATATATATATTAGCAGGATGTTCCGGTTATTTTCTTAAGACCCCGATCCCCGAGGCACCCGTACCGGAGGGCCCTGCCTGATTTGTTTATGTCTTGGTAAACTCAATTAAAAGTCAGCTTAGCTTAAAAGTACCGTCAATAGCAGCATACCGTTTAAAAATATTATTAGTTACTAAAATTAAATACTTCACTTTTCAGGTTCAGGAAAAAATATAAAGTTTTGCTTCGCATATTAATCGCTTCAAATATTATAATTAAAGAATACGAAGTAGAGTTTCTTAGGGCGATCACAGGTTTTGATTATTGGCACAATCGCTTCTTTTTCAAGACACAAAATATCTGGACTAAATGAAAAATTAGCATAATTTAAAAATAGGCAAAATTGGACTTCGACAATCAACTATAAAAATAATCAACATTAGTATCAATTTATATTAATACAGTAATGGTAATATTAAAAATATATATATTAGCTGTCAGCAGGTACATCTAATTTGAAAAATATTGTTGTCATAAATTGTAGAATATATTTTATGTACGTAAGTAAAATGTAATGCTAGCTGTTTCCCGCGGTTTCACCCTCGTCCTGGGGGAACTACTTCGTGTGTCCGGTAAATTTTTAGCCTAAGTTACTCCTTGGTACATCAGCTATCCGCCAGTGAACGTCCCGTAAAATCAGTCCAGCCGTTCCAGAGCCCCCTCTCCCCCCGTGGGATCGTGGCGATCCCACGGGGAGAGACTTACTACTTGTTGTGGTGGGGGGGCTCAGTAACCGTGGGTTTGAGGTACACCAAATGGGGGCGCACCATTGTTGCGTTGCCATCCTCCCTATCCTCTGCGGCCGCTGGGTGTTTTGGATTATTTTAATATTACAATCAGACACTCCAATTTTATTTACATATATGAATAGATGTATAGATTCAGCAGTGGACTACGCCAGGCTGATAATGATGATGTAATATTCTGTCCGTTCTTCTAATATCCTATTCTATTTGTTACATTTTATTCAAACTGTATTAACCTCTAATAAATCTATGAGCTGATGTTGTACAAAATTATAAATAAAAAAGTTTCGTCTTATATATTTCAAACTCATACATTTGTGAACTTTTTAAGTCAACTGTACAAGTCGAAAATAATAGAAAAAGTAAACAAGATAAATGTAATCAAATTTATCGTGTTCGGGGCTCCCGAAACGTGTGCCTCGGGGATCGGGGCTCTAAGGGAAAAACCCATAATTATATTATATTCAATCTAATATTTCCTAGGTATTGGCATGACTATGATGCCTATCAGAATACATCGTCATACCTGTCATCATACGTCGTACATTATGAACAGAAAACCATTCCAAGTGAAAATTCCTGGCCGTCCAAAATACTTGAAATGTACGGAACGAATACCAAGTGCGTATTTACTTAGTTAATTTTATGCTATTATTACCTTACAGTGACCGGTTTGAACACATATCTGGCAGTTTCACTGGTCTACGTGGTGTGCATTTTCTACGCCTCACAAGTAAGTATAAGTTATTTGCACTTATATGCTAATTGGAGATTAATACCTACATATCGCCGTCCCCAGCGAATAATATCGTAATCAACTATTGCGATAGAAGCGCTTTTATGGGGAATTATTGTTCTAGAGGTGTGATTACACCTTGTGAATTTTTTTCACGTGATTCGTACGATTACTTTTGAAGTTAGACATTTTGAAATGAATTTACCTATACTATTCGTCTATAAATAAAAACTATTTTTTATGCCGAATGTCATCATAATGAATCAATACTGGGCCCTTGAAGTTATAATTTTTCCAGTAAACTGTACAATTTTATTCGGGTACAATAAATATAACTTATTTCGGTAAAGTATGTTACCATTCCTTTTGCTATGGAATATTAATGTTAACCAATTGACTGTAACCACAATATATTGTTTTAGGTAATAATAAATTATCATTACAATCAACCTCGCTACTTTACAGTCACTACGATCGCAATTAACTATTGCTGTATAGGTCACTGTCAACAGTTTACTCGAATAAAATCGTATTGTTGCATTACGGTTTGAAAATTGTGTTTACATGTTGGTAATATAATTTTTTGATTATATTTTAATGGGTGTAAAACTAATATTTTTTTAAGTTACATCTCTTTACACAACAAAAAATACCAATCTATTGGCATGTCAACGAGTTTGCTGTGTAAAACTGATAAGAAGTTATAATCAAAAAACGGTTTTTTATTTTTCCTCTAAATTTTACTTTTTTTGATTACGATGTTATTCGTTGGGGACGGCGATATGTATCGCGAGTGTTGTCGAAGCGTTATAATATTTATTGAAAGAGCTAACTTTGCATTGTACTTAGTATTTAAACGGATTTATAGATATAGGTAGGTATTAATTTTATTAAGTATACCTAGAGTAATTGGTTGGAGTTAGAACGTATCTACAGGCTAATAATCTAGGTACTTTAATATTGGGCTAATCTTAATATATAAAATCCTTGCGTTACTGACTGACTGACAGACACGCTACAGCCGAAACTATTGAGCGTAGGAAGCTGAAATTTGGCATGTATGTTCCTTGGGGACCGTAGGGGTGCACTAAGAAGGGATTTTCCGAAATTCCCACGGGATCGGCCAAAACGGGTAAATTGAAAAAAAATGCAGGCGTAGCTGCTGGCGTCCTCTAGTATCGCCATAAAGCTTTGTGGTCTTTTAAAAGAAGTTAGTGAAAGCATTCTGTCAAATTACAACACCTAGGTATTCGTAGCGTTCCAGAAACGCCAAAATAAATACTACCCTACCTACTACGAAAGTTTCTACCAAATACCTACTTACAGTGATGCTATTTGCAGCAAGCATCTCTAGTTTTGTAAAAGCTGAATTGCTATTTCCATGCCGTCATTTATTACGTTAAAGATCATGATCGCGATTGTTTAAGGTAAATCTTAATATTTTAGAATAATGAAATTAGAGGTACTAAGCGTTAATTGGATATTTCAAAACAGAATTATCTGCTTATTTTCCAGGGTGGTATGAAAGCAGTGATTATGACAGACTCATTCCAATCAGCTGTGCTCATCGGTTCGCTGGCGGTTGTGCTGGCGATGGCAGCGGAACTAGTCGGCGGGTTCGACATTGTATGGGAACATGCCTGGCACACTGGACGACTACATTTTTTTGAGTAATTATTTAAATCTGATAGAATAATTCAACTATTTTTTGAGTAATTAATTACTGCAAATATTATGGTATTACTGACTTTAGAACATGTTGAACGATTATAATATAGTACAACTTATAATGCTTCGGGCTAGAATGAGTGTTAAATCTCTATCTACACACCTGGCTACTACCAAAATAGTAATTCTTGGCACCATAAAGATAATATGATCACTAAGACCGTAAAATATTTTGCACAGTACCTACTCTGGAGCAATCTGATATTTTTTCTGCATTTGTGTGTGAGACGTAAAGGCAGCGATAGCCTAGTGGAGATACCAACAGACTGCCATGCAGAGGGTATCGAGTTCGAATCCACGGCGCGCACCAATGACTTTTCGGAGTAATGTGCGTATTGAATTATAAATTATCGCTTGTCCCGTGCCTCGGAGAGCACGTTAAGCCGTCGGTCCCGGTTGTCTAAATAAACTGACACTGGTCTAAACCATGGAATATGGGCTATCCCTTCGGGTTGCGGAGGTTAGACAGGCAGTCACTCTGTGGAAAAGCTAATATTCAGCCAAATCCGGTCAGACTAGTAAGCGGACCCCAGATTGAAACTGGGATAACGCTAGGAGGATGATGATTTGTGTGTGAGACCGTTATGGCTTGATTTGCTTACGAGTCGATTTGCATAGTGCTCTATGCAAAACTATATTCAATTAAGTTTTGGCCATCTAATCGCCGATGACAGGTCCTCCATTATTCAAAAAAGTCCTAGCAAGTTCCTGTTGAATATCTTTCCGTTGTAACAGATTTCTTAACTTTTTTTATTACAGCATGAACCCAGACCCAACGGTACGCCACTCTTTCTGGTCAGTGGTGATCGGCGGCACATTGTATTGGACCAGCATGTTCTGTGCTAACCAAGCCACAGTACAAAAATATCTGTCCGTGGAGCGAATATCTCAAGCGCGAGTTGCTCTCTGGGTCGCGGCCGTCGGTTTGATCGCAGTGTACTCAGTGAATTTCATCACCGGAGCTGTCCTTGCCGTCCATTACGCCGACTGTGATCCCATTCAGGTAAACACGTAGGCAAATAAATAGAATTTACTCATTCTACCCTGGTACGATAATGCAATGCCTCCATTGTGTACTCGTCCAACGTCTAATGTTGAAATTCGAACATTTTCATTACTTTTTAAACTTAGTGGAGCAGGAAAATTCGTTTAATCCTACACTTTAATTTCTGATAACGTTCCAAAGTAATTGTAACCAAGGGATACATACTACGCTATCGGTTTCGCTGCTTAGATACCTACTTGAAGAGCTTCTAATTTTAGTTGTAAGCAAATAGGTTTAAAATTCATCGAAAATTAACATTCAAAAGTAAGAAGGCACGACCGAGCGCTTGGACTCGAGACGACTACCCTTGCATACCAATTTTATCCAGTGCACTAAGTACATCAAGATTAGTATCAGTCGAAGTAAATATTTTCTGCGCATTACAACAATAATGCTATATTGTTTTATCCTGGATGCAGTGGCTGCCGTATTAGGTTTACTAAGTTAGATTTGTTTGATGGCCATGTTATTCATTGTAGGCTTAATTATGTTACTAAAAGTATTATGTTGTTAGTATGCATACCCAAGTACACCTGGGTTTTACTTGCAAGTACGTAAATTACTAATAATTTTTAAAACATTACCTCAGGCCGGCATTATCAATGCTTCGGACCGTCTGCTGCCTCTCTACGTGGTCCATCAACTGGGTGGTGCGCGCGGAGTGCCCGGCTTCTTCGTGGCCGGCATTTTCGCTGCTAGTCTTGGGTAAGTTTTGCTCATATTTTGCTTAAAAGCGCAGACGATGATGCTCCCGGTTGGCGTTTGGCACACTGGTACCTACGTTAAGAATGCTGTCCACAAATTCATTCCACTTGCAAAAATGTTTTGCTGGTAAGTTACATGTCACACACTTCACTTCCACCTCACCTTGCACTTACCTACTTTTTATATAAGTTACATAACCATTAAGGATAGATTAATTTCAAAATAACTATGTTCCGTTTTTAAATCACTGATTCCTTCGCTTCATCACAACTAATCTAATATTATTTTTTCATTATGCCGCAAAATCCAAATATGGAGCGCGAAACGAATGGGCGCCTCCTCGCACTGAATGAACTGCCTCAGATATCAGCTATAACGGCAGAATAAAATTAGGATGTAACCAGAAAAGTCCAGTTGGAATACCGGTTTCAATTTATTGGTATCATACGCGAATTTGAGATCTAATTTATTGCTACTGTGTACCTGTGTGGAGGTCTTGGACAAATAGGAATTTATACGATAT
Source organism: Euclidia mi (assembly GCA_944739405.2). Lineage (NCBI taxonomy): Eukaryota > Metazoa > Arthropoda > Insecta > Lepidoptera > Erebidae > Euclidia > Euclidia mi. The sequence goes on along the minus strand of OX123198.2, from coordinate 28,544,635 downwards.
TTTTTAAATATTTGACTCAACAATTTAATACCTACTCCTAATGATTAGATTTAAGAAATTGGACATAGTAATTAGTCAATAGACATGTGATTTGATTGGCATCTAGTGAATTGAAGTTGTAGCAACTTCAATGAGGCACGATCAAAGGAAAGATCAGGTACATGTAATGTAAGTGCAGTAGGTACCTAGTCAATATTTAAAAATGATCTTTAGGTACACTCTAATATTATAGAAACGTCTATGTACTTTTAGGTAAATCCACCGGTAGTACCTCCCTAATAACTAACGGATATATACGGCCATTTATCCCTAGTAGGTAGGTACCTACTTAGAGTTTTCTGACACTTCTCAAACAGAAAATCTTATTTACGGATACAATTACATATACCTAACAGGAATAAATAAACCACGATTAGCATGACCTGCGAGGTAACCATGCATAAGTATACGAGTAGAATTAATATTCGCTCATATAGGTACCTACCTATCTAGAATAGGGAACATTACGCAAAGCTCGACGCAGATGGCAGCACAAGCAACTACAGTAAACAAACTTTCGTAGCGCGCTTTTCAAATATTGTCATCAACAGACAACAAGACAACAATATATCTATACCTATTTATATAAGCAAAACAGTTGTAATGTAACAGTTGTAATTATTATCAATAACAATAACAATGGTACAATGTTTCTGTTTTAGTGACTTGTTTGAGATGAGATAATGAGATCGCGCATCCAAAGTTTGAAGTCTAAACGAGTTGTCAAGTTGTTACTCAAATGAGCTCAAATGTCATACTTGCCAAAATTCATTGTTTACTGTAGTCGGTGATACCGCCATCTGGTGGTTTAACTTGGCAGTAATCTTCCCTATTACTCTACGTTAACCAACGATGCGCTACCTATGCTATTACCGCTAGCCCACATCCTACTGTTGTTAACACGTTCTAGTAATATTTAAATAAATATACTGTTCTTAGCTGAATAATCTCGTTTATCAGGTAATGACAACGTAACTGTCTACCTTTAAGGGTAGGCACAAAATAAATGGGAGATTTAAACAGCTGAAAGCACTGGTTATTTTTATTAACATTTAACTACTTGCACGATAATTTCCTAAATATGTATCTAACTGTTGTAAGACATAGCACCAATATATAAAATGTGAATAAGTAAATAAATTGTGAACAGGATCAGATTTAGTCAGTCGCTCCTTGCAAAAGTACGAGGGGCGGCTGATAAGTTCGCGGCCTAAGGTACTTAGCGATGACTTATCGTCTCCTTACTGATACCACAAGTTACGTGATAAATATAAAAAAAAAAATACCTCATTAACCGCGCTGTGATTAAATTCCTTGTTAAGAAAAAAAAGCCGCCGAAAGACATTTTCGGTTCTTCAGGATTCTGCCCCCATCATATAGGTACAATGGTAAAAAAATGGGCTCGTCTATTTCAACAAGGAAGAGAGACCTGTGAAGACGACTCCCGCCCGGGCCGCCCATTCACGATGTGAAAAGTGTATTTCACTTGAGGGGGATTATATTGATAAATAATAATAATAATATCGTTTATTGGCATGAAATATGGTGCTTACAGATCTCATAATATAATACATAGTACTTCATATTCCGCCTACTAAATTCGGCATGCAAATTTATATTGTGCCATAATTTTAATGAATTAAATAAAAATGTAATAATTCAAATTATGTCACGATGGGAAAATGTTAAGAAATTAAAATACAAATGTCAAACTATGAATATTACATAATATATGTCAAACTAAGAAAATTACAAATGTCAAACTATGAAAATTACAAATGTCAAACTTTAAAAATACTAATGTTAGATTATTAAAAAATACAATATTCAAAATAAGCATACAGAAATGTCAAAGAATTCAATTACATTATTGATGTCTGTAATAAATTGCTCTTCGTATTATAATTCATAAATTCATTAACAGAATAAAAACAGTTTTCAATAATCGATTTTAAACTTTCGCGATTTGTATACATCATACAAAATAAATTAGCGGGTCTTAATCGCGTACAACTAACTTATATAAGGTATAAATACCTATTTGGTTCCGAAACGTCGGAACCAAATAGGTATTTATACCTTATATCCGAAACGTCGGAACCAAATAGGTATTTATACCTTATATAAGTTAGTTGTACGCGATTAAGACCCGCTAATTTATTTTGTATGAGTTTTCAATAAGCCATGTTCGGAGTCTTTTTTGAAAAAGATTCGTGGGCAGTTCTCTAATTATCTTAGGTATCTTATTATATATCTTTATTGCCATTCGACTGGTGTTTTTATGGCAATATGCTGTTCTACACCTAGGCATAGCCAATCTGGTTGGATCCCTTGAGTGTTTACCTATTTTATATATTACACTATCGGCTTTACTAAATAGGTTGGGGTGTTTTTTTACAAACACTCCCATTTCCAATATGTATAAACATGCCAGTGACAATAATTTGTGCTCTTTTAATATGGGTCTGCATAATTCCAATGGACCTGCACCAAATACAGCTCGTAAGCACTTTTTTTGAACAATAAAGGCCCTATCGCAGTCCGTAGAATTGCCCCATATTATTAAGCCGTATCTAAGCACAGAGGAGACGTAACCATGGTAAGCCAGTAGAGCGGCATTTACTCCAACAGTTTTCCTAAGGTTTCTGAGTGCAAACGCAAAGCTGTTTAGCTTGTTGCATATGTTATCTATATGTTTTTTCCAATTGCAATTTCTATCAATTACTATTCCTAAAAATTTTGAGTCCTTTACTTCTTCAATGTCATTATCACGTCCGGTAATTTTCATTGTTTTATTTGTCATCTGGTAATTACAAAAATTAATATATTTTGTTTTGGAAATATTTACACATAAATTATTTTGTTCAAACCAATCTAGTATGCTTTCTACTGCAGTATTTATTTTGTCCTCATGTTGTTCATTTTTATTTTCGCTATTTATTACTAGTGAAATGTCATCAGCAAATAACACGCATTTATCATGTGTTGCTTTAGGCAAATCGTTCACATACAAAAGAAAGAGCAATGGCCCCAAAATGCTACCTTGAGGCACGCCATATTTATTGGTCCTAAACGTAGATTTATAGTTTATGACTTCTCTTTCCTTGTTCATAAATAAAAAAATTAAATCTATAAACTTCTCTCATTAACTACCCTAGGCCGCGAACTTATCAGCCGCCCCTCGTAATGCCTATTTTGTAAGATTTGAAAGCGCACCACGAGCGCAAAAGTCTAAACTCTATAGAATAAAAACCAGCCAAGTGCGTGTCGGGCCACGCGCAATGTAGGGTTCCGTAGTTGCCCATAATGGCCATTATTGATAATAACTTCTGTTTCACGTGGGACTAAAAACGGGCATCTTTTAGATTAAGCCAGCGCTCCCAATGTAAACTCACAGAATAGTTATTTGTGCAACAAGAGAGCAAAGTTGTTTTTTGTTTCGAGAGCTGATTTTGAGTCCCGAGCAAGCGAAGGATTCTATGATTGATTCACGAGCGTAGCGAGTGAATCAAAGTTAGAATCCTGAGCGTAGTGAGGGACTCAACAGCACGAGATGCAAAAAACTTTGCTCTCGTGTAGCACACATAGCTTTTCACCTCAGCAGTGAGAACACGTATTACTTTTGCAGACATAAAAAATAACAGGAATAAATTGTAAACAAAATTCTGCATTAATCACTTGTTGTTTTAACTCTTCTGGTGTTAAAGTACAGTCATCATCGCTAGTTTCACTCATCTTTTTAGATTAATTATTTTATATTCAAATAATTTAACACGTTACGCCATAAGCTATCAGCATCAGCGAAATGTTTACTTATACGTAGTATCCTTATAGTCTGTGGTTTACTTTATTCCCGCATTTTTTTTAAATCACGTTTTGACACCGCGTCCCTGATGTTTATTTTTCAAATGTATCATTGTTGTAATTCGAAATAAAAATGTATTGGTTAAATAACAATTTATACTATTAATTAGACTTATTTTTATTAAAATTCAATAATAAATTAAACATGTAAACAATAACACATAAAAAAAGTAATTTCTTTATTACAAATATCTTTTTTTATTTACGTTTCCGAAGGTGTTTCCTTTGAGGTCGAATTCAAAAATCGAATTTCGAATTGGAAGGGGTTTGTTTTTTCACTCACCTTTTATATGCATGTGAAAGGGACAGAGCACAGTAAAATTGGAATGTTTCAAATTTATGGCTGAACCATGTCAATTACTGGCACTGAAGTTTGAAAAATTAAAAAGCTACTTTGCCTCACGCTCGAATCAAAATCGCGTTTTGTTTACTGTTGTCTCGCAGCAAAAGCGGCATGTTTGAGCTGCTGTGGTCAAAATAGGTATTTATAAGTTAACCGACGATTACTCGTAAACTAGTGATGTCTGCTTAGCCGTCATAGTTTTCCTTTTAAATTCGTTATATGTGATTTTACTACATTTGTGATTTTTTTCACTTCTTCCAAATTAATAGTTTAGCCGGCAGAGGGGGGGGCGGGGGGGATACACTTGAGTCTAAAATTTTTTTTCACTTCAAAGCTTGATATTTGACAAACCAATCACTTGATCGAAAAATGATTTGAGCAAACTAATAATATTTTTTTAAAACCTATCCAATGATACCCAACACAATGGAGTACTCAACAAAAAAAAATCATCCCCACTATATATGTAGGGGAGATACCCTTAAAAAAAGATTTTCCTAAATTTTATCGTACAGTTTTGTTGCAATATCATATGTCTATATTCATGTCAAACAGCTTTCTAGCACAAAGCATCTTTGAGCTAGGCTGCGGACGGACAGACGGACGGACATGACGAAACTATAAGGGTTCCTTGTGGACTACGGAACTCTAAAAAATTGGGCAAGTGCGAGTCGGACTCGCGCACAAAGGGTTCCGTACCATAGAAAATCACGTTCGTTGTATGTATACTTAAATACTTTATAAGTTTCTACCTGTTTATTAAGATCGAGTAACAAATTGCTTAAAAATTACGTTTGTTGTATGGGAGCCCCCCCTTTATTATTTACTTTTTTTAAAATTTAATTACTTATTTTGAAAGGTAATATACAACTACATATTCTGTAAAAATTTAAAGCGTCTACCTGTAACAGTTAGTAATTATGAGCAAAATATACGAAAAAAACACGTTTTTTGTATGGGACCCCCCCTTAATTTTTTATTTTTTTATATTTTTAGTATTTGTTGTTATAGCGTCAACCGAAATACATAATTTCTGAAAATTTCAGCTATCTAGCTATCATGGTTTATGAGATACAGCCTGGTGACAGACAGACAGACAGACAGACAGACAACGGAGGCTTAGTAATAGGGTTACGTTTTTTACCTTTTAGGTACGGAACCCTAAAAAGGCTTAGGTAAAGCAGCATGGGTGATGCGAGGCGATGATTATAAATAATATGAACACAAAAACATCCATTATATACTCAATGGATTTTTGGAGCCATAAGAGATGATCACGACTTAAAATACATTAGATACCTAAGTATCTACCTACATATATTGCACGGTTATAACTTTTTTAAAGGTGGCTACAGACTTTGACAGGCATGCGCCGTACACACCTCGCAACGCACGCCTCGATATAAATTTCAAATTAATAAATTAATAGTTTAAAAAACACTAGAAAAACACGCTTTTATTAATGCATGGAAAAACTAAAAATAAATTATGGATCGTTCAAGTTGTCTCTATTTCTGTGCTGAAGTGTAAACTATGTGCTTTTAATTATAATATTTGATTTTAAAAGCATGGGGCGCTGGAATAGGAAAGACTTTATTGTTAACAAATAGGTACTAATACTGAATTACTGACTTCCTAAGCGGAAAGACGTTCTTGTTTAACTTGTTCAAAAATTCAAGTAAACAGATGTTACGGGAAGCAGCAGGTTACACAGATTGGCGCTCTAAGCTCTAACTGGAGCTGCAGGACGATTAGTAGGTGGCTCTACATTAAACAGTCTGTTCAAAGTACCAGTTTGTCGAACTCAGACAAAACATGCGCCATCTGCGAGGAGAGACGACATTCACCGAAATTTTTAACGCCTCTCCTTTCAGGGAATTAAGTACTTTCAGGGAATTAAGTACATAAGGGCAACGCGTCAACAGTGGCAAAATGTAGAGTTCTTGTTCGTGGACGAGATATACCTATTTGGTTCCCTTTGGTAACCCTTTGGCATAAATGTTATGCTCTTGAGCGACCTCATGCAGCTTCCGCCAGGAAGTCAGTATTAGTATTTGTAAACAATAAAATCTTTCCTGTTCCAGCGTCCCACGCTTTTACAGTCAAATATTATAATTAAAAGCACATAGTTTACACTTCAGCCCAGAAAAATAGAGACAACTTGAACGATCATACATACTTACTACATACTTATTTTATTTTTTGTTTTTACGTGCATTTATAAAAGCGTGTTTTTCTAGTGTTTTTTAAATTATTAATTTATTTTATACTTTTTGGTCTTTGATAACGAAATATTTTTAACATTTATTTTAAGTAGGCGAATGAGGCCGCATCTTCTCCATCTCCACCAGCGCGTCTGTATTGCATGGTGTTTTATCTGTCAGCTTAGAACAATCTAGCTCTTCAATCTGGAGACCACTAAGTGATTTTACTCTACTTAGGGCCACATTCGCCTGTCCAGCCGCAAAAGTACGGGACCCTAAGGCCTAAGTAGGTACACCACTGCGTCGTCTACAAAATATAGTTGGTTTGTTATAACCTTGAAACCTGATCGTGTTCAAAGTCGATTACGTGGCCGTTCTCACAATTTGTGGTCACAATTGCAAACATACGATATTCCATCATGGAATGCCAGTGCCTTCATCTTCCGGCTTCATCATCAGACTTTGAAAGCTAATCGTGGTCAAATTACACTACAAGACTTTTTTAAGAAATCCAAAACAGCTATGATACGATTTTCCATCGTGAAGTTCCAGTTCATATCTTCAGGCTCCATCATCAGATCAGTTTGACAGTACCATATTATTTTATTGTCATCAGAACTACATACATCTGCCAATTTTCATTACGCTACGACCCTTGGCAGATAGTTAAATTAGTTAGCTTAGAGTCCATTAGGTACATAGTTAGTTACATACATGTCGAGTTCCAGTTCATATCTTCCGTCTCCATCATCAGATCAGTTCGACAGTACCATATTATTGAATTGTCATCAGAACTACATACAGCTGCCAATTTTCATTGCGCTACGAGTACGACCCTTGGAAGATGGTTAAATTACTTACCTTAGATTCCATTACATAGTTAGTTACATACATGTCGACCTAATAAAAGCGTGTTAAAAAGTACATGCTTCGCCAAACATTGCGAACCATGATGATGACCAGTGAGCATCGTGTTCTGCGCACCGTCTCAATGTCTGTATCCACATTAAGACGTTGCAAAACTAGTTTAGGTAAACTACTTACGATCAGGAAACATTGTACTTGTTACAAATGAAGATCAATTAACCTGACCTCCATATTAATTAAGATTTATTCGTGGTAAGCTCAGTGATGAAATTGCTTTTACAGAACTGTGGCATCGGCTCTCAACTCTTTAGCGGCTGTGGCCTGTGAAGACTTGGCCACTGGACTGCTTGGAATCACTTTACCTGAAAATAAAGGAGCAGCAGTGAGTATTGTATATACAACCAATGTTAAACGGGTAGACCATGGAACAGATTGGTTTGATGGTTTGGATTACTAGAATTGTGCTGAATAGCAGTCACTAGCGCAGTTTTAATATCTAATAGGTATCTAGCCTCTTTCACGCTGTAGTATATCTGCGCAGACAAAGGTAAAACCATGACCTAAGCGTACAGGTTAAACCACAGTAAGCATAAATAAGTACATGTCATATTATGTACTACACTTACTACTTACTACTGTACTGTAGGTACTACTACATAATTGTACTTACTTAAGTAAATTTTTGATTTTATGCATAAGTATCCATTTGTTATTTTAAGGTGCTTAATATTTCCATTTAACTAAAACTACTTACATAGGTACCCTACTAGGTACTAAAAACCAAATTAAACAGCGGTAAAACCGAAAATAGAAGTTTATTTTAACTAACCAATTAGCTTTATACCTGAGTACGAATTTATGATTAGTGTCAAAATCCATCTTACTTTCTATTTGAAATTCTCATAATTCAACAGATAGCCCGCTGGGTATGCCTGGCTTGCGGGGTGGTTTCCTTCGGACTGGTGTTCGCTGTGGAGCGCCTGGGGCCTGTGCTTCAACTGGCGCTCTCGTTCAACGGGATGGCAGGAGGCGTCGCGCTAGGGCTCTTCACTCTCGGCATGTTCTTCCCATGGGCTAATGCTAAGGTATTTACGTTATTCTTATTCGGTTACAAAAGATAATCTCTTCTGAAAACAAAAAGAAATCTCCATAGCGGGAGCTTATGCAATTTCACGCTTAGGTAGGTTTATGTAACCGGCACTTACCATTTGTATTAAACAGATGTTAAGGCCTATTCAAACCTGAGCGATATTCGCTGCCGCTGTGGGTAGAGGTACATACCGCGCGGGTTTCGCTCAGGTATTTAGTATCAAGTACCGCCGCTAGAGCGATCTGAGCGATATTCGCTGCCGCTGTGGGTAGAGGTACATACCGCGCGGGTTTCGCTCAGGTATTTGGTATCAAGTACCGCGGCTAGTTCTTACCTCTCTGAGCGAAACTCGACTACCGCGCGTTATTCTACCCACAAGGATAGCGAATACCGCTTAGGTCTGAACAGTAATATTACCGCATACCCACTGGGTTTTCCCTGCCGCAGACGGTAGCGAATACCGCTTAGGTCTGAACAGGCCTTTAGTAATCCAAAATGTAAAGCCTTCGGTTAGGTAATTATACACTTGTCTAAAATCCTAATATATTAGTAGGTACAGTCGAACAACTTCCCGCTAGAGCACCATAAGGGTGAGAATCTCTCTGCAAGACATCGTCGCTTCCAGTGCTACTTAACACAAACATTGACATTCGTAAACAAAACCAGCTTCTAGTATGCTTCGACTCTATGAGCGAGTCATGGGATTATTTTTTCAAACTGATCCACCGCCGACTTGTTTGATTTTACGTACCTATAGATATTAGAGATGCGCCGAGTAACACTTTTGCCGAGTAACGAGTACCGAGTTTTACTCGGTTCATTTTTTTTTCAACCGAGTAATCGGCCGAGTAACTCGGTTCAATCAAATTCCCATATCGCGCGCGTAAACAAGTACAAACAGGCTCGCGCCGGTCGAGAGGGCCGGCTTGCGGCGCCTTTCAACTACCAGTCGCTTGATAGTTTGCAAACAAATACTTCACGTTGCGCGTCATAGTAGATAAATCATTGAAAAAGTTTGTTAATGTGTAGTACCTGATCAGTGATTGCTGACATAATGACTTCACGTAAAAGATCCCGAATTTGGTCGTTTTACGACGAAATTGTAGAAGATAAAGCAAAAGTGAAATGTACTTTATTCAATTCTGTAATTTCACGTAATGGTGTTGGACAAAAGGCTTCTACGACGGCAATTTTAAACCATGTTAAAATAAAACACACAGAAGAGTTTATAGATTTGAAAAATGAAACTTTGCGGGAAATATCTCAAAATCGTGAGCCAGTAGCATCAACTTCGTCGTCGCAATCAAATGCAATGAAAATACAGCAAACCCTTTTCAGCAAATAATTTTGATTTTATTAATTGAGATTGTCAAAGACTTCTTAAATACTTTTTGATTAACACTGTTGTTTTAATTATATTTATATTGCTTTTCTTAAACAAAGTATACTCGGCATTCAAACCAAGTTATTTGGCCGAGTACGAGTATCAAAAAACCTGCCGAGTACGCCGAATACCGAGTATTAACCGAGTACTCGGCCCATCTCTAATAGATATACCTAACAAGATCTCCACCTGTAGTGAATGATTCGTTGACATTACTGTGAAATGTATCTACTCCACTATAGAAAGCATGTTCAAAAATAAATTAAAGTGTGGATAGGTATCTAAGTACATTTAAGAAACAAGACAACGAAAGCTTTTAAACTGTAGCTACTATAGTGTAGGTATAATATTCACGAATGTTATGCGGGTCTTTCGGTCAAAGTCTGCATGGTGTCTTCATATTGACCTGCACCTTTCACACCCTAAAGCACCCTTTGCTTTAGGATGTGATCTTCTCGCTATGAGAAGGGTAAGGCCATAGTCTACCACGCTGGCCAAGTGCGGGTTGGCAGACTTCACATGTCTTTCGAAAACATTATGGAGAACTCTCAGACATGCAGGCTTCCTCACGATGTTTTCCTTTGCCGTTTAGCCAGAGATTACTAACAATTTAATACGCACACAATTTCGCAAAGCCATTGGTGCACGCCGTGGATTCGAAGCCGAGACCCTCTGCGTAGCAGTCCGTCGGTCTCTCTACTAGGCTATCGCCGCTTCGTCATACATTTCATACACATCATATATTTGTTAAATGTATAATTATAATGGGGTGCAAAGGATTCCCACCAAGAACTTAGGGTCCCAAGCCAACCTCACCTGCAAGTGGTGCACCTGCCGATCAACGGACGAGGCTCTGGGAAACAAAATATCCCGATAATCGGCGATAGGCTCGCCACCTATTAGGGATTAAAACACTGGCGAAAAGTGGGCGTTTAATATGCCTCTGCCTACCCCTTCGGGGAAACAGGCGTGAGTCTATGCATGTATGTATGTATGATAATTATAATGTATTGTCAGGGTGCGGTGGCGGGCGGTATATTCGGCCTGCTGGTGGTGTTGGTCGCGGGCGGCGGTGCCCAGGTGGCGCAGCTGCCCACTCCTCGCCTGCCCGCCAACACCGACGGCTGCGCGGCGCTCAACCACACACACATCCTTACGAACCTCGAGTAAGAAAACATTACTTAAAATTTCTCCCATCGCCACCTAAAGCTGCCTGCACACGGTGCGTGGTTTTGCGAAAGTACGCATACCTATTTCTGAAGATACCCCTCATCTCTAATGAAGATGCCTTAAGATGACACTGAAAATATATCGTTGTACCCGCCCGTGTAAGCCATTGATTATTTATATTTTGAACACAAAAAATACTAAAGGTAGGTAGATATAAGTTCTATTTTCTGAACATACTGTTTTATTGCTATTGATAACATACGATGGTCATGGTCAAGGGTGTCGCTGCTTTGCCTGAGGAAAGAAGGCACGCGAAAGAACAGAATGGTAACTGAAAGATAAATTAATTTATAGTCAGAAGAATTAGCACATATTAGCTACTCTACTATTTCTCCAAGTGGTGACGAAATAAGAATACAAATTGTCTATACCTCATCATAATTCTGGGGCTGTCGTAAGAGGCGACTAAGCAAAATACACAAACCAAATAAATAATCAAATATGTAGCGCGCAATATAGGGTTAAAGGGCAACAACGTGCGCGTCCGCAGGGTTGAATCGAAACCGTTACCGCGCCGCCCGCGCCTCTTCGCGAGCGGCGTCCGTCGCGTCCGGCAGTCGCCCGATCACGCTACCGCGAGACGCAACGCGTATAATGGCACTAACACACGCTCGAACTTGGTCCGAACAGACCACGGATTTGCTACGCCTCCCGACCAAATCTGCCCGTCTGTAGAGTAGTCCGGCGAACATAATTATTATTAATTGAGTCCGCCTCGGTCCGCTAGTTTGCAGATCGGTCGGATCGGATATGGCTACGTGAAGCAACTGTCCGATCCGGTCGTCTGTAGCGAGAGCGGATTTGGTCCGCCGGACCAACGGGTTTTGTCCGCCGGACAAGTTCGAGCGTGTGTTACGGCTATTAGTTTGTCCCGTCTCGGCGGCTCCCGCTCTTTCTGTTTGTGTCCTTATGTACTTATGTAACTAATATAAGAACTGCAACTGTTTTGTGTACTTATGACTGTAAACCGTGTTTTCAAGAATAAACTGTATTCGACTGTGCGCGCATCCAGTGACTATTATTTCAACCACGACCACGCCCAGTTATAGTGACGCCCAACTAGCGGCCATTGTTAGATACCTAACATTGGAACCCAGTGAATTAACACAGTTTAAGAACATTCGAGTCAGTGATCATGCCACGAACGACGCGAGCAACCCAGGCGGCGACAGCGGCGGCGGAATCATTCGACCGCAAACCCGGGGAAGAGAGCGACGCCTACTCCGAAGATGATTACGACGCAGTGGTGGAGCCGCGCACCGGCGCTGGTGCCGCTGCCACGCCTGCCACCCATGTACGCGTCGCGACCGACGCGGCGGGGGAGCCGCACGCCCATGGGGGCGCCACTCCCGTCGACACGCTCAGCGGGGCCCACACCGGAGCACCCGCCGCAGCGCTCAATACGGAAAGGCTCTTCACCACCATGATGGAGTCTTTCGCCCGCACACAGGCGGAGACCAACCGCACGTTCTTAGAAACCCTTCGATCTCTACATCATCATAGCAACCAGTGGAACCCAGTCGCGTCGACACCGGCGGCATCGCCCAGGGCGAACGCATCCGCGGCATCTGGCAGTAACTTCGCGAAGTGCACCGCGAGATTCGACGGAAAGTCACGTGAAGCCGAGGCATTGGAAGCATTTATCGATGCAATAGAAGTATTCAAGGAGTGCGCCGACGTGACCGACGAGCACGCGCTACGCGGCCTCTCCATGCTGCTAACCGACGACGCAGCGGTGTGGTGGCGCGGCGCGCGAGCCGGCGTCGCCACGTGGTCGGACGCTCTGGCGCGCCTGCGCGCTGCTTACGGCGTGCAACAGCCCGCCTACAGAATACTGCGACAAGTATTCGCGAATCGCGAGTGAACATAGTGAGAGTGAACGCGCCGAAGTGTTTATATCAAAGGTGCGATCTTTGTTAGTAAGATTACCATATATTGTGCCGAGTGTTATGCAAGTCGATATTGTGTATGGCCTGTTACATCGCCGAATACGTAAACGTTTACCTAGAGAGTCTGTCAACGATATTGATAATTTGTTAGAAAGAGCGAGACTCGCGGAAGATTCTATTTCAGAATTAAAACACTCGATCGTTCCCGCGAAAAAGGCGCATAATATCTACTTACCTACTGCGGTGCCCGACCGCGGCGTTACTACGAGTCCGAGCGCAACCACAAGTCCCAATCTCACCTCTAACTCGAACGAAAACTCGAAACGTGTTCGCATTAGATGTTCGTTTTGCAAAGCGTTCGGTCATACGACTAGTGAATGTCGCAAAGCTAATAAAACGGATAGCGATAGTTATAATAATAGTAGTACTAATCCGATCCGGTGTTACGGTTGCGGCCAACAGGGGGTTGTTAGGTCAAAGTGCGTTACTTGCTCGAACAAACCCGCGCCCGCTAAACCCTCTGACTTCAATGTCGTAAAAGGCGACTTTTTCGCTACAACGACGCCACACCCGCTAGTCTCTGTAGGTATAGCAGGTAAGGAAGGGGTAGCAATAGTCGATACCGGCGCCACGCATAGCGTGGCCAGCTCTTCGTTATATTCGTTATTACTGGATAGTGGTGTACATTTCCAAGACGCAGAACGGTATATCGGGCTCGCCGACGGCTCGTGTCACAGAAAAGTAGTTAGGGTTGCGACAGTACCTGTCACCCTAGGTAGTCGAAGAGTCGACACAAACTTTATGGTATTTCCTGGGGACGATACTAGAACACTTTTAGGCCGCGACTTCATCGCCAACGCGGGTATTGTCCTAGATATAGCCCAGGAGACATGGCATTTTTCAGATAGTCCAGGAGACCGGTTCCCGTTTGTGCATACTTATGTACTGAACAGCGCGACCGCGACGCACACAGATACCTGCGATGCATCGCTGCGCCGCGATGAGGGTACGAGTTTGTCACCGGAGCACAGGGCCGCACTCAACGCGTTCTTACAAGACAGAGTCGCTCAGTTTGCATCAGAAGGACCTCCTACAGATTTCGCCGTTCACAAGATTAAGGTAAGTGACACACAGGAGCCTCGGGCCTCTCCTCCGTATAGACTATCCCCGCCTAAGAGGGAGGCGCTGGAAAAGGAGCTACGCAAGCTCATCGATTCAGATGTGATCGAGGAGTGCGAGTCACCTTGGGCATCAAACGTTGTTCTTGTCAAGAAGAAGGATGGCGGTTATAGGCTGTGCATCGACTATCGTAAACTCAATGCGGTCACAGAGCCTGACCGATATCCACTCCCAAGGATAGAGGACATCCTTCATGACGCAAAAACTGCGAAATACATGACTACTCTTGATCTCCGAGCTGGTTATTTCCAGGTCAACATGGACCCAGGTGATAGGGACAAGACGGCATTCACGACTCCGCTTGGTACATACAGGTTTAAACGCATGCCAATGGGTTTACGCAACTCGGGAGCTACTTTCCAGAGGTTAATAGATAGATTTAAGTCAAACTTGCCAGGTACCACACTTCTAGCGTATTTAGATGACTTATTGTTGCTGTCTGATCAGTCCTTCGAGAAGCACCTTGCCGATCTCACCTCCGTGTTCGATAGACTCGCCTTATTCAACCTTCGGGTGAATCGAGAGAAAAGTCATTTCGCCAGGGAATCGGTAAAGTTCTTAGGGCACATCATCTTACCAGGTGGCATACATGTCGATCCTGAGAAGACCGCAGCAATCGCAGATATGCCTACGCCTCGAAATGTTAAACATTTGAGGTGTTTCCTGCAGACCTCCAGCTGGTTCAGGCGCTTTATCCCTAATTATGCAGAGGTCGCTAAACCCATGACGGCGCTACTTAAAAAGGCAAGCGTGTGGCGATGGGATCCAGAGCAACAGGCTGCTTTCGAACAAATCAAGCGGCTGCTGGTGACGGCGCCGATCCTACGTCAGGCTGACGCGACGTTAACTTTCGTCCTCAGAACTGACAGCAGTGGGTATGCTCTCGGGGCGGTTCTCCTCCAGGGGGAGGGGACCGACGAACGTCCGATAGAATACGCCAGCCGGCTCTTGACAGCTGCTGAGAGGAACTACAGTACGACCGAGCGAGAGGCTCTAGCCGTCGTCTGGGCGGTGTCCAAATTCAGGGGATATATAGATGGGGCCGAAGTTGTGATCCGGTCAGACCATCAACCGCTTAGATGGTTGATGAGTATGAAGTCCCCGAGCGGCCGACTTGCGAGGTGGGCCCTGAGCCTTCAGGAATTTAACCTGAAGATAGAGTACACTCCAGGTAAGGCAAATGTAATAGCCGACACGCTCTCACGACCGGCATGTACCGAAGACGCTGACTGTGATTTGTGCAGTGCTGTAGCCGACACGCCCTCCCGCAGCCTAAAAGATTTGCGTGAGAACCAGCTGAAAGACCCGGAGGTAAGTAAGATTGTCGAAGCCTTAGAATCCGACGATCCCTTTAGGGGGAGGGTGTGGGCTGATAGAGGTTACGTGCTCACTGAAGGGATACTTTACAGATATTGCCCCGAAAACGAGGAGCATGATGACGCCAGTCTGGTGGTCCCAGAGCACGAACGCCCCAAGGTTTTGGCTGAATACCATGACGCACCCACGGCGGGTCACATGGGCGCAGAACGTACGCTGCAACGCTTAGTCGGTAAGTATTACTGGCCTGGAATGCGTTCATACGTCACGCAGTACGTCAAAAATTGTGTACCTTGCCAACGTTACAAGGCGGACAATAGGAAACCGGCCGGATTGCTGCAAACTCCCGCTTCAGCACGTCGATTTGAGGTACTAGCTGTTGACTTGTTCGGTCCGTTACCTGAGACAGGGAGAGGGTACAAGTGGATCCTGATAGTTGAGGATACTTGCACGCGCTGGGTGGAGCTCTTCCCTCTCGCTGCAGCCACCAGTGAGGAATGTGCCAAAATATTAGTGTCGGAGATTTACTTACGGTTTGGAGTCCCTAGGCGCCTTGTTAGTGACAACGGGGTGCAGTTCATCAGCGAAGTGATGCAGCAGACTTGTCACGCTATGGGGATTACGCAGTCGTTCACCTCATATTACCACCCTGAGGCGAACCCGGTGGAACGCAAGAACCGGGACCTCAAACCACAGCTGGCCATTCTAGTAAGTAAAGATCATGATACATGGGACGTCCACCTACCTGCCATCCGCTTTGCCATGAACTCTGCAGTCACGTCAGGCACGGGCTATTCGCCCAGCTATTTGAATTTCGCGCGAGAGATGCGCGCACCGGCAGATGTTCTCTCAGAAATGCGCGCTATAATCGACAACGATAATTATATAGGTGATATCACTAACTATCTGAAAGGAATTTCGACGGTGCTCTTGGACGCTCGTGATGTTTACGAGAGTGCTCAAGCAGCGCAGAAGAAATACGTCGATAAACATCGTCGACCAGCTCCAGATTACAAGGTTGGTGATCTAGTTCTCCTTAAAACCCAAGGTGCCAACGACACCAACAAAGGGCAGACACCCAAATTCATACCGCGTCGTGACGGGCCGTATAAAATCCACTCCGTGGTCGGTTCGACGACGTATACCCTCGAGCGTCTCAGTGACGGTACAGTGCTGGGTAAGTACCACGCTTCGGTGTTGACTCCTTTCGTTGGTCGCATCCAGGCTCCAATACAGGAGAAACGTAGGAGGGGCAGGCCTCGTAAAAACTAACCCAACCGCGAGGACGTTCGTTCGGGTTAGAGGGGGAGACTGTAGCGCGCAATATAGGGTTAAAGGGCAACAACGTGCGCGTCCGCAGGGTTGAATCGAAACCGTTACCGCGCCGCCCGCGCCTCTTCGCGAGCGGCGTCCGTCGCGTCCGGCAGTCGCCCGATCACGCTACCGCGAGACGCAGCGCGTATAAGTTTGTCCCGTCTCGGCGGCTCCCGCTCTTTCTGTTTGTGTCCTTATGTACTTATGTAACTAATATAAGAACTGCAACTGTTTTGTGTACTTATGACTGTAAACCGTGTTTTCAAGAATAAATTGTATTCGACTGTGCGCGCATCCAGTGACTATTATTTCAACCACGACCACGCCCAGTTATAAATAGTATATTTGGGAAGGCACAGATAACTCGATATCAAACCTAAACCTAAAAACCCGTCTGTCCAGCGTAGTTTTATAGCCCAAACCCTTTAATTGACTCACAATACTATTGTGACGGCAATTCATCATCATCATCAGCCTGCCGTAGTCCACAGCTGGATATAGGCCTCTCCAATGGCACTCCACTGAGCCCGATTGTAGCCTCTTCGTGTCCAGCCGCTGCCAGCCACTTTGCGTATATCGTCACTCCACCTAGCCGGAGGGCGTCCTACACTACCTACTAAGTACCAAGGCGCAATCGTGACGGCAATTACGAGAGGCCTATATGCAGCAGTGGACTGCGAAAGACTGCATCATAATATAGCATCCAAATTAGTTTATTTTTTTATGATTTCAGAGGACAATAAGTTAGAAATCGAATTCTTAGTTTTTCTATCTTGACTTTTCCAAACTGTCCTCTATGCATAAAATTTACTTATTGATTAAAGTGCTGCAATACTTAGGTATGGTAAATGAGTACTTATGTAGATTTAAGCGCATTTTACGTTCAATTAAACAAATACTAACTTTGTTCACAGTGAGAACCACGACGATGCCGTATTTTGGTTATTCCGCGTCTCATACTTATGGTACTCTGGGTTGGGCTGCGCTGCAACACTAGTGGCAGGTCTACTAGTGTCAGTCGTCACAGGCACCACAGATCCAGCAAAAGTGCCTATAGACCTTATATCGCCGCCAATCATCAAACTGCTCAACTCCTTGCCAAAAAGAATGAAGGTAGGATATATTCGTCTCGACTAACATAACTGACTGTACCTAATTCTGCCGAACTTTAGCTGAAGCTGAAAACCTATATACCTACCTGCTTACCGCTTGTTTCTAAAGCTGCCTAATGCGTATCGATCTTTGTATATGAACATGTAATAACGGTTGCATAATGTTTAATTTATAATAGAGAGCTTTAAAAGTTCCTACTCGGCTTGGTTCGGAGCGCCGTCGTAGTTCGAGCGTGCGCCCCCCGGGCGTGGCGGACGACAAGGACACGCGACGACGACGTAGACTCTCCGAGATGGCCGGCGGAGTGTTCTACAGCGACGCCCAAACTCTCACCAGGGGGTACGATAACTTCGCCCTCGGGCTCGAACCCGAGAAACTGCCGCAGGACAACGTTATCAGACGTGATAGTATTAAACTAGACTCTAACACAGATAGCCACTTACCGGAAACATCTATTTGTTAAGCCCTCTTTGGTTTAATTTGACTCTGTAGTTTTTAGAATGTAGATCTGAGCATCTAAGTTGCCATTAGAGTAGTTAGGTAGGTACCTAAGATTAAAACTTCTGTAAGCTGGCAAATCAAGTAGCAACTGTAATTTAACTAGGTATCTAATAAGTAGAGTAGGTTTTAAAAAATAATAATTGTACCTTATCAAGAATCTGCATATGTACGAAAAGCTCATTTATCACACGGACTGAAAATATATATCATCCGCAACCTTGTTTATAAACTGACCCAGTGCCGGAGACAGGCCTCATCTCATTCAGGATAGGCCATAACCCACCTCTGTCTAGCTGACAAATACACTTTATGCTAATAAAGAGAAGGTAGGTATCTAGATATAAAAATAAGCTGTTGGTAAGTACATAATTTAGCCAAGACTGGCAGTAGCTAGCAATACACTCACGGCAAACCACTCAGAAATGTTAGGTACCTAGTCGTGTAGAATCTTCAAATTGCGATCTCGTGATCGAATTTTATCTTATTCAATGACTTAAAATATTAGCTTATCTTATCTCGACATCGTTGCGTTATTTCCGTTGCATCCAAGGGTTTCGCCTTGGTCCTGGTGGGTTACAAGTCTAAGCAAATTTGGCAAAATATTAGCTTAAGATGTGCCCTTGAGTGTGCTTTTGATATGTACCTACCTTTCTTTTATGAGGCGATATTACTTTTCATAGCGCTATTGTTTCATCATGCGAACAAAATTTAAGTAGCATAGCCAGGTGGAGCGATAATATTCGTAGGACAGCGGGCACGGGGCTGGAAGTAGGGTTGCCAGATACGGCTGTGCCATCCGGGAAAATTAAACACCCCCCCCCCCCCCGCGTAGGCTAGTATTTAAAAAAAAAATAAGTAACTTAACAGATATATTAAAATATACATCAAAATATTCGGGTCGGGACTTTCAGGTTTTTTTAATATACTGGACGTATCGGCTTCATTGCATCGATTGCCGGCCGTGTTAGTGCTGCTAGTAGGTATGACTCGGTGGACTACCTACTAGCAACTGGTCATTTGGATAGGTGTTCAGAATCCGGTACAGTAAGCTCTAATTACTGGATACAGGACAAGACACAAAATTCCGGGACAATCCCGGATTTCCCGGCCATCTGGCAACTCTAGCTGGAGGAGGAATCCAAAATCGCAATCCAGCAAGTAATTTGTCGTAGTGACGTCATTAATATGATGATGATGACTAAAACTATGAGAAGGTGAAATGTGACGGCAATAAAATAACCGCGCGACGACTGTTAGCAGTCGCCGCAAGTATTAGTAATTTAGTGCATAATTATACTAAGTATAATAATATATGTGAAGAGAACGAAAAAGTAAGTCCTACACGCTGGATTGAGCTTCTGTCATATCTGGTAAGAGTTAAGACCAGTAAGCGGGCCTCGGGCTTCAAGACGTGCGCAAGTCTTGGATGCAACCGGGATAACGATAGAACGATCTTAGTTGCAGTCAAGGTTGATTTGATGTTGAGGCAGCAAATTCTATAAATTAAACTGGGTTCAATACTAAGTAACGAGCAGGGGCGGTTCCAGGGGACTAACAGGCCCAAATAAAACATCTGTTTTCTTCGGGAAAAGTTGCCTTTTGGTTCACCAAGTTCAACCAAAAGGTCCTGGATCCACCTCTGCTAAAATGTGGGTATAATAACATCTAGATTCTGTAGAATTTTGAAAAAGTCGTTCTCTTATTGCAGGAATATCGATCTGCTAAAATTACATAGATAACATCTACCTATTACCGGTCTCTACCTAGGTCGTTAGAAATAGTAAGCCACCTTTTAGTGATAACGATTTAAGTTGAAAGGAGGTATCTATACTTATTTAGTTATCCTGAATTAATATACTTAGAAAGCCTATGTAGCGATTCCATCATAGGTTATTTAAGTTGGTAGTAGAACGAATCGATTATCATGCGCAATCCGTGCTTATCAAAACAACCATAAGTAGGCAACTATGAGTAAAATACCTATATCTGTCTGCTTACGAATAAGAAATAAAAATAGCTAACTATACACTGTACGCATTGCCCTTATCAGTAAAATCGATTTTTAACGTGGATTTCCAATTATTTTTAACAAACCTTTCACATACTAACTTACATGTAAATAATTTTCTATATCGGCTCTAGGTCGTTCTCCGCTTCTAAAAGCGCCTCTAGCGGCTAATAACAAAATTTGCAACTCGGAAAAGGGTCTTTGAAAAGCTGGCTTCCTACTGTGCGTGGTTTTGTGGATGGCCGGACGCGCGCGGATACGCACAACGAAAAGTGGGCCCGATCCATCGCGAGTCGTCGGGTAACCTCAGTAAGTAACAGTGCGGTGCGCGTCCATCCGCAAACCTACGCACTATGGGAACTCAACTCTAAAAACCTCAATATAAATCTGTTTGTAAAGTAATGATAAGTGACAAGTCATAAAAAAATTGGGCAAGTGCGAGTCGGACTCGCGCGCAAAGGGTTCCGTACCATCATCTATAAAAGAAAATCACGTTCGTTGTATGTATACTTAAATACTTTGTAAGTTTCTACCTGTTTATTAAGATCGAGTAACAAATTGCTTAAAAATTACGTTTGTTGTATGGGAGCCCCCCTTTATTATTTACTTTTTTTAAATTAAATTATTTATTTTGAAAGGTAATATACAACTACATATTCTGTAAAAATTTAAAGCGTCTACCTGTAATAGTTAGTAATTTTGAGCAAAATATACGAAAAAAAACACGTTTTTTGTATGGGACCCCCCCTTAATTTTTTATTTTTTTTTATTTTTAGTATTTGTTGTTATAGCGGCAACCGAAATACATAATTTGTGAAAATTTCAGCTATCTAGCTATCATGGTTTATGAGATACAGCCTGGTGACAGACAGACAGACAGACAGACAGACAGACAGACGACGGAGGCTTAGTAATAGGGTTCCGTTTTTTACCTTTTAGGTACGGAACCCTAATAACAACCGATAGTAATCATTAAAATTATTTTTGCTTTAAAATTGTAAATTTTAAGATTTCGCGGCAAAGTACTAAAATAATATCATTAATACGTAGGTATCTTTAGCAAGCAAACTCATTTAACTAATTATCTACATTATAGACTTTATTCGTAAATACGAAAAATAAATATCTCAATTTAAAAAGATAAGCGATGCGTTGAAGAGCATTAATCAGCATTACTATGTTTATTATCGAGGCGACTTAACATGTCACAAGTAATTAATTAACTACTTAGGTAAAGACTAATTTTCATTGGCTATTATCCCGCATGCTTTTAGGTTTATCAAAACAGTTTACAACTACTGTAAATGAGCCTTAATAGAAACGATGATTGAAAATTCTATGTAGACTGCAGAGGCAGCAGAGGTGTGTAGACCTTCTATGCCAACCTTTATGTACGGGCTTACCCATACATATATAAACGTGGGCACAGGTCTGTGACGTGGGGCTGGCCCTCTTCAAATAATTCTTGTATTTAGTGTTTTTAGAAGAGTTTAAAATATATAAAAGCAATACACAGTTCAGGCAAGATGCATAATAGGTATAAGATAGTTAAGTTGTGACATAATAAATAATAAAAAATATTAGTTTTTAGTCCAAGAACTCACTGACCAGGTCAATCTTTCTAATGAAAGATTTCAGAAAAACTATGAATAATAAAACAGTATTGTACAATGTAAGTCATTTATAGACCTTAGTTAAATATCATAGGTATTAGGCACTTAAGTTCGAAAACGTAGCTTAAGACATGAGTATTATTTATATAATTATTAATGTTAGATTGATGAGATATGTATACAATGTTAAGAAATAAGATGTAATATAAATTATTAATATTATTCCATAGAAATGTCATTATTTAATTTGACTTGATGTATTACTTTTTAATTGAACTACATATAAATAAAAAAATAATGTTATTCTTTTTATAATTTATTTATCATTTTGAATGTACACTTATATTAACTTTGAAGGCAGACCTAAGAGAACCTAAAGTATATTTTCAAGTACCTACTTTTTGGTACATAACTCTTGCACTCGTTTACATAATGATAATAAAAATAACTGAAAATTATATATTATTATACACTGCTAAAACCACTTGACCTGCCTTCCAAGTGTATGATTTTAGCATATAACATTTTAAATTAACTAAAATAATGTTGCGCCAATAAGAGACTTCTCTGCTTAATAATATTAATCGGCATACATTATAATAATTTTAATCATTTCACGATAATAAATCTTGGTGCTGTTGTGATTGCTGTTGATGTATTTCTTGCATGGTGGAAACAGGCAGCGTGGCACTCACTGTTATTGAGGGCATTCCTGGCAATGACACAGGAGTGACCACAGGTAAACCAGAAGACATTGGAGGAGGTTGCATAGGTGTTTGAGCAAAACTGCTCATGTCAAATGTTGGAACTAAAGGTGTATTTTGTGGGTAAGATACTGGCGGTACTTGTGACGTTGTATAGTTAGGCATCATTGGTATGTATGGTTGAGGCTGGTTCATTGGTATTCCTGGTAAGTTGGGCAGTGGTGCTGGTGGCTGCATATTGGATACAGATGGTATGCTTCCCAAATTAGTCAATGTTGCATCTGCTAAATCTGAAAATTAAGGTATAAATTGATTTGACTAAAGATTTCACTGTAATTGAAATGAATTTCAAAACACAAACTTGTTACACATTCAGAAGTATGTCAATTAAATGTGTATACTTACTGCTAGAGTATGCTGCCATATTGGACACAACTGACTGTGTCGGAGAGGCAGGTGAAGGAGCTATCTGTTGTACTATTGGTTGGGGAGCATTGACCTGGCCTGTGGCAGAAGTGGGTGGTACTCCGGGTGGACCAGCATAGCTACCTGGGTTCACCATAGGTACTCCCGTTAAGAAAGGAGGTGGAGCACTCTGGTTTTGTTCTGATTGAGCAACAGACACTTGTGGAGCTGACATCAGTGGAGTCTTATCATCATTCATATTTAGGTTTTGCACACCAGGCACCAACTTTTGAACATCATATGTCTTTGCCGCCTGAAAAATATATAAAATATTTATTGTTAAGGTATATTATTCAAGTATAATAATTGGTTTATTCAAAATATTGATTCCATGTTTAACACTTTGAAGAGCAGTAAACACCTTTGTTTACATGTTTATTGTAAAACCTATGAACAAATAAATAATTTGACTTTGACTTGATATTTGAGTTATGGGTGTCTATGACGCCCATAACTGAAGTCAAAGCTATAAATCTTCTTTTTTATCATGTTTACTGTCAGTCAAACATTATGAATATATATATAATAAAGGGATCCTTACCATAGGCCCTGCTCCATACGTAGGAGGTTGCATACTTCTCAGTGGGATCCTATGCAAATATCCATAACCAATTCCACATCCTAAGCTACCTTCACCTCCCCAGTTGTGATTGGGCGTGATATGCACCTCACGACATGTGTCATCATTCACATTATATACATAAAGCTTCAGAGCCCTGCCTTCATGTGCTTCGATAAGTGTAAATAAGTCTTCACTTTCATGCATAATTGAATCAGCACCTATTATGTAATCAGAAAATGGCCTTAGGCCGGCCATTTCTGCTGGCGATGATGGATGCACTTCCTGTGAAAATGTTAGAAAATTTGAGGTAACACATAGATTGGAGAAGTTGGTCATTTCACAGATTACTTAGTTTCTTAATAGCTAAGGATAGCAAAGAGTACCAATAATATTTCTATAGCTCAACAGAAATTTGTACTAATCATTGTCAATCCAATTTTGCAGTCATCTGATAGATACTTGCTGTTATCTTGCTTATCTGCTATTAAAACTGCCTTTCATATTGAACATAATTTCTCATGTTTGTTATGAGAGTTTACGAGTACAATTTTAATGATACTTACTAGTACATGCCAGACATTTTCGTTAGCACCTTCAAAAGAGCAAAACCTTATACTAACACCTAGGAGACCCTGACCACCCCAATTTGCACTAGGTGTTACCATTACTTCCCTTACTGTTTGAGTTTTGCTACTGAAAATAAGCATTTTTATTGATTTATCGACATTTTTCTTCAGCAGATCTTTGAGAGTGTCATTGTCCTGGTCTAGTCTAGTATCTTCTATAGCTACAATAAAATCAAAAAATGCTTCAAGCTTCGCTTGTTGACCAGGAGATCCATCTTGAACCTAAAAAGGATATTACCGGTATTCCATTAGCCGTACTATCTCCAAGCATTTTATAAAAAGCTAAAATCATTCCACAACACAAACCCGTAAAACATGATATCCTTCGGAGCCACCCCCTGGTACTTCAGAACTGTGAGAGGCACCCATTGGATATTAATAAATAGATAATTGGTATACAACCCGTTCTAGAATTAATTTGGATTAATTGTTATTTTTTCGTAAACTACAACCGCAACAATTTTGGCAATATTTAATTTTGACATTTCTATTACGTGGCATGCACAGCACTGGCATCGTAGTGCTGTATTTTAAATCGATTAATTTACTATGATACTCGACTAATTATTAATATGTTTGCACACAAACATATTTTGAATCTTTTTTGGCATTTTTGTTATAAAGTACTTGATCTGAGGTACACGTAAAACCGAATGAAATATGCTAACGACTCAGAAAATAAATATGATTATAATAGCGCGAATCTACACCATCAACAGTTTCTGGGGCCTGAGGAGAGTGGAAGGGGGTGCAATTATATCACGCTGCCATGGTAAGTCAAACTGATGATTCTCTCAGTCTCACTCCTCTCAAAATGAAATTCTGCCTTTTACCATAATTAAGGTCCCTCTTTAAAATCGTTCCGCACCCTTTTGCAGAAATTGCTGTAATTGGACTTTGAGATACAAAAAAGTCCAGTTCACTATTCAGTGGCGTAGCTAGGGGGGTGGTGTGGGGGCGGTCCGCCCCATGTGACACCATTTTTGGGGTGACACCCGGGCACATTACACAGACGTGTAATGTTACAGATGAATATAGAAAAAAATGCCTTACTGGCTGACTGACAGACAACGCACAGCCAGCACGCAAAGCTATTTGGGACAAGAAGCTGAAATCTTGCACGTCCCTTGAGGACCGTAGGGGTGCACTAAGAACGGATGTCAAGAAATGCTTACGGGATCGGGGAGAAACGGTTCAGATAACCGCTTGCCGGCGCATCACCCCATATGGGTGGAAGACATTTTTGACCGTTGACGGCTCTTCACCCCAAATGGGGTGATAGTGCTGGTCGTCATAATATTGCTTAATCCCTTTATTCCTCTGTGTTTTGAATCGGTTTTCTCTTTTCTATTTAAACTATCGAGAATATCTGCCTTAAAAAATTGCAACACTGGCCGTCAAAAGTTTGTCTGTGGTTAAGAAATAATTTCTCAAAGTCAGTCTCAGTGAATTCGCGACGTCACACATTTTGCTGTTACAGAAAAAAAAATTTTTGCTAACGGGTGAGTATTTTTGAGTAAATTACTGATTTTTTGGTTAATTATAATATAGGTAATGTGTGTGCAACGGGGTTTTACCCAGAGGTAAGTATATTTCAATTTCTGTGTGATTTTCGGTGCCGTGCAAGTCGCAACGGACTTTTGTTTTCCTTCAATCAATCCCATGTATTTCTGTATTGAATAGACCTATGCCCTTAATATTTAACGCATAAGTTCCTCTATGAATGTAGTTTTCAGATAGTAACTATATTTTTAAGTTTCGTGAAACTGTATAGTCGTAATAATTTATTTAATTCTGTTAAAAAAATTTCACCGTCGGCAAAATATTTTGTGCCAGTTTTATGCCTGTAAATAAATATTTTTTTACTATGACGTGTAATTGTATTTTTTTTCGTATGAAGATAGAACCCTACCACCAATAAAAGCCATAAAATATATATGGTATCGATTTACTTTTCGAAATAAAAATTTTTAAAGTTCACATAATGTTTATTTTCAACCATAGTCAATGTTTACCATTTATTATAATAAATTAGAGACGAAATATCAACAAACACTTAACACGACCCGAAAGGGCCATTCATAAGCTCTAACAAAAATATAACTTGAGATTACGCCCGTCGCCAACGAGTAAACAAAAATTGTTTTGTAGAGTGCGGCCATCTGGCGCGTGGCGTTACGTCATCGCGTGAGCCGCCGGGCGTTCGGGAATTCCGATGTTCTAGCGCCGGCAAGCGGTTAAAATAAAATGGCTGGGCGTAGCTGTAGTAGCCTCTAATATCTAGTAAATATAAGCCTTCGTCCCGTCCGCCTGCATTATACTTACACCTTAACGTTCCTCAGGAATCTCACTAATTATTTATTTATAGGTGAAAAGCGTACAAAAATTCGTTTTGTTGTTTTTGAGTTTATCGGGTTCATACAGACTGAACGAAAAGGGGACTTCATTTCATTATAATAAGTGTAGGTATCAGAGCCGCGCCGATTCAAGACGGCGCGCGGCGCCTGTGTGCGAAACCTATGAACATAGCCTATGAAGCGCTTTTTATCGTTCTATTTTGACATTCTATTTTATACATAGGTATATTTGTCTGAAATAATTATGTTCTCCGTTTTATATACTTAGTACCTAGGCTATTTACCTAATTACGTGAAGTTCGCTACCAGTTGGGAACTACTGCAGAAATTAAGCACAATTAGAATTTGTACATACCTACTACATATATTTAAGATAGCTGACTTTCTTAACACGTTCACTGCCACCACAATTTTTTTGAAGTTCATAGCGATGCCGCCCTATAAATGCACGCGAACACGCCAGGCGTGTCGGCGGTACTGCATCTAGTTAAACATTGACACGCTAGGCGTGTTCAGTGGCACCTCGATAGAGTTAAATTCTAAATTTGTCTAATTCTCGGTTTCAACGTTGAATATCAGTTAGTTTGCATTTCGCTTCGCAAGAATAAAGGTGATTCTAATACGGTAGTGAGATTTAACCTGGAATTATGGCTGGAAATAGATTTTTAGGTAAGTAATTATCGTAATTTTATCAGAGATCGTAAACATGTTGTCATTTTGAAATAGATTATACATAACATTAACGATACCTTTTTTGTTGATGTTATCGTATTTATTTACTACAAATACCAAATTGTTTACTAATGTAGGCACTAATTTTATATATTTAATGTTTTAATACATACACAGTGATTTAAGAATTAAATAAATATGAGTAGATACCTACATACCCTGCGGGTGTCGTAAAACAAGAATCTACCTATGTACCTACATAATCCAAAATATGTTAGTATAAGTATTATTATGTCTTATATAGGTATTTCTAGTAATTAGTAGAATGTAGTATAATTAATAAAGTTATTTGCTATATTTTTTTTTTATACATAATGAAACAAATCGTGTTATTAATGAAGTTCACGAAAGGATAGATTTATTTGCGTGTAATATGAACGAATTCGCAATCATTACATTACAAATGTATTATGATTTTCATTTTTATTGTCTTTGGTTTTATTTTTATATAATGATTATTTTAGAAATAACATTGAATGTAGGTATATAATAATATGTGGAATTTTTTGTTTTTAAAATAACAATAATTAATTTTTTCAATTAATAAATATAAATCACACTGTCGAATTAGGTATATCCTGTAATGATAGTTGTAAGGATGCAAATAAATAATAAATTATAATGACGACGAATTTTTGAGCAAGAGGAAATCTGGCTCTCGATTGCCGCTTGCCGAACACGCGCGCTTCACTCGCTCGTTTTCGCGCGTTTATGGTTATTGTTCTAACTTAGCCTAACCTAAATTTAAATGTTTCTTTATGTGTTACTTATAGAAACCAATGACACAAGTTAAAATAGTAACTTGTGCCTAGAATCAGTTGACATTGGACAATTGACAAAGGACAAAGAAGTCATATGACAAACGATATTAGTATAAACGATGTTATGGCAAATAAGACCCAAATGGTAATTTATTTAATCGTAATAGTATAATTATTTGTTTTACTGCAGGTAATCAAAAACAATGCAATGATAACTATCCTGAATGTAGTCAAGCGCTATTTACGGACATAGATGAACGACTGGAAGATAACCGACAGGAATATGACGATAATGCTGAATGCAGTCAATCAATATTACAAAACATTCCATTGAAAAGGAAATTTGAAGATTCACGTACCTGTCTAGACACAGAATCAACAGACAGTTGCCTTGAAGAAATTACTGATACTGATGAACTTGTCGCAAAGAAAATTATAATAAACAAGTTGCCAACGGCACAAAATAATGAAACTTTAAGTGAAACCAAAACGAGTGGTGTATGTTGTGCCGCCAAAAAATATTTTAACGCATTATTTGCAAAAGATTTAAGAAGCGAACTAAATACAGAAGACGAACTACCTCCAATCTACGCCCAGTTCGAGCATGATTTGGGTATGATGCTTGCTTTTAGACTCAGAAATGTGCACGCAAGCAGGCGATTAGAATGCTACGAAAAATTAATTCGCACAATACGGCTGTATGAAGATGTTAAAAAAACACACAAAGATTAAGGCCAAATCATTTTTATTGATTCATAATCATGTACCTAATAGGTAGAAATGACAATCAGATATGCGAGTATAGGCTGTGATTAACATTATTTTTATTTAGGAATTAATTTACAATATTTGTAATTGTTGTGTATATGATTTTTGGTTGTATTAATAAATGTGTTCGTTTCAAGTCAACTTTTATTAACATTATCAACAATCATATTATGGTCCACTACATAATAATCAAACTGATTTGCGTTACAAACACATTTATTGACATTATCAACAATCATGTTGTGGTCCACTACAAAATAATTAGACTGATTTATGTAGTGAACATTTATAAAACTTTAACTGGTCTTTTTCATTAAACATACTTTGAAATTAAAACTTAGTAATTAATATTTGTGATATGCCCTGAAGCATTCTATGCACAAGCCTGGATGTTGGAAACAGTCCTCGCAAGCTAACAATGTTGCGACCCTTTTTTTTTCGTTCTCCAGCAATGAACGCATCTTCTGCGCTTGGTTTTGCCTTTTGCGTCTTTATCTAATTTCATGAGACAATGAACTTTTGTCTGTAATGTACGTGGCAAGTCTGGTGGTAAATGAGGCTCTACAATAGATTTAATTACGTATAATCTGTAATCATATAAAGATATTTTGTTAGATGTTGAGTACTTATTGTACAGGAAGAAAAAATTTACCATTATTACTTGCATAATGTGGATTATTACTTTTTTGTACCATCTGAGACTCTTATGCTCACATGAGTAATATGCTAGCATTTGGTCATGTCGATCAATAGCACTCATATTTTCGTTATAATATTTAACTATTTGGGGTTTAAATTTTATTTGCCCCCCTGCGATTTTTAGTAATTTCTAAAGTGCCATTGTATTTTGTTGAGATAGCCAACACCTCTCTTTGATCCATCCATTTAATTACGCAAATGTTATTTTTATGTTGTATGCATAATTCACCCTTTTTTAATTTAGTATTTCAAATTGTTTTAGGATTGCTTTTCCTCATTTTTCTTAGTGTCCCTGTAAAATAAGTATCTTTATAATATAATTCATCCACCAGATCCACGCTTGTATAAAAATTATCCATTAACAAATGATGTCCCGCATTTATATACGCATCCATTAAAAGATTTACAACCTTTTTAACATGGTTTGCTCCACCAACAAGCGTATCAGTGGCACCACCATACAAATGCAATTTTAGCACAACCCCCAGCTGATCAGCAAGTGCATAGAACTTAAGACCATACTTATTTTTCTTTCCTTTCATATACTGTCGTATTCTTAATCTTCCCCTCCATAACATCATTGATTCGTCAATTACTATGGCTTTCGTAGGGTAGTAAATTTCTAACATCCTTTTGTTGAAATAATCAATTATTGGTTTTATTTTACAATTGCTTGTAGTTCCTCCTACATTCACACACAACATTCTTAAAATTAATAAAAAAGTATTACGCGACATTGCTTTTGCAAATGTTGGTTGGTTAAAAAATGTGTCGGTTTTCCAATAGTCGGACAGTCTATTAATTTTTATGAATCCCATGTGGAATATTAACCCAAAAAATAATTTTATATCGCTGCAACTTACAGGTTTCCATAACCTGGCTCTGCTTTGTGCACTTCTGCTTGTAGCTTTTTCACGTTCCCCATACTCATTGCTAGAGCGAGTTAATAAACTCAGTAATTCCTCATTGCATAAAGCATTAAAATAACTTATAGGTGTGTCAGCTATGTCTTCTTGAAGACCTGTTGTCCTGGTAAAAGGTAGCTCCATAAACTGATCAGGATTCCCTGGTTGCCATTCGTCAATAAATGTGTCGACAGGTACCATTTCTTCTGGCTCATCTAAATTTATTTCGCAGTCGTCGTCGTCATCTTCGTTATCTGTATCCATCTCGTCTAACAAATTTTCAGACAGAATACCCAAAAGCTCGGAGTCAGTTAAAGCTAAAGTTGGCTGGTGTAAAGGCGGAGTTGAATTCAAAGATTCCATGGCTCCTAGAGTTTCTTCGATCCCAGGGAAATCCCAAGTGGGGCTTTCCCAAGAGCAGGATGGTAGTGGATTTTCGTAGGGATCCATAACCTAGAAAAAAAAGTAAGCATTGATCTTGTGTAAAAGCCCTATACCATATAAAATAAAAAATAAGTATCAATCTAATTTATCATTTAACAGAGCAAACACCACACATACACACATACCTTACACACACCCTCTTACACACACAATTCACATATGTATCATTAACTTCATTTTGTCACTAATACGTCAATTTCATTTTTTTTTAATTAAAAATGACTAATTGGACTGTGTTATAATTATCTAGAATATATCTTATTTATATTTAGCCAGCTTATCGTCTTGTAAATTGTAATTTGTCAGACTATATAAGTCTTTTATATTCAAATGCAATACAGATGTAATAACTGTTAAGTTTGCCTAATAAAGTAAATAAATAAATACATAAAAAATAGCCTGGGACAATTGCGATCCTATTATAGGCATTTTCTAAAAGTGTTTCGAAATGGTCGTGAACTGCCAGTGGTTGGCAAACCAGCACAATTACCGTACGATAAAAAAATATGCAAGAAAATTTGTTCTCTTTCTGTCGAGTTTCCCCAAAAGTTTGCTCTCTGGTGCAACGTTCCTTAGATCTTACGCCGGACGATAACACACAGAGAATAGTATAATTTACACCCAGACGCGGTACATACAAGGACTTGTGCTCCCCAGTTCATCACACAAATATTTGCTCCACGTTGTGTGACTGAAACCACAAAAGGCCGGTATTCCCTACCCAGCTAGCACAATATTTTATCGTGGCTAAGCCACCAAAGTATTCAATATAGCACGCTCTATTTTAATGGTTTTGGAGGCACATTAGTTTACTTTTGCCTTAAAAAACAAAACTAAATTGCTCTTAATATTTTTTTAATTAAAATATAATGAATTAATTCTCTTAATTTCTTATTCAAGGTTCTGAGTGCACTATCATAAAAATATCTTCTCAAAAGTAGCTGAATAAAAGTTTAGGTGACTGGTCAATATAATTATTTAGTTTTATAATCTTATAGGTCTTAAACGTTTTTCAAATCACACACTTACTTATACGACTTGTAGTAACAACAGATATATATGATTTGAATATACATACATATCTAATTAGTGATAAATTATGTTATCTTTTATCACTGGCGAACTAGTGACCAGACCTATGCACAACCAACTTCCACTTTTTCTATTGCCTCATTTACACTTGTAAATCATGATTTTGTAACAATGCTTGAAATAAATTGTACTCACCCAGTTTGTAGAGTTCACTGGATTTGATTAAGTTATGGAAAAATCCAGAAACATTAGCCGATGTCTTCGTAAGAGCAATCAAACAGTCCTAAAATACGAGCCGGAGTTGTCAAGAGAGTAATCAAAAGTCCAGGAACACTAGCCGAAGTCGTCAATAGAGCGATCAAACAATACTTAGTAAATCGTAAGTTACGGAAGGAACCGTCACACACACGCTATGTCGAAAGCTTCGAACACTGCACTAAACAAGTGCCATCGTAAGAAAATATTTGTTAACAAAAGCTATACACATCAAATGACAAAAATGTTACTTATTTCTCTTATTTTAAAGTTCAAATTCAAAAACTCTAGCCAAAGCTAAGTTAACAATAACAACACGTGGCGATCCCGCTGTTTTGTTGAATCCTCTGATCCTTTCTAACACACTTAGCATGCGTATATCGCATACTCGCTCTATCATTGTTTTGTTGTTTTTTTTTATAATTTATGATTTTCTGCACTTAATTAATAATAATAATATATATGAAAATAATATTCAGTGAATATTTTTTATATATTTTTCATATTTTGTAATTTTTAAGTTCTAGGCATAAGTTAAACGTATCTTTTTGATAACCACGACACAGGCTGTGCCTAGTGTGGCTGTCATAGTCAATGTAACAATTGTGTAACTTAATGGAAATAAATGCTATTATTATTATTATTATCACCTTTATTTAATATTTATCTCATACCATATTAATACATTTTTAAATATAAAAAAAAAATACATTTAAAAATATAAAAGTATGTTATGGAAACCCACCAGTATCGGGAACAGGCTCCAAGCTACTGGTGGTTAGGGCTCAAGAGAAAGGAACCTCCTCACTATGCGTGCCGTGTCCAGCAGTACTGCCTTCTGTATCAGGCCCCTGACCCAAGGTTCCAACGCGAGCCTCCTAAGATGTTGGGTGAGGCTCTTGGGTATTAAACCGTTCACTGTAACGATTATCGGCACAATAATTGCTGAATCAACATCCCACATGTCAACAATCTCGTGAGCCAAGTCCAGATATTTTATCTGCTTGTCCTTCTCAGCCTTCACGAGATTGCCATCATGAGGGATGGCAACATCAACAATTATTGCGCGGCGCTCTGATCGATCTATCAACACAATATCAGGTTTGTTGGCAACAACAGTCCTGTCTGTGATGATAGATCGATCCCAGTACAACGTGATATGACCATTATCCAGGACAGGCTCCGCCACATACCTGTAGTACGGCACCTCACCATCTACAAGCCTGTATTTCAGAGCAAGTTGCTGGTGAATGACCCTGGCTACTTGGTTATGCCTGTGCAAGTACTCACTGTTAGCAAGACGAGAACAACCGGAAATGATATGCCTGAGGGATTCACCAGGCTGGTGACACGCACGGCAAATATCAGTAGTGCCATCCCTCAGGATATATTTCCGGTAGTTATTCGTCTTGATCACTTCGTCAGCAATTGCACAGACAAACCCTTCGGTTTCCCCAAAGAGGTCACCGCAGCGTAGCCAGTTCACCGAGGCTAATAAGTCTACTTCCGGCCCATGTAGAGCCCGGTAGAACCTGCCATGAAGCTCCTTGCTCTGCCAAACAAGCTTGCGATCGTCAGTGCTAAGCACCACAGGTCTGCGCCAGTTGTCCTTCGATAAACTGAGCGGGGTTAATCCGGCGTCCACTGCGCCAACGTCCCGATGCATATCCACGTTCGCGTTGAGAAAATATTCTCTGAGGTTGCATACTTCGCGGTTGTGTAGAGATTTGACATTTAAAAAGCCACGACCTCCACACTTCCGCGGAATATACAACCTCATTACGGACGAGCGTGGATGATGCATCCGGTAAGCTGTCAGCATTGTACGCACCTTTCTGTCCAGGGCGTCTAACTCAGTCTGAGTCCACTTGAGTATGCCAAAGGAGTACATCAGAACCGGCATGACCCAACCGTTGCAAGCTCGAACCTTATTGCCACCTGACAGAAGACTTTTCAGTACTTTTGTCAGGCGGCCAAAGAAACGTTCTTGCAACGATTGCTTCATGTCTGTCTCGTTAATACATAAGGCCTGTGACATACCCAAGTATTTATAGGTATTGGTTCGCAGAAGTGATCTGAGGTTAATGGAATCTGAGAGTTGAATCCCTTCAGATTCCACCATCCTTCCTTGTTTCACATGTATCACTGCACATTTATCCACACCAAATTCCATTTTGATAGAATTACTAAAACTTTCAGTAATTTTTAGTAAATCCATCAACTGTGAATTGGTGTGAGCAAACAGCTTCAAGTCATCCATGAACAACAAGTGGGATATGACCTGACCACCTCTGCGTAGCCTATAACCTAACCCTGAACCCTCTAGTAATGTACTAAGAGGGTTCAGCGCTAAGCAAAACCACAACGGGCTCAGACTATCGCCCTGGAAGATACCCCGCTCAATTTTAACAAGTTCGCCATTTCCCTGGATCCGTCGGCATCCTGGATAGCCAAGAACCGTTTTCCATTGCCCCATACATGACCTTAAGAAGGTGCGTAGAGTTGTATTTATTTTATACAACTCCAACACCCTCAAAAGCCATGTATGTGGCACAGAATCATACGCTTTCTTGTAGTCTATCCAACATGCCGCCATATCCTTTCGGTTACGACGAACTTGTTGGCTAATGGTCATATCTATAAGGAGGAGCTCCTTAGTACCACGAGCCCCCTTCTTACATCCATTCTGAGTGTGCGACATAATGGAATTTAGCTCTATGTGTTTTAATATTTTAGCCCTCAGAATAGACGTAAGAAGTTTATAGACCGATGGCAAACATGTAATCGGCCTATAATTACCGGGCTCTGTGGTACTACCTGTCTTATGGAGCAAGTGGGTTACTCCAGTTGTCATGAAATCTGGGATCGATCCAGATTCTATGGCTGATTGAAATTGGGATGCTAATCGGTCATGTGAACTACGTAGCCATTTCAGCCAGTAATTGTGCAGTCCATCCGGTCCTGGAGATTTCCAATTGGATAACGACCGGACTGCACTAGTGACATCTTCGCCTGAAATGACTACGTTATCCATCTCTGGAATATGTTCACATGTCCGTTCAACATCCCGAATCCAACCACCCTCAGTGTGACCAATAGGCGCCGACCATATGCTACGCCAAAATCGGTTTGTGGCGTCTGTATCCGGCAGCTGCCCATTAGCCACATCTTGGTTTGGTCGGTCCCAGTTTCTATAAACCCACTTTTGGTCCCTTTGAAATGTACGATTCAACATATATCGGTCCACGCGTTTTCTATATCTGCGTATCCGATTTGCCCATGCATAGACTTTCTGCTTTAGGAAGTCAATGCGCTCTGTGATCCGAGATGTATATTCATGAGGACTGATGCCAGTCCCCAAGAAGGCTCGGCGCACAAAGCGCATGACCCTGGGACGTGTATTCCCAGACCTAAAGCAGATTAGCTTACCGATAAGTGCCCTTGTCTCAGTAATACGCCGCTCAATTCTGCACTGCCACGCCGGGACAGCAGATCTTTGTCGCATGACAGTATCATGTTCTTGAAACTTGACACCTGCCATACGACATGCCGCTACGGCGGCGCAGTACAGAATTGAGTGCGTATCACCAAGATTTTCACTATTTTCTAGAAAACTAGTTAATAGCGAATCAAGGGCACCTACCAGCGCCATATTTCGACTATGCATTGGCAACCGGGGCAGGCGCGGCCTAATTGTTGGTGACATGTACCGATATTGCTCAATCGCACATTTCAAAGCATTATTATTATTATTATTATTATTATTATTATATTTATACAATCTGTCTGTATGTCTGCCTGTTAATACGACTATATACAATCATATTAACAGGCAGACTTATTCTAAAGATTACAATTTAAGATTAGCGATGAGCCGCAAACTAGGCGCAGCCTATATCTTGGTGGCCTAAAATAAATGATTTATATCTAATCCAGTTATTTTCCGTTAGCCCTGACAGTGTACGCAATTTTAGACTATAATATTTTACATAAGTGAAAAATAAAAATGAATATGTAAACATTGTAATTGATATTTAAAAGGCTAAAATACTAACTCATTTGCACATGTGTGTGTGTGTGTGCGGATGATATGTTTGTATGTGTGTGTGTGCGTGAGAATGTGTATACGTGCATGCGTGAGAGAGAGAGAGAGAGAGAGAGTGTGTATATAATTAAGAGCCTAAGCATTAGATGTGATAAGAAATTAACAAGCTGAGCAAAGCAGAATTTCCGTCTCGTTATAACTTAGCTTTAGTAGCCAGTGCTTTAAAATTTTCTTCGCCTCAAATGGATTGCTAGGAATTTTTAAAGTTTTACTTATGTTATTAAATATTCGGATTGACATGAACGAAGACAGCCTAGCAGCGAAAGCTGTCTTTGATTTTGGAAGTGGGATTCTAATTCTAATTTGTGCTGTGCTCGTTCTAGTTCCATCATGTGAGTTTTAGCGGCACTGCCCCACACGCTGACACAATATTGAAGTAATTGTTGGCTTAATTCTCTAAAAATATTTTTCCCAAACTACAAAAAGTTGCCGACACACACAATGTGTGTCGGCAACTTTTTGTTTAAGGATTTAAATCCTTTACAAATGTGCGAATTGCGTCATAAATCATTGTTATCAGATCTCTTGTTCACACTTGTAGGCATATCGGAACTCGTTCGCACTTCAAGTATTGTGTGTAATACAAAGAAGGAATTTGTTGTAAGTCAATAACAGTTTATTAAGGAATAACTTAGTTATGCACAATACTTTGCGACCGAGCGGCATCTCTATAACGATAACGAGTTGTGCGGCAATGTTACATCTCTTTTAATGATTTTAGTCGCACTAACTGGGAACACAAGATCTCCCTATTTACGACAGTGATATCATATACCATACACTTTACGCGTGTTTACATTTGTGGGAATACACCTAATATAGCGGAAGTAGTAAAACGAAAGAAACTGTTGACAACTTCTGATAAATTGATAAGGTGGACACGCTTGGCGTGTTCTCGGCATTACATAATCACTTTTTTTTTAATGCACAAATTTAAAGGGTTTTTCCGGGGGCCACCTCACTTATACTTAGGTTATTGCTAGAGGATAATGTACTGAGAATTTCAAAAGGCAATTTAGGCAAATATTCGTAATATCTCTAAAACATTTAGAACACGCCTGGCGTGTTCGAGGCGTAGTTATAGAAATTAGCAAGAACACGCTAGGCGTGTCGGCGGCATTGAACGTGTTAATCTATACCATTTTGTAGGTACAAAAGCAATCAAAGGCTGAATGATGATGATAAATTATATTTCGAATATAAATATTTTCAGCCTTTCGCAGTCCACTACTGATATCTAATCAGATAATTTCTTCGTTTTATTGTTTTATTTTGATTTTAGGGTCGATTACTTTGATTCTCTGGCAGATGACTTCATTTCGAATTCGATTCTTCGGAGAAACTCCGAGCGTAGCCCTCTCCATAGCTTGTTAAGCGAGCTCAAATTGGTGGACCAGTCGTACCATCAGCGTCCACGTTCTGTAAGTCACGGGTAGAACACACTTTGTCTTAAGTCTTAGCGGTAAGTGTGACGAAAAGCGACGTGATTTCCTATACGCTGCCCAGTTAAGCTGTATTTTTTTACGAGCTTTCTCGAAATTGTCTCTACCCAACTGCAAGTTTTGCCCGACGCAGAAATTCGACATACCTCTGAGCAAACGGTACCGTTACACGGACTCCAGAATAGACTAGGTTGCAAGAAAGTCAAAGGCTTTTTCATAGTCCATAAATGCTATAAGCACAGGGGATGATACTCTTCTGTCTCATGTATAATCTGCCGTAATGTGAATGTCTTAACCGTAAGTTTCGAGGCTTGCACATATTTATTAGTTCCGCGATCGTGAAACTTTCATAATAAGTATAAGTACCAACTTACTTTCCCACTACTTGCTACCACTACTATTTACTAAGCTTGTTTATTACAGTCCAAGGCTGTAGCCGCCGGACTAAGGTTTTGGTTTGAAGGAGCGGGATTTTACTTCTAGGCATAAATATGGTGATTTATTCGTAATACGATAATTTCCTTTTATTTTTTAATGTGGACCGGATATTCGAAACTCTTTGTAAAATAGATTTCTCAAATATCTCCAGTAAATCTTATAGTCTGTCTACACGCGCTCATTCTCATTGTAAATACAAAGTAGTACATACCTACCTAAGTACCTATTAAGATTAGTAGTCGTGTTGAAGCTCGTATTTACGGTATTTACTTTTTGGCATCACTTGGATAACGGGCATTCTACATATGTTTTTATTTGATCTAAGGACTATGTTGTTCCGCGGCTTTTATTAAACTAATCTTAATATATAAAATCCTTGCGTTACTGACTGACTGACAGACACGCTACAGCCGAAACTATTGGACGCAGGAAGCTGAAATTTGGCATGTATGTTCCTTGGGGACCGTAGGAGTGCACTAAGAAGGGATTTTCTAAAATTACCACGGGAACGGGCAGAAAAGGTTAAAATTAAAAAACTGTGCGGGCGTAGCTCCGAGCGTTTTCTAGTAATAAATAACTTGTCACGCACTAGATTTATTTTTGAACGAAATATAATTTAAAAATAATTATTTTGAATGTCAAATTGTCATGTCATAAGTGTCACGCTGTGGTGTCATGTGCCAATGTCAAATGTCACCGACTAATAATTAATTTTGGTTTTGAATAGACAAAATTCAATTCGTAAATAAATGATAAAAAGTGGAATATAATTTAAACTATCGTTTAAATAATTGAAACTGTCGTCTATGAAAATTGTTATTATCGCGATTAATGACTACAAACAGTTTGGTTTGCAAAAAAGGTAGGAAATTATTACTTGTATGTGGCTAAAGAACAAGTTGTACGATTTCATAATGCCAACTTGTAATGAATGATCGAAAGAAAAGTAATTATAAGTTTCCTTTTTAGTTTGCCTAAATATTAGATCATAAAATTACAAATATCATTTATGCATAGATTGTATTACTTATCTGTAAGGGTGTGGCAATAGTTAGCTTGCAAATCAATAAAAATAATATGACTAATTACTAGATATTAATTATTTTAACTTATATGTAGCTGTTATTTAAAAACATTACTAAACATTTCCTTCAGTGCTACATCCAATG
Source organism: Euclidia mi (assembly GCA_944739405.2). NCBI lineage: Eukaryota > Metazoa > Arthropoda > Insecta > Lepidoptera > Erebidae > Euclidia > Euclidia mi. Next base: position 28,505,216 of record OX123198.2, on the reverse strand, counting down.
AATCCCAAAACAGAATGTAACAGTTCCTAACATTTGTAAATAAGTGTATTAGTGTAAGAAAATGTTTGTAAACATATTGAATGTTGTGTCGGAGCACCAACAATTGTGTATAGCGGATTCCAGGTTCCAAGGTCTGAAGGTCTTGGATCCCGGGACTACACTAGGATGATAATTATATGCATAGATACTAAATTCTATATTCACAGGTAACAATAAATAATTACAAGTATGGCAGAATGGAAGCAGTTAATAACAGAATGGATGAATGAGTATGCTGCATTACAAGAGAATGAATTAAAAAGTTTTGCAGCGGAACATGAACACAATCATGAAATTGCAACTGCCATTTTTAACTTGTTCTACAGTGAAGATGAAAGCGATGTCCATTCAAACAACAAATTAGAGAATGATGTTCCTATAGATCAGGTTATCTTATGATATTTTTAAAATGATTACAAAATTTGTTACTTGTTTGTTTAGAACTATTCTTATTACAATTTATTTTTGCAGATGTTAGAAAATGTGTGCACCCAGTTATTCAGTTTCTACAGATCAAAAGAAATCCAACTTCAAAGATTTACTTTGCAGTTTGTTCCTACACTTATCTATTATTATTTGAGTTCAGTGGCCCAAGGCAATAAGAAGACATGTCGCTGCATTGAAACATTATTAATTGGTAAAGATTTATCTTTTTTTTTTTAAATTTTACACAAGCCACACAATATTTATGTGTAAGATGTCATAATAGTTTCATATATTTGGATGAAAAATTTTGGTCTATTATTACTTAATTTAAAAGTACAAAATATTGGAAGTAATTGACTGCGCCCCTTTATTACTTACTGTTGGAATTAATTCATAAATTGCTATCCAACTCATTGTTTGGCTTAATAAACACTCAGCCATATTTGTTCTAGGTTTGTACAATTTTGACGTTGTGGATGAAAATGGTAAGCCTAAGGTGGTGTCATTCCGACTGCCCTCTTTGGCACAGTCTTCCATATATCATGAGGTACCATTTATTTCTGTTTCTAGTTATTTATTCTGATAATCTTACAACTGCAATATTTTTTCAAACTTTCATTATTTGTACACATACTAATATTTGTGTAACCATGCATTATACTGTAACTTATTGAACATATAAGTAAAATATCTCTTACTTGCCTCTATATTTCATAGTTGGTTACCACCACCAGCCGTGGTCATGGGTCTACTCATCCTATGATCATAGTTGGTATAACAGCATGGTTTATAGTACTGCTACATAAATATTAGTAAAAGCAATCTTATTTGAACAGTACTATTGACCTAACATACTTATTATATTTCAGCCTCTTTCCTTGGGATCTCAATTTTTAACAGAGAGTGCTTTACGTAGATGGGAGGAATGTAACACTAAACTTGTGAGCTGGGGCCCTCTGCCACAGGTTGAAGTGATAAATGCTCAGAATCGCCTAAAGGTCATGTCAGCTCTGCTCTTCATATACAATCGCCAATTAAGTCTCTTGCCAAAACTTGCTTTGCGGCACTTTTGTATTGCTGCGTCCAGGTAAAATGTGAAATGAATTACCACTATAATATAAACTAGATGACAGACACTTTGGATCTTTATAAAAAGCAGTAACTTATAATCACAGCTAAACAAATTCTTTCCAGTACTTTTGAAGATTGATTTTAACACAGGGACAGACTGATGGACAAGTGCAAAAGTAATAATATTTTAATAATCATTACAGAATAGTTACACAAGGATTCAACAAAAAAATGGGAGGTACATCTGAAAAAAATGTATCTAGAATACCAGTGTCGCCACATTTCCTATTAGAAATGGTAGAGGGTGCTTACTTTGCTATGTTCAATGAATTCTACACGTTGGCCCACCAAGCTGTGAAAGACATCGACCGCAGAGCGCAGTACGAACTTTATCCCGACGTCATGCTGGTAACAAGCGCTGTAATTAACTCTTTGAAGAACAATCCTACAGGTAAATTTCTTTATCACCGCATAGTATAAAACAAAGTCTGTCTTCTGTCTGTCTGTCCCTATGTATGCTAAATCTTATAGGTTTATACTGTATAATACATGTGCCTATAAACTTAGCAGCCGTGTGAAACCGGGGCGGATCTCTTGTTATACTAATATTGGTGTAACAGATCTATGTCACCTTTACTTTAAAAAAATACTTGATTGAGGTCCATTTCAAAAGTGCTGTAACCTGAGTAAAAATTGAATTCATCTTTATTTACTTATTTCAAGACCTATTATTTCTGTAATGTTTGCCGTTATTTCTGTATTATCTAGTCTAATTTCTAGTGGACAGTATATATTTTACTGACTTCTACTAATAATAAGTGATCGTAGAATAGTAATATTGACTACTACTATTGTAGTACACACAATTGATTTGAAAACTGCCACCGATGCCTGTGATTACCTAGATAGCATTCCTAAACAAGAGCAATTGGCACAAATGAAGTCGCAGGTGAGTTCGCCATTGAATTACGGAGATAGATAGATAATACATTGTTGTAGGTAGGTACATCAGACTTTCTGTATGCCTTAAGCATGGTATATCGCTATTCCTCGGGGTTACGGAGGTCAGATGACAGCCGCTCTGTGGAAAAGCTATCAATCTATTAAATCTGGTTAGATTAGTAAGCGGATCCCAAGCCCTAATCCAAAAACACTTGGATTTAACTGGGATAACGATAGCTAGAGCTATGATGATTCAGTAATACGTGCATTCTGCACCAAATGTGATCACGATACAAAGCCAAAAAGGTGGAGTCAGTCAATAAGCGAAAAATAATTTAAATTTGCTCTATCGAAATGCGATTTCTGCCGGGCATTATTCCATTACGGTATTTCCAATTTTATTCTCCTGCTACAGGATGCGGCGAATTAGCTTGTTGCTACGTTAAGGCCACCACTTTCCTAGTATGTTGACATCCAATATTATTTTATTATTTTGAGTCAGTCTTTGATATCTATATCTACGTAGTACTACCTATGTACTAAATGCATAACCCGTTCAGGGTGTAAGTACTTACACCTTTTGCCAAAGTCAACGTTTTATCATTGTGGAACTTATTGCGAGCCACATAACCGATACATCAACGCGTTAAGTACCTAATTGTGTAACATTAACCCGATATGTAGGTACGTAGAATAATCATTAGGTATAGGTACCTAAATTATATTTTCCTGCAAAACACTGTATGTCATGAAATTTATCACAGACATAAAAGGATTCTTATCTAATGCTTCCATACGCATATGCACGCGTAATGTAACTAACCAAACCGATATCTTTTGACATACTTACTACAACAGTTTAAATTTTATATACCTAGGTGCCTACTACAGTAGTAGCAAGCTCTACTGATAATGAATTAAAATTTTCATTATTTATGTATTAGCTGATTTCTGCGGTTCCACCCGCGTTATTTTCGACATCTCGACAATAGTGCCACTGCACTGGTTCAAATAACAGTCTACAAAATCCCTACCTTCCAATGAAAGTTCCATTAAATCTGTGCAACCTCTCCAGAGATTGTTATATTGTATCATCCGTACAAACAGAAAGACAGACAGACAAAATAACAATAAACTATAATATGCACTATGAAAACTATAGTTATTTTGTAATTACTAATCAATACTAATCATAATCGGAGACAGAAACTACAATTTTGTTTAGATATATTTATGTACCTACCTACCAATAGCTGACAGCATAGATAACATTTTTGTTTTGGTGTCAGCTGGCTCCAAACGTTTTATAACCAGAAGATGAAAATTCTTTCCTATAGAAAATGAAAATGATATTGGTCGAGTGTGTGAGTCTATAAAAAAATACATTGGTTGAGATCCAAGCTTCCTTTTCTAAAACATCCACCTCCTCTTCTGTCATACGACATTGGTCCTCTAAAAGGACTACCATCAGCAATGACGTAACAAGCCTATTATGAGCTCGGTTCAAGTTTCAACAACTTCTGCATTCAAATCTGATATGTTACTAGAGGATGCCGGCAGCTACGCCCGCATATTTAACTGTTTCTACCCGATCCCGTGGGAATTTCGGGCCATCCCTTCAGCCAAATTTGAGGTTCTTGCAGCCAATAGTTTGGCTGTGGCTTGTCTGTCAGTCAGTTAGTGACGCAAGAATTTTCTATAAAAACAAATGTAATCTTTCAGCATCTTATGTTATAACTGTGCCCCTTCGGAATCTTCTTCCTGTTCGTCAGGTCTAGTCCTGGTAATACTCACCACCAGCACAGGTTTGCTTGTCACTTTAGGAAACAAAATAAGTGACAATGACGAAATAAAACCTCAATCAATCAACCTATCGCTGTCCACTGCTGGACATAGGCCTCTCCCAACATGCGCCACAGTAGACGGTCCTCAGCCTTCGGCATCCAGTCTATGCCAGGTAGTCGGTCCACCTAGCCGCTGCCTTACGCTTACCGAGTCGTGGTCTCCGCTCTAGGACACGCTTTTTCCATCGGCCATCAATCCTTCTACAAATATGGCCAGCCCACTGCCACTTGAGCTTACTTATTCTGTGGGCTAAGTCGGTAATTTTGGTTCTTTGTCGGATAACTTCGTTGCGGATTTCATCCTTCAAAGAGACGCCAAGCATACCCCGTTCCATAGCTCGCTGCATGACTTTTAAGTTTGTGGAGTTGTGGACTAGTCCCACTGTGAGTGTCCACGTCTCGGCACCGTACGTCATAACAGGAAATAAAACCTAAATAAAATTAATTCCGATTTAGGTTTCATTTTTAACTAGCAAGTAGATACTTAATGTTATAAATAAAACAAAATAGGAAGGTTGCTCGGTGAGTTTTATGCTCAAGGATAAATTAAGTCATACCAGTCGTTATGAGAGGTCGTATGCGCTATAATTGTTTTGTAATAAAAAAAACTCTTTACAGCCTAGACTAGACAATGGAGCAGGAGGTTTTATGACATTGTTTCTGAACCATTAACCTTGAGATTATCTTATTTTGAATAGTGGCTTTTTCGTTCTATATGGGCGTGTGGCCAACTCTAGTGTCGGAGGGAGACCGCCCGAAAACCTATGGATTTTTGTCCTGAGGCAAGAAGCGGGACCTTTTGCGTGCTCCCTGATGCACGGCAGCTCTTTAATGTAAATGCCATAACAAAGGGTCACGCATCCAAGTGGTAATCTTCACGTTGCTTAACTTTGGCGATCTATTATGAACGCGCTACGTGTGTAATTGTGTACCTATATAAACTTTCTGCCGACGTAGGATCTGAAACTTAATACACACCTAATACTTTTAAGTAATTGTTTTTCGATGTTTTTCAGGACAACCAATTGACGGTCCAATGGGTATCAGTGTAGCATTATCACCGGCAACCACAACAGTCACGATGTCCAAATCCATGATAACTAACGCATCATTCCGCACCAAGAAACTACCGGGTAAGAAAATAATCATTTACTTCGTAAGTGTACTAACCATTTATTTTTAGTAGATGTATATACCATAAGTAGTCGAGTAGAAACTTGTTGCTAGCTATGTACCTTATTCAGGGTTACTCAAACTCATAGCTTTTCGAACCCTTTTTTATATTTACCTACCAAAAAAGACCCTTTTATAACCCTGCAAAGCCCTCTTTTTAGCTTAACACACAACTCTCTATTTTATTTGTTATATACCTAGGTACTAAGGTACCTGCCTACTTTACAGTAATTTATGTGAGATTTCTAGAGAGCCCAAAAACCCATAAAATAATATTTTTGAAATCAGCTAAAAGAGTTTGATAGAAATATTATATTCTATTTGATTAGCCATGGCAACAAGTTGAGTAACCCTGCCTCATATGTATAAATAAAATGTATGTATGTATATCCAAATTTATATTATTATTATATTTGCTTTATTTTTGGTTTACATACAGATGAAGGTAACTGTATGCTGCCAAATGCATGCTCTTCGGGTCGTACTTTGGAATGTAGCTTGTCGACTAGACATGTTTTTCTGTACAACATCGATAACGTACCATACCACAGTAATAAGTCACATATGAGTACAGTATCTAAGCCCTGAGGGGAAAACAAACGATATTCGATGGGTATTAATCAAGGCTAACTAATTGTCACTCACATAGTAATCCTCTTTAGTGTCTATCATAGTAGTACAACATGCTATTCAAAAGTAAAGAAGTCTAGCTACAGTTACCGCATAATCTGCATCGATCGTGGTCAGGTGATCTCGTTACGTTCTAAACAAATGGTTTTCCTCTCTCTCTGATCTGGTAAAAAAGTTGCTTATTTTATCAAGTCAGTAATGAAAAATATTCTACTTAGTAGTAGGTACTTAGGAATTTACTGTACTGACAACATTTACCTAATTGCCCGAATACGATCCCTTGCAGACTATGTATCAGCATTTACTACACTGTATTAAAAATCGGTACTGTGCCTTTGCAGCGGATAAAAAATCATTGCTTTTCTTAGAAAACTCTCAATCTTTATAATATGAATTCACATTGCACTAGAAATAACATACATGTTTTAACACTCGCCGATTTCAAATCACAACTTACAATTTATGCTTTTCTTTTTTTGTATAATTTTATCAGTATATATAATCGACCCGTTCTTTAGTTACACTTTGTCAGAAGATTTGCAAATAATTGCATATCAAATACTTAGTTGTATTATGAGAAAATAGAAAATGTAGATAATGTCACTCGCCTTGAACCAAGGGTGCTCCCAATAAATAAATAATCAACACGGCTTAACTAACTGTAGTCGTCGTCATTATTACTGCCTATAATGCCCTAATAACGCCTAGTTAGATGTCTAGATAGCTATCAAAGCAATTTTCATATACGTTGTTCACAGCTAATAGTGTAGGCAGATCCCTGAAACCACATCACGTATTATCATTGAACACGAGCAAACTACTATAACTCTATGCAAGACACAATTTGAATTGAAATAATATTAAGATTTTTACTAAACATATTCTTACAGATGACATTCCAATACAAGCTGGCCAAGTGGTTCCAACGGATTCGACCGATATGTTGTCTTCTATAACTGAAGAGGGTGAAGTTGAAGCCGCTCCCATACAACGAGGAGGTGTTATTCGAAGTTCTAAACCTAAACTGAGCTCCTTCCCAGTGCTTGGCAAAAAGACTAAAGATGTCAAAGATAAAAGTGGCGCCCCTGGAGAGAAGAAAGTCACATTGAAAGAATCTTCGAAAGGCATCTGGAATTCTTTAAGTGGTGGCGGCGGTGATATGGTGGATGCCCCACAGAAGGCGATAGCGGAGAACGCCGCGGAAGCAAATGGCAGTATGAAGGACGAGAAAATGTCGATGACTTCGATATCTATACATAATAGTACTGAGAATTCTGACACGCGGTCGCAAGTCACGACTGACTCACTGGATATAGAAACCACACCACGTTTTGCCGCAATGCAAGTCAGTTCTGTCTAAATAAGTGAGTTCCGAGTGATGTGTCACGGTTATTGGTAACTTATATGTATGTACCTGGAGTTGGATATAAAGCTAGAAAGCATATTTAAATACGTGTTCAGGTGATTGTAAATTCCGATATTCTACGGTATTATTATGTTGTAAGAGTCATCGACGAGTTGTTATTGTTGTTTATGATAACTTGACATTACACATTGTTGTTATTACAAATATACTTACTTCTGTTCTCGCAAAACAATGAAGCTTTCGTTCATTACTCGAAATGGTTTATTATTGATGTTGTAGTTAAAATTATTGTTTTTAATATATAACAGAATTTATCTGAAATAAAAGTCTACACTATTAGTTGTTTGTTTTTTATTCCGTGCCTGCACGACATACATTCCTGTGGATAAGAAGCCTGCATACCGTTTCGTGAAGGGGCTGTAACAATCGCACTTTCAATGATAGGTACCTATGCTCACATGGACATCACCCTGAAAATAGAATTCCATGTTCAGGATGATGTCGGAAATGGGCGTGCCATCACACCTTATCTTCCTTGTCCAGAGGCTGTACCTTGACGGGTCGAGCTTTGTGAAATTGGATTAATCACAATCTGGAACATTCCATACAGAACGAGGGGTCCGTCAGGGATGCATACTTTCTCCGAAGCTGTTTAACCTCTACGGTGAGTATATTATGAGGAAGGCGCTTGATGGCTGGGACGGCGGCGTCACGGTGGGCGGTACGAAGATCACGATTGCAGCCAGCGAGTCCGAGATGGCTGCGATCTTGGAGCGAATAGAGAGAGTGAGCCTTGAATTTGGCCTGCAGATAAACCGCTCTAAGACCAAAGTGATGACGGTGGACAGAGCTCAAGTTTTAAGTCCATCAAATGAGCTCAAGGATTATGGGAAAGTGGAGGAATTTATATACTTGGGGTCGCTGATCTCTAAGGGCCTTATCATACTAGCGGATTGCGAACGTTCTCAAAGCGGAGCGGGCGCGCAACGAATTCGTTACGGGCTCACAATAGTCAAAACGAACACGCCGCGCATGCGCAACGAATTCGTTGCGGACGCGCAACGAGTAAAAGTAATAAAGTCAACAGCAGTGTTTCCTCGTCGGAATCCATTTTGTTACTGGATGTATTGTACGTCAATAATTTGCTACAAACATGCGACAAAAAAGTAACGTATTTGCCACACGTCCGCGACGTCCTCGCTGCGCAGCCGCGACGCATTCGCTGCGCGTCCGCCCCGCCCCGTAACCGTTCCCAAACCGCTAGTATGATAACGCCCTAACAGTGGTAACTGCTAAAAGTGCCATGACTAGCCTCGATAAAATCTGGAAAGACCGTAATATTCGCCGAGTAACTAAGATGCGTTTGGTTCGTACGTCGTTCGTCGTTCTTCTCTATCTTCCTGTACGGGGTGGAGACTTGGTGTCTCAGGAAAAAGGAACGCAAAAAGATCGATGCCTTTGAAATGTGGTGCTGGAGAAAGCTGCTACGCATTCCTGGGACAGCTATGAGAACCAATGTCTCCATCCTCAAAGAGCTAAAGGTCACCAAGAGCCTGCTGACCACTTGCCAAGAAAGTATCCGGAGTTTCTTTGGGCACATAATGCGATCCCCATTGCACAGCCTGGAGAAACTCATCATTCTCGGACAAATGGAGGGGAAGCGCGCTAGAGGAAGAGCGCCAGCTAGATGGGTGGACCAACTCAAGGAGGTGGCTGGAGGCCAGATACATGGTGCGGTACATATGGCGCAGAACCGGACCGAGTGGAGAAGATTGGCATACAGTCAAGATCCTCAGCATTGAGGGAACGACCAGAAAGAAAGACCTATGCTCACTTTTGATACCAAGCGTAGGTACGTTTATGCAGAAGGAAAGGAATAAGACGGAACCTTAGCATACCACACGATCTGTCAGAAAGAGTGCTCATGCAGGAAGCTAGAGCTAGTCGCACAGTCTCGCCGACAGACAGAAGGCTGAAAAGTTAGTGCGAAACCTATGGTGCCAGACTTTATTCCTTCAATAATATATGCCAGAGCCATTGATATTAGAATAAATACATGTCAAAAGTTATTAACCGCTGGATTCAAAACCTATTCGACCTATCCATTTTAAACTTTTGCGATCCAATTTTGTTGAGATTTGTGATATAGGTATACCTACCTATGTTATGGGTCTCCCTGAAGGCAGCGATAGCCGAGTGGATATACCAACAGACTGCCATGCAGAGGGTATCGGGTTCGAATCCACGGCGCGCACCAATGACTTTTCGGAGTAATGTGCGTATTGAATTGTTAATTATCGCTTGTCCCGTGCCTCGGAGAGCACGTTAAGCCGTCGGTCCCGGTTGTCATGAAGATCTTTGACAGTCGTTACAGGGCGTCAGTACCTTCTAAATAAACTGACACTAGTCTAAACCATGGAATATCGCTATCCCTTCGGGTTGCGGAGGTCAGACAGGCAGTCGCTCCGTGGAAAAGCTAATATTCAGCCAAATCCGGTTAGACTAGAAAGCGGACCCCAGATTGAAACTGGGATAACGCTAAGAGAAAGAAGAGTTATGGGTCTCCCTTGTTTGACGGAAAGGAATTTGACAAATTTTCACTTCCCAAAATTTTTTTCGCATAATTTCATTTGCCAAATTATTACTTAGCAAAAAATCTATTCACAAAAATTTGTAACGCAAACACAAATGTTTGGGAAATGAACGTTTAAACTATGACCTGTTTACCAACTAGTACTTATAATATTTTTTATTTAGTCAAATATTTCAGTTGGAATATCAGTTTTTACGCCAAATCCATAATTATCCTAATCTAAATAGTTCAGTCCCGGCTAACCTACTAAAAATAATCTCTTTTTCTGGCACTCGCCGGCCGCTGCCGCGGCACCGCTCCCTACGCTCGCTTGGCTCGTGCGTAGGAGATCACAGTTCTAACCTAACCTAATATTTTTTTGAATAATTATTATTTTTATTTCATTCATTGTTTGAAGATTGTTTGCTGTAATAAATCATTTAATTAAAGACCAAATGCCATAATGACATTATAGGTACTTGGTAATATTTTGCCAAGTGAAAATTTGACCAAATAAAAATATGCGTAAACACTTTCAAAATATTGCAATGGTATAAAAAAGGTTGCTAAAAGTTTGGGTAATGAAATTTTGACAAAATCTTTTCGGCAAAACCGCAGGATATTTGACACAAGCTCCATACAAAATATGTCAAATATGCAGCTCGAATCGCCAAATCCATGGATAGATCGAAATTGAAACCGGATGCCCATTTCAGTTTACTTCACACTAGAGCGCCGCAGGACTGGACGGGAGGCGAACCAGCGCGAGGTGGACAATACCTCCACATTTTAATATTATTTAGAAGAGCTTATGTATGATCAACTGGTTCCATCTCATCATCAGCCTTTAACAGTCCACTGCTGGACTAGGCCTCTCCTTTGAAAGGAGGAATTGGCCTACTATACCACGCTGGCCAAACGGGTTGGTATAGGGTTTGTATCAAGTTTTCCTTCTCTCACAGTGCTGTTCTCTGCATTATATCCTCGCTATGTTGGCTCTTACGACACCCATGAGATGATATGGGGTGGTGACATTCCATATTCTTAATTCGTCACCACTCACCACACGGATGTGTTCCATCTAATAACTTTATATTCTACGTATGTTTATTGAAAAGTTGAACAAAAATTTCCCTTTCAAGATTCACGACGACAGCGCCAAGTCTAGCTTTGCAGTCGCAGTACGATTTTAATACTTACTTATTAACTAAACTATCTCCTCCGTGGTATATAACCGCCTCCGTGGTCTAGTGGATAGCGTATGCGACTGCTGCTTGGAGGTCACGGGTTCGATTCCCGGGTCGGGCAAGTGTTACTGGCGTTTTCCGAATTCTCAGTAGCAGCACGGAGTCTGGTGATGTGCCCGGTAACGGCAATAGGCTCGCCCCCTATTACGCGAGACCTAAAAATTCGTGGCGAAATGTGGGTGTAATATTTCACCTCTGCCTACCCCTTCGGGGATACAGGCGTATGAGTCTAAAAAAAATAACAACTATAGGTATATGAATGGTATATAATATAGGTCAAAGTGTGTAGCTTGAGTAGCCGTATGTACATATACAAAAATCTGAATTGAATAAAAACGCTTATAAAATGAAAGTTTTGGTCCGCCTCAGGCAAATAGTGTCTGTCTACTACGTCACAACTGTTTTTCAAGTAAAAAGGTAAATCGTTTAACCAATTTTATAAAGAAACAAGAGGCCATATGATACGACCTTGTGGCACTCTGTGGTTATTGGTTCAAGTCATATGTGTGCCGTATTTATTTCTTTAAAGTAAAACAAGTACTTGCCTGGACAACGTTTATTGAACCTTCATGTATTAAACCACCTTGCAGTTGTTGTTTGTTGGGCAGTTTGTGGGGTACCTACCTATCTAATGGATCTTTGTCCAAAAGCAGCATCAGCCACAGATTCCATTTCTTACAATAGGTATCTTTCATAAAGTTTACTATTATTGAGTAGGTAGGCAGGTAATTTAATTTCACTTTTAATACTGCTTTTGCCCGTTGCTGCGCTCGTGTAAATGTGCAGACAACGTAATAATACAAACTCCCTTATGCTTAGAATTACTGAAAATGTTCCATTAGTGCTCCCCTACATTCACCAAGGAATATACAGAGTGTTTGGTAATTCGACTTATTCCTTGAAGCAGGTGAGGTCATTTGCAACAAATTTTCCCCGTCATTTAGGGGTCCTAAAGTAACGGTTTCTGAGATATGGAGCTTTAAATATGTTTTTTTTTAATTTCTACCTTGTCATCAAAAGAATAGAAATTGAAAAATACTGCTAATTTTTTAGCTTTAAATTGTTAGTGAGATTGTGGATGGGTGTGACTAAAAAGTAGGTCTCAGAAACCATTAATTTTGGACCACTAGTTGACGTGAGTCAATTTGTTGCAAATGACCTCAAATTTATCCTCCTTCAAGGAATAAGTTGAATTACCAAACACGCTGTAGGTATATAGGATGTTGATTTGCATTTGCAAAATATTTATAAGGGGTGAATATACTACTATAATTGAATACAAAAAAAAAATTCGTCATATTCTTTGAAAATTGACCGCCGTCGTCGCTCAGCTGGTCGCTATTGCAGGTGCCTAACACACATAAGCACACGTACCTACAGTGACTGCGCATTACAGTCTTATTTTGCATGATTCAACAGTTTATTCTGATTTACTATCGAAGTGATATTTTATGAAAATAGGGTCTTATATCATCGCACAGTGTTAAAAATAATTTTAGGTGAATAAGTACACAATATTTTGCAAAATTAATGCAGATCAACATATTGTATAGGTATGCCTAATTTCAGCTTCTTACGCCTACGCTCAGTGGCTTCGGCTTTGCGATATCTGTCAGTGAGTTAATAACGAAAGAGTTTTCCGGCACTGCTCTACCATTTTCATTATCCTCAAATAATTTTAGTATAGTCATGGTTGTCAAGGAAGTACCTAATGCTAAACCTACAAGTTTTAAGTCCTAAACTTTATTTATTGTAATTCTATTTTACCGGTGTACACTATCTATTCATAAATGAAAGCTAAAGCTGAAACAAGTTCTTAATTAAAAGTGATTTGTAAAATTACCATAACGCATCACAATGTCGTTACGGCAGATGTATGTTTGTTTCTAATTGCATAATTATTTTAAATTAACTATTATGTAAGTAGTATAATTTAAAATATGCAATTAGAATTAGTGTACCTACTAACTGTTATAATAAAATTGTTAAAGACAGAACTTTCGAGAGAATGAAAACATAAATTATTTTCTTGCATTTTTTAAAGTTTTTTTTTGCTTTAATGTATTGGTACCTATTCAAGCACCATTATATTTTCCTAACTGGTGCACAATAAAAATATAGAGATTTGCACATTTGAGAAAAGCACCTACTTGACTTGTATAGGTAGGTTTCTAATTATTAGGTACCTAACATGGTAATCAGGCAGATAGAAAACTTTTGCCGACAGACGTGCTGTGGTTACTCTATTTCTATTTCATCTCTGCTAAGAACTTAATAAGTGGTTTCACCAGGAATTATGCTAGGGCACGGCTAACTAAAGGGTTCGCGTGTGCAAGATGGGCAGGAAACCATGAGCCCGTGGCTGAAACTCAAACGCCTCGCATCCTACTCTAAAGCAGGTTGACCCTGCTTACGACTACCTACTAAAAAACTTTGTCCCTCCGTTTAACATCTCGAAGGTAAGGATATGGACGTGTAATTTTTAAACAATTACAGTTCCAAGGTAAAAAGCTAGGTAGGTATCTATATCACGACGACGTAGTATTTTTGGTGGCGCTGCCAAAAGAGTGGACTGCCCCAAGGTAGTGTACTGGCTCCGATACTCTTTAATATTTACACCAACGATCAATCCATAAGATTCCGGACACAAGTCGATTCATTTACGCAGATGACTTTGCGCTCGCTACACGAACCAAACTACTTACTACGACGAAAATAGTCTGAAACCTAATCCAGCAAAAACACAATCCTGTGTATTTCATCTGCGTAACAGATCTGCGAATCGTGCTCTTAACATCTCCTGGCGAGGCACTCCCGTCTCTCATTGCAGCTACCCAAAATACCTGGGCATCACATTGGACCGAATAAAGCCAACTGTGAGAACCTAAAACAAAAGGTCTCTGCACGTACCTAAATACGCGTCCCCGGTTGGGCACAGATCGTCTCATGCCAAATAAGTGGATATATATAGCTCTGAACGAAACGTGCCGGAAAATTATTGGATGTTTGAAGCCGACTCCGGTAAAGATGCTATATCCACTGGCAGGCATGGGGGAATGCCTGCCAGCTGTCCGCAGAAAAGTAGCCTCTTCCATAGAAAAATTTAATCAGGGGACAGACTGCAGACACCTACTGTACGGCCAAAGCCCAGCCACGAAGAGGTTGAAAAGCAGAAAGAATTTTCTAAGTACCCCCCCCCCCCCCAGCCAGGGACAACAATGCTCCCAAGGCCAGAGAAAACTTAAGGCGTGACAAATTCCCTCTTCCTATCTTCGTCCCTTTGGCAGAAAAACTACCTGCAGGAAATATGCTTCCTTGGCCAACCTGGAAGGCGCTCAATAGGCTGCGTACCCAGGTAGGCAGATCCAGGGACAATATGTCAAGGTGGGATATATAGAACCAAGCACGAATAAATGCAGTTGTGGTACGTCTCCACAGACGATGGGCCATTTACTTAAATACTCTGCAGGCCCGGAGTCGTGTACGCTTGACGACCTGTATGAGGCAAGGCCAATTGCTATTCTAGTGGCCGAGTTTTAGGCCAAATATATTTAAAGTGTTGCCATCGACACGATAAGTAAGTAAGTATTTGATCATGTAACAAAATACAATACATACATATAGGTATATCTACTGTCGCTTATAGTCATGTTATTATTATCACCGTACATTATCTATTTTGTGTGAACTCGTAAGGTTACCAACATCATTACATATTATAAACACATTAACAAATTAGTGATTTGTGGTTGCTTACATTATATAAAGTTAACAAGAGAATATCATTCCGAATCGATCAACACCGCTGGTGATACAAACGTTTATAAAAATGAAGTTCGTATTTTTATTAGGCATTCTTGCTTTGGTAGCGATTTCATCGTGCGTTGCCAATGATCTTATAGTGGGAACTAGTTATAATGGACGTTTAACGTGGCAGCAAAAAGCGGAGTACATGGCCATTCCATTCAAGAAGAGGGTTAAAGAAGTGTTCTACTCAGACCCCAGTCAGCAAATAATTAAGGTAAGGAAAAATAACTCTCTTAGTCCTTCATCCATATTAAATATTCGATGAGAAAATTGTTAGAGGAAGACAAAAATGCTTTTCCCTAAGTTATCTCTTTTATTGCCTATGCGTCGAATTGATAACCTCTCTCTTCGCTCATTGTTTAAAATAGCTTTATCTTTAAGTTGTGTAGTTCAAGAAGTGATTAAAACTGGTTAACTTAGACACAAAATTCGGCATCCCAACCATAATTTAAATTTTTAACCGATTAACCGATAACCGTTGGAGTAGTCGTGTTCTAGAGTGGAGACCGCGCCTTGGCAAACGTAGTGTAGGACGCCCTCCGGCTAGGTGGATTGACGATATACGCAAAGTGGCTGGCAGTGGCTGGACACGAAGAGCCGAAAATCGGGCTCAGTGGCGTGCCATTGGAGATGCCCATATCCAGCAGTGGACTACAGCAGGCTGATGATGATAATTTTTATAAATAAATATTTTTGCCTGTGTATCATGCCTTCACTTGTTAGTAATTACTATTGTACAGGGGATACAGTTTTAGTACTGTGTCCTATGAGCAACTGAACACCAGATTGTACCTACTTCGTTTGCGTAGGGCCTAAAAGCATCTTTTTTGTAAAATCTGAAAAAACATAGCTTGTAATCTACGTATATAGTATAGAAATTACATACCTACTTAATGAAGTCGCCCGACCGTGTCTGTTTGTCTGTATATACACGATAAACTCAATATCTACCAAATGGATTTTTAAGTAGATAGGAATCTACTTATTTGTCTTTAAATAATATGAAATATCCATTCGGGTGCACACGCACCTTAGATATAGAGTGCCAATATATTCCAAATATTGCCTGTGGAATTTAATTCTAATTTTATGATTGAACTAGAATGACTTATTACATAAACACTTTCTTTTTTCAGGGCGTCATTGCAAGGGACGTCGACCACTCAGGGGCCACTGCCACGATCACTGCGGGAGGTATCGGCTTCAGTTATGTGAACCTTCGACTTAAGAGTCAGAGGGGCGACGGCCTTCACTATATTATTGAAATCTATGTCTAATTGTACGCCTGTTAGAATTCTATGCCGTATATAATGTTCGATTTATAATTATTAAATAAACGTTGTCTTCAGCAATAAAACCGTTAGGTAAATATTATTTTTCTTACAGTAACTATATATCTATTCTTGATCCCGACAGGACTTCCCTCATCCCTCTTCTTCATGACTGCCAATTCTAATGACAAACCCAACGTCCCTAGAAAAAGCTATGGCCCACGGCGCAATAATACAAGCTCTCAATTTAGTGGAATAGGCAGTTCGGTACCTAGTTCAGTGGTTTGCTAAACAAATAAAATGTAAAAAAAAATCTGAGATGCGTTTGCAAAACGTAGTTTAAATCAAACAATTTATTGTTTATACATAGTTCATTTACTATTTACTCAAATTATTAAACGCAGTATAACGCTACATGCATATGATCAATTAAAATTGTTAATAAATGTTTTGGGCGTTCTAGAATGGCTTCCAAATCTCTTATGCATGAGATCTTTATGCCTCTGTAAAGTAAAAATACCTTTGTTGATATTCTCCGGTTCTGGTGTAAAAGGCATATGTTCCAGGCCTCGACCTCCTCTTGTGGTATTTGTCTCTAGCACTCGTCGCAAATTATTGATGACAGCCGCTTGCTCTTCTCGTTCCATCTCGTTAACAACGATGGGCAAATTCGCGGCACACACCCACAAATAAAACATGCCCACTGAAATTATAATTATGCATCACTGGTAAACAATCTTAATATATAAAATCCTTGCGTTACTGACTGACTGACAGACACGCTACAGCCGAAACTATTGGGCGCAGGAAGCTGAAATTTGGCATGTATGTTCCTTGGGGATCGTAGGGGTGCACTAAGAAGGGATTTCCCGAAATTCCCACGGGATCGGCCAAAATGGGTAAATTTAATAAAAATGTAGGCGTAGCTGCTGGCGTCTTCTAGTAGATATATAATATTGATTGAAGTTCACGATAATCATAGCTTACCATTAGACCTGTTTAGTCTGAAAGTTCTACATGGCAGACTTATAGTATGTACTTACAGTCAAATTGGTCAGGGGTTCCCCCGCATAATAGGAGACTACGTTTGCAAAAATATCTATCTATAAAAATCCAGGCTCGATAAAATCCGCAACGAGTACGTACGAGGAAGCTTTGGTATACGCGACATGGCCGAAAAAACGCAGGAAAGTAGGGTGAGATGCTGAGATGGTCTGAAAAGGAGGCCACCAGACTACGTCGGAAATTTGGCACTACAACTCGACCTCCCTGGTCGGACGACCCCAAACAAGGTGGCGAGATGTAGTGATAAAGGACAAGAGGGAATGCAAAGTCACTGACGATGATATCATGGATAGAGCGAAGTGGAAGCGTTACGTGAAGAAAGCTGACCCCACCACCATTTGGGGAAGAGAAGCCTGCTAGGAAGAGAGAGAGATCTATCTATAAAAATATTAGTAATATTAATAATAATAAGTAAATAGTAATATTATCTAATTTCATACAGATACTTACAAAGTAAGAAACCACCTGCGACACTGGCCCCTATTAGTAAACCGATGTCCATCGTGTTCTGTTTGATCAACAGTAAACATGTCGCAACCAAAATAGAGATTAAGATGAGTCGTAGAAAATCCACTAATATGTATGTCACCATCAATATGTTGTTGCACTGCAGCGTATGTAAGTGAAAAAAGATAAATAAGTATATTTTAGTATACTATAATCTCAGGTCATTCATAAATCATAATAAGCAGATACTACAGCACGCCCTTAATAAAATAAAAAAATCGGGCAAGTGCGAGTCTGACCCGCGCACCGAGCGTTCCGTACGCATTGCGTCGTGTATTAAGACGAATTTTGCCCGTTTTTTATATCGAGTGCCGTTATAGAATATTGCTAAAATAAGTATAAGAAAAGTTTTTCTACTGTTAACATGAATGACCTCCTTAACTTTAGCAGTAATCGCGAAAATATATACCTATCTACAAAACCTTTCTTGGAGTTATTCTTGTCTTCATACTGTAAGACCTTGCTTCTTGCAAAATTACAGTACTCTAAGTCGACAAAAAGCACCCTTTAGGTTTTTATTTACAAAATTCATAAGAATTGGTAAGAAATTATGTATAAACGGCCATATTTTTTATTGCACTGTGAAAGGGGTGTCTATATACTATGTATGTATGGGGACACCCTTAAATTTTAGACTTTTTTATTTTTTGTAACGGAACCCTAAAAAAGGATAATCTCTCCATAAAACACGCATCAACACACGATACGAAAACATATTCAGCTCTTTATGTGGCTTAATCAGGGTTCCGTACCTCACAAGGTAAAAAAGGAACCCTTATAAGATCACTTTCTTGTCCGTCTGTCTGTCTGTCTGTCCGTGTGTCACCACCGATTTTCTCAGGAAAGGATGGACCTAGCAAATTGAAATTTATACCAAATACTGAGGTCTATGGTTCTTATTAGGTGTATAAAAATCAGGTAAAGATATGGTCAAAATTAGAAAACTTGTAAGTGCCTACCAAAATAAACCTTAATTTTCAACATTTTTTTTTCATTAATTTTCGGAATTTTTCCTTTACTTGTGCTGTATGACCTTGGTTTTAACCAAAGAACAATGCCCATTTCTGGCCCAGTTTGGAACTCATGAACAGCACAATAAAGTTTCAATTAGTTGTTGAATAATCGTTTTTATTTATAACTTAATTTATAGGCATTACTAAAGGTGTGCCGAGAAACTTATTCAATAAATAGATTTAAAAAGATGTGCTAACGTCTAAATAGCCCACACGTAATAGATCAGAAGTTGCCAGTAAAGAAATCATAATATTAAATCGATTATCACTTCTTCTTTATCGATTTTGCATTTTCTCTACTCAAAATGATTTGAGTTAATAGCAAATCTCTACTTGGTCCTTAAACATTTAAAATGTGTGTATTTTTAAGGTATATATGCGATTAACTACAAATAAGTTCGATTTTGAACCAAATATATAGATAACCTATGTCCGAATTCCATTTCGATTAATCAATATCATTTAAAACTGTAAAATGGCAACACTTTTTTTACTCTTAAGTAAATGTCAATAATGTCATATTCATTCAGTTTATTTTGTTTGTTACCTATTTGTATTGCTCGTGCACATTGTGAATGCTTTTTATGTTTTTGGATCTTTTACGACTTCTTGCTTTTTCTTTCGGATTTCTACCCTTACCAAATGATTAACTCAATCCTTTCTACTAAAAACTACGAAATACTTTAACTATCCTAATAAAAGTGGGTAGGTACACATGTCTCATCTGTGCACCTAATGTTTTGTGAGCATATAAAACTACTTCTTGTAATAAAACTATGAATGTGATGGACCTCTAATCAATTTCAAAATTCTAGTTTAACACTCTTTTATCGAATGCAATAACAACTACTACGATTTTTGACTGTCCACATCTGGGCCGGCGTCTCTAAGAAAAATGGGCATTGTTCTTTACAATTCTAGGTCAACCGTAAGCAGGTACCCTATAGGTTTTGGGTCGAAAACCTATATGGTAGTTCCCGTTGAACTAGAATCACGAAATTTGGCCAACGGCAGGGTCTTACAGCACAAATAAAGGAAAAATTACAAAAAATAAAAAAGTGGAAAATTTAAGGGTGTCCCCATACATACATGGTAGACTCCATTTAAGATAGTCCTCTAAGTTGTATGCAATGGGCGCTCATACAGATTTAGAGGACTAGCGTAATTAGCACCAACCTCAAATAAGGTAAAATGCGTACGGAACCCTGGGTGCGCGGGTCAGACTCGCACTTGCCCGATTTTTTATTTTATTTAGGGTGAGTCATTTACTTACCTACCTTATTTTAGCTTAAAAAATAATAATAGGTATGAAGGCGTGTATGGCCTGAATTTTCCTTTTTTTGACCTCATTCGCCGTTTAGGGCGCGTTGCATCTACCGTCTTTCATGTTATTTGATATCATAAGTAAATGTAAATTCACATAATTACGGTAAGTACCTACCTACTTACTCACTTACCGTATAAGCTCCGTAAATAAACAATACACAAACAACCATGTACATGCACGTGAAACTGATAGTCAAAGAAAAGTATTTTTGCGGATCTGCAATATAAAATACATAACACATTATTTTCATATTGTTGTTGATAATTTGATATCACTGATGGCGCTGGTGTGTTTAAGTTTTGGCTCACCTTCTTGGATACTCTCCAAATAACTTTTTGCATAGATCAAATTCAAACCTTTAGTCCAGTTAGTAATCTCATCCTTCACTAACTGACTATGGCCGTGTCCTAAGCAGCACATAACTAACAATAGGATCGCCTGAAACTGAACGTTTTTATGCGGTAATTATTAATGTTGTTTCATTTAGCGTTTATTTAAACAAATATTTTACCAATAAGTCAAATATGAATCAGTACCAGGGAGAAAATTCCAATTAATATACCACCCAAACGCAATGAAAACCAAAAACAGCAACTGTATACCAAAGCCATACTTATGCCAAAGCTAAATCAAACTAGGAGAGGGCAAACCTATACCTAAATTATAATTGTATTAATGAACATGACGTGACGGTATCATGTTGGCGACATAATGACAATATATCATGATAGCGTAATAGACATAATAGCTTGCACGATTCTATTCAGGATAATTGCTCTTTGTATTGATTTATTAGATAATAGGTAATACATAATAATGATAAAATCGTTTTAGGACTCATTAGGTGTCTTGGAAAGGGACATGGGTTCCATGCCATTCCAATTTCCAACATTAAAATTGCATAGGTACCTATTATTTTATGTAGATTGTTACCTACTATTTTACACAATATCGCTGATTTTGACCTTATAGTTAGGTTCTTCTCGCGTCGGTTTCCTCAATACTGAGGGTCGTGACCACCTCGTGGAAACAGTCTATTGCGGACCACTCGCCGCGAACTGTTCCTATTCTACTGCCGAGTGGAGAGTATCGTGTACCGTGGTGTTAAGAGTGGTGCGGATCTGATCATTCTAACGTATCGGGCTTCTGCCTCTAGGTCTTTTCCCATCCACTTTGCCAGTGTTTATTAACTTTTCCACTTATCACTTATCACTGTCTTTCGTCGTCTGGATTTGGAGCTCCTGTAGGATCGATACGTTGGTGCTGTGTGCTGTCCAGGGAATGCCCAGCATCTTCCTCCAGCACCACATCTCGAAAGCATCAATGCGATCACGGTCAGCTTTCTCCAAGGTCCGCAAGGTCCATGTCGTCCATATGGAGAACACATTGCGTACAAGATTGCTCTTGGTTTTCAGGGAGATGTTCTTGTCCTGCCATATCTTTGAAAGCTGTGCCATGGCCCCTTTTGCCATCCCGATCCTTCTTCGCACCTCAGATTCACAAGAGCCATTATTGCTAATGCTTGAACCCAGGTATAAAAAGCTGTTAACTGTCTGTAAGTTAAGTGACCCAGTGGGCTCAAACTTGCCTGTGCGGTCTATGACCATGATCTTCGTTTTGAATCTGTTTATCGAGAGTCGTAGTTCACCGCTGATGCGCTCCATCCTATCCAGTAAGGTGATCATCTCGGCTTCATCTGACGCTAGCAAGGTGGTGTCGTCTGCATAACGCGAATTACAGATTTTGGGTCCACCGACGGTAATGCCTCCCCCAGTTATCGCAGGTACGCCTCACTAAATATTCACCGTATATATTGAATAGGATGGGTGAAAGGATACAGCCTTGTCGAACTCCTTTTTAAAAACTGAATGGTTTAGATGATGTATCGTCAATCCTCACCACACCTAGGTGCTGATGATATAAAAATTTGCAGGAGTGCAATCAAGTGATGAGGTACACCTAGTTCTGATAGGACCCTCCATAAACACAGTCCCAATTGACACAGTCAAATGTCTTACTATAGAAGTATAGACACTATACGACGAAGCACATAATCACAGGTGAGTCGAACTCATAGTATTTCTCCACAATTGGCCTGACGTTTAATATTTGTTCACGCGTGCCTTTTCACTTAACAAAACCAGCTAATTCTTGCAGGATCTGCCAGTCAATATAATACCGGACCCTGTTGTTTATAAGGACTGCTTGCATGTGAAATTACTTACTAAGCGAGTGTGCGATAGTTGACACATTTTTTGGTCGAACCCATTTTATTTAGTGGAAGGATTATCGACTGAGTCCAAGCCTTGGGCCATTCGCTGTTCCGCCATACGTGGTTGCAGATGTTGTGCAGTGTGTCAACACCTTTTTCACCCAGTTTTTCACCCAGGGCCTTCAGCACTTCAGCTGTAATTTGATCCTGATCCAGCGCTTTCTTAGTTTTTAACGATCAATGGCTGTTACTATCACCGATCTTAGGATGTCATGTTCATGTAAGGTGACAAAACTATGGCAATTCCATTCTTGCTCGAGTCGTGACTTCCTTAAAAGTACTTCTAGTAGTAGTGGTGAAATGGCCGTGCCCGCGAAGGTGGGTTTCACTAATGCCCAATATGGAGATGTTGTAATTTCCCCTTTCATTGCCAACGATACTCAGCTTTCCTGGTTGAAGTATTCCGTTTACATGCCAGGTACGATGATGTGCTTGTATTGTCAGTTAAAAAGAGTGGCCACGAGTTTTATTGTCCGTTCTTTCTCGTGATTCTACCTATTGCATTGCGAACGTGGCAGTAAATGTAAATGTAGAATCATTTAGTAATTAACTTAATTTTTTGACGTTCATAAGCGTCGCTTTGTGGCCTAAATGAATAAACGATTTTGAATCTGACTTTGATTAAGATGTGTTTTGTTTCCCTAGTAGCATTTCTTTCCTCTGAGACCTGGCGGTCTATCTCTTTGGAAACACCGGTAGCAGATTTCACACCACACGGTCCGGGTACCGGGTGGCGCCGGGCGTCTGACAAAACACAGCTTCTATTTATTTGCATCATGAGGTGTGGGTGAAGTCCCACATCCTTCCACGTCAGTATTTTTGAAGGGATTTAATCCCTCGCGGTCACTGAATCCCGCTCCAAGATCACGGGGGTGGAGTGGGTTACATGACCGCCGCCCACAGCTCGGCATTGACATTTTACGGGTGGTTTCGTCTCCTACCACCCAACCTACCTCCTTTTGCATCCGGGCTTGGGACTGGCAACGGTGGAGGTAAAGAGTTATAGTTATAGGTACCATCTAGGAACCAATAACATACATGTTTAGTTTCAAGGTTGATCACCTAACACACAGAGCGCGACGGCAGCATTCCACGATCATACGCTATTTAAAAATATCACCAAAAACAAACTTTAGCATACTAAGATGATGTTTAGGTTTCTTCAATTTATATTGAGTACCTAATTTAAATTTTTATTTCATCTTATACCTTTCAACGAGCTATTCTTGTAAATCTAATACTAACATATAAAGCTGAAGAGTTTGTTTGTTTTCATGTTTGTTTGTTTGTTTCCTTGCTTGAACGCGCTAATCTCAGGAACTACTGGTCCGATTTGAAAAATTATTTCAGTGTTAGATAGCCCATTAATCTAGGAAGGCTATAGGCTATATAACATCACGCTATGAGCCACGGGAGCGGAGCAGTAGTAGCAGCGGCCTTAAATAACGCCGGTGTAACCGCGGGCTCATCTAGTAATATACAGGGTGTAAAAAGACCCTTAACGAAAACTGAAATCCCTTGTTGTACCAATCACTACGAACATTTTTTACTTCGGCACCATACCTGGGAAATTACTGGTTCAGGAGATATTGAGGCTCAAAGTTAGTATGGATTTTTTCTAATTAGGTACAAAATCGATGCATTTACCCCGCCAATATGTTCTTTAGATGGCCTATAACCCCAAGGATAAGTAGATATTTCGAGCATTGCACGCGCGCGCTTTTAATTGTGGTTTGAAAAATGTGAAAACTCAAAAAAAAAATCGTTTCCCAGGTATTATTTTTGGTTAGTATGACTTGGCATGATGTCCACAACGAGTAGACTTCGGCTTGGTGATGGGTCTTGTGACACCCTGTATAAAGCTGAAGACTTTGTTTGTTTGCTTGAACGCGCTAATTTCAGGAACGGTCCGATTTGAAAATTATTTCAGTGTTAGATAGCCCATTTATCGAGTAAGGAGGTAGGAGGGATAACATCACATAATGAGCCACGTAATCGCGGGCTCATCTAGTGTTTATATTTATGTATACAGGATGATTTGTAATTGCTCGCATTCCCTTCTAGGGCCATAATGCATTAGACCATATTGCATAAGTATTTTTACTCCCTACATAAGGGGGTCCAAAATGCGCCATTTTGGAATTAAGCGGTTTTGAAGATATTTTGAGCGAATTCCAAATTGTTGTTATAAACAGCCCTTTAAAATATTTTCATTTTGAGAGATAGCAAATTTGGCCTTATTTGATAGGCAATGCAATGGCTATTTTTTTTAATAAAACAAAGCTACTAACTTAATTAACGTGGAATTTGAAAACGGAGTAAAAATCACGGAAAATGTTAGTTCAAGTAAGTTCTACTGGATGACCTACTCCACAGGATATTTTTTCCTGTGATTTGCTAGTAGCGATACCAATAGACCAACATGCACAAAGTTTTGGGTTCGAATCCTCAGCGTGAATCACTGTTTTTGTGAGTTAATGGGTCGGTACATATCTCACGGAAAATGCATCGCGTATTATCGGTCGCGCGTAACGCCAAAACAGACAAATATATGATAAAACATTCAACCTTCCACACCTAACCGTTTATGCGTTAGTGCGTCGAGCGAACAGCCAGGGCCGTTCCGACCCAATGCAGCGCCTGTGTGCCGAAATCTATGAAGCGCCTGTGCAGTGGGCGTAGGGCGGATGACCTTTTTTTTCTAACAATCCCGGCCTAATTTTAATTTTATATTTGCCCTTCCTACGCCACTGCGCCTGTGTGCGAAATCTGTGAAGCGCCTTTTTTGGCTTCCTTTTTCGAAAATAAGTGTTATAATTAACGCATATCTCGGCGCGCGGCGCCCCTGTCACCCTGGCGCCTGTGTGCGCCGCGCACATTGCACATAGGGAAGGTTCGGCCCTGCGAACAGCGTCTGTTTAGCTGTGTCAACGCATTGACGGTCGTTGGAGTAATGGCACATCGAAATTTCGTATCATGTTTAGTTTAGACACATTTCAATCGTAAGGAGTGCATCAAAAGATTCTATGGACATACGGTAAAACTGATTCATTTTAAAATTTAATATCACACAACACAACCGCTCTGTAGATGCTGAACGCAGAAACTGACTATAGTTGGTGCCACGAGAAGATAGAATATTTTGTAAACACAGTTAAACAGTTGTGTTTTAGATTTTATGCTTTAGTGAACTTTCATAATTTTTGAATGGTAATTTTTTTTCACTTATGCGACTGCGACTGAGTATTTTAATTTATACCTAAGTATTTTTAGGGTAAAAAACGGGACCCCTATTAGGTACTAAGCCTCCGCTGTCTGTCTGTCTGTCCGTCTGTCTGTCTGTCACCAGGCTGTATCTCATAAACTGTGATAGCTAGAAAGCTGAAATTTTCACAAATTATGTATTTCGGTTGCCGCTATAACAACAAATACTAAAAATAAAAAAAAATGAAAATATTAAGGGGGAGTCCCATATAAAAAACGTGTCTTTTTTAGGGCTATGGCCCTAGAAGGGAATGCGAGCAATTACAAATGTGCATTAGACCATATTGCATAAGTTTTTTACTCCCTACACAAGGGGGTCCAAAATGCGCCATTTTGGAATTAAGC
This sequence comes from Euclidia mi, assembly GCA_944739405.2. NCBI lineage: Eukaryota > Metazoa > Arthropoda > Insecta > Lepidoptera > Erebidae > Euclidia > Euclidia mi. The sequence goes on along the minus strand of OX123198.2, from coordinate 28,479,035 downwards.
GGTTTAGAAAATATTTTGAGTGAATTCCAAATTGTTGTTATAAACAGCCAGTATAATATTACTATAATTAATAATCCTCAGCGTGAATCACTGTTTTTGTGAGTTAATGGGTCGGTACATATCTCACGGAAAATGCATAGCGTATTATCGGTCGCGCGTAACGCCAAAACAGACAAATATATGATAAAACATTCAACCTTCCACACCTAACCGTTTATGCGTTAGTGCGTCGAGCGAACAGCCAGGGCCGTTCCGACCCAATGCAGCGCCTGTGTGCCGAAATCTATGAAGCGCCTGTGCAGTGGGCGTAGGGCGGATGACCTTTTTTTTCTAACAATTCCGGCCTAATTTTAATTTTATATTTGCCCTTCCTACGCCACTGCGCCTGTGTGCGAAATCTGTGAAGCGCCTTTTTTGGCATCCTTTTTCGAAAATAAGTGTTATAATTAACGCATATCTCGGCGCGCGGCGCCCCTGTCACCCTGGCGCCTGTGTGCGCCGCGCACATTGCACACAGGGAAGGTTCGGCCCTGCGAACAGCGTCTGTTTAGCTGTGTCAACGCATTGACGGTCGTTGGAGTAATGGCACATCGAAATTTCGTATCATTTTTAGTTTAGACACATTTCAATCGTAAGGAGTGCATCAAAAGATTCTATGGACATACGGTAAAACTGATTCATTTTAAAATTTAATATCACACAACACAACCGCTCTTTAGATGCTGAACGCAGAAACTGACTATAGTTGGTGCCACGAGAAGATAGAATATTTGTAAACACCCAAACAGGGCTTCACAACCTTTGTTTCCAACAGTTGTGTTTTAGATTTTATGCTTTAGTGAACTTTCATAATTTTTGAACGGTATTTTTTTTCCATGCTCATTTATGTATTTTAATTTATATTTTTAATATCATATTATTTATTATCTATGACTTCCCGAATGTCCACAAATAAATAAACATATTTGATTTTGTGTTTGATAGGTCGAATTATCCGGAAGACTTTTCATGAATTTTCCGATCTTTTTGTGTTTTTTTACAAGTAAATTCAAGTTGAGTTATTCTGTAAATGCATGTCATTAATAGAATACCATGTATGTTGTATGTCAATGATAAAGTACAAACATGGTACTTATCATCATCATCACCACCAGCCCTGTATATAAACTGGCCCACTGCTGGGCACAAGCCTCTTCTCACTATGAGAAGGGTTAGGGTACTTATGATTGGCTTGATTTTTTTAATCATAGACAATGAATAATTTGCTAAAAATAGCTAAGCTATCCTAAAATATTAAGAAATTGACCACAAACGAATATTATTACAGACAACTAGCTAGTACATCGCATTAAAATTTCTAGGTATAGAGATTTTACTACTTTGATTTTTTTACTTTGAGAATAGATGGCGCTGGTCGCTGTGTAAACATCGGCTCCGTAATTATAAAGTGATTAAAAATAGTAAACATCAGTTTTAAAGTCTATTACTATAATTAACTAATAGCTAAGTGCCTGATAATAAACATCGTGCGTTAGTGAACTGATACGAATAACGAAACAAAAGTTATTAGACAAAAAGTGTTGTGACTTACAGACAGTGTTTTTACGTACAATTTGTGAATAAATGTCAAAACAATAAACAAACAAATATATATAACGGACAAGCTCGCAAAACAAACTACAAGTACAACTTTAAAGTGATAATAAACTCAAAAACTAAGTGTTTACTCATAAGTGAAAAAACAATGTCGTTAATTTTATTCAAACGCGAAAGTTAAGGTCTTTCAACCAATCAGCGTAAACATTGTTACTAGCCTAATACATCTACAAGGCGAACTTTTATTTCAAGAGCTTACGTAGTGTTAAACTGGACGAATGGATATACCTACTGATCGTATGGAATGACTTGTAACCGAGTTCTAACCCCAGCATCAGCCGACACTTTTTGTGAATTATCTATTCATTAAAAGGAAACATTAGTGATAAATTACACACTCTTCACAATACAAAATCTTCACACAACATTCAAATCGAAGTAGTTTGGTAAAAAGTGACATCTGCAGTTGAGTAAGCTGAACCACCAATACCAAAATGGATAGTGCAGAAAACATGACGAACTTTAGTAACGTCACCCTTCGTAGAAATCGCATTATTGAATCTTCTGACTCACTTAATCTGTCTTACACCTCAATAACATCAAACCCGTCTTGTAGAAGCCTACCAGACTTATCAGACAACATAAACGATGTGGAATTTCTCAAAGAAGAAGTACTTAGATTAAACAACGAACTTCAAAGCGCACACCAAGAAATTGAAGCTCTAATAATTGAAAATAATGAACTAAAACAGCAATCTGCTGGGCAACAGAGAAAGATATCACAGTTCAAAGAAATTTACACTGGCACGCCGGAGATAAAGAATTCTTCGCAAAAAAAGAAGTAGGTCTCGTAGAAATATCGTAACTAAATCAATCCCATTCATTGAAACGGAAGACAATGATACTAGCTTGATACCGACAGATTTTGACACGACAACCACCGTAAAACATAACTCCAACAACATCACAGCAGAACCGATAGATGTCGCTACGAGTCTGACAACACAAGTAAAGGAACCCCAACAGATGTATGAAAATTCAAGCAAATCTATTCCAAATATAATAATTCTAGGTGACCAACAAGCTCGCGGATTGTCTAGTGCTATGATACAAACTAGACAAAACAAATGGAATTATAAGTACAATATATCATCAGTAATTAAACCTAACGCTACAGAGTGCACAGATTTTAAGTGACTGTAATGATGACTTCTTAAGAAACTTAGGCCCTAATGACATTATAATATTAGTATTAGGATCCAATGACACTCAACCCTATGTATATATATCTGAAATATGTAACGCTCTTCATAAACTTCGCTCTCACACTGTATTTATTACAAATGTTCAACACAACTCGTGGTTGAATGAAAATATGATAAACACCCAACTTGAAATGTTAACGAAGAATTATAATAAATGTAAATACCTAAAAATACACAATTCATACCAACATGATTACTACAATCAATATGCACCATTCAAATATCATAAAAAATATCTTCTATTTCTTTGTCATAAATTGAATAGTGAAATTGACTACCCACATTACCAAAAAGAAGTATACGAAAATTTAAAAACAAAGCAATCAATGTGTCAATATCAACCCACTTCTACATTCATACACAATACAATGCCCACATTAGACCAAAATAGAGTTCGTACGATACAACCTAAAATAACCACATACTTTAAAACAATTGTTAAAGCTACGATTCCTAGAGATGCGCGTTTATTTCGTAAGTCAATCTAATCAATCTGTTACATTGATACATCAAAATATTGCTGGAGTACTGAGTAAACAGGAGTTGATTGAGGCAGCCATTGAGGACCTGCATAAAGACCTAGGCACTATCGACATTGTATGCTTTACTGAGACCTTTCTTAAAAGCGGTACCGAGATAAATCTCATTGAAAAATTATAGATTAGTATCGGCTTTCTCACGTATCAACCAACGCCGCGGAGGCTCATGTATTTTAATAAAAAATAACTTACAATACAAGGAGATTATTAACTACATACAACCAATCCCATTTCACTTTGAATACTGCGCTATTGAAATAAGTAAATTTAACCTCATTGTTGTATGCATATATAGAACACCTGCATCAAACGCAAGCGTTTTCTTGGAGAATTTTGAACTACTTGTCAATAATCTATGTAAAAAATCAAAGAAAAATATAATTTTATGTGGTGACTGGAACATAGACATCATGAAAACAAGCAAAATATCTCAGGATTTAAAGTCAATATTGATGAATAATAATCTTATAAATCACATAGAATTACCAACGCGTAAAAACTCATGTTTGGATTTAATTATTAGCAATATACAGAATAATAAACCAGCCTTACACTATTTAGCTCTGTCAGATCACGAAACTGCACAGTCGCTAACTGTAAATCTGGAAGTAAATAAAGAAATAAAAGATGTTTCCCGGTTTTGGTTTAAAAGGATTAGGGACCTTAATGAAGAAAATTTAAGTAAATTTAAATATTATATCTCAAATCTATCTTTTTCCGAAGTATATGAGTGTCAAACAACTGATAAAGCTTTCAACGCATTCCACGATACTATAACCTTATTTTATAAACTGTGTTTTCCTATTATAGAGATAAAAATCTCTAGTAAAATTGTAAAAAATAGATACCTAACAAGAAATATAAAACGATGCTGCATTAAAAAAAAGAATCTTATTCCTAAAATATCATCAAAACAACCATAATAAAACACGTAATAAGCAAATATATTACAAGTACACTAAAATATTAAAAAAGTGTATTCATAAAGCTCAACAGATCAATAGCATAAACTACATAAGTAAGTCTAAAAACGCCTGTAAAGCTGCCTGGCAATTAATCAAAGAAAAGACAAATAACACACCAATAAGTCATGAAATTGATTCTGTAAAAGTAAATAATCAAACGTTTAATGATCCTAATATGATATGTGAGTTGTTTAATAAATTTTATATATCCTTGACTAATGATAAAAATATACGTAGTACAAAAAATCCTACAAAAATTTCGGAAAACTCTAAAAGTATATTTTTAACACCTGTTAACGATAACGATATCTACAAAATATTCCAAAGCTTAAAAAATACCAATTCTACGGGATATGATGACTTAAATACTAAAGTTCTAAAAAAATGCGCCCACATCTTAGTACCTCCCCCACAGAAATATATAGTAATAGAACGGTGACATGGGCGTGGCGCGCGTGCCAAACTATTGCACTATAGTGCATGTGTTTTCGAACGCATTCGCATTACGCATCGCGTCTCCCTTTCGCGCGCTCAGGAGGTAAAAAAACATTAAATTCGTTACGAATATGCCATATTGTGCAGTTTCCAATTGTAAAAATTAAAAGTGATGCAAAAATATGGAAAAGGGAGGCATTTCATATCACCAGTAAGTATTTAAATTGAGTAAAACTTAAGATTATTGAGATTTAAAACAAGTGGGCTACTTTTACCATGTTTGTCTAATAAGAACATCATCGTTCATTTCTTCGTTATGTTAAATTTCCATTGCTTGAATTATACGATACTTGTTGACATATTTATGAAATAAACACGCAATGTACGGCGAGATACGCGATATTCACAAGATGCCAAAAACAATAACAAATCAGGGGCCACGGGTCAAATAAATAGCTGTGATTGGTCAGCGCCCGCTAGGGATTGACGTTCGGTTTATGGTTACGTTTTAAATTTATCGATAAATAAAAGGAATATTAATTCGAATTAATTATTATGTCTCTTGCTGTCTCTCTCTCTCTCTCATAAAGAAAGCAAGCATCATGTTCATGCTTTCAGATCACGAAAATGACATCTATTTGGGAATCCAAGATGGCGAACGAAACATTTTTAATAAAATTAATATGGGTATCATTTTAGGGGTTTTTATGGATTCTAGTCACGAAAATGACATCTATTTGGGAATCCAAGATGGCGGACGGGACATTTTTAATAAAATTAATATGGGTATCATTTTCGGGGTTTTCATGGATTCTGGTCACGAAAATGACATCTATTTGGGAATCCAAGATGGCGGACGGGATATTTTTTATAAAATTAATATGGGTATCATTTTCGGGGTTTTCATGGATTCTGGTCACGAAAATGACATCTATTTGGGAATCCAAGATGGCGGACGGGATATTTTTTATAAAATTAATATGGGTATCATTTTCGGGGTTTTCATGGATTCTGGTCACGAAAATGACATCTATTTGGGAATCCAAGATGGCGGACGGGTCATTTTTAATAAAATTAATATGGGTATCATTTTCGGGGTTTTTATGGATTCTGGTCACGAAAATGACATCTATTTGGGAATCTAAGATGGCGGACGGGACATTTTTTATAAAATTAATCTGGGTATAATTTTTGGGGTTTTCATGCTTTCTGATCACGAAAATGACATCCATTTGGGAATCCAAGTTGGCGGACGGGACATCTTTGATCACGAAATAGATGGTGATGTTGGATTAACCATCCTTTTAAACATCGGAGACGATACCCATATTGTTTTTTTTTAAAATCCTATCCACCATCTTTGATCACGAAATAGATGGTGTTTTTTTGAATTTCCCATTCCTTAAAATATCGGAGACGATACCCATATAGACTTTTAAAAAAATCCCGTCCGCCATCTTTAATTTCCTATCCGTCATCTTTGATCACGAAATAGATGTTGTATTTGGATTCTCCATCCCGTATATCAACGGAGACGATACCCATATTGATTTTAAAAAAAAATCCCTTCCACCAACTTTGATCACGAAATAGATGGTGTTTTTGAATTTCCCATTCCTTAAAATATCGGAGACGATACCCATATCGACTTTAAAACAATCCCGTCCGTCATCTTTAATTTCCTATCCACCACCTTGAATCACGAAAAAGATGTTGTATTTGAATTTTCCATCCCTTTTAACATCGCAGACGATACCAATATAGATTTTTTTTATTTTCCCATCCGCCATCTTTGATTTCCCATCCGCCATCTTCGATCACGAAATAGATGTTGTATTTCGATTTCCCAACCCTTAAAATATAGAAGGCGATACCCATATTGTTTTTTAAAATTTTGTCATCCGCCATCTTTGATATTCCGTCCGCCATCTTGAATCACTCAATAAATTTTATATTATTTAATCAGCATCCCGAAAATCTCGAAAACGATACCCATATAGATTGTATCCTATTCGTTAAGCCTTTTTTTTGCCTTTGACCCAACCCTTCTCGTTTGACCAAATTTATTATTTTTGTCTGGCCCCTAAAAGTTGTGGCGTAATTTTATATAGCCTATAGCCTTTCGGAATAATTGGGCTATCATAGGCAATATCAATTTTTAAAAGCCGACTGCTAGTTCCTGAGATTAGCCGACATTATCTTTTAGCCTTTTTAGCCTTTTGCCCGGCCACAAAGGGTCGAAACGTTATGTTATATAGTTATGTTATGTTATATAGCCTATAGCCTTCCGGAATAACTAGGCTACCGTATACAAAAAGAATTTTTCAGATCCGACCGGTAGTTCCTGAGATTAACGCGTTCAAACAAACAAACTCTTCCGCTTTATTACATTAGTATAGATATTTTATAATATAGTCAAAAGTTTTGTAAGATTTCAATACAGATTTTTAACTAAATAAATACGTTTTATTTTTATAACAGTATACTATAACCAAACTATTCATAATAAAACATTTTATATAAACAATAACATAATTTCATTTTCCATAGCTCTCACATCGATAATAATTCCTTAGTGTCCCCTCACTATCTATACGTCACTGTGGGCGGGGCTTGCTAAAATGTGGCACGCGCGAAATGTACGCGATGACGTGACATTCACCGTTCTATTACTATCTATTTCTGTGACCTCCCCTAACTTATATAATAAATCTATCGCTAACAGAAGGAATATTTCCAAAACGTTTAAAAATATCAATCGTAAAGCCTATGTATAAAAAAGGGCCGAAGACAGATATAAATAATTATCGACCAATAACACTTATACCCGTACTATCAAAAATATTTGAAAAAACAATGTATACCAAAATAGAAAACTTTGTAATATCGTGTAACATACTGAAGGAGGAACAATTCGGATTTAGGAAAAATACTTCGACAACCCTAGCTTGTTTTTCATTGGTAAAACAAATAACAGAAGCTCTTAATTCTAAAAATAAAATTGCTTGCGTCTTTCTCGATATGACGAAAGCTTTTGATTTTGTTTGCCATGAAACCTTATTAGCTAAGCTTTCGGCCTACGGTATACGGGGTAACGCTAATGACTGGATCAAAAGCTACCTAACGGAAAGACAACAATGTGTAGAAATTATAAGAACCAGTAATTCTAAACAAAAATCTTATAGATCTAGCTTCAGGCACAACAGTTATGGTACTCCACAAGGTGGAATATTATCACCACTTCTCTTTCTCCTTTATATAAACGACCTGCCTGACGCGATAGAAAAGCAATGTATATTGTTCGCAGATGATACTACTATATTAATCAAAAGCAATAATGATGATAGCCTTAAACATGACATTACTCGCGCGTTAGATAATGCTATCAGTTGGTTGGAACGAAATAACCTACGCATAAATATGTCAAAAACCAACATTATTAAATTTCAGACCTCCAAAACCCACACACACACAACACCTTTAAACATTAAATACAATAGCAACGACCTTAATGTTGTCAGCGAATGTGTATTCTTGGGTATAACTATTGACAATATCTGTAGCTGGAGACCACATATAGCTAAAATTGTATCCAAAATAGATAAGTTTGTATATGCGTTAAAAAGAATAAACCAAACTGTTAATTTAGATACCGCAATGTTGGCTTATCATGCATATATATCATCAATATTAAGATATGGTGTTATTATATGGGGCAACTCTGTAGAAATGGAAAGAGTTTTTAAGGCGCAAAAGCGATGCGTTCGTGCAATATGTGGAGTGTCCCCTCTAGATAGTTGTAAACCATTATTTCAACGACTAAAGATTTTATCATTACCTTGCCTATATATATTTGAAATATGTATCTTCGTGAAAAATAATTACAACTTGTTTAAAAAATTTGGAGACTATGAAAACAGCCGTTGTAGACATAAATATAAATTAATTTTACCACAAATTAAATTGGAACTATATAATAGAAATGTAAATTGTATGTGTATAAGAATATTTAATCAACTTCCACGGAACCTCATTAATCTACCATTGACATTATTTAAAAAACAATTATTCAATATATTATTAGATAAAAATTATTACAGTGTAAAAAATTTCTTAGAAAGTAAAATTAACGAAACTGTTTAAGTGGATCTAGAAATGTTATATTAATGAGTATTGGTATTATAATAAATTGGTAATTACATTATATAATAATACATTTGCACGCCACTCTTGGCAGAATATGTTGAATTCCAATCATTGTAACATCTATTGTACCATATTCTTGCAAATAAATATTTTGAATTTGAATTTGAATTTGAATTTACGTTGTGTATGAATGAAAACGTCAGAATGAACAAAACCCATTAAAAAGTTACGGTAAAATAACATTTGGGGTAACCTTCGTCAGAAGACGCAATTTTTTTTCACTAGGTGTAAAGAATCTTCTTTGCAATGAATAGTTTGCCATCTGCAATTCTGCACCCGCTTTTCTGAGATGCCGGCCGCAGGATGAGCGTTGCGATCCCATAAACTTGCATTTAACTTGAAACTAACCTCTTCTTGACACCTAAAAAATATTTTTTATCCTCTGATAAAAGCCCGCTAAGCCCAAGAATGTAACATTTCAATGGATTAACGCAAAATGTTGGCGTTCCAGGCGGGTGACGTGTTCCGCCTGTGGGATCTCCACTTTGTCGTGGTGGAGGGGCTCAGTAACCCATGGCCGTTCCGACCCAATCCAGCGCCTGTGTGCGAAATTTCCGGGCTAACTCTCTCGATGTCGGGCACTCGGGGCGGACCGCCAACGCCGCCGCCCCTGCGCCTGTGTGCGAAATCTGTGAAGCGCCTTTTACATAGGGACGGTTCAGCCCTGCAGTAACCGTGGCTTGACACAAACCGTGAAGCTAAGCGGGATCCTGGGAGCGGACGCTCCACGTGGGCTTGGAAGGAGCCTGCGCGGGATGCGTCCAAGGGTGCGGTAGTAATAGTTCTGTCTGTCCCTCGCAGTCGGGCGCGACCGCGGGAGGAGAGGCGTGTCGGTGTTGCGTTGCTGCGCGCCCTATCTCCCTCGACCAAATGGGGGCGCACCATATGATGCGTTGCGGTGGGGCCGCAGAGGAAGAGGAGATGCGGTGTTTTCAGTTTGCCGTCCTCCTATCCTCCTCAGCCTCCTCTGCAGCCGCTGGCTTTTAGTGCCTGCGGAGGGCGAGCGATAGGGCTGGTCCCCGTCCGCCAAAAGGCAAAAAGGCGGCGTATTGTCCGCGCCGCCTCCCAAGTAGCTTAACGAGACGGGGCCCGCCAACACCAACGGCGGGCCAATCCCGGGCTGGGTCACGGATAAGTATGCTATCCGCGAATCGCGTGACCCCGCCACTACACGGGACCCGTAGGGACACCGCGGTTGTTTTAGTGGATATGCCCCGAATGCCTTTAGGGGAGAGCCTCCACACACCTCCTCCGCCAGTCCTAAGCCCGGTCGATCACACTCTGCCGAGTAGGCGGCGAGTTGAGATGACTCATAAGGAGAGTTTCTACCGTAGTCAACAAAAAAGAAAGCCGTGTGACGTGTTCCAATACCACAAAATACTGTTGACAGCGCATATATCGATAAAAACTCGATCAATTGACGTATTACTTACCAACGACATATATACAGGGTGTAAAAAGACCCTTAACGAAAACTGAAATCCCATGTTGTACCAATCACTATGAACTTTTTTTATTTCGGCACCATACCTGGGAAATTACTGGTTCAGGAGATATTGAGGCTCAAAGTTAGTATAGAATTTTTCTAGTTAGGTAGAAAGTCGATGCATTTACCCCGCCAATATGTTCTTTAGATGCCCTTAACCCCATGGATAAGTAGGTATTTCGAGCATTGCACGCACGCGCTTTTAATTGCGGTTGAAAAAATGTGAAAAGTAAAAAAAAAAAAAATCCCTGGTATTATTTTTGGTTAGTATGACTTGGCATGATGTCCACAACGAGTAAACTTCGGGTCGGTGATGGGTCTTGTGACACCCTATATACAGGGTAATTTTTTATGTAGTTCGGATATTTTTTTCTGTGGTTTCCATAAATAACTTTTTACTTTTTTATCCCACCAAATCCGAGTAAAAATATCCGGGAAACAAGGAAATCATATACACAACGTTATTCATTGCAATAATACTATCAAACACGAGCGCGATGCGACAGGGGTACGAGACGCGAGGTGCGGGGCGCGGTACCGTGCCGGCCGCGCGGCGCGCGCCCGTCAACTCGGGCGCATCGAGAAAGTGGCACGTGTCGCACTTTCGCGCAAGCGCCGACGCACGCGCCGGTCGTAAGTCGTTCGAATGACGTCCCAACGATTTTCAAATCGCGAGTGCTACGAAATGGTACTAATTTATTTACTCAGTGGTGAAAGCCTTCTGCAGCTAGAACAATGTACGAACAAGAAAGTGTACCTCGTTTGCAAGCTCAAGGAGTTAACAACCCAGTAGTTCCAAGTGAACGGATTATTTTAGCGGCCAACCAAAGGCTTTTGGATCATGGCCAGTTCACAACCCCTAGCCATGCACTAGGGTAGGGCAGACCTCGCCTGGCTACTGACGTCGAAGACTTGATCTTCGAATTCTTCGAAAGGGATCCACGAGCCAGCACATACGATGCAGCACGTCGCTTCGGTGTGAGCCCGCCCGCAGTGTGGAGACTGCTAAACGCAGCCGGTCTCCATCCGTACGATTACCAGCCGGTAAAACATCTTCAGGAAGTAGACCAAATACCTACCACGACGAGTCTTGTGTGAATGGCTTATTAATCATGCCGAAGCGAACATCCTATGGACTGATGAAGCACGGTAGGTACGTGAATAACAATAATTTTGAAGCTAGAACACAGTATCAGATCGGTGTAGGTAGCATAGTAGGTAGGTAGCGCGCCCGCGCACTAAATTGTGTCGCGTGCGTTGACCTCACAGCTGATAGATAAGCCATCGGGTGACCATGAACATCTGTTTCAAGTACATATTCTTTAATAAGCGATAACTTTGTTATTTTTTGGTAAAACAAAAAAATAAAAAATACGTGTTTATTAATTTTCGTAAATGTATAACATACTAAAATATCCGAACTACATAAAAAATTACCCTGTGTGTACCGGTGCGCGGTGCGCTCATTGAATATAAGGTCTATCCTCACACAACCGGTCCGTGGACGGGACGGGGACGGGACGTGAACGGGACGGAGCGCAGAAAAGAATCATTGCATACATTTTATATGGACTCGTTCTCACACGTCCGTGGACGGCCCGTGGACGGAGCTTCCGTGCCGTATCAGTGCGCTGTCAGTACCTCGACCGGGGCCATGACGTGCACGGGCCGGGGACGGGCGCCATAGATATAATATATTTAGCACTAGATGCGCTAAGTGCGACTTGACATCCAGAAGAACAATATTATAAATACATATATAAAGCACTAGATGCGCAGTGTTCGATGTAATCATCAGAAGAACCACATGGCAGTGAATTGTAGTTAGGGCACAATGACGCTTTACTTAGTCCTTAGCTTCCTTAGTTCACAAACTTGAGAGAGAAAAAATCGAAAAAACATCATCGATTTTTCTGAAAAACAATCTAAGCTTAAATTGTTATTTTATATTATTTTGCAAGTAAGTAACTACTTGTTCTAATAAAATGTTATAAACGCGTTTACTAGAAAATATAACTAAATAATATTTTTTTTTGTTCTGGGCCAGTCTATTATGAAAAACCGGCCAAGTGCGTGTCGGGCCATGCGCAATGTAGGGTTCCGTAGATGCCCATAATGATTTGCTGCAAATGGTTCATTTGCAGCAAATAATTTTAATAACACTATTATAAGAACCTAAGTTTTGTTTAGAAAAATACTTGGTATGTATCCAGTTATGTATTGTAAACATAAAATGTGGTTTCCAAGATATACTACTACTATACATACGTAGTACCGTAGTACATTACATACCAGAGTACGTATATCTTTAAGATTAAGCCAGCGCACCCAATGTAAACTCACAGAAATAGGTATTTATAAGTTAACCGACGATTACTCGTAAACTAGTAATATCTACTAAGCCGTGATTGTTTTCCTTTTAAATTCGTTATATGTACTACATTTGTGATTTTTTTCATCTCTTCGAAATTAATAGTTTAGCCGGCAGAGGGGGGGGGACACTTGAGTCTAACAATTTATTTCACTTCAAAGCTTGATATTTGACAAACCAATCACTTGATCGAAAAATGATTTGAGCAAACTAATAATATTTTTTTAAAACCTCTATCCAATGATATCCCAATGGTGGGGTACTCAACCAAAAAAAAATTCAACCCCACTATACACCGCTATTTTTTAATTAGTACAAAAAATTTAACAGAGCACTAAGTATCTTTAACTGATCATATTTATGTAGTTAAAAAATAAAAACACTAAGTCCCAAAACTGTCTCAAAACTATCCACAAAAATACGTGATAATTGGTAAATGCAATTCTAATACTATGACCGACCCGCGCACAATCATAGTAAAATGAACCATTGATAAATTACCAAACCCCCCCCCCACGCCCCTCTGCGCCTGCGCCACGCCCCGACGATGCGACAAACAGTGCTAAATTGCTAGCGAAAGTAAGCGTATCTAATTTCGTTGCAAAAGTTAATTGTTTGTCTACGTTTGCCCGACGCGAAGGCCTATAATATCAGTTCATATCACGGGAGTATGTAGCTATGCTTCGTGCGTTCTTTTTGAGTGGAAAAATCGCGAGTGCAGCTGTGTACCCATGGACATCTTATTGTGAGTGTACAAAAGTGAGCCGGTCAGTGTCAAACAATTAAAGCAGTGCATATTGGATGCTTTTGACAACGGTGGTGGACATTTTGAAGGACAATAGAAATACTTGTAAGTTTAGTAAATAATACGTACTTAAGTAAATAAAAATTTGATGCGGGCGGCTCAAAATCGGTCTGTGTTCTCCACACAACTTGAGGAAGGCCTATGTCCAGCAGTGGACGTCTCTAGGCTGACATAATGATGATAAAATAATATTTGTAAATAGCAGGTGATTCTAACTTCATAAATACGCCAAAATTATTCTTTTCTTTTAGTCCAGAACACCTTCTTTTATTTTGATATATGTTTGCTTTCTAATTACATACCTCCGTATTTAATTACTTGTTAAACGATAAATTTTACCGGTCCTAAGCCCGAATGAAGTATGAAGGAGAGGGTAGAATTAACAAAATTAAAAAATAACTACCTACATTTATTATTTTTCTTCATTTTATTTTCTATGGCTACCTACATCATAAGTGCGACAAAGAGAATGCGAATGAGCAGGATGGAATATTATCAATGAATTAGTGAATGGATTGTAAAATATGACTATGATTTAAGTGAGATTTTCTACAATAAACAAATGATAATAACTTTGCTCTTTAATGATATAATGAAATTCTTACGTCACATATATGATAATAATATCTTCTAATCTGTCCTTAAAGTTTTTGTACTAATTAAAAAATAATGGTGTATATGTAGGGGAGATACCCTTAAAAAATATATTTCCTTAAATTTTATTCTACAGTTTTGTTGCAATATCTTATGTCTATATTCATGTCAAATATCAGCTTTCTAGCACCAGGCGTCTTTGAGCTAGGCTGCGGACGGACAGACGGACGGACATAACGAAACTATAAGGGTTCCTTGTGGACTTCGGAACCCTAATAAAAAAAGACGAGTCTATTAACTATTATGCAAACTATCACTTTCAAACGCGAGTGAAATGAAAAAAAAAAATACTTACAATTAAGCACATTTTATATTTAAAACTCCCGTTGTATATTCTTCACTACAATATTTATTTTGTCACTTCTAGGAAAGACGTGACAAAGATTGGAAAGATTCTGTATTTTTAATGAAAGTTGTGTCTTTACCATGGGTTACCCCGTAACCCAGTTGTGATCACAATATTATTACACGTTATAATGCCTGTTTTTTATATTGATATTTTATATTGTATGTGTACTAAAGGTTGAAACAGATATACTTACCGCACCCTACCCCACGCCACGTGTCGACACCCGATGCGAACGGTGCACATATACAACACCCCACGCTACAACAAGCTTCGTTCAAAATCACTATTTACGAAATTATGACCTTCTTCCACTTTGGCATTGAAGTCACTCATGACAAATTGTACTGAGCTTTGGTCGTACTGTGTACCTATTCCCTTAGCAATGCACTCGCACATGGCCCCAGCTATCTCGTCAGGGTTAGTTGAGGTCGGCGCATATACCTATATCACCTTTAGGCAACGTCTATTGCTGAGTTAAGTACGTGGTGGTTACGCTACCTGGGTCGACATACTATATACCGACTTCCACAACGTTGTTGACAAGTTTCCTCCTGACCAGGAACCCAACACCACCCAAAAGTGTAGGTCGCCTTCCTGAAGGTAGAAGAATTAAGTCACCTGACTCTAGAGTTACCATGTTCTCCACCTGTCTCGATCTTCTGATAACACCAGTATAAGACTTAATTCTACCTCGGGCTCGGCGAGGCTTCTGTTCATTTAGTCGTAGACTGCGTTCTCTGTAGGTCGCGAGGAGTAATTGATTTTGGTGATGTTCAGACCCCATGCTCGCCGTTACCGCCACCGCGTCCTTGGCCAGGAATAAAGTAGCTGCCGGAAACTGAAGGCCTTATTTTATGGCAATTGATTTTGGAGGGATAGACCATAGTCAGAGATAAAAGCAGCAGTTCGTGTGCGTTATGAAAGGCGTAGTTTCTCGCACCGGTGACGTTGCTGCCCGTCACCGGTATACAGCATTTACCGACGCCTTGTTCTCGCAAAAATAAGGAGTTGAGAGGCGAAATCTGTAAGTTTATGGACAAATCCCGCGTCTCGATGCACAGAGTTGCACCCAAAAATTAGCAGAAGATGTTTGTAGTATGTGAAATATTTGGCTTTGATATTAACGCAAATATCATAAATATTGGGGTCAAAGTTCAATTATCGTATAGTAAAACCGCAGGTGTGACTATTGTCTTAGGAGACCTGTACCTGTTTTCTTCCCTATTAAACTATAAAGATTATGTTGTATTTTGAAGCAAATCAAATATAATTTCATTAATTAAAGCTGGCATTTCATCTGACAGGCAGCGCCCCTATTGTCCTGGCGCCTATGTGCGCCAGTGCGCCACGGCAATAGGGGCGGCACACATCACACACAAAGGCGACTCGGCCCTGATATATGAATTAATAAATTACTCATAAGAGGCTCGCAGATCACCGGAATATTGCATCCTATATGAGAACTAATAAACCCGAACTACGGACACAATCAAGTCTTCACGTAATGACAATAAGGATGATTTGTTTTCGATTGTTGATCTTTCTACTGCACCCGCGCCGCCGCGCCGTTCTTCTGGGATCGTGTCAGTGCGCGCGCCAAGTATTTTAAAATTTGTTTGTGTTTTAGTTAATTTTTTTGCAGCTGCTTTTGCCGCCCCCTTAAATGTGCCGCCCGGGGCCATGGCCCCCCCGTCCCCCCCAACCTAAGCCACTGTCTATTAAGTACGTAACTTGGTATTAATTAGTTTAGCTTACCTTTCCGCATCTGTAGGTATGTACCTAATGTAAAAAATGACACACTTTTATCTCCCTTTTTCGACACACATCCGTGAAATGAGCAATACTTTGCACCAGACTTGTGATGAGACACACTAATAAAATTCACCTTATTAGCAAATTTTTTTTTTTTTTTTTTTTTTCTTTTTTTTGTGGCAATCTGCCGATACTTTCGGCAATTTCTGCCAATGTCGAGTTATATAATTTGGAAGAAACGGTTGAAGGCAGTTAAATTGTGGTGCTACGTAATTGTAACCTGAAACAATGGACAAACACAACATATATAAAGTTGTTAGTGGTTAGTTAGTAACTATATCAAAAAGGACAAACAGCTATAGTATCATAATTAGTTTGGGTCTTAATCACCAATATATTAAGGTGTTATTATTATTATTGTTTATTTTATTAGCAAATTTAATAGCAAAAATCGCTCTGCGCTAGCGGTGACAACCATGACAGCCGACTAACGACGCGGGCTTGGAAGGCGCGCGAAAGTGTAGGCACTTATCGCTGTAGGTACGGCCGAGTGAAGGAGACCTGGCCGAGGTACTTGTAAGTTTGTACCTAAAATGCGAAGTGCGCCGGGCCTGCTCTAAATCAAATAAAAATCGTCATTAGAAAATCGTGTTACATGCTCAAATTATACACATTATAAATTTACTATGCAGAACATGGTCAACCAATATTTTACTAGTTCATTGGATACATAAAACCATAATAATTATGTATTGTATGTTTCTCACTGAAATCAAACTACGGTTTATGGATTCTATCGCGATATACCTACTAATTTTACTACGGGATTCAATATTAGATCTATAGAAAGATCTGTAGATTTTAGATTCATTTTTGACATAAGCTCTATACCAAATATGTCAAACACGAATCTCGAATCTCAAAATCCCTGTATGGATCGAATATTGAAAATGGCCGTTAGTTAAATTACATTTAAACGGAATGAGCTAGAACTACATTTTTTTATAATTACTAGCCAACGTCTAAACAAATAATACTGTTCCAAATCTTATATTTAAAGAGCCTGCCTACCAATTTAGTAAATTAATTACTGGCAACATTCTCCTGTCGTTACTTTGGTTTTGTTTATGGTCTTACCGGCAATAACCTCAAAATATTTTACAATTATACAAAAGTGCTATTATCTAAATACTTACTTGTGAAACGATATTCTTTCAGTATTATTTTCACTTCTGAATTGTTTTTGCACAGTTGAACTACACACGACGACATATTTTTGTTAAACTTATTGTTTGTTTACTATTGTACTGCGTTTGTGTGCGTGCAGTGTTGCCAACTCAGATTTTCAAAAAGACGTAGATCGGAGTTAAAAAGTACGTAGATTTACGTACTTATTAAATCCGAAAGTACGTAGATCTACGTACTTTTAATTATATCTAAGAAAAAGAGAGTAAAAATGAGTAAAACAAGTGTTTCCAACACCGATCCGAGTGTGTAAGCAAATATTATCTTAATATATAAAATCCTTGCGTTACTGACTGACTGACAAACACGCTACAGCCGAAACTATTGGGCGCAGGAAGCTGAAATTTGGCATGTATGTTCCTTGGGGACCGCAGGGGTGCACTAAGATTTTCCGAAATTCCCACGGGATCGGCCAAAACGGGTAAATTAAAAATAAATGCAGGCGTAGCTGCTGGCGTCCTCTAGTTGACTTATAAACTTATTGGTCGAAATGTTTTTAGTTTGTACTTGTTAAACTAATTCTATAGGAATAAACATGGACCGAAATATCTTATAGGTCCACTTTTTACGTGTGGTTTGTGTTTAATAATGATTCTTTCTTAGTAAAATCTCGTTATTTTGCTAATTTGGTTATCTGTTAAAAATACGTAAATTCTGGGCCTGAAGTACGTAGGTTCGCGGGAAGGGTCCGAAATACGTAGATCTACGTAAAAAGACGTAGAGTTGGCAACGCTGTGTGCGTGGTTAGTGTATTTACAGCAAATGGTTTGCCTTGCAACTGGTTTGCTGCTGTTTTTGGCTTCAAACGTAATATAGGGCGTGCTCTGTCTGTTCTTTTTGTTCGTCTATGTCTGTGGTGTGAAGGCAGCCTAACTGTTAACTGTTCACAACAATCTCTATGGTTCACAAGCACAACACTAGTTGTAGTAAGGTTGTACTTGTCAAGGGTCTGGCGGGAACCTTAAAAAAGCGCGGATAAGAAAATTTTTCAATTTTAATTTTTTACTAAATATTCGGTGGTTTTTGCTTAAAAGTTGATCCAAAACAATAGTGATAGGTGTGCAAACCCGTGGAAATGGTGGGAAATGAGGGGGGCGGGGATAACCCGCCCACCTCACATAAACGTCCTCGGCCTGAGGCTGGAGACGGCGGGACAGAGAAGGACTGTGGTAATGGCGGCGGCGGTGAGAATTATGACTATATACCTTATACAAAACCAGACTATAAAAGACTTTACCCAGAAAATGCAACTTGTACAGATTTTAAAGTGTTTATAGAAGCTACAAACAATAAAGATAGAATAGGCAATAAGAGCCCTATCTATCTCAATCACATATTTTCAAGTGAGATAAAAGGAGTGACGGCTATACAGAGAATCAACGGAAATAAAATAGCAGTCATATTTAAACAGTATAATACGGCCAATAACTTTATTAACAACAGTGCTTTTCATAACAAACATGGCTTGAAAGCATTTATTCCGGCTGCGCAAATAGAAAAAACAGGCATAATTAGATTTGTACCAGCAAACATTTCGAACAAAGAACTATACACAAAATTATCATCAATTTATGAAATAATAGCTATAAGAAGATTCACAAAGAAGGTAGGACAAGAGCGAGTACCATTACAAACAGTTAGCATTACTTTTCTATCGAATATTCTCCCAGACAATGTACAATACGATTTGTTTTCATACCGAGTTTTCGAATATATACCCCCATTACAGCAATGTTTCCGATGCTTTAAATTTAACCACTCCGCTAGGATATGTAATGGCAAACAAAGATGTTCCATTTGTGGAGGTGAGCATTTATATAAAGAATGTGATAGACCAACAGAGATCTGCTGTTGCAATTGCAGCGGGCCTCATCTTGCAATTTCGAGATTATGTCCAATTAAGTTAAATAAAATATTAGAAAAGAAAAATAAGATAACATATGCAAGTGCTACAATCACAAAACAACACTCAAGTGATAACATTGAATTTCCACCCTTGCCACCTCCAAAAATGAAACCAATTAACACTGTAAATAAGTCTGTACATACATCTGTAAATAAGTCTGTAAATACATCTGTAAATAATACTGTACATAGTGTAAATAACTCTAGAGATGTCTCTCCTAAAGTAGACATCAAAGCCCAAATAGTTGCCAACAACGATGTACTTAAGGCCCTGGTACAGACGTTGGTGGAACTGGGTAATAAGGGCGATAATACGCCTACCACTGTAAATACCATTAGAGAAACACTTATTAAAAACCTCAAGTAATGGATCCAAGTCATACAATGTCTAAGCTACGTATTGCTCAATATAACATTCAAAGTGCTAAAAATAAAAAACCCTTACTGATTCAATTCTTACAAAAACAAAATATTGACATTTGCTTACTTAACGAAACATGGTTTAAAGACAATAGTTTTAGAATACCTGGATATAATATTTATAATAAAAATTCTAAAAATACTCATAATGGTGTAGCAATACTAATTAAGCCATATTTAAAGTACAAAGTTTTAAACACTAGATTTTATGAAGAAATTCAAACTGTAGCTCTGTCCTTATCTACGGTGCATGGTAGCTTGACTATTCTTTGTGTATACTGTCCTCCTTCTAGTAGACACATACGGATCAATAGACTACGTAATATTATCAATGATCTTCCAAAGCCTATATTTGTAAGTGGTGACTTTAATGCACACCACATCGCTTTTGGTTGTCTATCCACTAAGAGCAGAGGTCAGGATTTATTTAATATCATTGATGACTTGGATTTATGTATATTAAATGATGGTAGTTTTACAACTGTTAACAACCCGAGACGAAATCCGTCTGCAATTGATGTAAGCTTTATTAGTGCTAACCTCGCATCAATATGCGAGTGGTCTGTACATGATGATGCCATGGGCAGCTATCACTACCCAACAATAACAGAGATTTCACTGCATATAGATAAATATTATATTCATCCTCCTGTTGATAGGTTTATATATAACAAAGCAGATTGGAAAAAGTTTAAAACTATTTCTAAAACAATATTTAATGATGTAGTTCTAAAATTATATGATCCTATTTCAACCTATAATGATTTTTGTTCTCGATTGGATAATTTAAAAGTTATGACAATTCCTAAACTTAATAAACCAAATAATTTCAAAAGTAGACCTCCAGCTCCTTGGTGGAATGACATTTGTGAAAAAAGTGTTATTGCCTCTTACAATGCATTGAAACTATATAGAAGTGATCCTACTATGGAGAACTACTTAGATTATAAAAGAAAGGATGCACTTAAAAAAAGAACCATATCAGAACAAAAGAGAATATGTTGGAATAGCTTATGTAACACTTTTAATAGAACTACTCCTATAAGTAAGATTTGGAATCTTCTAAAAATTTTCAAAGGTATAAGAGCTGGTAATAAATCATATAAAGATGAGTTTATTTCTCAATTTCTAGATAAATTATCTGACAATAGCAATCTAAATAATATTAATAGTTTAGGCAATATTTTCGAATTAAATAATGATAATGCAAATTCAAAATTTTTGCTAGATGCTTTTACATGGTCTGAATTTAAAATGAGTTTGTTATCTCGGAAAGACACTACACCTGGTTTAGATGATTTCCCCTATTGTACTATTAAAAATTTAGATGAATCAGCACAAAAAATATTTCTTAATATTCTTAATTTACTTTGGCATTGTAAATGTATTCCACAATCATGGAAAACACAATGTGTCATTCCGATACTCAAACCAGATAAACCTCTCGAGCTTGCCAGCTCTTATAGACCAATATCACTGTCTTCGTGTCTAGGTAAACTATTTGAAAACATGATTAAAAATCGTTTGGATTGGTATATGGAATCTAACGGCATCATTCCGCATGTACAATATGGATTTCGTCGAGGGCGAAGTTGTGCAGACAGCTTCACTTCCTTAATTTCAGACCTGAAACATGCAAAAGATAATAAGTTAAACACTGTTTGTGTATTTTTAGATGTTCAGGGTGCTTTTGACAGTCTAGATCCGGCTATACTTGTACAAGTTATGTCTA
This sequence comes from Euclidia mi, assembly GCA_944739405.2. Lineage (NCBI taxonomy): Eukaryota > Metazoa > Arthropoda > Insecta > Lepidoptera > Erebidae > Euclidia > Euclidia mi. Next base: position 28,457,310 of record OX123198.2, on the reverse strand, counting down.
GGTTAGGTGTGCCTGGTCAACTATGTAAATGGATATATAATTTTTTGGATAGTAGAACACTTTATGTAAGGCATAATAATACATTGCATGGTCCAAAATGTGCATCTAAAGGTACAATGCAGGGTGCTACACTATCTCCTTTGTTGTACAATATATATACAAGTGAAATCTGTAAATTTGTAAATAGTAATGTAGATATTTTGCAGTTTGCTGATGATATTGTTTTGTACAGTAGTAATTACAATGTAGAAATTGCAATAGACAATATTAACAGAGCATTGTCCCAAATATTTCACTATTACAATGATGTGTTACATTTAAAAATTAATCCCTCCAAAAGTAGTGCCATGATATTTGGAAATGAGAACACATATTCAAAAGTAATATATAACGGAGAATTTATAAATCCAGTGAATGTTAAGAAATTTTTAGGCATAGTATTAGATAAGAAATTAACCTTTGAGGAACATATTAAAACCATATCAAAAAATGCTCTTAAAGGATTAAATATAATAAAATGTCTTGCAGGCGTTACATGGGGAGCTGACCCGAAAATATTGTCAACTTTGTATAAAAGTATAGTTAGAAGCCATTTTGATTATAGCTCATTAGTGTATATAAATAGTACTCATGTAAATAAACTAGATCTATTGCAGAACAGGGCTTTGAGAACAATTTCTGGTGCAATGTGCTCTACTCCCATAAGGGCCATGGAAGTGGAGACTAAAATAATGCCCCTAATTTTGAGACGCATTCTACTTGCAGAGAGATTCTGTCTTAAATTAATTGCTGCAGATAACAAGAAAATAATAAACAAAATAGTACCTTCTGTATGTAGAAATCCTGGACCTCTAACAACAGGCGAGATTCTCTTAAATGGTAAATCCCCAACATTGTCCAAAATATTGCTGGAAACAGAAAACAGTTTTACTGGTATTAGAAAACAATGCCCATGGCCATGTTACTCCTTCTCTTATCAGTGTATCACACATCCCGTCAAAGAATTGCAAAATCCCATCAATAACAATTTAGATATGTTACAGTTTATGGCAGATAATAAGAATTATTATGTTATTTACACTGATGGCAGTAAAGGAAGTGATTATGTGCGTGCTGCTATATATGATCCACAAATTCAATTCTCTCAAAGCTTTGTTCTACACAATACATGCACCATATTCACTGCAGAGGCATATGCGGTTTATCAGGCATTAAAACATATTCGCCAAATTAACAATAGCAAATACTTTTTGATTGTTTCTGATTCACTGAGTTTGATTAAAGCCTTAACTAACCTTACAGTTTCTTTTAAGACAAATTATATTCTATATTTCATCAAAGAAATAATTTATCAATATTACCTCAAGCACAAAAGCATTGCTTTTCTGTGGGTACCTTCACACCGAGGTATCTATGGCAATGAAATAGTTGATAAAACCGCATATGAAGGTAGTAATGCTATTGATGTTAGAAATGCAATGGACATTCCTATGACTGACTTCTTGCAATGTATTAATGAAAATGTTTGTAACTTATGGTTAGAATTGTGGAAGAAAGACCAAGACACTAAAGGAAAATTTTACGGCCGTATACAAGAAGAATTACCTGTTAGACCCTGGTACAATAGATTGAAGGAAGCCAGCCGAGACTTTATCACTACGATAAATAGATTGCGCTTTGGCCATAATACTGCTCCGTCACACCTTGCTAGACTTGGCATTATTACAAGCAATACATGCCCACATTGTGAATCTCAAGAAGGAACTCAAGGAACCGTTGCACATCTTATCTTTGACTGTCAAAACTTCCTGCTTGACAGATTAGTGTTGGCTAGTGAACTCAGTGAAGTGAACATTAAGTGCGATTCTTTCTCCCGCCCGCCGCCACTCGAAGAGTTATTGAAAGACAAAAATACTTACAAACCGATATATAAATACATTAAAAATACTGTTAAAACAATTTAAAAATTAAGTGAATGTGCAGTGTCCGTTAAAATAAAATAAGATTTGACCTAAAGGTCCAGTTACCAGGTCATAAAATCCCAAAAAAAAAAAAAAAAAATTGTACTTGTCAAAAATGTCAAAATAATCTTATCTATGCACAACACAAATTGCATTGAAGTGCAATATTTATTGATACCAGAGAAACTATATAGGTACATTCTATTTACCAGTCCATGTCTATCGCTGCCGTAATTGAATGTTAGTTGCATAAATTTATTGAGTGAGCCATGGAAGAAGAAGACTTAAGTGGGCCGCTGTACTTCCTACCCACGGAATTAATCGGCATAATCTTACAAAACGTACGATGCCGTGATATTCTCAATTTTGGTGAGACATGTAAAAAATTCAATGAATTGGTAACGACAAACCAATACATTTGGAAAGATAAAATAAGGGAGATGTAAGTAAACATGCATTGTTTGTTTTGAGAAGCTTGAATTATGTAATTTAATAGAACATCAAAACAATCAATATAGACAGGGCGTCTATTGATAGAGGGAGTTTATCAAATTGTTATTGTCATCACTAACAGTCACTATTTTCAACATATTAAATTTCAACTTAAAAATAAAAAAAATTAGGAGAAATAGCTACACTTTCATGTCAGCTAACAAAATGTACCTATAGAAGCTTAGCTTGAAGATTGTATGAAGTATTTTATTTATATTGGGACAATGAAAATAAAATAATTATACCAGTACAAATTCAATATTTATAGTTAAGACAAGACAATGTCTGTGGGGTCATCTAGAGATAAATAAAACAAATGACTATGATCCTTGGCAAAAATCAGTGTTGCGCATTGTGGTTTCGAACCCAATACTGCTTGGCAGTCTGTTCATATCTGCATTAGGCTATTGCTGCCATTAACTGTTATGCTCCCCTGCAATAAGGGTTGCCAGATGGCTGGGCAATCCGTGATTGCCCTGGACTTCTAGCATCTTTCCCCATGTCCAGTATGACCTTACTGTCCTGGATTCAGAACACCTAAATTTACTAGACTGGGTCATAGCACCCAACTAGCACGGCTAGTACTCAAACATGTTAAAGTTACTTTGTGTAGAGAATAAAAATGTAACTTACATTGTTCAAATAAGTTGCGTTTTTATTTACTAGCCCTTGCACCCGTCCCCCACAAAATGTCCTGGAATTGATTCGCCTGGATCTGGCAACCATACCTACAGTAAATAATACTCATGTGTTTCACGGCACTTTACATTCAATCAAGGGACACAAAGTACACCTTAAATATATTTCAGCAATATCTTTAATTTGATAATTACATTTTGTTTTCTAGATTACCACCTGAAATTGCTAATGTTGTTGAAAAGCATGGAAATGGAGAATGGTTAACTGAAATAAAAAGATTCTTTGCTGTGAAGAAGAAAGTACATGAAGATTTAATAGCAATGTCACCTAAATTTTATTGGTAAGATAAAGATAATTCTGATATTTATTTTATGGCTTTGTTGCTTAGCAACCAATGCAACCATATAATCATAGACTAATGATTGGTCTCGCTCTGCTCTACTAGACGGAGCCCTTATACTTGTAAAATGAGGCAGAAAAAACCATGCCAGCTGGCATGGTTGAGCCTGTCACACTGACAGCCGTATACCTATCCACCAAATTAATTACGGAAATAATTCGCTGTACAATGCCAAGTTGCGCTTTTATCCTGAGTAAAAATAACTCAGCAAAAAATAAGAAGGACTCTGGTATCACATACTATCTGTAAAATAACAATAATTTTGAAATTTCAACATAAAATTACAAAAAAACCGAAAACGCCATTCAGTGTTGCTGCTAGTACAAGAATCAGCTTCCCCACAGTTGAGATATTTACTATGTGAATCTATAGTTACTGATTGTCGTTATATTTTACTATTTCTTTTACCTAACCTACTTTTTATATATTTTGCCTTTTTCTATATTATTTTATGTTTATACCTTTACAAATAAGGTGAAAAATGTTAGTTGTTAGAAACTGAACATCTTTCCCAAGAAACATGGTTTACTTACCTAATTATAAGTATGTGTAATTAAGTGTGCACAATAATTGTTTTATTCAAAGTAGTTTTTACTACTATTCATGTTAAATTAATAATGTCTAACTAAATTTATATGGATTAGTAGCATGGAAATAGAAAGCACTGTTTCGGAAACACTTTATTTCCTTCATCTATGGTTATTACTAATAATAATTTCAAAATACTATTAGTACATAAAACAAACCATCATAATAAAATGAGGCCTAATCATTGGATAATATACTCATAATTTTTCTCAAAAAGGAACTTACGCGGTACGCCTAACCTATACACAAATATATTGATGCTTTTAATGAATTGTAATTTTTAAGAATTTTCTTAACTGACTTTGAGACCAAGAACTTATCCGCTAGACCACAGGATAAAATATTTTCCCACTTTCTCGGGTAACTGTTGAGAAGCTCACAACACAATTCTTCACGCATGCGTCTTGTTGCTTTTGTTTGACACACACTGTCAGAATGAATTGCCTCATTTACGGAGCTATTTTTCTTAGGCAGCGCGGGGTCTAGTATAGCGAAGCGATACCAATCATTTGTCTAAGCATATAATATATTTTTAAATTCATCTGAATTACTTTCTTGTTAAGCATAATATTATTATATTTACACTATAAAAACTGTAACAAAAATATTTTATTAGGTTTACACGAAGAAGATTCTTGGAAAACATATACAAACACTATAATGAATGCTTCGGTGTGACATTGAATGTGGATGTAAAGAATTAATATGAAAAAGCTGTTGAATTTTAATCTTTAATATATGTATTTGACAAGAATAGGGATATAAAATTTGACAGTCAAGTTCAACATAAAGTATTTCAATCTGGATTATACGCATTTGCTGTTGGTACTAAATGTTCTTTGAATCTTACATTCATGTATTCTGATAATGTTTATAATAGTCTTGTATTTAAATGCACCTTTACAGGAGGACAAGCGAGTTAACCATGGAGGATGTCAAAGACTTCTTTCTTTTGGGTTTAAGTTGCAGTCTCAACTACCATTATGTTATATTTGTTTTACAAGATGTTATTAGAACAGGCTTCAAAATGGCTGACACCAACTATGCTGAGAAGTGAGTATAATTTTGGTCTACTATTATTTTCTCAAAGATATTTTATATTGGTATGGTATTTATGGTCACCATCCAGTCTTAAGTTTTGTATAAATCGAAAATGATGTCATGTCTTATATTTTTTTAATTTCGGGACTATAATGTATATTTGAGTGTGCATGTCGAAGAATAGGTACCTATGTTAAAGTTCTTTTTGAACCTTATGATATCTGTGGTCACTGGTGCTTATGTATATGTTCGTGGAATTTGGTATTCTTTCTTAATATATTCCTTGACGTAAGTTTTTTCGGTCTTTGACCAACATCGCAGTTAGTCAGTTTTAGTGCATAACTCCTGGTTAGAAGTTGGATGGCGCTAGTTTTAAAGTTTATTTGGATGTTTTAATCACACTGTCATGAGCCCTTAATAATATATAGGTCCAATATAATTAATTAATTTGTGCTAGGAAAGGTGCATTGATCTGTGTATTTTGAATAATTATGTAATATTTTTCGTTTCATTGACCTTATTGAATAATAGTGCATATAAATTTATTTCACATGCCCAACTGCTTACAGCTACGTATGCACTGTTTTTGTTTAAATTTAACCCTTTTCATTTCGATCCCATGGGCAGTTTCCACAAATCCCTTCTTAACACATTCACAGTGCATGTACCACATGTGGGCCACTATGAAGACAGTGCGTGCACCACAAATGGGCCACGAGTCTATATCAATGGAATGCTTTTTTTGAGTTTGCACGTACCAACTGTGCCAGTTTTTATGATATATATGTATGAACAATGAACCATATAATAAAATGTCCAAAAAACCGACCGAAATTTCGTCAGTGTTGCCAGGCAATCGAGGTTGGAAATGAAACCAATTTTTTATAGAAAAAAATAATTAAAAGATGAAATAACGAATGAACTAATTATTGTAACAGCTATATTTTGACTCCTCCAATTGTTCTACAACATTCTCTTCACCATCGCTATCCTCCAAACTCCTCTTCCATCAAAGGCAATGAAGATATCGGCCTCGAAAGTTTCATAATGAACCAAGATGAAAACCAAAATAAAAGAACTCGACAACACTTGCTATGACCGGAGCGTCACGAATTCGTAAAAACTTACTTCGTTTTGAAAACTTTTACTCATACGCGCGTTATCGTCTAATGGGTCGGCATAAATGTTAGATTCTACCCACATTTTTATGAATGAGAACAAAGTACACGTGAGTGGCACATGTCATATATGGGGCACGAAAACTATAGCATGCACGCGAGTGCACCACATGTGGCCCACCTGAAAAATACAAAAAAGAATGATAAGGGGCATTCTATTTTTGCTTTTTCGTATGTTATATGTCATTACCTATGCTTATCTTAAGGTTGCCTGTAAGAAATCGCATTTTGCGATAAGGCCGCCCTTGTGCATTTACTATTTTTTTGTAAATTTAAGATATCTTTACATAATTTGTAACAATTGTATTTGCGCAATAAAGTTGTTATCTATCTATCTTATTCTGCAAATCATATTTGCACGTCGGGGGTATTTTAATAATTTATATCTGCACTGTGAACGTGTTAACAACATCATTCAAATAATTGTAAGTGCCCTTGAAGTTAGTGCCGCAATCAGAACGGATCAAGGTTAATGCTACACGCCTAAGGAACATACATCCCAAATTGCAGTTTATTACGCCCAGTAGTGTTGGCTATGCGTTGTCTGTCATGAAACTCAAGAATTTGATTAAATAAAAAATTGTTCACTGGACTGAAAACGGTTTACAGAAAAAAAAATTGTTCGGAAAAGGGATAGAAACAGGTGGTGCTAAATTAGGATAGCCTACTACCTCAATATCAAACCCTTCAAACCTCAGTGCCATCTTACTTTTGTGTGCAGGTGCATTGCCTTTGGGATAAATGGTTATCTTCAAAAATGATTCTTCAAAACAGGTCATTTTCATGAATTTTGACATCCAACTGTTTTTATTTTTAAATTTGGCAATCTGTCGACAACTTTTCGACAATTTCTGCCAGTAATGACTAGGAACACTTATGGGCAACGAAGCATTAGGCAGTAAAGTTATACCATACTAATTATTGTGGTGTTAGATTCGAGCCTGAAACAAAAGACGATCACAGTTACAGATGTTAGTCAATACACTAATTGAGATATTATATAATAATATACAGACAAACAATATAAATTCTAATACTTATTATAGTTTTATCGTGTTAGTAGAGATACATTTAATAAAAGCACGAATCATAGGATTTGAAAAGAAGGATAAGAGGTGACGCACATTAACTGGGAACTGAATATTTAATTTGGATTCAAGTTGATCAAATGGGAAGGCTATTTTTAATGGGCAGTTAAGAAAAATGTGCCATGGCCCATGAAACCATCATCTAGGCCACATTCACACAAAGAATTGTCTCGAACTCTGGACATCCAACTGTTCAAATACTGGCCAATCTGTTTTATTGTTTTGCCTTTCACAAGGTAATCAATTATCTAGATACCTTTGACATCGTAGAATATACCAACTGCAGATGCTATCGACTTCAGTTTCTTAAGTGACATTCTGAGTTCTTTTTTCTGGCATATAGTGATAAACTCATATTTTATCCATTGTCACTAATCAAATGCAGTGCCTATAAATAAATACTGTGCATCGGCTAATTCCTAGGCAGTATAATGATTTATCTGTATCATTATATCTAATATCTAGATGTGTCTAACATCATCATAATGGTCAGCAATTAGAGCGCTTACCAGATAGGTCCAACCATTGTACGGGAGGTAACAATTCCTTTTTTCTTATTTTATTATCCGATCAGTCATCTTGACTGTGAGCAAGTGTTAGGTTCCTTCGTATCTTTGAACCTGTAATGCAGTCAGAAATAGTGAGCTGGACAAGTGGCTCGCCACAGTTGAATGCCATAGATCCAAACTGGTTTGATGACAGACTCATGTAGCTTGTCAAGGGATAGTTTGGTATTTCTACCCAAAAGCCAATGCAGTGATCAGTATTTGAGGTTGTTGTTTACACTCAACATGTTTGTTGCATGTCAGTCGACGATCGCAATGCAACCCGAAATTATTTGACGGAGTTAGTTTGGCAACTCTGCCTCCCGTATTTTCTCTCTTGAGGTTTTTAAGTGAATCATTTATTTATTGTTAGATAAGAATTGACTAAATATATAGATTTCACATGTCTTATGGTTTGCAGAATGTCTACATTGGAAAGAAGGGCACATACCATGTGTCAGAAGCATTTCAGACAACAGTTTCTACCCCTACCAAGGTTTTCTAAGCTTTTTCAAATGTATGGGCCCCTATTCGCTTACTGGCTATTTTTAAAGTTTACAAGGCACTGTTGCAGCTATTTTTTAATTCGTGTTATAATTTTATTTATACCTATTTGTGTTATATTTTTTCATGTATTGTTGTTATGAATATGATCAGGATTCTAGTGATGAATGATGGATTTCTGGAATGCTTATTTTGCATTCGCATATTCTTTGTATAATTTTCTTGATAGTTGTTTTATTGAAGGCAAAATTTATTTTAACTTATTTAAATATTATATTTTGTTGTTTCATTTATCACCATCATCAGCCTGGCATAGTCCACTGCTCGATATAGGCCTCGCCCATGACTCCCTCTTCTGTTCTATTAGTTGTTAATATTCAGTGTTGTTCATTCATCATCATCTGAGCTGAAAATAGTCCATTGCTGGTCCTAGGCCTCCCCAAGGTACTCCATATACATCGAACTTGAGCCGCCCACACCCTACATAGGTTTGCCAGATGGCCGGCACTGTCCCGGAATTTCGCGTCCTGTCCGTCTACACTAAATAGACCTTACTGTCCCGGATCCCGAACATCTAGTTCTTCTAGACCGGGTCATACATTAGCAACAAATTGACACCGCCGCACACTGCGAAAATTACCAAAAAGATGGCCAAAATGTTTTAATGGTAAAAATGCATTAAATAAACCTATTGAAATTAAATGCAAACCTTTTGAACTATGAATTATTATTATTTTATGAAAAGAGGCCTTTGTTTCAACCAGCGCGAACATAAAAACTGACTTTATGATATATCAATATAGGTATACTTACTATTATCCTACGATAGTTTCAAAACTATCAAGTTTTGAAACTATCGTAGGATAATAGTAAGTATACCTATATATGAGAGATTAACAAGAATTTAATTAACTATGTACTATAAATTAAATTCATAACTAAGAAACATGAATTATCAGAGTTATACAAACTATATGGTGTGCAATGTTGATACCTAACTTTGTTTAAAATATAAAATACTCTAGTTCAGGTTCCTTCATTAGTTAAATTGCATCCAGGGGCAACTGCGTATTGGACTTCTGGACGTTTTAGTAAACTTGAGATAAAAAGGTCTGAAGAAACGCTAAGTCTTTGATATAAATGTCTCATTTGTAGTTTAAATAAGGGGCGTTTTTCTTGTAAAGTCTCTGCGATATTTATTTATATCCTTATTTCTTGACTCTTGTGCATCTTCAGATAGATACTAACATTTTTAAAACCACTTATCAAAAGAATGAACACAAGTTAAAGACCTAAAAATATCCGACGACAAAATATACGCATAAATACCGGGACTTAAAGCTAGTAAAAACTAATCACTAGGCAGATAGCGGCAGCCAAATCTAAAATAAGCTAAATACTAGCATTGTATGCTACAATTTAATACAGCTTATTTCTCAGAATACAGAAGAATATCGTACTATTTCCCTTATTATTTCTGCTTACGTAAGTAAATAATACTATTAATTTCAAGGCAAGTGTATTGGTGTTAAGATTTATTTTAGAAAATAGTAATATCTGATTGCAGTTATAAATACCTCTAGAAATATAATCCATAAAAGAAAATCCCCAAATATTTCCAGTTGTAAGCACAACGAGCGATAACATGCGACTTGGAAATCATCAGAATTTTTGATCAACTTCGTAGGCAGATTGTTATAGAATTTTACCATATTAAATATATAAAAAATGCTCAAAAGTTGCGTCATTTATTGAGCTTTAAGATAATTGTTATAGAACTGTTCTATCAACAATATTTTAAAATCATATAATGGCCAGGTTTTTGCAAATTATCGCCAGTGTGCGCCGGCACTCGAACTTGTCAATGTTACCTTGTCTAGAGACTAATTTGCAAATTACTGTCTTGAAGTAAGTTGCATTTTTATTTGCTAGCCGATGCCGTTAGTCTGCCTTGCGGGAGGCCTGCTGCGATAATATATTATTAAATATTATGACAGTAATGAATACTGTCATAATATTTAATAATAAATTATATGACTTGTATTAAATATGTAATAAATTAATTTCAGACCATACACCATGACAGACGTGTATTATGCGAAAATCATCGTGCGTTTCCTGACTCAAAATTTCCTGACGGTAAAATGGGTACAATCCCACATGAGGAATGAACTGACTTCTGATGCTGTGGTGAACTATTTCGTCCAGTGGGTGGACCCCGTCAACATGCACTCTGATGAGGCCGTCGAGGAGGCTGTTAGTATAAATATGTTATTATAATATTAAAGTGTACAAGGCTACACACGGGCGTCGCCAGCCGATTGCCTAAGGGGGGGCAAAGTCGCCAGCCGATGGCCTTGTGCAAGTTGATATGGAAAATGAGAAAAGTATAAATTGTAGGGTTTTTCGAGTCTCTAGGGAGGGCAGCTGCCCCCCTATGTCCCCCTTTCGCGACCCCCTAGCGCCTACACATTAAGCTAGATACTTTGACCTTATACCGTTCTTATGTCTTAGGAAATAAGTATCAAAATCGTACTGCAACTGTCAAGCTTGACTTGTAGCCGTGTGTGCTCGATTTAAAAGTTTTTACACATCTTATAAGTATTTTTAATTTGTTTAAATCCCTTTAATTACATATACTCAAGTTATAACTATCTCTTTATTGATGTTTTTCTAAATACCGATGTTAGCCAGGCTAGAAGGCTGCTTCAGTTCGTTGTATTTTGTTTCGCGATAAATTATACACCTACACTTTCTTCATGAAGGTTGATTTCGAGTTTTCCTCCTCTTCGCAAATATATCTACTATTTGCTTCGTGTATTTTACTTAGTCGCCTTTACGTCCTGAAACAAAATGGTACAAGTGACACTTTCTATTCTTAATCCTTCACCTAAAGATAAAAAGATTAGTATGACATTCAATAATATTAGAAAATATTAAACTTTAATCATATCAGCCGAATGACTTCCACTGCTGGACATAGGCCACTCAGCTATATTGTAACTTTATGTACCTACATACATACATAGACTCACGCCTGTTTCCCGGAGGGGTAGGCAGAGACTACGGAACGCCATTTGCAACAATCCTGACTTTATGTAATGTCGACAGATTAATCCTCTGGTGGAAAAAGTGGAAGCAATGTTTCCAGACATTGTCAAACCTAACAAACCAATGTTGACTATAAAGGAAAAACTTGCCAAGGGCCTTTTGAATGAGAAACAAGTACTGCAGGCTGTTAGCGATGTTATATACAAGGATCTCCGCATGGCCATTCTGACGGGGGCCAATCTACAGGGCCTCGACATTGTCAAGGTAAGGTAATTATAATAGACTTGTTGACAATTTCTTTCTGTGTACTAATAGGAAACTAGAATACAAAAGCTTATTATTTTCCGAGTGGCTAATAACTTAAAAGATTACTAAATGTTTGCAACTAATAAAATAAGTTGCTAGCGATTAAATATTTTCGCGACTATTATATTAAATAAGATTCAAAACTAAGGGTTTTATAAAAACTTAAAACTAGCAGCTGCGTTTAGGTAGCAAATAAACTATACAAGTCAATTGAAATAATAGCAGAGGAGCTATAAATAATGACTTGGCGACTAATAATGTTAGTAGGTATGTTATGTTTTCTTGTGACCCTGTACCCAAAAATAGGAGCCCTGCGAAGCAGGGCTCCGTCAACTTGGCTTAAAAGACTGAAGCGTCTTATTTACTTATACGAAACACTTCATTTAAGACAAAATCATTTGCCAAATATTGAAATTTGTATTATTTATGAATGTCCATTTTCTATTTTTTATTCATCATCAAGTTTCCGCTTAGATACTTATTCAGTTTCCAAAAAAAAATAAAATGCTAGTTTAAATTAAAACGAAGCTTATTACTGACATATTAATATGCTACATTTTACTTATTACGATACTCCTTACTAGCTGCCGACACATTATATATGGTACCCACTCTAATTATTTTTGAAACTTGTATTCGCTTTACTTAGTCGCCGCATTAAATACATGCCGAATATAAACTATACCTACCGCGTAGCGAACACGGCACTGTAATTGCTTTTATAATAAGCTAATAAATATATAATTAAAAACTGTATTTCCATATTGATAAAAATTGATTTTGACGACTGTTATAATTTCAAAAAATAAAAATCTATTTCGAGAAATAAATGCTATATGAAGCTTCTTTATCATGGGGCCGAGTACATTATACAGTACACTTCTCGGGAAAACACTGACTAAGTACCTACTTTGAATTCAAAATTCTTCTTTTTATTACAGTCAATCAATGAAAAGTGCGGCAGCTTAATAGTGACGGCGGTGATATACGAGACAGTTGCACGGAAATGTGGTGTTCACTGCGAACTCATCGCGTTCCCGAACCATCTATTCTTAGAGTGGAGAAGTTCTACTCATCCCAACCATTCGTACAAGATTGTTCTAGAAAATGGCCAGTTGGCGCCACAAAGACGATGTCCGTTTGCCTCCAGCGCTTTCACAAAGGAATACAAATATAATGCCGATGGATTCCTCCAATATGTCGTATCGGCGTTCCTCATGACCATGGGAGCCATTAAAAACTGGTAAGTCTCATTTTTATTGATTTGTTATAGTAAGTTAGGCGCCTGCTTAACTCTCCTTGGCCTTTGACTATTTGATAGAATATTAAATATAAAATAAACTCGTAACTATCTTGGCTAAGTATTAAGGGCCGTTGTTTGGAAAGGCATATGACAACAGTAGTGGACTAGCAGAATCTTTATAATATACATTGACGGCTGCCTCTTTCTAATATTTATTTATTTATTAAACTTCCTGCAAAATACATTGCACAAGGCGGACTTATGTCTATAGACATTTTCTTCCAGACAACCTTTAAAATAATATTGAAAGTAAGTGGCTAAACACACTATGCAGAAATTACGCGACCGAAGTTCCGCGGCCGAATTTACATTCCGACGTATTCGGATGATATGACACACCATAAGTGCCGAACTTACGCGGCCGAAATTATTCCATTGCGCAACTTTGTGTAGTATCTTCGTCGGCAATCGAACCGAACTTCGGCCGCGTATATTGTGTGCTCTACTACTCGTATATTCGTCGGCAATCGAACCGAACTTCGGTCGCGTATAATGCGTGCTCTACTACAATATCTTCGTCGGCAATCGAACCGAACTTCGGTCACGTATAATGTGTGCTCTACTACTAGAAAAGTTGCCGTTACGCGGTTACGCCCGACCGAAGTTACGCTGTACGCTCAGTCGTCAGTAATTCAAATAGCATTGCAGGCGTAATCATGCCGGACTTCGGTCGCGTATGTTCGGCATAGTGTGTTTAGACACTAAGGTATACAACATGCATCTTCTACTAACTTCATTAGCTAGTAACTTCTTATATCATGTGTGTCTCTATTTCATATATTTAACCCCCCACGTGATTACAGCACGCACGGTCGTGCTCTAATTTTAGTGGTCTAAAGTGTTTGAGGAGTGAGAGAGTGCTCAATTAAAAATCGTTCTATTGCTCGCGGTTTTTTCACGTTTTGTTTTACTTAAACAAAAAACGAAAGTAGTAACTATTAGAATAGTTCATATTCTATGCAACTAATAAATAAAAGTTGTCTTGTGGAAGAAACCGGTGAATATTTTATAAAGATACTTATATAGATTTACTCAGAAAGAAATAAATATTAATTGTGAAGTGACATTATTCGTGACAAAGACAAGAAACACAGTGATAAAAGGCAAAAACTTTTTAGAAGGGCTATTTCTACTCTTGAAACTCGCTATTTTCGTAAGTGTTTTATGATAAATATTCTTTTAATAGTTATGAAAGACATAAAAGTACCCAGATTATTTATTTGAAAACATATTTTAGCAACTAAATACTAGCATTGTTGTACATTATCATGTTTCATCTTTATCGTTATCGTGTTTCAAATGGTAAATAATTCACAGCCACAGTGTTCGTTACAGTAACATGGCGGCCTGGCACGGCGAACTTTTTATTACGCGTTCGGATTTAAATATTTTTAGTGGCGTTAGATTCGTTTGTTACAAATAAATAATGCATTGTGTGAAAACCTAAAGGTATATGTGATAATGTTTTTGTGTTTATGAACCAAACAAGTAATGAAATTCATTAATATGTGATGAAATGTTTGTGTGAACGAGTGAAAAAAACAAACCTCTAAGTTTGTAAGCTTGTTTTGCCGGAAAGGTGAGTATTTAATAGTAATTCATGTTATTATTATGATAGCTGATTTTATAACCAACACAATGGTATGCAATTTATGTGATATAATTATATTAAGGTGTCATAATTATTTTTTTTCCGGTAACCTATGCCAATGAAAATTTGCAGCAACGTGACCTTTCGCACTTGTGGCACTTTGCCTTTAGTTTGATCGCACCTCAAGGGTTAACATATAATACGAAAATATAACTCAACATTTTGATAGTCGACAATTTATACCTACACTATTTGACACCATTATTTGCTAAGGGACTTGAAATATAAAGAGAAACAACTAGTCAAAGTAGGGTAGCTTACTGATCTGCCGACCTTTATTGATTGTGAGAAAACTAAACTTGATATAGAAAATGTATTGTGTTACAGGTACACGCAGAATGCTTTGTTCCTGCTTGACTTCTTGAGCAACAATGTGAGTGACGACAATCCGTACCGAGACTTTTTGCCGTATCTCGATGCCGTTCTGGACTTCACTCACATGCCGGAACTCAACAGACGCGTTGAGCTTGATTATGTAAGTATCAAAAATATAAAATTCTACCGTTATTGACTGACAGACAACGCACAGCCGAAACTACTGGACGCAAGCAGCTGAAAATTAGCATGTTTGTGTCCCTTGTCGAGCGAAGGGTTGCAATGAGAAGGTATTTCTGCGGATACCCACGGTCTTTTTCAACACTGTCAGAATCTACTAGGATGTCATACATAGCAGTAGAGGACCTGCCCCAGTTAGCCAAATGGCATTCGATTAACGATATCGCTAAGTGCAAAAATGTATGGAACTGACATAGGTCTTCGATATATCACGTGGTCAACAAGGAAGGGATTCCTTGTGTTGCCATGGCAACCAAGCGTTAGCGGAAGTAGAAATCAGAGCGCGCTAATGACTTTACCTAGTATTGATTTAATTACTTTGATAGAACCATCCTTCACCAGGCCGTTGAACGCCCCTCACCCAAAAACTAAATCCTGGTTCCGCCACGAGTCTTTCCTTCAACCTTTTGCAGTCCATTGCTGGATTTTAAGCCTCTCCTAACTTGGTCCTCAATAAACGCCGCTGGCCGGCCGGTCGGCGGTTGGTATTTGGTATAGGTAATGTCGAGTTTTTCGTCTCTCTCTCTCTTTGCAAAAGCTTATTGGAATTTCCTTAGTCACCTTTTACGACATCTACAGAATGAATTGAGGTAGTTACACTTATTCTCTATCCGTCACCAATTGTGTCCTTAGCCCATGTATGAATTCATCTTAGGCCACACATTGGTCCTGAGCGTTCCTCGAGCGTGCGCTCGGCATCCGTTCGGCGTGCGCCGGGCGTTCACTTTGTACTACAGTGTGAACGCCGAGCACACGCTGGGCGTACGCTCGAGGAACGCTGACGCCCAATGTGAGGGCGGCCTTAGTGTTTTCTTGCCAGCATTCGACCTGGCTCTGGTTTTCCAATTATGGTTAGTTTGTAAAACACCTGTAATTTTTTTTTTCATTTTCAATTTTTTTATTGATGTCTTATTACAGATACATGACGGTCATTTGCACATCTTGCATACATTAATGACCTTAAATCCTGCTCCAACACATTTTACAAGAGAGGTAAGTGTAGAAATATAAATGGTGATACTTACCTATAATATATAAGGTTATTACAGCAGTAGTTAGCACTGCGCTGCATAATAAGTAAGTATAGCTGAAATATGTGTAAATTCGTTAGACTGAAATGGAGCTGAGCCAAAGCTGGAAGTCCATCGGAATCCAATAGTTAGATGCTAAAGGAAACCCTTTAGCATCTAACTATTGTATACTGACGGCGAAAAATAACGGCTATCCGAGATGATTTAAAAAAAGAATGTTTCCACAAATAACAATAAATAAAACAAGGAAAAATCCTTACCTAAGGATAAAAGTGTTTTATGTAATGATAACCACATAAACCTATCTAAGAATTTGTTATCTAATACTCATATATAAAGCTAAAGATTTTGTTTGTGTGGTTGAACGCGCTAATCTCAGGAAGGTCCGATTTGAAAAATTATTTCAGTGTTAGATATCCCATTTATCGAGGAAGGCTATGTAGCATCACACGAGCCACGGGAGCGGAACAGTAGCCTATAATAACGCGAGTGTAACCGTGGGCTCATCTAGTTTAAAATATATTTACCATTGCAGGTCGAAGAAAAACACCACGAGCCGTCTGTAACATTCGCTGTTGGCATGTTAGCGTACCACAAGAAATTCGATTACCTGTGCGTAGTTCGCGGGTGGGATCCCAAATGTATAACTGATTGGCGCCGGCGCGTCGAATTCAAGAACTTGGAGTTTGGCTCTCAGCAACCGTTTTATAGCGTTATTGCTATCGACCAGTCAGAACGTTATGTGGCGCAAGGTACGCACAACTATTTCGCTCATCCCTTGCTACTAGAATGTTCAAACTAAATTAATGTTGATGGTTAATGTAATTTGAACATAATTATTTAATATTTACAAGAGTTTTGTTTGCTGTTATTGACAGAAAACCTCATACACGTAGACCGCCCAACACGCCTATTTCATTTGGAGGACGCAATCGCTAAGGAGTTCAGCCATTTCGACGGCTACTGTTATGTGCCAAACGCGGAGAAGAATGGCGAGTATCCCGCCGATGAACCGGTGCGCAAACAATACCGGTGCCGGGCTGAGCAGAGGTATGCTGAGATGAGAGAGGCTCTCTGAAATTACTCGACTCTGCAGCCTGACTGCTCTGACTGCAGATATTATGACTCGGCGTACGGCGAATCCTTTTGTAAGCAAATCATAGACTGCATTATGACGAAGCTTATCAAAATTTGCAATCCATGTTTCTAGTTTAAATAATCTGGAACAACATATGGCACGTACCTAACTTGCGTGTGATCTTATCGTCATCGGAATCGGCGTTTACTTTATCACTAACGTCTTTAATGAATGTTAGATGATAGAGAAATCTTAAAAATCACGAACTTATAATGTACCTATATCTATTTGTTGATCTCAACGACTGATCACACGCAATATTTCTACTTGACAATAAAATTGTATAAGTATATACAAATCTCTTTTCATATCACAGTGGACGAGTCAAATGTATACTGTATCAGCCTATGGGATCGTCAGACTATAACATCATCACCAAAGTGAACGTACAAAGTAAACCACACGAGAGGCCAAAGCTAATAGCAAATGGCACAAATCGTGATATATGTTAAACGGTGATTGAATTATTATATTCATACTTTTGTAAATAACGAGATAAAAATCATTTTATAAATGATATATCCGTTTATATATATCTTGTTGTAGGGAAATATTATACGGCAAAATCGACAGGTATTGTTACATAAACCATACAAACGTAACTTTAGAGAACATGTTGTCCATCGGCCCGTGGACATACGACTTAACCTAATACCAGGCCTGGCGCACTTCGCATTTTAGGTACAAACTTACAAGTACCTCGGCCGACCACGTCGACGTGGTTGGATTTAGTGGGTTGCCGCGCGCCGCTCACATTAGACGTCACGCAACGCAACGAGTGCGACCGCTCCGTATTCTCACGCGCCGTGTTCATACACTGTTCAAATTATATACCTAAACGCCTTTAACAACGAAAATGTATCATCACAAGTCTTAATGCAAAGTATTGCTCAATTAACTGTGTGTCGAAAACGACTTGAAAATTTGATTTTATTTTATTTATATTACGAGAGCAACTTGAAAATTTGATTTTTTGTTTGTTGAGATATCTTAACGATTATGGTGTCAAATTAAAGATCTAGTTCAAAAACCATTTTATCTGTTTGAATCATGTAAATCGGTCCACGCGTTTAGGAAATAACTAAGAATCAGTATAGTAAAAATGTAAACAACCAGAATTTTTGTGGTATTTGTTCTACGAGCTCAAATAGTGGGATAGGATACTTATATGATAATTATTTATTATTAGGTACGTGGTCAAGTAGGTAGATAGACGATGAATAAATATTATAGTTGCAGCGGCAAGTCAACAACCCTAGCGCGCCACTCCGCGCCAGACAGTGACAGCGTTATGTGTTAGAAAAGAAAGGGAACGGTTAGGTTAATATCGCATTAGGCACTGAGTGCTTATGCGAGTTGAATTGCACTTTGTTGCTTAGTAGCAAGAGTCGCAAATTCAATAAATTAGTTTGACAAGTGAATTTTCTGTACGTTAGTACTATTCTTTATTCTGTGCTAATACACACAAATAGAGTTATTAGCTACACCATCATTATTTATTTCATGTAATACCAAGTCATATAAGAGATATCTTGTAAATGGATAATAATTTTGGTTGGTGATAAAATAAATCTGTGATGGTTTTATGCAACTAATAATGATAAGGAGCATTGCAGTTTAATTAAGGTTGTACCTTGAAAGAATGAATTTTAATCAAATGATGTTAAAACCAGAATGGTTTCCCTAATTAATATTATGTATGATGGTGGTTCAGAAATCAAATTCAGCCAAGATCCACCAAGGCATTTGATACCTGTCAGTATATTTAAATTTAAGAAATTTAAGTTATTTCGTAGTACACAATGTGTATACTTGTGATAATTTTTAAATTTATTTTGTAGTAATTTATTAAACATAATAAACTATGAGTATATTTTCTTTTCTCTTTAGTTTAACGACGTGTTGAATTGTGAATCAAACAAATCTTAAATATCACTAGAGCTAAGTATTTCAGCCATTCCACAAATTTATCTTTTTCATAGATTATACTTGATACATAATAAAATAATTATTATTATGTAATTCAGTGTTTCTACATTGTTTTAATACACTATTGTATTTTCTAGTAGACCAGCATACACACTATGCTGAGATGTGTATTACCTAATTCTCACTCACTTGATTTTAAGAGCATAATATTTGTTGTGAATTAGTGAGCTATTGTACTGGATAATATTTATATGAATATATTACAGGGCGTGTTACTGTGTAACACTTTTTATAATCTTTTATAATTCTTATAGAAGCTATACTCAGACTGCATCGAGAAAATTAGCTTTGATCCTTTCTTACTCATGAGTCATGAGTAGTGATCGGATAATCGGATGCATATTTACCTAAAGTTGAGGTGTTGGCTATTATGGAATGCACTGTTGAATCGAAAAATCCCTGGATTATGTACGGAATTGACAAATTTAGTTTTTTTTTACTATAGAATCAAATGAGGTGTGGGTATATTTACATATTTTAAGGTGTTGGCTAATATGGAATACACTTTTATATCGCAAAAATCCCGGGATTTCGGAATCGACAAATTTCGTTTTTTTTTTACTATAGAATCAAATCGAATGTGGGTATATTTACTTATTGTACGGTGTTGGCTAATATGGAATACACTTTTATATCGAAAAAATCCCGGGATTTCGGAATCGACAAACTAAGTGTTTTTATTATAGAATCAAATCGGGTGTAGGCATATTTACTTAATTTAACATTTGTACAAAAAAAGCTCTAAAAATAATAAATCCTCTTGATTTTCTTCAATTTTCAAAACATTTATCTCAAATGAATAATAAATAAGAATTACAAATAAAATCAATTCACTCTCTTAATTATTATTAACTTACAACAGCATCACCAACGAACTCCTGCGCTCAACTGAGTCTGACTGATAGTATCGTATTAAACGACTAAGTTGAAAGTTTAGGATACATATTATATATGTGACTTCACTGCCTGTGATTGTCAGCTGTCGATGAGTTGTAGTCTTTCTCATGTTTCAACACCCACTGCCTACCATTCCACTCAACATACTCATTAATTGATGGGGAGCTTAAAATTAACTTCAAGTAAATACACATTAATAATTATGTAATCCCGAGACCAGTTTTTTTTAAATAAAAACCACATGTTAAAGTCGTTTCCTCACCATGTTACAGAGTAGTTTCATATTCCCGAATTTTCTGGAATCCCGGGATTTATATTAAAAAAAATATGTTTTAAGAAGCCGCTTCCATAATATCTTAGCCAAAAATGAACTTTAGGTGAATATGCATCCGATTATCCGATCACTGGTCATGAGCAATCATAATCCCGGTTAAAAGAAGTGTAATTATGGAATGTTTACGATTTGTAATTGTGAATTTGTTTTCCTACTGAATTGGCCCTTATTTGGTCTTATCGAATTGTACGGCGATAGTGGTGAACAAGATGCTTCTTATATTCCAGAACACTCCATAGTAAGTATTAACTTTTCTTTCTAGTTCACGCCCAAAAGTCGTTTTAATTTTTACTCTGCTCTGGTTCTTGCAAATGATATTATAGTTTTGAAACACTGAAAGAAGTTATTGGCAAAAAGCCTATGAAGTGATTACCATAAGAATAGTGCATTGGCATTAAGTGTCCTACGTATATAAATGTAACCAAATAAGGATCATTCAGTCGTCACAGTTAAAATGTTTCCAATGAGAAATTTAATAATGAAATTAATAATTATGGTTTTGAACAGATGTTATCAGTGTATAAATTTATTATCTATGTTATCAAATTTCTCACATAACAATTACCATATGATATAGTCATAAACAAATAGATTCAAAATGTGTATGTTTTTATCATATTAAGTTTGTAGATGTTGTATACATGCGCAACATCGAAACTTACCGTAAATAGTGACAGATAATGCAAAAATTGACAAACTTTGAATAGTATTTCTTTGTGGTTTCGAGACGCCATAAAATAACCGCGTTCAGCAATCAATATTTAATGATCTCGATAGTGTTTTCCGTGTATAATGCATGCTTGTTTGATTAAATAATAATACTACTATTAAGTTGGGCCGGGCTCGATTACAACAGGATTGGCAGGATATAATGTGGACAGGTTAATTATAATACTTGATGTTCATGTCTAATCCGACAGATTTGTGGTTTATGTGTTTATTCCAATAAAAATCCAAAATGTACAAATTATTTTTATTTATTAATTCCTCTTGCAGTGCTTTATAGTTGCTGACAATTTAAGAACGAGATCTTGTAGTTAAACATTATTTACATTTAATGTGTGCTAGGCTTGGCTTCCTGTTTAGTAATGGCACTATTTACTAATGAAAAGCGGGTTCGGTTGCGCTACGAAATAGTTGACAACTGTACATTTCGAATCAAGTAATAGTTGTATGCAGCAGAAACATTTAAGTACATTTAACATTAGTATAGCCAAGTGAATCGTTTGTCGTAATACTGGTGTTAACACAGTATCACTAATTTAGTTTAATGACTTGGTAAACAAAAAATGAACAAACCCTCGGCAAAACAACTAACTTACTAAGCTATTTTTTGGCAAACATACATAAGTTAAACACGCACAATCTATTTTTACTTCAGACACATTTTAGGATTTTATACATGACTGAACACTGCAATTTTATAAAATACCTGACGGGAAATTTTATTTTCCAAAGAGCTAACTCTCACGACTTATGAAGTACCTTATAGAATATACGTTGGTGATTTTGAATATGATACCAAATGTAATTGAATATACATGAAAAGTGTAATGATAAGATATTTGACCCAACTATCTCTACAGGATTGGACTACTTATGTTCATAATGCGCGTTTCGCTATTTCCATATGGTTTGGGAGAACTATGTTTGCTACACAAAAATGTTATTATATAAGTACCACTTAGTAAAAATACGCAATTGATATTGAAAAATCAGACGATAATTTTCCAATCAATTAAAGCTTTTCTATCAACATGAAGTCTTACATATTATCATATTAGCTACGAAATTAAAATGCCATCAATTGAAATTACATATGCTTAATTATTTTGAATTTTCAATGAAATAAAATAAAATACACATTCCAACAGTACGCTGTAAATGTTTTAACAAAGTCAAATTAAAAATAACTGTGATTATATGTCTACACCCTATTTGCTAAAAAAATAAAGAAACTTACGTTGGCAGCAAATAAATGAGTGGTCGCGGTGTGCGCCCTTAGTTAACATTACAGAGTAAGATAATGTGTCGCGAGCGTTCACTCGCACACGCGGAGATCACGGCGCGCGCGACCACCTCGCGGTGACTCACGTTGAGCAAGTATACTCGTAAGCCTCACCCCAATATAATTATTAAAAGTTAACATAAGAATGTATAGAAAGCAAATAGTAACCTATTTTAACTAAAATTACATAGGCATATTTTAGTTAAGACATTTCCACCACGAAAAAATTTACAGTGACTGGAACAACATGTTTAAAATTATAAGCAAAATTATAAAAAGTTGGAACTCATAAATCGCGTAACATGTTGAGTACATTTGGATCAAGTTTGGTTACAAGCTATGACATAATTGCTTAACTATATGTTAGTGATTGAGGTACGCCATTGACAGTCTTTGATTTGAGGACCCCGTTTTCATACGACATCACTGTCTCCCGACCATTCTCCGTCACCCTGCAACCAAACAACACATCGATATTAGTTCACGTTTTTGATAGCTTATAGCATCTTTTTCATTGCATCTCAAAATTTCAATATTTGGGCAGTTCATGTTCTCTGCCTCCGTGGTCCAGGTGGATAGCGTATGCGACTGCTGATCGGAAGTCCCGGATTCGATTCCCGGTCGGGCAAAAGTGTTACTGGGTTTTTCCGAATTCTCAGTAGCAGCACGGAGTCCGGTGATGTGCCCGGTAACGGCAATAGGCTCGCCCGATATTACGTGGGACCTAAAAATTCATAGCGAAATGTGGGTTTAATATTACGCCTCTGCCGACCCCTTCGGCACTAGTAATGCGCACTGTACACGTGATGTAAATATTCTTTTGTAATGTTTGTCGCCAATCAAACCACACTACAACGATTAACGTCTTTGTCTTCTTACTACGAAATTTATATAAACTAAAAAAATAAGATACATTTTATCACATCAAAACGCAAAGGAACAAACGACCAGTCAGTATCAGCATTCTCAGTTTGTGTTTATGAATTCCTGTGCCTTGAAAACTTATCACGATGTCTTTGCTTATGCTATTAATGTTTGGGATCAAACGGTCGGTAAGTGGATTGTTTCGAGATATTATTAGAATACGCAATGGCATTGTCAACAACACTTGTTGACAATGCCATTGGGTACTACTTGTTGACAATGTCATTGCGTACGCCGTGACGTGAAAATGTTCAGGCCTATCAAAAATGTATGTGGTGTGTTCATTATTTTTACACTCCTCTTATTAGAATTATTATCTAATATATAAAATTCTCGTGTCACAGTTTTCGTTCCCATACTCCTCCGAAACGGCTTGACCGATTTTGATGAAATTTTTTGTGCTTATCCGGTATCTATGAGAATAGACCAACATCAATTTTTCAAAAAAAAAAAAAAACAATTTTGCGAAACAATTTTGCGAAACAACGTTTGCCGGGTCAGCCAGTGTATATATCTTTATGTAATTATAACCCTAATTCAGTAATGCTTTCATGGCAATAAAAATATAAAAAGTTCATGTTTTTAAGGCACAGCTTTAGAATGTTTTCAAGAAAATAAAACAGCCAAGTATTTAAAGATATTAAATGTCAATAGAATGCGTTACATTGAATCAATTTAGTTATGAGTCGAATATGCAGATATGTATATGTAGTAATGGACTTAACTCGAATAAGAGCCAATAACAACATCGATTTTGTCAACCAGGTCACGGCCGCACCGTCAAGTCTTTCAATATTGAAAAACTATCTACGTGGTTGTTTCATGACTCTACATTGATACATTCATATAGTCGCGCAATAGGGTATTTGACTAAAAAAATCGAATTAGTCCGTCAGATAGATTTCCAAAAAATATTGGACACGTATATTTTCTTTAGTCACGTAAACAAAATATAAAGACGACAAACTTAGCTGAAAATTCGTGTGACGTCACTTGCCAGTACACTTTTTACTGGCAAGTGACGTTACATCCCCCCACTTTTAGGCGTTTCTCCATCTTTGAAGCGTTATATCTTCGTAATTTTTTACTGATTTGATAAAACAAAAAATACGTATCCAATATTTTTCGATAATCTAACTGACGGACTAATTCGATTTTTTTAGTCAAATACCCTATTCAAGGAGTGCGTCAAAGCGAACATTTCTAATGACAACTCCCAGAGGAGTTATATAGTTACGGCATGGTTTATGTAATATAATAATTGTTATTCTTCCTTGTGCTACTTACTAAACTGTTGGAACCATATAGATATTTATTTGCGTTAGTAGGTGGCGCCGATGTCCAGATCCAAGAAATTACATAAGTGAAATAGCGACGCGACGGTTAGCTAGATCAGTGGGTCTCAAACTGTTGTGGGGATGGAACCCTTTTGGGTAACCAAATATATGGTGGAGCCTTAAAATAAATCAAAGCCGAGGCCTACGTGCACTTTAAAACAATACATTTTACCAACATACATACATCTTCGTGGAGGCCCTAGAGATGCTTCGCGGAACCCTGGGGCTTCGCGGAGCACACTTTGAGAATAGCTGAGCTAGATAAGTATAACAACTGGTATACAGTGATATACATTTTACTTTTTACACTGTAATTACAGCAAAGTTACAGTGCAAATTTATTGCTTGACACGAAAAAAAAGTGTACCTATAAAAAATTATATATGAAAAAGGTATGGATAAAATGGTACATACTTTTTAGTAGTGATCTTCTTGCCATTGACGATGCGAGTGGTGGTGGTGGTACTTCTCATGTTAGCGCTGCCAGGCCCCGCCAGCGAGCTGTTGAACGTGGAGAATGACGTGAACGTGTTCCCGTTGGACGCGGCGTGTGCGAAGATGTCGTCGAGCCCCTGCATGCCGAACCCGAACGGACTGAACAGGGACGAGGTGAGAGACGTGCTCGGGTGACTCCGACGACCGTGCCTGTGGTGGTGTCCATGGCCGTTGATTTCTGAAAAGCATAGACAAAATATGAGATAAAAATCACACTACGTCAGTAATTTTTTTTTTTAAATCGTATCACTTTACTTTCATCGTCCTCTTTGCGTTATCCCAGCTGCATCCCGAGTTCCACCTACTAGTCTAAACAGATTTCATTGAATATTAGCTTTTATCACAGAGCGACTGACATCTGAACTCCGCAACCCAAATTATGTTTTAATCTAGCGCCAGTTTATTCAGAGGTACGAACTTCCATAACGACTATCAAAGACCTTCATGACAGCCGGGACCGACGGCTGTCATGAACTGTCATGAAGTGTCAGTGCTTGTTTACACTCGGAGGCACGAGACAAGCGATAATTCACAATTGGATGTACAGATAACTTCGAAATGTCGTCAGTGGTGCGCGCCGTGGAATCGAACCCTCTGCACTGCAATATATTCGTATCTGCACTAGGCTATCGCTACCTTTATAGTCCCTTACTACAATAATTTAAAATTAAACCGTCATTCACTCAGAACTACATAGAGCAACGTTTTGAAACAATGGTCATCTGGGCAATCATATTTCCACATCGCATCGATTGTTGAGTATCGCGTAAGTACGTACCAGCAAATAAGTCGCCAAAAGGAGATCCGCCGAAGAATTCTCTAAACACCTCCTCGGGATCTCGGAATGTGAACGGGAAACTAGCGTAGCCGAAGTCATAGTCTTCGTCGGTGGCGGAGCGTCTGCCTCTGCCGTTGTTCAGACCTTCCTTGCCATACTGATCGTACACTCGACGTTTCCTCTCTGGAAAAATTTATGTGATATTTATTTTACATACTTAAGCTTATTTCATGATGGAAATTGCGTATATAGAGTTGAAATTAAGTGTTGAAAGACATGATTTGAAGGCACTTCGGCTGCAATGAACGCAAACAACCGACTAGTGATGTCACCGCTGCGCGGCACTTCGACAGAAACGGCCTCTACTGCGTGTGAGTAGCGCTTCCTAGGTATTATTTGATCATATTTTTTCAGGAAACTTGTTCATTATATACATTGACGACATTTACACGAGAATTAAACATTGATTTCGAGTTACTATTTTTAATTTTCCGTGTAATGGAATAAATTAAATTGTCCATAGGATTAGTCAACTTGAAGATGTGTATTGTATTTACATAAGATTTAATTTAACAACTTTCAAAACTGTGGTACGTGACTGCCCGATATAAACTAACGACATAGGTCACGTAACTAAATAACACACAGTACGTACCGAACCTGCCAGCATTGACTCATAAAAAACAAACACTATTATTTATTTTGATTGTGTTTATATTAACTTAAACGTGTTAAGTATGTAAATCATATTTGAAATGTACAGCACCAGGTTAAAAGTTAATTATATGACAAATACTTTGGTATGACCGTGTATAATACAGTGCGTTATAGGTACATAGAAAGGGTGATAGATACTAACAGTTAATTATATGTATATGTTACAATAAATACCTAGTCATAGAAAATACTATAAAGATAGAATCAATTTCTGTTATTTGTTAATTTTGTTACATGTTTGTCTGGACAAATCGAATACATCACATCACATAAAATTTTAGCACCAACTCCAAACAAGTTTAACACACCTTTTAAGTTACACTTGTGTAATTGACTCCATTACCTTAACGTTTACTATTAAGTGCTGATAAGTTTGTTTTGCAAGTACTGAATTCCGAGTAATGTCCGGGCATTACCTTATGGCGAATTATTAATAACTAATTTATAAACAAACAATGGGGAAAATAAACAAGTTCGTGTATAATGGAAAAGCACAGGAATCGAACCAGTGTGACGCCATTCGTGCAGTCGATCGGTAGTTACCTATGTGCTATTACTGCATATTCTATTTTTATCAGGGTTAAATATAATTATATTTACTCGGTGGACCGTAAACTATTATATTTCTATACTTAAGTAGGTATTTTAAGGTCAGTTTCAAATATTTACAGCTATTTAGTATATTTAAGTCGCAGTTGTTAAGTTACTTATTCTAAAGCGTTAAAGCAAAGCATTCAAATAAGCGGAATAATTATAATAGTAGAAACAACGAATGTGCCAAACGTTTAGAAATCAAGTCAAGGTGAAATTTAATGTGAAAAAGAATTAACCTTTTCACGAACTTTGTAAATATGCCAGTCATAATAGTGTTGTGCTATTAACGAATTGTGTGTGGCAAACGGCAGATTTTATATGAATCCAATAAAATATAATGTGATTTAAATTGACTGGCGCTTATGTAGATCTACTGCTAATTACGAAACTAATCTACAATGAACTACTTTTTAATTTAGTTAAACTGTTCCAATTGGTTTGATGACCTATTTCCTTTTATGCTTTAAATTACTTCTGAAAGAAAGCATATTTATTGAACATTATTAAAGGTTTTATACCTACCGGCTACCTCATCTATTACTATTCAAAACAATTAGCCATATATGGATGATACCAACCCAAAGGTACAGACCGCTTATCAAATTTATCTGTTTATGTTCAGAAGTTATAGTTAGTTATTATATTATTACTTATCTGTTTGTGTTCTGAATCAAAACACAAACAGATAAGTAATAATATTTATAGTAGACCGACATGCAACGCGAACGCGACAAAAGGCATGTAGGTAAGAAGTTATGCACGCACACATAAAGGGTATTGAACAGCGAGTGACTCCTAGCTATAAAGACTCTTGTATAGACAAGAACTGCGCCAACCGATCGATAACTAGACTACGCCATCTACGTGGGAAATAAAAAGCCCTGCTCATAGAACTTTCCAGTATCGACTTTAGTAATTAAATGGAAAACGACATCCTCCACTCCAAAGTACCGTAACAATGACTCGCCAAATATATGTATATTCATTTTATTCATCATCGCATAGTGATTCATTTCAAGCGTAGGAAGATATACTTGTAATTTGCCTGCGAATATGTTATATGTTCACATGTACCTATATTGACTTAATCGTTCTGACATGAACTAGAAAGAACCGTATAGCACCAATTCGAAAGTTTTACCAGCGTAATTGTCTACTCAAAGATATCGGGTAATCATTTAGGTTAGTTAGTAGTTATCTCCGCCACGCAAGTAGGTCTGTTGTGTCGGTCTGTTTACTTATGATTAATTGTGATGCGTATTTCGTCATTGTTTATGGCCTTTATTACGAATAACAGCCGGTAAAAGTATTTTATAAATTAAGACCTTTATGCAATAAACATTACATAAAACCCGGTTTTTAATGTTATAAAATAGCAATAAAACCACAAAAAGGAGAAACTTAAATAAATGCACAATCGTTATTAGGATTCGCTCACACCAAACTCGGTTAGTAAAGAAGTTAAGAAGACCCAAACAAATAACTCTGTTAAATATAAGTGGTAAAGTATTCATAATGTCTGTTCTGAATATTATCATGACTAATACAAAGGAAAATTTAGAATTGACGATAGAGCGCCTAAAGGGGTATGTAAAACAAAATGATAATATTCACAACTACTAAGCCAATCCTGCATTAAATGGACAACTACCAAAAAAGCGGTGGAATGGCGTGTCTCCAAAAAACCCTTTGAAGTTAAAGTGCCGATGCCCATTGACTCCATTCTTGCTTGTATATCTGTGCCCGTGGTGACTGGATCCCCGTGCATCATAAACTTTCCGCTTGTTTGCTACCCAACAATAAAAATCAATTTATACTACCACAACACTTTATAAGCAACCACTAATACCTGAAACCTACATTATATTTGTTTTACATTACTTATTAAACAGATACTAGATAATATGTTTAAGCCATATTAGAATTAGAACAATCATTATAAACATATTTATTTTTAAATTTTAATATAACAAAATAAAGAGGTAAAAGCAAACATAATATGTTAGGAATCAGTGAAGGGAGATTATATTGTAATATTAAATATAACTTTTTATAAATAGTATATTTAGACATTATTAGTATTTTGAAATTACCATTATAAAAATAGAATGCCAAAAATATACCTTATTTTAAAATAAGAGACTGTAGTTTGAAGGAACAGATGTTTAGTGTGTCATCTTTGTGAGATTTGAATATTATCTAACATCTAATAATAACTCAAATGAAATACTTTCATACAAATTTTGGATAGCTGACAGAATAAATATCAATAGGTTAACCTTTGGCAGAAACTACAGTGTATATTTGTTTCAATAGTTGTTCTCATTACCAGTACTTTGTTAATAACTTCTACTCCAAATTACAGCAGTGGGTACACAATAATTGTATATACCTATTGTCATTTAATGGCTTAAATATTTATGTAAACAGTCCAATTTAATCGTGTACTGAATTTTTTTTAAATATATTTTGTTGCATACGAAAATATGTTGAAGTTTCAACTTCAACATTATTTCATTCAAGTTTCTTTAATGGGTCTTAATAATATTAACTATCATATTGAATAAGTCAATATGTTGCAGGTACAGTTAAACCCATTTCCAATATTCAAGCTCTATGGATTTGGCTACTAACTAAAGAAACTTGACATGAGCTCCACACAAAACATTTTACAATTAAATCCATTAAATAAACTTGTATGATATAATAATTATATACAAATTCTAAAGTCTATAAATTATTTCAATATTGTATTAATGAGTATGTAGCTAGCTAATAAGATTCAATTACTCTCACATTTTCAGCTAAGCAAATTACACTGAGACAACATTGAATACTCCAGCTAAACAAACATTATATAAACTTAAAAGTACTTCTAAAGTAAAAGATTAATACAACAGAAACTTACCATCAGAAAGTACTTCATAAGCCTCTGATATTTCCTTGAAGCGTCTATTGGCTTCATCAGCATTGTCTGGATTCTTGTCAGGATGCCATTTTAGAGCTAGTTTTCTGTAACTGAGAGATGAAAATAATTGTTTTAATATTTTAGTGCATACAAACACATAAGGATAATATCAAAATAATTGCTTAAAGCTGCCTCCTAGTTTCTCTGATATTCATTGACACTTTTAATAACAAAGTTTGTTTTTGTATAAATATTAATACTTTATTGCCATCAACACAATAAGAAGAACACTCTATTGAGTATTTGAAGTCAAATTTTATGCTTGAAGTTTGAGATGGCAATATCTCAATACAAATGCATTATTACTCAACTTTTATGCAACATAGAAATTGATTGAGTAACATTCTTATTGATCATGTCATAATAAAAGCAACATATCATCGAGGATTGAGTGTCTGTTATTATTATCAGTCAACTCAATGATAAACTTCTATTCTAATGATCAAGTCATTGGCATCAATTTATACTTAGGAATTCATTACACAAATCAAAAAGTATTTTATTTGCACATTTTGCATCAATTTATAAGCTTGCTATTGGTAATCAATTATTGTTTAGCGCATATATTATTCTGATGTACTATTACTAGTTCTATTACTAAACGCTAAATGTCATCAAATCTATTCAGTTGTTTTAGCATGAAAGAGTAAGGAACATCCATCCATAAATTTTGGTCAGATTTAGATCTGCAGCCAGTAAGGTATTATAGTCTAAGAACTTACGCCTTTTTTATCTCCCCGTCTGTGGCAACCCGAGTCACGCCCAGTACCCTGTAATAGTCCACCATCGCTGGTCTCCCTCAAGGGAATTGAGAAGTCTGAAAATATCAAAACATGAAAGTTAGTTGGCCATTGTACTATTGATGCTGAAATTTGGTGCTACAGTAAATAGGTAATAAATTTTGTGTTGTCAAATACAGTCCATCATTAAATATGCCAAGTTAAAGGTTTTTGATGGATAACCTAATCCAAAAGCAGAACAAGCTATAAAATATCTTGTACTCCACATCATCTTAATATATAAAATCCTCGCATTACTGACTGACTGACAGACACGCTACAGCCGAAACTACTGGTCGTAAGAAAATTAAATTTAGCATGTATGTTCCTTGGGCACCGTAGGGGTGCACTGAGACGGGATTTCCCAAAATTCCCACGGGATCGGGCAAAACGGGAAATTCGAAAATATGTGCGTGCGAAGCCACTGGCGTCGACTAGTTTGATATAACTTTGGGGATGCAACTTTACAGGTAGATCAGTAGGAACCTATTGTGTTATGTTACTATGGATTAGTTTGTTTATTTATTCTGTGCGAAAATATCCCTACTAGTCAAATTTGGACCACAACATTCATACACATTAGATAATGTAATAAGCTATGGCTGCATTAGCCAAACCATGCTGTAACAAATTTGGTAAATACATTGTCAATGCACATGTGGTTTTGTGGAAATTAGAAATTATTAACGAAAGAACACTGTGAATAGAATAATATGTAAATCTGTCAAACATGATAAAAACCTCCACGGTCAAAATATATTCCAAAATAAACATGCTATGTAATTTTTGTAATATTTGATACAATTTAGATATATATGGTCAGAAAATTATATGTCTATCATTATTATTTTGATCCACCAAGAATTGTTGAACAACGATTTAGAAATTTGACTGACACAACTTGCATATATTTTTGTTTTCCGGCATTTATTTTTGTTCGAAAATAGCATAAAATTTAGCTTACCGTTAAAATAATATCA
The DNA here is from genome assembly GCA_944739405.2 of Euclidia mi. Lineage (NCBI taxonomy): Eukaryota > Metazoa > Arthropoda > Insecta > Lepidoptera > Erebidae > Euclidia > Euclidia mi. The sequence continues at coordinate 28,425,039 of OX123198.2, read as the reverse complement.
ACAATAATTTATCAAACGCAAGACAGGATAACGAGCAGTATGTGAATATGGTGTAATTTTAAAATGGATGTTACTTTTTTTTGTAAGTACCTCAAAACACAAAAAACATTCCATTCCTAAATGTCACATTCTACAATGTTCTTCACATGTCAACAGTGTCAATGTCAACACAACGCAGTCTGGCGCTACTATTTAAATGCTGGCAATACAGGAATCGGTTTTAATCTAGGATCAAGTAAACCCACAGAAGAATAACTGAAGCATGGAAGGAACGATATTTTTAAGAACAAATTGAATATAGCTGCACTCTTCACTCATATGATAAATTAGAGTTGCCAGAAGAAGATGGCACTATGTTTGTCAGTTAGGGCTAAAGACAATTTGAACACAAATATCGTAACTTTTTAATTTAATAGTGACTGAGCAAATCCGCTATCGATATCGATTAAAGTTTCAATATAGGTTCAAAATCAAACGGACTTGTAAAGTAGGTATATTATTTATATGTTATACATTTTAAATTCCGTAACTTTATGTCCACAGCAGTCAGAACGCTAGTTGATGGACAGTCTTTAAATAATTATTACACAAACTTGCATTTTTATAAGTATATTTTTGTTTCAAATGGGTACTCAGTAGCACATAATCTTTCGATGCGTTATTTTCCAATTTTCATGGTATTTTTCTTTACGCATCAACAGCCTTTTCAAGTCCATTGCTGGTCTTTAACCTTCCGTGGTGGAGGTTTGGCCTACTATAATACCACACTAGCCAGACGTATTCGTATAGGGTTTTATTTCGAGATTTCCTTCTCTTGTTTCTCTTAGTCGCCTCATACGACACCCTCGGCATAAATGTTTATTTATACTTATTTATAGTTAGTTTTTCAGCTGTAATGAAAGCTGTAAGTGGGATTAATAAATATTAAATTCATCACCCCCTACTCTCTCTCTAATCTCAATAACATATTTTTATTAGAGAAAGCAAATAATTAAGATAAAAGCAAAACTCATAGCTTAAGCATTATGATAACTGAGAATGGCATATCAAAATTAATTCTTTACAAGGATAGGAGATAGTCGACATAGATTTTATCAAGCAAAAAACATAAAAAAATACTTAAAATAGATAAATCAGACAAAACCTTGAATAGTGCCCAAAGGTTCGTTATTAACAATAATCACTTTATTGAAATTTTCTCATTACATAGTGTAGGTAATACAAATCTATGTGTAAAAAATGTATGTGCGGGATCGGACACTTTTCGATCATACATGTGACACACAGAATATTTAGAGAGAAAAAAATTGTGGCTAGACTAGCCCTTCGATTTTATCTTGGGATCGGCACATTATTAGTCCACTAGTCGAACAAGAACAACCAAGTTTTGGTCTCTGGGTAGATGACATTTAACAAAATTTCTTTCAAATGAAGATTCTCTTATTTTGATGCATATCCACTCAGTAGTCGTGACTATGAAAGCAGACAATTCTTATCAAACCTTCAAATTACTGTCCTTTAAATATTACTGTCTTTGTAAAGAAAGATCAGATTTGTTCTATAGGTGCATTAATTTTTTTTGTAATATGATGGATTCTAACAAGCTTTGGAATTCATTACTGTTGCTGATAGTTTAAATAATAGCAAGTAATTATTTAAACACTCACACTGATATGTTTAGAAGGGAGGAGCCATCTGTCATTACTATAAAAACATTCCGCAGTAAAATGCTTGGAACAAATTCTATGGTGCTTTCTAGGCACCCAATTTTCTCCACGACATACTGCAGCAATCCACTTATTTTATAAATCTTTATCACGTGCACATATAATCTAAAAAATAACGAGGTAAAAATATACGGTGGATAGACATATCGATAAGATTTTTTACAACACTTGAAAAGTCGATATAAATATTATACGTCTAAATTCAAAATCATGATAGAACTGTTATAAAGAAAAATCACTAAGGTTATATAATTTGATGGCATAATATTGTCTAAATTGTATCTTACACGTCAGTTGACTGTGTTCAATTTGGGAGTACTAGGACGGTCTCTATGTAAATTATCCAATCTCTTTGAGTAAACCACAGTATCAAACATTAATCTTACTGAATACTTTTAAAGCAAGCAGAAATCATAATTTAATTTTATTCTATTCCTTTTAAACGTCACATCTGTTAAAAGAAATCACAGCTCAAACGGTCTCAGGGGCATACATTGGTAATAACCTAATTGTAAAAGAACATTTGAACATTAGTCCTCTACCACGAACCGAAGAAGAGATTTTTGACGAAGAATTTGATAGGGAACCATCGACAACGATTTATACATAGACAATTATTATATTACCTTATTAACTAGCTCCTTCCTGTCCAATTTATAAAATACAAAATACATAATGCTGTTCTAAACTTATTGAAGCCACCGCGTCTTAGAACTTATTATACGTAAAATGAATGTACAGAGAATGCAGATCTTTCCACCACGTAACTTTATGTCTACTGTCGAAGCCATCGTTGAAGAATAAATACCGAAATAAAATTACTGTTTAAAAATCCCGTATCTATTCCTTAAATAAATAAATCTAGTTGATTTAAAACCACCAAGATAAATTTTAAGGAATTTTGGCAGTAAGGACCTTTTCACTCGCTGGCAACCCAAAGACCCCAAAAGTCAAAAAAGTTTCAGAATTTTCAGATTTGAGACTTGGTTTTATAATGGTTTTTTAGGTAACGATTTTCTTTTAAAACTTCAGTCACTTTAAGTCAGTAATTATTTTCTCTATTTTATTAAACACTTTAGTTCTCAGAAAATAAAAATGTTGTGACAACACATCCAAAGTAAGTAAGTACCATATTAACGTTAAATTAAAGTAAATTATACTAGATACTACTACTAGATAGACTAAAATAGGTTAAATAGGTACTAATTTAACTACTTACTTTATCTTTGTATTTGATAATGTTTTGCTAGCTTAGTGATTTGCAGGTTTATACAGAATAGCTGAGCAGAATAGTTACAGAAATTTACCTGCGTGCATTTAAATTGTTAATTTGTTATAATAATTATCACTTGCCTCATGCCTTGGGCGATTAAAGAGCACGTTTGACCGTGTCGGTTCCGGGCTTTCAAGTTGAGAGGGTCAATTCCTTAGTACTGTTAAATATACTGAATGAAATTCGCCTAAACAGTGGAATTTAGCATATAGCTAAATGCCTATCTTTGGGTTGCGTAGTTCCAACGACAGTCACTACATCAAAAAAGTGTTGTGTCAACTAAATAATAGGTGCCAATTTGATGATTTCTAAAGTGTAAAGCCACAGATTTACGACCAGATGGAGCGTATTCGTCCGACTAAGTGAGGCACGTTGACGGCTATGTGTGCGTGACATTTGGCGACTGGCACTGTACGGACACGCGCGCCTATGTGTGTGTAAAGTTGCCAGATTATGAATAATCTCCCACTACCTTGTATATAGTTTTTGCAAACGGATATAAAAATATTACATATTTTATATTCGTTTGCGGTTTTGAAGAATTTACCATGGATTTAATTAATGCTTTTAATATGTAATGCTGTTATGAAAATGATTCAAATAAAAGAAACCATTAATGTATGCTTTTATAAATACATTTCTTAAATGTAGGTACTGAGTAAAGTTTTAACTAATTTTATTCGTAAATTTTGAGAAATAAATAGATTATGTTTTGTGATTAATACCCTCGATCCAGAAGAAATACTTATATAATACCAACTACATATATTTACGAATACCAATCATGGGGTTCAGATCTTAGATCGGCGAATATGTTGTTTATTTTTTGTTTAGATATATATATTCTCAGTATAGTATCTGGAAATGTTTGGTTAATTGCAATAGGCTTGCGTCCTAAATATTAATTAGCTATAAACATTTTGTCATGCACACAATAAATTATGAATATTATGATTCATAAATCAAAACAAAAAAAAATTGCAATTAAAAATTAATAATGGCTGCAATCAATGATTTCTGTTTCTGTACTTAATGTACACACGGCGCCAAGTCAAGCTAAACAGTTGCAGTACGATTTTGATACTTATTCCCTACGCCATAAGAACGGTACAAAGGTCAAAGTGTACAAAGCTTGACGAGGAGCCATGTGTACACGAATATTTGGATCGTTTGGGGATCGAACTCAAAACAATGTATATACTAATGGAAATTCTATTACTATATTTTATAAGAAGAAAGATAATCTACAATATAATTTTACATTACGTTAATGTATTTTTCATTAACATGACCATCATTATTACATAATCAATTGACAAGTGCATTTTCCCTAATTCAGGGAGAAAGGCGTCGACGTAAACTGGCAACACTTACATATTTTCTGCAGAAATACGAATTATATCGAAATAATATTATAAAACAGTCAAATAATCCATAGTTATCTGTAAAAATATATTACCATCTTCCCGTTTTTGCTTTTGGAAACAACTTTTACAATGTTTAAAAACGCAAGACGGCATTTTATGAATTTAAAAGCTTGATCGATCGTGGCGTGTGAACTGTGCGATGCTTCGCAGCGCACTGAGCCGAGTTTGTATTCGCTTTTCAATTTTGTATTTGCTTTAGTGGCCTCACGCAAGTGTTCCGCGCGCTCTGTCTGCCTTTAGTTCTGTAGTCTTAGTGTAAAGCATTTAAAAAATTATTTATCGAGGAGGAAACAACACTTGCCTTCTGTTGTTCGAAACTTTAGTTAAAAGTAAGGTTGGTAGGTGGATGTCTATCAAGCGTTTTTATCCGTCGGTATTCTTATTCTTTGGTCATTGGCGATGATAAGATGTTTCGCATGTTTGGCATTAGGTGCATAAAATGATGGTTTTATACTGGGTGTAAGGGATGGCGTACCGAAAACTGATACCAGTGATTCAGTACATTATGCTGAGACCCTTGGCGGTCTAATTTTCCGATAAAAATCTACGAACTCAACAATTTTCCAAAAAAATGCGATGTAAATAGGAACACGCAAACTCGCACTATCAGCTGTTACGGCCCTAGTTAGCGGCGGGTGGTAGCGGCAGTGCTTACGTTACTATGTACTGGTACGCTTACTGTGCTGCGGCCGATGTCACATCAGAGTAAACGCGCCATGTACATGTTTAATTCTTAGAATTTTACAAAAATATTAATGCGGATCGACTATAGTTACTATTTCATGACATTATATGGCAAAAAATGCACAAGAAAATCGGAAAATTCATGAAAATTTTCCGGGAAGTTCGACCGCCAATGGCCTCAGTAATCTCAGTATCATGTACTGAATCACTGGTATCGGTTTTCGATACACCGTCCCTTACACCCCGTATACAATGGTGGCTGCTATAAGAGCCAGTAGGCATTTATGCACTTACAGATTTTTCTGTTTTGAATTAGGTAATGTCCCTGCATTTTAATCCAATGATTAAAAAATACACCAATCTAGTAGGTACCTACCTGCACCTAAAGCTATAGGTAGGTAGTACCTACTGGAGATGCTACGGATTTTTTAAACTTAAAAAATATTTTAAAAGCACCCTGCATACTTTTGCGATGGATAATGAGTTCGTCATTCCATAAGCACCACTTCCTGAGCTGTTATTGGTTTTTCTTAATTAGCCCCCGCAATTGCTACATTTGACGGCACCACCCGACAATTCACGTCGAAGACATTTTTGAAATCCTAGTCCTTATCGCAGGCCTCACACTGAATTTCAACAGGCCATTAAATATACGACAGGACATAGCCCGCAGCACTCAGGAAAGCGGCGGTAAATACGACCTCATTGCGCTATCCGCTGAGGACCCCTGGTTTGCCAGTTGCCACATTTCTCATCCGTGTTTTATTACAATAATTGGTCTGAATTTTGAAATTGGGTGTTTGATTTCGTTTGGCTATGACCAACGCAACTGAATTGCTCTTCCATTCGTTGACACAGCACAGACTCGTTCTAAAGCAAATCATACCTACCTACCCAATCTCCTCTGAACTTAAAAATTTCTATATATTTTGCAATTTACTTATTTCTTTTATGTACCTTCAAATTAGATTCTTATCTCTAATCTAATAACGTTATTTCTTATCTAGATCATTATAAACAAGCAAATGGACAGTTCTAAAGATAATTTAAGAGCCTTGACCAAGATTTTTTACAAAGGCCTCAATGGAAAATAAGGTGTAGGTAGGCACATTCAATAAGTTCAACTTTATTGGCTGTAATGAGACGAACATTAAATCTTTTTTACGTAGTTTTAAATGACATGATATTTTGTTTTTCTTTAATAGCTGTTGTTCTTGTATGTGATCGTTGTCTCAGATGTCGTATCTGCGTGCATTTCATAACAATTGCTTATCCTAAAAACAAATCATAATAGCAAAATCTGTTTATACTTATATAACATTCTTCTCATACTGATTAACTGACAGACATGAGACAACGCACAGCTAAAGCTATTGGGCGCAACAAGCACAAATATATTGGCAAGTAACCTTTGGAGACCGTAGCTTGCACAAAGAAGGGATTTACCGAAATAGTCACAGTATCGCGCTGATAAGGGCATCCTCTAGCAAATTTTAGTAAATTAAACGCAAACTTCGAAAGGAAACATGCACCATAAAATTCGTACCAAGGTATAAGGGTTCATGCTAAAAGTAGCAGCATTGTAGTCTGCATCTTGTATTGTTTGTTTTCGTTCATATTAGCATCGGTTGCTATTTGAGAATCAGCATTACAATGTGAAACTAGCTGCATAAATACGTCACAAAGGGAACTTTAGATTCCACTATAACTAACGTTTTAGGACGATAAAAGATATAATAAAACATGAAGCAGCATTTTAAAACAAGAAACTTTAAGTTTGAAACATAAAAAGTTTGTTTCAGTCGAGTACGAATTAGGAATTTAAGCTTATCGGAACAGTAAAGTTTTTAACTATGTTTATAAACCATTTTTTTCCGCTACTAATATTTTCTATCCCCAAAATGTTTCATTGATTAGTAAGTATATGTTTTATTTCAAACATTCATATGTCACTGATGCATTGATCCGTAATCAATCAAAAATAAATTCGCATGCGGGATATTTCCCGATGTATTTCTATTAATTTGATTTTCCACGTAAGTCCATAATTGACTCACTTTGCGGACCAAATACAGTTTAGCTTTTGTTTCAATTTCAATGTCATTTAATGAATTGCAACTTTCAATTATTTACCTACCGAAATGAAATGATTCTAGAAACTAACTCCAACAAAAAAAAACAATTAGGTAAGAAAAAATGAATCAGTTTTCCTAAAACACACAAAACGATGTCAGTAAAAGTTAAAGACTTATAAAAATATGCAGAGGTGGATGGCTAAATTTAGAAGTCCTTAAAGATTACAAAGTGCCTGGTGATTGTTAATTCACCAAAGAAATATTGTTCAAAAGTGCCAGAGCAAAAGAGGAGTTCTTACTTAACACATTTTTTTCTATAGTTTCGAGAATAAATATAGCTGCAGTATGCAACAAAACACACGCTAAATCATAATACATTTTTAATTCGTCAGGACTCAGGATTTACTATTTCGGTTGCCTATTCACACTTTCAGAGAAAAAACGCAAGCAGCGTTAAAAAGTTTTACTTGTAGGTATTGAATTGTTGTTACAAATAGGGAGGCATACCAATAAAATTGTTAGTGCGATGTACATTGCACTTCTTAAAATTCTACAACACTCACGTGGTTTACAAACTGTGTTTACGAAGTAGGTACGTAGGTATAACCTTGGCTTGGACGATAAAATAATAAACTTCCAATAGCAGCATTGTCGACAGTGCAAATTACGGAGAAACATTTGATGTGGGAGTTAACAAGTAGGCGCACGTGCAAGGACTTTATTCCATACAGTGCAGCACTTAGTTCAACGTCTACATACACGATGTTTCAATAAATATACATTCGTCCAGATTAATTTAGCATGTAACCATTATGCATTTTATGGTTTACTTAAGTAAATCCTATTAGGTCCATTTTAAGAATTGTGCTTCATAATAATATTGTCGTGTGTCTACGTAAATTTTACGCATTGATATAAAAACTAGGAACGTATTGCAAAGATTATCTCGGCTTATTTTCCGTTTATACATTAATATACTTTATACTTTTATAGTTGAAAGTTTTAGTATTGCATTTGAGGTTTCGGGTGTTTTCCTTTGCACCAACTTCACGTTGGTACTATGTTGGTAATCGTGTTTCATTATTTTTCTTATCTGAACTCGTTAAGGTGGTAGAATGAGCTCAAAGTGCTTTAAAGTCATGATTTATTTGCCTTGCATTTAAATGACAATCTGTGAGGTTCCCAATATTATAAGTACCTATGCCAACATTTACGACAAAATTGAAGCGTTTCTTAAAGTTTTAAATGCCCCTATGCTCACGTAGAATTATGGAACAATGAGTATTATTCGGTATCTCCATACGCTTGGGTATATACCTATACAGTATCCTAAATCAATTAATGTATACAAATAAGAAGAAAGCAAAATTATTACACATCAACTAACAGTAAAATCGATGGTTGCCTATGAGACATGTTAGTTTGATTGAAACTGCAAAAAGCACGTGGGCGATAAGCAACATATGCTTATTTACCGTTTGTAATTAGCATAATTTTGCACTCATCAGATTTAGATACCTATTGTCTATAATATTTTTAGATACTGAAATCAAGAACAAAAGATTCCGAGTTAAACAATTATGGTTGCCGTACGCCAATATCATTGTATTATACGATCTGAATGTCTTGAAAGTTCGATCCCATATACTTTACTGTTCTTAGCCTTTCAATTACCAACTACCATTTAATAGCTTTTAATGTACCTACCGAACCTATAATGATACAAGCTTACTTAGCGTATGACTAGCCTTTTAGTCAAAGTGGCGTCTGCCAGCCGGACACTAGCCTGCGCAAGTCCTCACGGGCACAGCTTGGGAAAATAGGGGACCCGTGCATACTAGGCACCAGTTTTGCAAGGTTACTACGCCAGTCTATTCGAGTCTATCAACAGGTCACAAAATAGTCGCATCGTCACAACTTCAGAAACGATATCTTAGCCAATTAGGTATATGACACAACTATCAATGTTCGATCTTATTAAAATATATAATTGGGTAAAAGTACCTAAGTAATCCATTTTGAAAATAATTTAAAATATAATAACAGCATAATGTAAACAAGTTTCGATCGCTAACTATTTAAATGTAATTGGCATTTATAAAGGTATTAAAATAGCATAGCTACCTACATGACCTAATAGCTTCTACATTATTTGCGTAAATAAGGTAATTTATTTAGGAGTAGGTGCCTACATTGACTATAAATACGAGTACCTACAAACATAATAATGGTAGTCCTGCCAAACAATCAAACTTGTTGAAGAACGTTGTACCTATATAAAAAAACGTAGGTAGTGAAAGAGGTGGCAAATGGCATAGTGATATAATCATAAAGACTAAAATAAACCTAATGAATTAATAATAAACAGTTGCCTGTAGTCTATTTGAAATTGTAAACTTATTCCACTTCAGCCGTTGAACCACGAGGACACAGACTTGACAAGACATGCAAGAGGGCGCCACTTGAACGCCGCTGTTATTGTTTCGTTTGTTACGTTATGTAGTTTATACAGACAGTTCAGTGGGTGTTATCTTTTTCCAGCATTATATCTAGCTTAGATATGGGTTTGCATTATAATGTATCATTCGCAAGACACACCTTACACACTCCTTTACACTTTATGCATATTTCCAAACCATATTTTTCGGGACTACTTACGACGTTTTACGTCAGTGTCATATTTCACAGACACAACTGTACAAGTTTGACGGAGAGCACAAAGTAACTTGCCATACAAATCGCAAACATAACAAAAGCAGCGCTTATCCAATAATGCATTAGGTCCCCGCGAATCCTATGTTTCTGTTTAGTGTAGGTAGGTAATAGGCACGAACCTTAAAATAACATTGGCTCTTCCGGTGACTATAACGTTGGTGCCAACCACGGATAGCAAATGATCTCTACGCCACTAGTGAATCTCAGCGTACTTAGCACTTCTCAAATTTCTTCAGTCTTATGCAACTTTGTTTGTCCGCCGATTACTGTACTACAACACTATCACGTTTTATATCGAACACACTTGCACTAAATGGATGACTGATCTTGTCCAATGACACTTGTTTTCAATCTGCATGAGTAACCAATAACACAATAATCAAATCATGTCGTTGTTAACTAAACTACCAGCAAATGGAAAATTTTTGCACACAAAATCGATAAAACACAGATTTACAGTGGTGTCAGTATGGGCACGATAAGACAAAGCGTAGGTAGAGGTAGCGGTAACGTAACCGCACCTACTCGTACAAACGACCCGAGCGCACGTTTTCCATCGACTGACATTCGAAGACGCGAATACTAACGAACGATTCACGAATGCCAACGAACAGCGGACACACGACACAATAATAGCGCTAGTAGCGCTCACCAGCTGACGTGCGTGTGAAGGACAAGCCAAAGTGGAGGTGTATCAATCATACAACATTCTATCTGTTGACTGTCGCATATGTAGCTGTATGCAAAACCTATGAGTTGCTAATTGTGGCACTGGGGACTGGTTAGTTAATCATGGATATCATTCTAATACCCTTTTTCTTATTGTACCTTTTCTTAGCAGTCTTAAATCGTGAATATCGTGAGCCAATTAAATTAATAACCCATTTCGTGCAGTTTACTGATCAAAAATTTAAACTAGGATCGTAGTAGTACCAACATATACTTGACGTTATTGATCCGTGCACTTTCTAGAACCTGCATTGACAGTTTTCGATAAATGTAGAAAGAAAGCAATAACAACGTAAAATGGACGAACAAATCGGGTATTGAGATGCTTCAACAACTACGAACCCTATTTGAGATTTTGAAGGGTGAGTTAGTTTCATCATGCATTTACACAGGGGTAGTGATGCAACCAAAACGTGTATTTACCTTAGAGCTTTTACTAGCCCTGTAAATACTTTCCAGTTTCGTTGCGGCGTTTTACATCTATTGTTTCAATCCGTAAAGTGTGCAATGTATTATATCTGAAATTAAAATTAAGTACCTATCTATACAAAGAATTTCATAAGAAGCGCATACTGCAGCGGTAAAAGGAGAATGACTACCTTGTTAAGACTTTATACATTTTTACTCAGATATTTAGCTGATTAGAATTGTTAAACTCGTTTTGATATTCCTGCAAACGTAGCCTAAATTGGTGAAAGAGATGTCCCGAACATTTAGTAATTTTTTTTATTAGGTTACTAGTGTTGGACAACTAGGCATTATAACCCCGGTCCTGCCTGGGTACCTAATCTGAGGATAGACGGGTAACAACACTAAAAAGGTTAAGAACCAGTGAGTTTGTGGTTGTGGCATAATAAAAACTTTTCTGTAACTGGCACGGCATAATGTGTTCTCCACACAGATCTCAAACAATATACAAATTTATTGATTATGAGGATCTTATGGACATCACCTGGCAAGAGCAATGGCATATAAATTAATGAGCTTACACAGTTATTAATTTTATTATTCAAATGTAGTTTTAAATTAATGTTTGAAAGTCCGTGTGGTGACGGATTCAGAATACGAAATGTCACCACCCCATATCATCCCATGGGTGTCGTAAGAGCCGACAGAGGAAGCATATTATGCAGAGAACAGCACTGTAAGAGAAGGAAAACTTGTCACAAACCCTATACCAACCCCTCTGGCCAGCGTGGTATAGTAGGCCAATTCCTCCTTCCAAAGGAGAGGCCTAGTCCAGCAGTGGACTGTTAAAGGCTGATGATGATGTAGTTTTAAATATTTTGTCATATTGGGTGCTACCAGACCAATGCCTAATAGCCGAGACTGTATGTATAAATATCGTAAAGAGCTTCATCCATGCGTCGAACGTCGGTGGATGACCTCATTGTCATCGAGTTTTAACCGACGCAAAGGTAAGTAGGAATGCAAAATAAAAATAATTACAAGTGAGTGCAGATAACTCATTAGCATACAGCATCAGTCGGCCTTCGAGACACTGGTCGCCGTACAGTCACTACAGCTGATACGGTAAAACTCACTTACGTCATTACATGCTAATAATGTGGCTGGGCGACAGAAAATCTCATTCAACTCTGCTAAGTGTGACTCAGCTTCAATCAGACATACTTTTCCATTATTATCTCTTGCAGTAAACATTTTAAGAAACGTAACGTAACTCTCTCCCTCTTTGAAGTCTGCAAACAACAACATTTCTCAACGCTGTATATACAAAATAAAAACATTGGATGCGTTTATCGTATTTTACGGTTTCAATCGGTAATTTAATAAAATTGTAGGCGGAAGATGATGCTGCATAGTTAAAAAAATCAACTTAGTCATTCGAGAAAGCGGGACAGCTTACCTGAGCACGACCAAAAAATAGAACTATAAATATACCGTTCGTGTGTAGGTATGATTAACTCGTTACTCATGACTCGTATGAGGTCGACATTCTTTGGACAAATCTCGCGAATGTCATTATACGCAGTATGTGCGTCATTTTGATGTAAAATGTTACTGGTATAGGTATTACATTCGATAGATCACTATTTTACCAACACCTTAATGATTTGAATTGAGCATGAGAGAGATCATATTTGGCAATTTATTTATAAGTATCCTAACGAGACATAGGTATAACAATTTGGGTCTCCTAATGGTTCGACAGACATAGACAATGCGGTTTGAATCACTTGCACATCACGTGCAAGGTGAAAAGCCTGAAAAAAAGAAGTCTGCGATGAAGAATGGACAAAGTAGTACTCATTATATCTAATTATATAGAAATTTGACTAGCGGTGTCTATCCGGCAATTTAAAGCTCTGCACTTATGTAGTGAGCAGTAACTAATGTAAAAATAATATCCATTTTAGTAATAATGTTTCTTCGTGATAACTTGCTTCTATATTTTAATATTTGTAACTAGGTATATCCGCTGGTAATTAACGGCTCTTTATTGCCCGTAGACGTTGTGGTATAGCATCTCGAGTTCTTTTGTACCTTGCAAAAAATACACCAATTAGTAGGTACCTACCTATACCGATCAGTAGTGTTATTCAAATGTAACGTTCATATATTATGTCCATTACATATTATAATGACATGAGATGATTATACCAAATAGTAGTAGATTTTATAAATACAAGGCATTATTGCCACCAGTCAAAATAATCAAAATACTACATATAATTGGCTATTGCGGTAACAAAAGTAGGTTGTGTCAAAAGAATAAGCATTACACGAAGCAACTGAATTGCAATGACAAAATCTTCAACCTATTAAATCTAGAGATAGCAAATTAACCTGTTAGTCTAGACTTGTTAAAGCAGGCCCAGTCTAACCGGTTTTATACATAAATATAAAAGTTATTTACATGTAAGAAATATCTTCTCAAGATTTCGATTTCTAGAACTCATCGTATATTTCACAGTGACTTAACTAGCCTAGTCTGCATTGGCTACAGACGTATTATTGCGTTTGTCAGCCATGATTCCGATCAATACCGTGTTACTAGGAACCCGGAAGTCCCCAAATACAAACACAGGTCTGACGTAAGCCGCTATAAACAAGGTATTGAGATGGATAACAATAACCGTCTCTCCATAAATTCAAACAAAACGTCTATGATATCGTTAACCTGAAAAGGAGATGGTGGTGGGCTTAAGGAGCATCATCTGTATGCATATCTAAGAAATATACATTTATAGTCTTTATATATTGCACATTTGACACGAAAATCTCATTCACGTTGTTCATAAGTCTTAACGATGCAAATCAACCTTATATTTGTCAAAAATGTGATCATAACCTTAATTAAGTAACTAAGTCAATTGATTATTTTTATTGTAAGCATGGTAATAAATGGCAAGGTCTCTGCTAAGTTGGGATGATGAATAATACCTATCGTTGTTTTTAACGCGGCAAAGCTTTGTCTGATAGATTTGAACCATTGAAGTTTTTAGGACGTGGAAGTATTGCATCATAGTTTCTGCGAAGCTAGCTGACTGGCAAATATAATAATATATGATTAGGTAAGCTAAAGGTCAAGGTTACGGTTACAAAGCTTTTCAAATTACAATGCTTCTTACAATTTGAATCAAATAATTGCTAATAACTCTCTATCGAATTTGGTTATCATAATTCAAATTATCATTATGAATCTCTAATTATTACACGTCGTATCTATAGTCGCAAGAATTTGTTCCGCCGCTTGCAGTTACCTGCCGAGGACTTGTTTCAAAAGTCGGTCAAGAAACTCTTACGACAGACTTTGTTATTTAAGAATTACCACAGTAGGTATATAACCTACTGACTGCTGTTAGCACCTTTTAATAAGGATTAAAATAATAATAATTTATTGTTATGGCGAACGATTCTCAATTTTGATCGTTGCCAAACAGCTCTAACTAATCGACAACAATAAAACGGGTAATATAATAAAGAACCGCATCTGTATACATATACATTTAAATTGTATGTTTATACAGAGTGATTCTTCATAATGTGTGATTGATTGATTTTGATTATTCATAGTATCTATCTTCTCATCATCATCTTAAAGTTTTTCCGGTTGCGGTCCAAAACCCTCGCTTTGGAGCCCAGGGTTTGAGGCCCAATTATAGTCAAATTGTTTAGGGCCTTTTTTTAGTTAAATTTAGCTTTAATTGGTAGAAACGAGGGTATAGTTGTACGAATGAATATAATGCAACGAGTGCAATCGTAAGGCAATCATAAATTTTTATTCAAGCGATTAATAAGATATTCATTTATATGTTGGAATTTAGATGCCCATTGCAAACATAGCTGTATCTATACTTACATTTTTCTTTCTTATCTGTTAACTACACACAAAGAACGATTGCTTACTTCCCTTACTTTACACACACGCAATAAGTATACTAACTCTGTACTGTATATACGAATGCCTAAATAAGAATGACTTTTACTTCAACTCTCTATTGAATTAATGTATTGCTTTTCTCGGTCAGTTATCTAAAACATGTCGAACACGGTTAAAACATGTAGCCAGAAGCTTTTACTAGTAGGTAATAAAAAGTTGTTGAGATAAATCTATCATTGACTTAATAGCTAATAGGTATTATTAGACGGCCGTCTCCCTATATTCTCACGTTCAGTTTCTATAACCAATTTGCATAAAATAAACATTTTGACTGTTGATTGGTGAAAGCTGTATTGCGTAAATACGTCTGTAAGTACAGGTTTGGTTATATGGTATACGCGAGACGACAGCACTTCAAAGATGCTTTTATTTTTCTGAGACTTGTATCTCAAGTAATCTCAACGTAACGTGCGCATCTCCATTCGAATTAAGGTCTCAAAAGATGATTATATTTTCGTGGAGATAAACATGCTACATAAACTATAACCGCTGACACAATGGGATATTAGATTGGAGGCCATTCACGGTCTTCAAGAGTAACTTGAGAAAACCTTATGTCCTGGCTCAACTTTCAAACCATCACAATCGATTCAGTGATTTAGTCCCCTAAATATAAAAGACAGATCTTGAGTCTAAGCGAAATTAGCTTTAGCTAATTTTGCATTTGTAATTGATGTCTATTAAAGTACAGTTGTATTATTGAAGTCACGAGTAATGAGTGGGCATGATGACGAGTTGTAAGTGACACGATACGATATAGCACAGTGCACAGCGCACTACACATCGCTCCGTAGCTTTTGTATTTAACCGCGAGCAGGTCGTTGGTCAACGAGGTCAACAAACTAGCTCTTACACAAATAGGTTAGTAGGCGCGCAATGTATTTGAACCTGAAAATAGTATATTGTACTGAGATACTTCAATGTATTTACGGTACGTGGAAATAGGACAAATAATAATGTATAATGAACGACTCCATTTAACATTACAACAACCTATACGTACGCGAGTTCATGGGTCATTGTCTGCTGATTTCCATGGCGGTGAATTGATGTTTCACAACCAGTACAGTAAGTAGTATTAATCAATAAACTTACAACCATAGATAATTAGTAGAGAATTGTTGTGTTTTTAGAACGAGGTGGAGTTTCTGAAACTATTGTCATATTACCAGGTAAATGCCCAATTTCATACCTACTTTTTAAGCAAGATTTAAACATTTTTCTTTCAAAATCATAATAAATAACGCGGTTGGGATTTCCAATACTACCTATTTTTATGTATCTATCCAAAGGGAGTAAGTAGGTATGCATATTTATAGGTCGCCCATGATAATCAGGAAAACAAATGAACAGTGTTACCCGTTGCTGCCGGAATTACTTACCATTTCAACGTCTGGCACAGAAAATTTGTGTAGTTAGTGGCTCGATAACGACATGCTGGCATAATATGTCATAAACCACGAGTTGTACGTAGGAGTATGGCAGTAGGTAGGTAGTGGTTTCTTCCCGTTTATGCTCCGTTCCAAATATAATTATCGATTGTTCTTTGTTATGATGACTTACTGGCTTTTGGCTGCCCGCTTCAAATTGTTTTCCTCATTACCGATTGTCGTGATATCCTTGTACAGTAAATTTTTGTTGTTTTTTTTTCGGTGTACGGTGCAACTTCGTCCAGTGTTTGCAAGCAGACTAAATTGAAACTGTCCTTCTCTATGTAGCTTATTGCTTGCCTTCATACTCGTAATAACGTTATGAATATTTCCCATTTGAATCAGATGGGGATCCAAGGGTTCAGATAAAAATATATCTGTATTCACCCTTTCAGTGTTTTCCTGGATAAAAATCTTCACCGGGTAAGTACATCCAATACAGTGGCTTATCCAGCATTTAGCTTTAGGGAGGGAGCTCACTTTGGTTTTAAGGAGAGGTGAAAAATTATTGTATCTTGTAGGTATATGACCCTGCTATCGGACGACTATTGGATAGCGAACATTTCACTGCTCTTAGCTCTCTCTATGTAGTGCCTCCTATACTTAAAAACCTGTGCTGTAAACGTGAATCGCGCATTGGTAATATATTATGTATCTGTCTAAATAGATGGAGGTAAAAACTACTAAATTTCACTTTTCCCGTTGAGGTATACCGGTATGATTTATCTCGATTTCTGATAGCTACAGCAATAGGAGCGTGAAATAGGTATAAGCTGATCCTAAGAAATATGTGTGCAAAGTAATTGATGTTGTCAGGCGTCAATGTATTATTATTGATGTGTATTGAAATTATTGTAATAGGAGCCTTGCTGTAGCATTGAATGTAAAAATAATGATAAGGGAAAAATATCTCCCAAAACTAACGTTGGGCCGAGCTTCGCGCCTTGGAGAAAGTTATCATGGTCCTTTTTTTTTTTTTGGTGTCGGGTTGGAAAATCCTCATGGAGTCCCTCCGCCCCGGGAGAAGGACGAAGGGGACTGTCAGACTCTTACTGACTAAAAACCAACCCGTGTTCCTCATGTACCCGTGTGTCGGAGGGTAGGGATTCGCATAAGCATTCGTCGCTACCCCCCGACGGGTATTGGCCTGCCAGATGGTCAGGCGGGCCCCGAACAAAACTCCCTTGGCGGCGGATTAAAGTGTTGGGCTCCGCCGCCAAAACACTCAGCGGCCGCAGAGGATAGGGAGGACGGCAACGCAACACCGCATCTCCTCTTCCTCAGCGGCCCCACCGCGACGCATCGAATGGTGCGCCCCCATTTGGTCGCGGGAGA
Organism: Euclidia mi; assembly: GCA_944739405.2. Taxonomy (NCBI): domain Eukaryota; kingdom Metazoa; phylum Arthropoda; class Insecta; order Lepidoptera; family Erebidae; genus Euclidia; species Euclidia mi. The sequence goes on along the minus strand of OX123198.2, from coordinate 28,407,239 downwards.
TAGACAACACCGACACGCCTCTCCCCCCGCGACCGCACCCGACTGCGAGGGACAGACAGAACTGTCCCCCGCACCCGCACCGTTGGACGCATCCTGCGCAGGCCCCATCAAGCCCACGCGGAGCGTCCCCTCCTGGATCCCTCTTAGCCTCACCGCGGGTAACCAATCCACAGTTACTGAGCCCCCCCACCACGACAAGGTGGAGATCCCACGGGGGAGAAGTTATCATGGTCCTGACTTTGGAAGAGTAGCTGTTTACGACAACACTGCACAACAATCATCTGCAGAGTTTCGTTCAATTTACTTGCAATTTTAATGAATGTTTGCATTGAATCTATCAAGAGAACTGAATAATTTTAGTCTAGTATGTTAGGAATTATTCCAAGATATTTAAAAGAGTGTGCAATACAGCTAAGGCATTATTCGTTAGAAACATATTTAAACAATCCTCGAATAAAATTAAGGCAACCTGGCGAGCTATTAATGAAGCAACAGGTAAGACAACACTAAGAGGTAATAGTTTTAGTTTAATTGATAGTGACAAATTAATTCATAATGACAAAGAAGTCGCACACACATTTAATACATTCTTTCCTAGCATACCACTTACTACTACTAGAGAATTTAAATCAGCTATAGTTGCAGACAACCTATTAGAATCTAGTGTAGGAAAATGTGATGTATTATTTAAGTTCCATTGTATAAATTCTACCGACATTATAAGTACTTTTCAATCTCTAGAGTCTAAGAATACAGGTGATCTCTGGGGCATTTCTGTTAAGGTTCTGAAAAATATAATTGATGTAGTAGCTCCTTATTAATGCAACTTATTTAATAAGGTGTTTTTTCAGATCTTATGAAACATATTAGGATAATACCTCTTTTCAAATCCGGCAGTAAGACTGATCCTAGTTATTATAGACCAATATCGATACTACCTGCCTTTAGTAAGATTTTTGAAAAGATCATACTCAAGCAACTACTTAGACATTTTAATCTTAACAGCCTCCTTCATAGTGAGCAATATGGTTTTACCAAGGGTCACTCGACAACATATGCAGGAGTAGCGTTATTTAAACACATATTCAGTGCATGGGAGAATGTCCAAAATACTATTGGTGTGTTTTGCGACCTTTTGAAAGCATTCGATTGTGTCTGCCATGTCGAACGCTCGTATGCAAACTTACTAGTCGACCAAGCCAACTAGACGAATGTCAACGTGACAAAATTCAACATAATTCAATAATTATAATCCAGAAATTCCTAGTACCGATTGCAGGCGCATTGTACGTTCACACGCCGCGTTCGCATGTTACGATAAATAATTTCTGGATTATAATTGTTGAATTATGTTGAATTTTGTCACGTTGACATTCGTCTAGTTGGCTTGGTCGACTAGTAGACATTAACTACGGAGTACCTACAGACTAAAGCATTGGATGTCATTAAGTCATAATTAAGTGACAGAATCCAATGTGTTGAAATAAACCGCTCAAAATCTAGTGGCTTACCTGTTAATTTAGGAGTGCCCAAGACAGCATCCTACGGCCTTTCTTGTTTCTTGTTTACAGTAACGATTTACCTTTTTACTTGAAAAACATTTGTGACGTTGTACTGTTTACTGACGATAGTTCTTTGATATTCAAAGTAAACAGTGCGCTCATTCAAGACACTAAATGGTTTAATGTAAAAAATCTAGTTAGTACTGAACGCCAAAAAAACAAAATGTATTAAGTTTGCCCTGCCAAATGTCAGAAACCTTGGTCCTAGTATAGTTCTAAATGATGATGTACTCGAAACATCTGAATCTACATTATTTCTAGGAATAACACTTGATTCGAAATTGCAGTGGGGTGCGCACGTTACATATCTCTCAGGGAAACTTAGCTCAGCTGCTTATGCCAAAGTCCGTAGGTTGACTGATGTCGATACGCCTAGATTGGTTTATTTTAGCTATTTTCATAGTGTTATGTCATATGTCGAACATTACAACGAATTATATGTAATAGCTGTTCTTTGTACCTATGTGTATTAGTTGACTACTATGCATGTACTTATTGTATTTGTTGTATTGTGAAATGTATAGGTACCTAGCTGTTTGTATTATATTTATTGTATTGTGCGTTGTATTTGGTGTGTCAATTATATTTTCTTACTTAGTTAATTACTTACTCATATGGCATACTTTTATGGGGTCGGGCTGCTGACATCGAAAATATTTTTATATTTAAAAAACGGGCAGTTAGGGCCATTTAGCAGTTAAAGACAAGATTCTCACTCAAAGAAAAAATTAAAAATATTGGTATTCTTACAAAATGAATAGTGATATACACAATATTAATACTAAGAACAGGCACAAATTATGTGTACCGTATTTCCGTTTAAGTACACAAAACACAGCTCTTTTATTGGGTTTAGTATAAGAATGTATAATAAAATACCATCTAATATTTTAGAATTGCCGTTAAGGTCGTTTCAGATAATAGTTAAAAATCATCTTATACTAAAGGCATATTATAGTGTAAATGAGTATCTTGACGACAAGTACGCTTGGAAATAAATATTCTTTTTTTATTAGGCCAATTTTTTGTTTATTAGGGCAATAAGCAGTTTAATAGTTTAGTTGATTACCGTTTTATTTTTTTTACTACATTTGCATTCTTGTTCTACTCTTTTTATTATAATTTATCGAATTTGTAAGGTGACAGTAGGTAACTCGTGGTCATGTATAACTGCTAACTAATAGATTGTAAATTGCTGCAGGTTTATGTAACGTTAGTTTTTGGGACATACTGTTCCACCATAGCTCTGAACAGTCATGTTCGCGAGTTGCCTACATCAAAAGACGTAAGTGGATGCTCCTGTTTCACCACATTTATGTACTTTGAAAGGCTTACCAAATGAACATAATTTATTGCTTCAGTATGATATCAATAACTATTAAATTTTGCATAAGTATATAACTCACAATGTGATACAGTTGCAGCTCCTTACAAAGATAACATGTAAAACCATTATACTTACTGGCAGTTAAAAAGAGTGGCCACGAGTTTTATTGCCCGTTCTTTTTCTTGGTTCTACCTATTGCATTGCGAACGTGGCAGTAAATGTAGAATCATCTAGTAATTAACTTAAATTTTTGACGTTCATAAGCGTCACCTTGTGGCCTAAATGAATAAATGATTTTGACTTTGACTCTTTTTCTGAAACTTATTTCGATTCGATCGACCATAATTTCGTTCACTATTAGATTTTTAACATTGCACAATCATATTATATGTTAAATATTATATCTTAAGGAAAATCCCAAAAAGCATTCGATATGTTACCTACCTACTAATATCAGACTTGTTCGTTTTATGACTCATGAACAAAGCCTGCCTTTCGGATCAAATAAGTATAAGTGATGCCTTATAAAAAGCCCTGTTTTATAACAATGAATTCATCATTAGGATACTTATAACTAGCATGCAAGCTACAAATGATGGTGTTTTTGTATTATCAGTCTGTCTATCTGTAATAACTGATACCTACGGCCTTATCTTCGACAAGGCCAAACTGAACATAAAACTTTACATAAAAGTCAAGGATTTTACAAGCAATTATCGAAACTCGTGCTTTCATAGCTGTATAAGTTTCATACACATCTAGCTTTATATCGCATCGTTGTTGTGTGAAATACACAACAACGATGCGATATAAAGCTATAAAAATATCCAAAACGTTTAAAGATAGTATAATTGATAAAACTTATGAATATGAAATGAAAATTTATATTTATTATATATTTCTAAGATCCATAATTTGCATAATTTTATATTAGTCAATACATTTCATCGATATTAACCTATCCTACAACCGATAAGCATAATATTACAATAACTTATGCTTATCGATAGTAAAATTGGTAATAATTCGTTTGTTAGCTAACCGCAATATTGCCATAGAGATAATTAAATTAATTACTTTTTTAGCGTCGCAAAATAAAAAAATACTAGTAATCATAAAGGTACAAAACAGAAGGCTATGTGCCTGTTTATTCGGCGCTAAAATGATAGTCATGTAACTTATATCAAAGCATGTAACCAACATTCGGCGTACAGATTGGTCCCTTCAGAAATCCCTACCACATGATTACACTACAACAAACCAACATTAAATCGGCAAAGTAAAAGTCACAATAGAACGGGCTACTCAGGTACATCTAATATCATCTTATCTGAACAGCCTGTTGCAGTCCACTGCCCGATGGCTTTCCACCGTTTTTGCCATCCAGCCACCCTCCTCAAGTCATCAATCCATTTGGCTGGGGGTATCCAACAATACCCTGCCAAGATGTGGCCTCCGCTGGAGAACCTACATTCTCCACCGCCTATCAGCTCTGCAACAGATGTGACCAGCCCACTGCCACTTCAGTTTGCATTCTATGAATTTGAACTTTTGTTTTATGCCGGATAATCTCGTTCCGCATTTGTCCCTCAGCGAGATCCCTGGCATCGACCTTTCTATAGGTATCTGTGTACAAGGTACCTATGTACTTATAATTTAATATAAAGACAACTTTTACAAGAATGGCATGATAAACAATGGACAGGATACCTAAGCGGAAAAGCATGCGAAAGAGAGGATTTAACGAATAAAACTCTTGAACAAACTTAGGAAGCATCATACAGTAAAACTAGTCTTATTTGTAACCATACTCCAGATTGCAACAGATTTCGTACTAAATAGATATACTGTGTTTCGTTTGCCACATTGATATCTACGGAGCTGCGGAGCTGGAAACATGAAGTTAATGTAAGAGGAATGAACGAACGCAACAGTAACGAGAATGGAATTCCGAACTGTATCGCGGACACTTGGTCTGTGGTGAATCATTGGTGATTATAGATATCATTTTGTTCCGTATTTGTAACAGAATTTGCTAGGTTTTCTTTTATTTATCTCAAATTATATAACAAGAATACTTGCGAAAATTATTTTCTAATTAATCCCCAGTGACGCGCGTAAATGCGACATTAGCTAGAATTTCACGCATAAAAATAATATCTCAGTGGTGATCTATTTTAAATCATAGGAGTGCGCAAATAGCCCCGCGTCGCCGTGGTGTGAGATACCTCCCGTAACGTTCCAAATCAACATCAATTACAAAATACTCTCAGATCATTACCGTTTCCAATCGCGTTATATAAAGTAAAAACTCATATTATTTTGATACAATTTTATGCATCCGTACCTATGTGAAAAATGTATACCTAAAGAAAATTTTTAAAGTTTAAAGTTTGGAATTAGGTTAGGTAAATTTGTATCCTAGGTACCTAAACATGAAGTCACAGTTAATCTAGCTATCTATAGTACATATTAGGCGACTAGTTTTAAAGTGATGTTCAACAAATATAATAATTTTGTGTACGTTACCCCAGCAGGAAAGTATCTCCTGTAGATACATGAGTGGAACGAATAATTGGAGCGCAATCTGCTGATGATGTGCGCGAAATAAAAAAAGAAGTGCGGGTTATAGTTTTGGAAAAAAATGAAAAAAAATATTCCTGGTGGGGTAACGTTCTTCCAGCAGGAAGATTCTAAACGAATTATCGGAGAGAGAAACATTGTACATGGGCAGATAGCTTATATTAGTGGGACAATGTGCGCCGAAAATAAAATTAGTGCGGCTTCAGGTTTTCGAGATATTGGAATTCCTGCTAGGGTAACGTCTTGCAGAATCGTGTATCTCTAAAACGGTTGCATGTGCGGTTATAAAATAAACATACACGAGTTGCTCTTAATTTGTGCGAATTGGTGAAATAATAAAATTTAAGAAAATACATGTAAATTTCAAGTAATCGGGTTTCTTTGAAAACCCAAAAAAACATCGCAGCGTCAAAATAAGAAAACGTATAGGCTCACTGAAAACTGTTTTCGGTTCTTCTTGACACAAAGATTAACCATAATAAGTTTCAAAAGTATATATACATGCGTTAATGAGATATATTACTAAAAGTCAAAACGACGGTGTCGTAACTTTGAGGACAACGCACAAGAAACCGGCTCAACCCAAGGTGTGTAGGAGTAAACTAGCAATTGGAGCGATAGTCCAGTAATATTTAGTGAAATTATCCAGCTTGGAATGTCTCGCATGGAAGTAATAATTAACAAAAATCATAACATCAAACAACGGTTGGTTATCCGAACAAATTCGAATGACTACAAAAAAGTAGTTAGAAGTTAATAAAAACCCGCACAGAAACTGCTTTATGATATTGTTGTAATGGCACATAGCAGTTTCAGGCCCAGCAGGTTGTGACTTATGTGATATAATTATGCGTAGCTATCATAAGTGATATGTACCTAAGTAGATTAATTTAATTATATGCCTAAGTACACATAGACACAATGAAAAGATAAACTCAGATCAAGTATAACTCTAACTCACGCACTCAGTGGAATTTATAACATAATGAGGTGGATAGGTAAGACCAACTGAAAATGTTGTTAAGACGTACCTATATGTAAGCTAATTCTGTTGTGATTAGGGTTGCCAGATGGTCGACAAATTCGGGATTGTCCCAGAATCTTGCGTCTTGCCCGTGTCAAGTAATGAGACTTTGATGTCCCGGATGCCGAACACCTGGATCTACTTAGACCGAGTCATTCACCAGCTATCAACTGACACGGCCGGACCGGCACTACAAGTTATCGAATATTACCTTGTCTAGATAATAAAAATGCAATTTACTTTGTCCTCCCTCGACATGTCCCGGAAAATATAGGTACGCCTAAATCTAATTTTGATCATTAGAGTCTACCAATATCCCGTTGGTATTTTACTTATCTGGGCGTGAAATTGCTATGTAAGTAGGGTTAAAGATGATTGCATAGTTATTTGTGTATTTGAATTATGATTCCTACTAAAATTTTGTTTACGTTTTAAATGATTACCAACCTAACTATGAAATTGAAATTTGGCATGTATGCACCTTGAGAAACGTATTTAGGGGTGTACTAAATAAAAGTGAAAAAATGTGCGAGTGTAAGAAGCTGTGAGCATCCTCTATTTTTTTTTATATAAAAATTTTAAAAATGTATGATAAGGATCTTTACCCATTTGGAATTTCTTTTGCCAGCCAAATCGACACTTACATTTTTACAAACCCAAATCTACAAAAATGTGATTTCCTTAATCTTTATTTGGAATTTATTAACAGCAATTGGTCAAACACACAGAAGAATAATTTGGTCAAACATTTGAATTGTTTGTACTTCTGACAGTAGGTGCCAGCCGTGGACAGCAGGTGCCATCTGCCAAGTCCCATAGTAGTACGGTTTTGCTACTGCAAAACCCTCTTACTGACTCACAAACAATATAATTTTATACCTACCTCCTATTTATCTTTACGTTACCATAAGAAGTGGAATACTTGCCAGCGCACAGAATTTCTTCGTCATTCGTTCTTGTTGTCTTTAAGTGGGTGTGAATAAACTTTCAAGGGCGGCAGAGTTAGGACTGTCATACGAATTTAGCAAACGGTGAGTGGTCTGGTGGCCTTCTCTGTTCAGAAAGAAAAAAATTAATGCAATGTCTTTTTAGTTCTTCCACAAATTTAATTAGAACCAAAAAGATTGATCACCGCGTACCGACTGATTGTAATAAGAAACCTGTACCTAAATAAGAAAAGCCATAACTATTTCAATAAAATAACACAAAATAATAATTATCTGGCAACAATTTAGAAACATCGAAGAAACGATCGAATTAAAACAATAACAAGGCACCACAAGGCACGTTGACCATCTAACAGTTTGATCTTTAGTGCATCAAATTAGTTAGATATGTTTAATTAAAGCCTTTCACTTGTCGGTGATAGCTCCGTATCTTAATTTATAATGTTATTAATATAAAACGGTATAGCTATTAACTGCCTTTCATATTTGTTTTATGAGGCTATTGGCGGACATAATATATAAACGTATTTTGCCAAAACTCTCGAGGTTTCTTAATTAATACATGCAGTTTATTATTGTCGACCTCGTTCTGAAGAGTAGACCAATTAACACTATCGATAGAATTTTAAATACATTTTGATTAACGAAAATGCAAACTTTCTTAATTAAGAACTCGGCATAAAACCGATGTCCGCTTAACGTAACTAAAACAATATTGTTTCTAAATGATCTCTATAGGTACTTTTAATATGTATTTATTTCTGCGACATTATCGTCTTCATCTCCATCATCAGGTATTTCCGTATCGTCATTAGAAATAAGCGGACTATCCACTTAAATCTAATCTATCCGCTGCCTCGCTGAATGAATAAAGGTATTTTCCCTTTGGTCATAAAAGCTACTCACATACATCGAATACATGATCATAGGTAGGAATGTAGAATCACGTGTCCTGACTAACACATTATCGCTGAGCCCAAGTTACTGAAGTTAGAATCATGAAATTTAAAACTACATACCTACCTACATCGCATTTTTGTTGGCTAAACAGTAGGTTAGTATTTTATTTCATGGAATCTCATTTCTGACCTTTCATTGACCTTAAGCCATCCGATCGTATCGACTGATTTTCTACGTCAAATTGACAGATACTCTTAATTTTGGTCCTTTACTGCAAGTTTTCTAGATTCTTTTGGATTTGCCTCTTGATGCAAGTACATATTTCTGTCGCCATTGAGTAGGTATCTAGAGTTTAACATTCTGTGCGTTAGACTATTTGCCATCGGGGTCGATTACGGGGACCATCGCCATCGCCCTAGCAGATGCTTATTAGCCTTATCACTATTACGGTTTCAAAACGAATGCAAATAAAAACATCTCCTTCTATGAGTAGTGTGCAAAGATCATTTCAGACATCTAATTAGATTGTTCTCAGATATAAGTCGGTACTTACGGCCTGCAATCTTTATGCTAACTGATCTGATTTTATCACTAAATTTGCAGAATGCAAGGTTACACATTATGCAGACAATCACCTATGCGAGTGTTACACTCCTGAGAGATTTCGACTATTTCTGCTCGTCGCGAGAGAGTATAATTATAGCTGTAGACAGCTATACCTACGTAGGCATATCTACCGCATCCTAAATATATCACGTGTGTGACGTCACAATCTATTTATATTTTGTGTGTACGTCTAGTATTATGTTGTGTTGTGTATCAAGTGCACCTGTTTGGGAAATGGATTCATATCTAGAACTATTCATTCGCCGCGTAGGTTTGAATTACGTTAGATATGAATCTATTCTCCTATTGTACTGCATGAATTATTATCATCATATTAAGATAATAATCTTAAGCCTCACTGTTTACTTTGATCGTTAATATGAGAAAGAAAATATGCGGAAACGTATAATTTTATTATTTATTTATTTCAAACGTATTTAAAGGCCAGGGCTTACAACAGGATTAATATTTGCGTCTACTTTGCTAAGCCGTGTCAAATGGGTAGGGTAGGGTACCTATGGAATTCATGGTGTCTAAAAAAATAGTTAAACAACAGAATAAAACTCACACTCCTCCTCAAGTCGTTCTCCTCGTGACTGAGGGTTGTGACTGACTTCCGGTGAAATGCATCTTTCTCACCTTGCTCTGTCATCTTTCTCTGTTCTTGGCGTTTGGAGCGTCACCGTCGAGCAGTTTTCAAAACTGAGCGGGCCTAGTCAGACCTTATAATACCTACGACTACTGCGCCCCTTCCATCAATTCTTCCAGTAACCATAAGCTGCCCTAAATTGTAACCCTATTTCCGGGCAATATGGCCGACGTACTTCAGTATTATCGCAGGCAGGTGGTAGGAGCCTATAGAAAAATTCCAATATCAGTTAGGTACCTATGCACCAAGTAGGTACCTTAATAGTGATTGACATTGTAAAAAATGTTAAGTAGTCTTTACGTGTCATCTATTTTTTGCAACTGCTTAAACGGAATCTGGCTTATTTCTAAACATAATCCAAAATCTTTCTTATTGCTGTGACTAGCAGAACCAAAAAAAATCGATAGGTAGCTACTTAGATATTGTATGATACGTAGGTACCTGCATATGAACTAAAATAGCATAATATTATTATATTTATGCAAGTCTGGCTAAACTAAATCAATCCGTCATAGTAATAAAAGAGAAATTGTTAATTGGACTTTTCTAACTGACCGTCACCATATTAGATTCTATCAAGCGGTGATCGAGGCCAGTGTAACGGTATTTAAGAATCGTGAAATAAGTATATCTTTAACTTTCCACGTCACACATTGCACTGTCAACAACTAGGTACCTACCTAATATTTGAAATTACCATCACACGAACATGCCGAGCAAATGACGAGTAACCAACGTTCAGAGAAAGTGATGTTTTCTAAGTGCCAACTTTTCTACGACAGCCCACGTCAAACCAAATTATTTATGTACTATTTACCACAATAGATGCGACATCATAATGCCCCACGTATTTACCTACATATCTCATTGAAACGTGTTTGGAGTCACTGTTTCACATGTATTACCAAAAACACGTGTTCTTTATAAATAACCCGTTCTCCCACTGATTGTTCAGAAGTCAATGTTGTTTTAGGAAGGTGCTATGTATGATTAGATTTCAGATAGAATGTTTGTGCTGGAATTTTCCGAAGCTACAGATAGAAATAGTGAAGCTACCATTATCTAAGACGTGGTAACAATTCCAAATAAGATTATTCGCTTATTCACTGCGTTATGACAATATTTGCCCCATTTTGCTATCAACTTAGGTAGGTACTAAAATTATTGTATTGTGGATGTTAGGTATCTAATAAATTTAAGGTTCAATCGGCCTGCTTATGGTAGGTAGGTACACTAAGTTCTAAATGTCCATTAAATATTCTATTGTATAGATATCCGTTCAATACCCATGTTCTGGCTCATGCGTGTTACTACCTAGATACGTGATTGATTTTATTCAATAAGCCTATTGGATCGAACCAATACCTGTCTTTTTAAATTAACATATTTTTTTTATTGTTCATACAAAATTATTTAGCGGGTCTTAATCGCGTAAACTTTACTTATTTCAGGTATAAATACCTATTTCAGGTATAAATAACTTTCGCAATTTTTATACATCCTCCGCGACCACGCTCGGTGCAAGACGAGCGAAACGTCGGCACACCGAGCGTGGTCGCGGAGGATGTATAAAAATTGCGAAAGTTTAAAATCGATATTTATTGTTGTTCCTTTCGTATAGATATTGACGTGGATATCTGTATGCAATTAATATGTTTAGTTAAGAATCTTTGGCACCGCAACAATTTCGTAGGCAAAGAGGTGAACATAATATATTACCGCGACATATACCTATTTTGGTTAAGTCCATTTATACGATGACTGCTATAGAATAGTACTTTTCATCTTCATTATGCAGAACAAAACGTATTTTAAAATAATGAATGCTCCCAACCTACGTGCTGACGTACTCAGTTTGCGCAAAGGAATGATCGACATGTCCATGTCGACTGACTCATTTAAAAGCCATATACTGCATACAGCAGTAGGTAGTAGGTACCTGGTGACGTAATCGATTATGCAATATTTAAACACTAGATTTGGCAAAAGATGACCATCTTAGCTATAAAACTTTGGTTGGTAAGGCATTATAATACTTCGAACGCATATCTGCTAAACTAAAGCGAGTACAAAGATGGTGTCTTTTATTCCACTTTCAATCTATTGCTGCCTACTCGTAGTATTGCGGCATTTTCATTTCCAACTGATATAAATGAAACAACATTTTAATCTGTTGCTCTCAGTGTTGCGTGTACATAAATGTATATTTGCAATTTGCACATCAGCCAAGGTATTCAACGGCTCCACCCACTCTTTGCTTCCTAGTTACACGAAGAATATTATTATATTCTTATCTTCGTATTTTCGTATAATTGTAAAACATGATTGTGAATTTTATATTGGTATGTTTTGTTAGTTGTCCAAATAAATAAATCTATACTTATAATAAAACTGTAGAGAGGTCAATTCTGTACATTGAACATATATTAAAAAATAGTATTGGAGGATGAATGGTGATCGATACTGATGCCAAAAATGCTATCAGTAAATTTTTTGTCTGTCTGTCTGTCTGTCTGTATGTGCACGCATGGGTCAAAAACTACTGAAGGGATTTTAACCAAACTTGGTACGATTATAGTCCATACTCCTGGGCAGGTTATAGGCTATATAACATAACGCTAAGACACATAGGAGCTGAGCAGTGACGATAAATTTGAAGCAAGTCGGATGAAAATGCGCTTTTGAGCTCTTATCCTCGCATACGTTAATCATTAACCAAAAGTATGTATTGCAAAGATGATGGTCTTCAAAAGATCTACGAAAAAGTCCTAAATAGTATATATCTATCTTTTATAAATTAGCCACAATAATGGGTTTAATCGTTAGGCATATCTTCAAAGTGTATTAAATACATTAATATATTGTATTTCACAGATATATCTTTATCAAACTCCCATATTCTAAAAGTACACTTTAATATGTATATTACATTAAAAAAATAGAAATCGGTTTATATACACCCAAGATATAGATGAAATAAAACTTCCAAATCTCGCCGCGCCAGTATGGGTACGGCTATACGGTTGATTTTTGTTTAACGCGCGAAACGGCCGTCTAGACGTCTATACATATAATAAATCTGTAAGTGATCGATTTCCGTACATGGAAGATATTCAGAAGAAATCTATTTTAAGGGGTCTACATTAAAGAAGGGAAGCCAAAAATATAATTATTAAAATTTTTGTCTGTTTGTCTGTGCGTTTGTGCACGCTAATTTCAGAAACGGTTAATAGAAATAAATATTTTAGACGAATCGGTTCATAGATAAAAAAGTTGTGTCAAATTAAACATTTGTTCGGTTAAAATTTGTTCTATAAAAGTAACTCTTTAGTTGAATTGGTTGAAACTTAATATATTATGATCAGTCAAATGTAAAATTATGAGGGTTGAACTAGATTATAAATAGGATATTTTCGAACATTTGGATTGTCCAATTTAAATTGAGCTTAAATTTGTATGATTAATTAAATAAAATATTTAATAGGGTTCAGCTTAGGCTGGACGTATTCGCACATGTATATGTAAACAGGTTGAAGAGTGGCGAGTCATTTTATTTTACTGGATGGGGATAAACACTGGGATGGCATTGTCTGAAGCAAGTATAAGTAAAAGTCTCATCTAATCGCCATGGGTTTGAGATGCTGCACAGTTAGATATGGCATAAATATGAAGACAAATTGGCCGAGGACATTTTTAGGTCCACAACAATCTAATAAACCATTGCTTGACAGTGGATATAGTTATATCAGGCTAGGTTGTCGTTGTATCTATCCTATTACTCAATATGAACGACCACGACGACCGATACGAACCATCATTTGCTGGTGTAAAAATGAGCTCTCGATACTTACTGAAGAACAGCGTTTAATACTAGATGGTGTTGTGTGAATGTGTTAGAATATTATATTATTATATTATATTATAATATAATTATGATCGTGTGTGTCGTAGCGTGGATAGTGATTTGAGAAAAATACTATTTGTTGATGCTCCGGGTGGAACGGCAAGACTTTTCCTACCAAGGTGATTTCGGCAAAGGAACGAAGCTAAAGTAAGATCGTGCGAATACAAAATGACAGTATAACAGTACTATTTTGTGGCGATTTTCGTTAGGCTCTGTCAGTTATACCACCACAGAATATGAGACAAGAGCTGATGAAATTATAGCCTGTCTAAAGAGTTCATAACTATGGGATGATTGTATTATCGCTATGCTTTTTGACTTTAAATATGCGAGCATGATTATGAGGCAACGAACATGCACAGGAATTCTCTGATCTTTTACTCGCGATTGGTAACTTCGCGGTGTGGACTTGCACGAACAAGTTAAAGTCATATGAGCTATTTTTAGGACATCTACACTATTCAATATAGGTATTATATGCAACTTAAAACATTTTGCGTATCAATTCTGTAGCCCAATGAAAAGACAAATTCCGCGCGAACGGAGTCGCGGGCACAGCTAGTAAACAATAAAAATAATAAGTAAAAATTCGTCATTCAAGTGGTGCGTTTGCCGGTTTAGCCTAGATATAATAAATTTTGATTGGACTGTGATGCATTTCGTATAGTCGGCAAATTGTACTATTGCTCCAAACTCATCTGCAGCTGCACAACGAAAAGCTCGTTGTCGGGAGAGCTTTGCGCTGATTAATTCCCTTCAAGGTCACATTGTTGAAGTGCTTGTAGGTAGCCAATCAGTGCGTAGTACACTGACTAAACTAACAACAGCGACACAACACTCAATGCAGTTCTAAACGAAAATGCAACCGCTAATTTGCTTCGTCATACGGATTTTTCTCAAATTTATTAAAACATTTAAAGGCAGACAAACGAGTTTAGATGATGCGTGGTGATTGGGATTTACGTACCACGCATAACGTCATCTGATTCCGATTTTATGTCTTTATGCCTATAGTATTATTAGTTAATGTCGATATAATAAACCTTTTAAGGTGTCGGTGCCTAAATGTTTTAGAGTTTCATTTAAATTGTGGGTGAAAGACCTCTTGTGACGGTAGAAAGAGTATTTTTTTAATAAGTATTTCATTTCAGCCTTGTTAATATTTTGATATTTTGGCGAATGTGAAATTGAACAGTATCTATATTATTATTATTATTATATATATTACTTACATTTCTTTGCAAAAAAAACAGGCACCTTGCAGTCATTGGCTTTTCTATTGATAATATTAATATTTTTAGTATGTCATTATTATAAATGACTAGAAATTTCTTATTATCAATGCGAATATATATTTTAACACTTAAACAGAGAGCCGTGTTAAAATGGACATTTTATGGGTATAATGAAATTAAGACTACGAGTATTTTATGGTATTTAATAAAAAAGACGTTAAAAATAAAAATTAATAATGAGTACGACCTGCCCTTGCAGTGATTAGGGCATGTAATTGTCTTGGCATACTTTCCACCAGGCTTTTGATGGTGTCCTATGGAATGTGTTCCCACTGCCGAGATCACACGTTTAAGCTCCCTTATGTTTTGTGGAAGTGGTTGGACAGGTCGAACTCGCCTTCTTAGGAGGTCCCAGACGTGCTCAATGGGTTTAAGGTCGGCGCTCCGCGCTGGCCAATCCAAACGACGAATACCGACCTCTTGCATATAAGCATCTATGTACGTCGCCAGAACGGTGGGCCCGAGCATTATTGTCCATGTAAATGGCATCTTCACCAATTACAGTCAGTGCGGGTTGTGCATGATGACAAAGGGTTTCAATTATGTACCTCTCCTCCCTACCTCAGGGAGCTTAAACGTGTGATCTCGGCTGAGTGGGAACATATTCCACAGGACACCATCAAAAGCTTGGTGGAGAGTATGCCAAGACGATTACAAGCCGTAATCACTGCAAGGGGACCTTCCCTTGCAGTGATTACGTATTACAATAATACTCGTTATAAATTTTTACTTTTTAATGTCTTTTTTATTAAATACCATAAAATACTTGTAGTCTTAATTACATTAACCCATAAAAATGTCCATTTGAACACGGCTCTCTGTTTAAATTTACTAAAATATCGATTCCAGAATTTAAAGTGTTATAATATATATTCGCATTGATAGTTATTTACGCTAATGACATACTAAAAATATTAATATTATCAAAGAAAAGCCAATGACTGTAAGGTGCCCGTTTTATTAACCGACTTCAAACAAAAAAAAAAAAGGAGGAGGTTCTCAATTCGGCCGGTATATTTAGTTTTTCGATGTATGTACACCGATTTCGCCGAGGTTTCTGAACCGATTTACGTGATTTTTTGTTTGATGCGGAATAGTTTCGAATTGGTCCCATAAATTTGATTCATGTAGGCCCAGTAGTTTAAATTTTATGAGCATTTCTTTATTTACTTTCACCTATCTCGATGTCTGAAATTATATATAATATTGTGAAGGCCGGTGTCATGTAAAACTGTCATCACTACGGTCATAAAGGACTTTGAACTACTGATGTCTACACGACAAACTGGCCGGTCGTCAAAGATAATAATTAGCAAAAAGCTTAAGCTTTCCTGGCCAACAAACGTTTTTCAGGATCTTTAATAGTCTCACAAGAACGTGAAACTGTGTTCCGAAGAATATTTTTACAGAGACGACTACTTTTATCCGTTCCCGTTTCTTGATTTTTAAGGCGCGCAGCACCTTTTGTAGGTCTACCCATAACTAGTTGACAATACAACAATACACTAAAAAGTATTAAACAAAAATAATTACGTTAAAAACAACCGACTTCAAAAACGAACAAGTGAAAAATAATAAAGATTTAATATTAATTAAATACTACCTATTATTTATATTATTTGCTATTTACTAATAGGTTTGAAGTCGGTGCCAAATCAAATTTCAAAAGCCTTTTAATTAAAGAAGGCATTTCATAATTCACATGAATTCACATTCTGTTGATTAATATTAAATCTTTATTATTTTTCACTTTTTCGTTTTTGAAGTCGGTTGTTTTTAACGTAGTTATTTTTATTTTGCAAAGGAGTTTAGATCGATGACTGAATCTCAAGCTTGCTTGAATCCGAATGTATAATGGACTAGTTAGATTATAAGCAGACTAGTTTAGTTGGATTATAAGCAGACCGAAGATTTGGTAATAGTGCTAAAATAAATTGTACCTTTGTCATGACATTGCATATTATATTATAAAAATAACTCCGAACTATGGATTGGTCTTGTAGGTATTCATGTAATTATGTAACTCTTTATATAGTGTAGGCAGTAATAAGTATTAGTTTAAACATTTTAATTAGTAGTAATAAACATATGATAGTGCTCTTACCGCCTGTGGCACAGGTCCAACCTAGTACAGGCACCCATTATAATCTAGTACTTACTTACCTTAGAATTATATATACTATTATTGTAGAAAGATAAATAAATAAATAAATATTATTATTATACCCTTTATTTATCATATTTCTCATGATTCAATTTATATTAATAAACTACATTTAATAAATAAAAAGCGTTTAAAAATAGGGACCACGGAGACCCACCGGTGTCGGGTACAGGGACCAAGCCACCGGTGGTTAGGGCCTCAGAGACAGGAACTTCCTCACGATGCGTGCCGTGTCGAGAAGAACTGCCTTCTGAATCAAGGACTTGATCCAGCTGCCTAGTGCGAGCATCTTTAGGTGTTGATCGAGGCTCTTGGCGATTAGACCATTTACCGACACGACTATCGGCACAATGATCGCCGAATCCACATCCCACATGTCAACAATCTCGTGAGCTAAGTCCAAATATTTAATCACTTTCTCTTTTTCTGCCCTCACGAGATTGCCGTCATGCGGTATGGTGATATCGATTAACATTGCGAGTCGCTGTGCTCGGTCTATCACTACAATATCAGGCTTATTGGCTACAATAGTCCTGTCTGTAATGATAGACCGATCCCAGTACAACAATGCACGACAATTCTCGAGAACTGGGTCGGGCACATATCTGTAGTACGGTACCTCTGAATCAACGAGATTATATTTAAGGGCTAGTTGCTGATGGATTATCCTGGCCACTTAGTTGTGTCTGTGCAAATACTGACCGTTGGCAAGACTCGAACAACCGGACACTATATGCCTGAGGGATTCCCCGGGTTGGTGACATGTCCGACATATGTCAATCGTCCCATCCCTCAGAATATACTTCCGGTAGTTGTTTGTCATGACAACTTCGTCCATAATTGCAAAGACAAAACCTTCGGTTTCTCCAAAGAGATCACCGAATCGCAGCCAGGATATAGAAGCTTTAAAATTTACATCGGGCCCATGTAAGGCCCGGTAAAATCGTCCATGCAGCTCCTTGCCCCTCCATACTTCCCGTCGGTCCTCACTACTAAGTACTGCAGGTTTGTGCCAGTTCTCTTTAGCCAGAGCGAGCGGGGTAAGTCCGGTATCAATTGTGACTACATCACGATGCAGATCCACACTCATCTGCAAAAGTAATCTCTGAGGTTGCACACCTCGCGGTTGTGGAGGGTCTTAGCACACAAAAAGCCTCGACCGCCACATTTCCGCGGGATGTACAGCCTCATTACCGATGAGCGTGGATGATGCATTCGAGATGCAGTCAGCATTGAACGGACTTTTCTATCCAGGGCATCTAGTTCAGTCTGGGTCCACCTGAGTATGCCGAAGGAATACATTAGGACTGGCATGGCCCACCCGTTCCAGGCCCGCACCTTGTTGCCACCTGAGAAAAGACTGTTAAGTACTTTTCTCAGGCGGCCAAAGAACCGAGCCTGCAACGTTTGTTTCATGTCAGTCTCAGACATATTCAAAGACTGCGACATACCCAGGTATTTGTAGGTCTCAGTTGGGGAGAGGGATCTAAGTTGTATGGAATCTGAGAGTTGTATCCCTGCAGATTCCATAATCCTGCCTCTCTTCACATGCATAACCGCACATTTATCCACACCAAATTCCATCCTGATAGAATTACTAAAGGTTTCGGTTACCTTAAGTAATGCAGTCAGTTGGAATTTGTTGGGGGCAAATAATTTCAGGTCATCCATGAAAAGGAGGTGAGATGTAACTTGACCTCCTCTCCTCAACCGATAGCCTAGCCCTGAAGCCTCTAACAAGGTACTTAGAGGGTTCATGGCCAGACAAAACCACTATCGCCCTGGAATATAACTCGGTCGATCCTTATTGGAGCACCGCAACCCAAACTGGATCGACATCCTGGATAGCGCAATACGGTCCTCCACTGCCCCATACATGACCTTAAAAAGGTGCATAGAGTTGCATCTACTTTATACAACTCCAGCACCCTCAAAAGCCATGTATGTGGCACGGAGTCGTAAGCCTTCTTGTAATCTATCCAGCATGTCGATAGATTCTTTCGATTACGGCGCACCTGTTGGCTAATGGCCATGTCTATCAGAAGGAGTTCTTTAGTGCCACGGGCCCCACTCCTACATCCATTTTGAGAAACAGATAAAATAGAATGATCAAATACATGTTTTGTTAATTTCGTTCTCAAAATGGATGTAAGGAGTTTATACATTGTTGGCAAACAAGTTATCGGCCTGTAATTTTTGGGGTCCGTGGCACCACCAGACTTATGGAGTAGGTGAGTGACGCCGGATGTAAAAAAATCTGGTAGCGACCCCGATTCCAGTGATGACTGGAATTGAGAGGCTAAGCAAGTATGCGAACTACGGAGCCATTTGAGCCAAAAATTGTGCAGCCCGTCCGGTCCCGCTGATTTCCAGTATGGTAACGAACGGACTGCACTAGCTATATCATCATTTGTTATTGATATTGGCTCCATTGTTGGTATTTGTTCGCATACTCGCTCAACAGTCTCAATCCAGTCACTCTCCGTGTGGTTGACAGGTGTCGACCAGATGCTGCGCCAAAACGTATTAGTAGCATCATCATCCGGTCGACCCCCATCAACGTCACCGGCCGTGGACTCGGGTCGCTCCCATCTTCTGTACACCCACCTCTCGTCTCTCTGGAATGTGCGATTCAGGCAATACCTATCCACTCTTTTTTTATATCGCCTAATACGGTTTGCCCATGCATAAAGTTTTTGTTTTAGGGTGTCGATGCGTTCTGTAACCCGAGATAAATAATCTTGGGAACTGATACCAGTTCCCGCAAAGGCTCGAGTTACAAAGCGCATCACTCTTGGTCGGGTATTGCCCGTCCTGAAACAGGAGAGCTTGCCAATGAGTGCCCTAGTCTCAGCAATACGACACTCAATCCTGCGTTGCCAAGCTGGCACAGCAGCGGTCTGTCGAGTAGCGGTATTATTTACAGGCATTTTAACTCCTGCTACTCGACACGCCGCAACTGCCGTACAATACAGGATTGAATGTGTATCGCTGAGATTTTCACTATTATCAAAGTGAGTTGACAGTAATGCGTCTAGGGCACTCACTAGCGCTATGTTTTTTTTATGCATGGGCAAACGAGGCAAACGAGGCCGAATATTTGGGTCCATGGATCGGTATTCCGCAATAGCACATTCCAAAGCACTCCTTAACTGATCGTTGCACTGGGTACTTACATGAGAAGTCTCGTCATCTACCTCTTCATCAACTCGATTTAACAGTTGCTGTTGGGCAATCACTGTGTCAGGCTGCGTTGAAAAAGTGATGGGGAGACTTCTCTGCACGTCAGAGCGAAGTCTCTCAAGTCTCAAGTCAACAGGCGACACCGCTGGATGGCCCGCACTTGATCCGATAGCCGTTGTGTTGACACGTTGACAGCTGGCTCCAGCGCCTGAAACAAAGGCAGCATTCGATCACGGTACGCACTGAGGTTAGTTCCTCCCTCTGTGGCCACAAAATATGCCGTCCATCTCATGCGGTGCACATCACCACCGGTAGCGGGGGCCCTGTTCGAGACTGGTGGGTCTCGGGGGTCCCAAGCGTGTCGGTGGCCGGCCTCTCTCTCGCCGACGTACAGATGGTGGCGACGTCGGCGGCGAGAAGTACTCGTCGCTCGACGAGCTCGACGCCTCTGCAATTGCCGACAACGCTGATCCAGGTGCCGGCGGCGGCTGCGAGGCGGAGCTGAGCGACGAGTCCGGGGGTGTCAGGCGTGCAGCTGCTACCTTAGCTCTCGTCAACATATTTCCTTGTTGATTTCATTATATATACTGTATATTATGTTGTTGATGTTTACATTTCTTCGAAGTTTTTCGTTTGACATTAGGTGTCATCATGAACAATTTTTTCCTATTTTTTCAGTATACTTTTCTTTTATGTTTTTAATGGTTTCTTGAATTTATAATATATTTATCAAATTAATAAGTTCTTCTTGTGATTGTAAATATATAATATGAACACAAATTTATGAGTTAGCCGTGTGGTTTACGGCATAGAATACAAGTGTCACCACCGCCTATCTTCCCGTGGGTGTCGTAAGAGGCGACTAAGGGATAACACGGTGCAAATACCATCTTTGCGTAAAACTCGACATCAAACCCTATACGACTGCCTCGTTGGTCTCGCGGCATAAATGTGCGCGTGGGATCGGGAGGTCCCGGGTTCGATTCCTGGGTCGGGCAATGTTATTGGGTTTTTCTATCACGAAATTCTCAGTAGCAGCACGGAGTCTGGAAATGTGCCCGGTACGGCAATAGGCTCGCCCCTTATTACGTGGGACTAAAGTATATCTGGCGAAAAGTGGGTGTAGAAATACACCTCTGCCTACCCCTTCGGGGATAAAAAGCGTGACGATATGTATGTATGTATGTATACAAATTTATGAAATTAATTACAAATTTTAATATTGAAGGAAAAAATATGTATTATTATTATTATTAATATGTGTTATTATTATTATTATTATAGTTAAGTGTTGCTACTCTTTAGTAGTATCCCTTACCTACGAAATTGTCTGTTTAACTCTGCTGATCATCATCATGGTCGGTAATCTAGCGATTTACGAGATGCATTTAAAACTGTCGTTTTTGTGAGAAACCGAATTAGACAGAATATTAGCTTTTCCACAAGGTGATCTTTCCAATCTAAATCTTTAGATTGGGAAGATCTTAAAAATAGTCTTAAAATCTTATACTTAATATATAAAGCTGAAGAGTTTGTTTGTTTGTTTGGGTGAACGCGCTAATCTCAGGAACTACTGGACCGATTTCAAAAATTCTTTCAGTGTTAGATAGCCCATTTATCGAGAAAGGCTATAGGCTATATAACATCACACTATGAGCCACGGGAGCGGAGCAGTAGCCTTAAATAATGCAGGTGTAACCGCGGGCATCCTCTAGTTATAAATATAGATGCCAGATTTGTTTCTTTATTTTATCTTGATCTGCGTTATTCGATCGCATTATCCTTCCTAAACTATAGGTCATCATTCTCCTAGCGTTAGGTATTCGGGGCCTTACTAGTCTACCCAGATTTTACTGATTTTTAGCTTTTCCACAGAGCGACCGCTGTCTGACCTTCGCAACCCAATGGGATAGCAATATGCCATGGTTTAGTTAGACTATACTCTATTCACATTATGAAAAAATAAAAGGTAAACAAAGAAACCAATGATTCACAAACTTAATAAGATAGTAGGATAACCGATCGGGATAACCCGACCCGCGCCGTAAAAAGGGGCCTTTTTTACCGCGACGATAAAAAAGGTAGGTTAGGTTAGAAGTTAGAACTCTCTGACTCATGGTGTTGTGTACTGTCACCCCAGTTCGCCGGCGGCACATGAGTAGATAATCGGTTTCTTTACTCATGTGCCAGCGGGCTATATCTCGTCTCATTACTAGCCTTGCAGATAACATGACGCCGCACACAGTTTGATATAGGTGCGTAATGTGACAGGTTGCCGAGAAAAATACTGCAGGCTATATTTTGTTACTAAAATGCAACAGTTGGCCGCTTTGCGTTTCATTAACGAAATCAGTGTGAATCGCGTTAAAGTGCAACCCCGAAAATGGGTGAAATTAGATCGAAAACTATCGACGAAAATGGGTCTGAAAAACTTCTAAAAAAAAAACTAATTTTTTTATACGCCACTGAACATTTGTTTCCCGAATTTTGACCTCTATGTACAAATAAATTTATTCCTCCCAAACTAGCTGGCCGATTTTGATGAAATAAACGACAAATCAATGCCAAGTATTTAGCGATGAGAATAAAATAAAAAAAAACAACAAAAAATGGCTTTAAATACTTCATTTTTTTAAATACTTGTGAAAAAAGTCACTATTTTTCACTGTTTTTTTCAATCAACTCAAATTTCTATGAAATAAACCCCTTCATCCTGATTTGTTTTATAATTTATTATTATTCTTGACTGTATTAGCTTTCAAAAAAAAAAAATCAAACATTGTATCTCTAAAAATACAGGAGTTACGAATTTTTAAAGTTCACTACTCAGAATGGGCAAATCCAGGTAGAGACCCTTTTTTTATTCCTTTGTTATACCGGTGGTCGGCTGCTATTGTGTTCAATGCTTGGGGAAAAGGGAAGGGGTATTGGTACAGTCCGGCAGTCGCCCGCGCTAGTCCGCTCCGATCACATCGCTGCTGCTGTACTTCAGCTGTTGTTCTCGCATTAAAGTTACAGTTTTTCGTTGAGTTTTCGTTATTGACTACTTGTTACGTTTTTGTTATTGACTGTTTGTTACGTTACTCGACTGTTTTCGTGGTTGTGCTGGGTTGAGATGCCGCGATTAAATGCATTCTCCCCGCGAGAAATCGCTGACATCCATTATTATTATGGAATGTATGGTGGACGCACAACAGTCGCTCGATCGGCATACGTAAATGCATTTCCGAACAGACTTGCACCGTCGGCAAGGAACTTCCAGGAAGTTCATCGGAAGCTCTTCGACATCGGACTTGGATTACAACACACAAGACGTGAACAAGAATCCATTGTAATCGACACAGCGATAGAAGAAGCGGTTTTAAGTACCGTTTTTGCCACTCCTACTATTAGTACGAGGCGTTTAGCTTTACTTCACGGCATATCACAAGCCTCAGCGTGGAGAATCTTGAAGAAAGAAGGTCTACATCCATATCATTATCAAAGAGTCCACGATTTGCACGGGGATATGGATTTCCAATCAAGGTGCGTTATGTCGATCTGGCTACAACGACAAATTCGTCGCAATCCACAATTTTTAAAAAAGATTTTATGGATGGATGAGTCGAAGTTCACCAGGAATGGCATCACGAACGCTAGGAATTTGCACGAGTGGACACATGATAATCCACATCTGAAGAGGGCCTCGTCATTCCAGGTGCAATTTTCAATAAATGTTTGGGCAGGTCTACTCGACGACATGTTGATAGGACCAGTAATTTTACCAGCGACATTAAATTCGGAACGATTCCTAACTTTATTAAGGGATGAGCTTCCCCGTCTGTTAGAGG